>CM053581.1:71213318-71298485 GCA_028627135.1 Pseudochirops cupreus
TGAACTAGGTAAATGGTATTTGATTAATTAAAGTAAGATTGTTAACCCATTTTGAGTTGCTTTCCTTTAGAAAAGCAGATCTAAGAACCTGTGCTAGTAGCCGCCCTGGGTGTGCTGGGGTGCTTTCTGTTACAATCAGTCATCAAACATTTATTAAATGCACATGCTATGGGCCAGACACTGCGCTGAGTACATAAGATATAAAGTCCCTGCCTTCAAGAAGCTCACAGTCTAATGGAGAAGACAACATGGAAACAACTATCTACAAGGTAAATTGGAGATAATCAACAGAGAAAAAGGCACTAGTATTAAAGGGGAACAGGAAAGGCTTCTTTTAGAAGGTGAAATTTATGCTGGGACTTGAAGGAAACCAGGGAAGCCAATTAGAGAAATTCCAGGCATGAGGGACAACCAGTGAAAATGCCCAGAGTTGGGAGATGGTGTGTCTTGTATGAGAAACAGCAGCAAGGAGGCTAATATCCTTGGATCAAAGAGTATATGTGTCAAGAAGTGAGATTCCGGAAGACTAGAAAGGTAGTGGCTTGGTTATGAAAGATTTCGAATGTCAACAGAGTATTTTGTATTTGATCCTGGAGGCAACAGAGAGCCAGCAGAGTTTATAGGATATAAAATTGACAGTCAGACATGAGCTTCTAAGAAGATATATGAATCACTAGATTGATATCTGCCAAGACTTGAAATGAAGCTCAAAGCACATGGCCCCAGGACTCAGTACTCAAAGACAAGAACTTCATTTTGTGCCTAGGACAATCTATTTCATTGTCAGTGTATCCTCATCTGGCGAATGCAACACATTTCTAGTGGCCTTCATGCACTCTCCTGGCATCTGTCTATAATGCTAAGTTCTGGCTTGGAGCTGGAAAAGTCAATGCTAGTTGACACGTGAGGCCATTGGTAAAGTCATGGAAGGTCTATTCACATTTCCTTAGTTCATTGGCCTCCAAATGGCATTAAAGTTTTCTTGTCCTGCTGTTATATCTTCTACTTAGGGAGATCATTAACAATGATAGTACAGCTCTTCACATGGTTCTGAGATAGCACCAAGTCCTAGAAAAGGCTTTAGTTCTCAAGGATTCTTCAGATGTGGTCAATGCATACCCCAAAGACTACCAGTGGCTGCCTCGGGACAAAAATTCATTACAACTGTATGTGCTCTGACCCATCTAAGTAGAGAGACTTCTATCTACTTGGGGTCAGTGCTCACTCATGACTGAGACATTTTGTGACCCATGTTATTGACAGAGGTTCTACTAAACAGGCACTTGTCAACTAACCAGGGACTTCTGGCTGATCTGGGACTTGTGGAATAGCTTCTCCTCATGTCCTTCCAAAGTCTTTTCAAATACAAAGTCATCCAGATACAGCATTACCTCCAAGTTGTTCCTGTCACTAATCACCTTTTCCATGAGCTCTTAGCAAGTAGTAGTAGTTGGGCAGGTGACTGGGGGTTGCCTAGCTAGTAGAACCCCACTAGATAAATGAAAGTCATTTTTTCTTTATCTTTCTCTGCCATGTGGATATGATAGTACCCACCACATAAATCCAGCCCTGAAAAACACTGGTTCCATAGACAGGTCATCTTGAACTCATGGTGTGCTCAAGCTATGGTGATTAATACCAAGGTACTATCATGGGGACTTAGAAGCATTGTACTGTGGAGAATACTGTTATTCACCTTTGGCACGGAAATCAGAGTATTGTACAGAACAATGGTTGTTTTCCTAGCATGGGAACCCAGGGAACATGACATCAGACCAAGATCCCAGCTACCTCCCTGGTCTTCTCTCTGGTTATGCCACATAGACTATATCTCCTCCCTCCCTCAGTTATGAAACTATTGCAGCCAGGTGGGTATTGCTGTGTTGCAGAATTACCACAGGAGTTCCTGGAAATAACCCAACAAGTTTAAGTGATTTGCCCCAGAAATTGGGAAAGTACTCTTGCAAAAAAAGTGACATTTGAGTTGTGTTTTGAAGGAATCCAAAAGAGACTAACAAGCAGGAGTGAGGAATGAGAGAATAACAGGCCATGGGGGATAGACAGTGCTAAGGCAGAGACAAGAAATTTATTGCCTCCAATGGATCTACAAGAAATAGAGTGTTTAGAACTAATAGAGTGTGGTGAATAAGAAATAGAGTATGGTAAGATAAAGAAGCAATTGAGGAGTAGAATTGCCTCACTATATGTGGGGGTCCAGATAATATTAGATAACAAATTTATAGTGGACCCAATCAACACAGTTTTGTTACTTCTGTTAGCCCCTTTAGGCAGTACGTGAACAGGAGCAAAGAAGATTGATGATAGAAGTAATGTAAGGTTTGGGTTTGAGAAAATGTGAATGATGTTGGAACAAGGTGGCAAGAAATTTAAGAAAAAGGGATAGTGTAGAATTAAGTTGGTTCACCAAGGGGTGGATATCAGAAGGGGAGGGGGGGAGGGCATTAATAGCCTGAGAAAGTAAGGGAGGTTAGAGGGAGTAGAGGTCTCTATAAGGACAAAGAACAGGATTAGAGGATGTAAAGCCTAAAGGAAGATGGAATGATAAAAGATCTTGTTGCAAAAAGGTTAAAGCAAATGAACACTTTTTTAAAAGGCCACTCAATTTGGTCATCTGCAACTTTGGTATAGTGGTTTTAGTAGCAAAGTGGGCCGAGAAGCTAGATTGCAGAAAGTTGAAAACTGAGTGGGTGGTGAAGCCGGGGAAGTCAGCAAGTACAGGCTTCTCTTTCTAGAAGTTTGGTAGTGAAGGGAAAGCAAGTGACATCCTAATAGCTCAAGGGACCAAAAGAATCAGAGAAAGATTGTTTGTTTGTATTGTTTTATTTTGTTATTTAGGGGGGAAGAATACCTGAGCGTGTTTAAAAGCCAAGAGGAAGGAGTCCATAGAGGTATAAAGATTGAAGATGAGAGGAAGAATGGGGATTCTTGGGTGGAATAAGGAACTAGATGAGGTGGAAAGGGACAGGCTCAAGGGTACATGTGGATGGTTTAGTTTAAGGAAAAGAATCATCTCTCGTGAACTCTGGAGGGGACGTGTTGATTTGGATTTTTCTGATTTAAAGGTGTGGGGATCACCGTGTATATCTGTTTGTTTGGTTTTTTAGATTTTATCTACTTTTTGGTTGGGGGTGGATAATAGGAAGGAGAAGTAAGCTACTAAAAGTGAGTACAAAGGAATGAAAATAGAACATCCTCCATTCAATATGAACGCCCCCAGGTTAGCTGAAAATG
Source organism: Pseudochirops cupreus (assembly GCA_028627135.1). NCBI lineage: Eukaryota > Metazoa > Chordata > Mammalia > Diprotodontia > Pseudocheiridae > Pseudochirops > Pseudochirops cupreus. Next base: position 71,216,571 of record CM053581.1, read on the forward strand.
AGCTTAGCATGGTAGAATGGACAGATATATTTGGTATAAATGGGATAAGGGTGGGAGGGAAGAGGGAGGTATCAGCAGTAATATAATTCCAAACCTGCATGTGGGAGTTCTGGGGTGGAACTTCTCTACTGGATTATATGAGAAGCTCCAAACTAGAGAAAGTCATAAAGGGTCAAGTTCAGCCTAGGGAACTCTAATTAGTTAGAATAATTTAGGATGTTTGAAGGTCACATAATCTGGCACTACATTGATTTATTTGTACTTCTAATTATTACTCCTAAATTTATAGGATTCTTTTTTCTTTGCCAATGAATCCTTGAAAAATGTACTCTTATGGTCTAGAACAGGAGGGGGAACCTGCAACCTCCAGGCCACATGTGGCCTTTTAGGTCCTCAAGTATGGTCCTTTGACTGAATCCAAACTTCACAAAACAAATCCTAATCTAGAGAGTGTAGCGACTGAGGTAAGAAGGAAAAGAAAGAAAGATGTTCTAGAGGGTATGGCAGGGCAGAAGAAGGGGAAAGGTAACTGGGACTCAGGTACAACCTTTCGTTCAATCCAGGGATCCAAGTCATCTCAGAAGCCAAGATAGGCCTAGAGGCTCCAGTAGGTTCTTGCCTCTGATTGGAACAGAGATGAAGACAAATTTAGAACGCAGGGAAAGGTGAAAGTTCTGAGGCTAAAGGCAAAAAGTCCTCTGGAAGACTTTCAAGCAGTGGGGCTGGTGCCCAAGAATCTGGCTAGGTTCAGCCAAGCCTTAACCCAAGAACTGGATCCTTCAGCATCAGCCTTGGCAAAGAGGAGGCAAATCAACGTCCCAAATCTAGAGGTTTCACAACTGTGATAATTACCTTTTTCCTGACCTTTTCTAATGCCACATATTATCTGGTACCTGTGGCCTTGAGGCCAAATGTGGTTCTCTGGGTCCTCAAGTGCACTCCTAATCTGGTCCAAGGGTCTCCACAGGTATCCTACTCCTGGCTCTCATCTTATCCTGGACAGGTGTCCCATTTTTTCTATCTATGTGTCCCAGGGGATCCTGAACCATTGGGTTTTCTCAGGCTCTCCTCCTGTAGCCATTCCTTCTGATCTAGACTGAAGACAATTAAACACTTAGATTTTTTAAGGTAATAACCTCTTGACTTCCTTCATAAGGCTAGTAGACTATAGTAGACTCTCCAAATCACCCTCTTTCTGGTTATTATGACTTAGGGGACATTCAATTTAATTCAATTCTCTCCAACAGACATCTATTACCAATCTACTGTGTATGAGGCCCTGGGATAAGTATTGCAATACAAAGACAAACAAGGAAACAGTACCTACTCTCAAGATGCTTATATTCTGTGGAGGATGCAACAGGCTCAAAACAAGTAAGTACAAAGAATAACCAAAATCATTTCAAGAGGGAGAGAAAGGGTAAGAGATGCGGGGTTGGAAAATCCTGGGGAAGGAGATAACACTTGAGCTTTACTACTTTGAATGAAGCAAAGGATTTTAAGAGGTTGAGGTGAGAAGAAAGTGCATTTTACAGATATGGCGGAACACTGGCACAAAAGCAGAGGGGCAGGAGATGGAATGTGCTCTGAATAAAAGCTAAAGAGACAAAGGGATAGTTGCCTACAGATAGGCCCAGCCCATCCTGACCTAGTGTTTTGGTGGAAAGTGGAGACCATCTCCTGATCTTTCTGCATCTCCCAATATAGACTTCAGCCCTGAAAGAAGGGAACTGAGAAAGGGAGTGGAGGGAATAGCACAGGAGTTGGCCTAAAGCCTAGAAAAGGATTTGATGGCCTGGGGTTAGAGGTAAGTATGGCTATCTTAGGATAGGGTTGTCAGTTTTCTTGCAGAGAGTGCTCTAGCCTCCTACCCCCAATGTTCTATGATTTGGTGCCCTGCCAAGGTGAGATATCCCTCCTAGAACCCACACACTCCACAAGGGCATAAGATTCAGAGCTAGAAGAAAACTTAGAGATCGTCTAGTCCAGGCCTCTCGTTCTACAGATGAGCAAACCGAGGCCCAGAGAATGGGAACAACTAGCCCAACTTCCCAAGTGAAATAAGTGCCAGAATCAGGATTTGAACCCTGGTCCTCTGCTTTCAGATCCATTACCCTTTCTGCTAGGACATTCTACTCCCTGATGACCTCTAAACAACTTCAGGTATGTGTAGTGTATCACAAGCCTCTTCCCCCCTGCCTCCCTTGTCGCTCTCTTTCCCCATTCTTGTCTCTCCTCCCAGGTTCCAGGTCTGACCACCTGATTATTAGGAACCCAGCAATAACCAAACCCCACACTCAGCCCTGGACAGTGTGGTTCCGGCCAGCCTGGAATTATTCGAACCGAAAGTCCCAGTGGCCCCAGTCTGGGAGGCCACAGGATTGTTTATCTTTGTTGGGGAAAAACCTCAGCCCAGGCCATAAATCACTGCCTGACTTGACAGCTTTGCTGAAATGTTTGTTTAAAGAGTGAAATCCTCCTGACTTAATATCAGAGCTCTCTGTGTTCTTCAGGCTGGCCTCTGTCTCGGCAGAATCTGCCTGGGGCCTGGGGGGGAGGGTCCCTGAAATGCCTAGGCTTTAAATATCTGTCCTGAAGAGGGAAACAAAAGCACGGATTATCCAAAACTGTGGATAATCCAAAAGGGCTTTCTACCCCTCTTTGAGATGCAAAGAAGTCTGTAGAACATTTACCTTCTTGGAGGAGCTCTTCCCTAGCTGCTGCTAAAAGGAATTTTGGGAAAAGCAGTCTGGGTGTTATAGAAAGAGGTCTGGATTTTGAGTCAAGGGAAATAGTTTCAAGTACCAGCTCTGACATATGCTGTCACCTATTTATGTATTAAGTCATTTAGCCTTTGCGCCTAAAATAAGTATCATAATGACTGTACTACCTGCCTTAAAAAATAATAAATAGCATTTATGTAGCATTTTAAGGTTCCTAAACTTTACTTACATTATCTCATTGAGGAGAGAGAAGGAACAAGCACTTATTAAGTATCTACTCTGTACCAGGCATCATACTTAACACTTTACAAATATAATCTCATTTGATCCTGGGAGGTCCATGCTATAATTATCCCCATTTTACATTTTAAGGACCTGGGGCAGACAGGTTAAGTGAACTGCCCACGATCATACCTCTAGTAAGCGTCTGAGACAGGATTTGAACTGAGTCTTCCTGACTCCAGGTCCAACACTTAACCCGTTGTACCACTGTTGTTGTGTAGTAGTGTTCAACTCTTTGTGACTCTGTGGATCACACCGTCTACGGAGGTTTCTTGGCAAAGATACTGGAGGGGTTTGCCATTTCCTTCTACAGTGGATTAAAGCAAACAGAGGTTAAGTGACTTGCCCAGGGTCACACAACTAGTGAGGTTTGATTTGAACTCAGGTCTTCCTGACTCCAGGCCCAGAGCTGCCTCTAAAAATACTGGAAAGTATTTTGGTAACCATGAAATGCTATATAAATATGAGCTGACTCCCAAAATAGAGACCAGAAGACAGAAGTAGAAGGTCAGTGATAAAGCAGATAATACACAAGTAGATAAAGAGTATACTCTGTACGAGAAAACAATGACCACCCACACCAGGTTGGCTGTAAGTGGTGTTAGCCAGGGCAATGGGTCAGCAGGAATCTTCAAAAGCCAACTCTCAGGTTTCTGCTTCCCCGACCTTGCTCTTCTTAGAAAACTGGGGGTGGGATCTGTAAGCATCTACGCAAGACTGGAAAAGATGGTCAAAGGATGGGGCTGGGTCAGATTTGTGGTACAGTGAAAACAAATCCTGGATTTAGAGTTCGAGGGTGTTGTTGTTCAGTCGCGTCCAACTCTTTGTGACCGCTTTTGGGTTCTTCTTGGCAAAGATACTGGAGTGGTTTGTCATTTCCTTCTCCGGCTCATTTTACAGATGAGGAAATTGAGGCAAACAGGATTAAGGAGTCCAGGGCCACATAGCTAGTAAGTGTCTGAGGTTGGATTTGAACTCATAAAGTTGTCTTCCTGACTCCAGCCCCTCCCTCCCATCTGCTGCAGCACCTAGCTGCCCGCTGAATTAGAGGGCCTGAGTTCAAATTCTAACTTTGCTGCTTACTACTTGTGTGATGTTGGGTTTCTCCCCTATGGGCCTCATTTTCCCCACCTATAAATGAAGTGGTTAGGTTGGACAGTGACCAAGGCTGCTGCCAGCTCTCTATCCATCCTCCTGTGATTCTTCTGTGGCCAATAAGTGCTGTGGTGAAACCCTGGCCTTGCAGTCAGAAGACCAGCTCTGTTACTTGCTAGCCATAAGAGTCACTTAGCTTCACATTCCCCAGCTGTAAAATGCAGATAATAATATTTGCACCCTATCAACCTCCCAGGTTGTGATGAGGTCAGCACTACAGAGGGTGTCCTAAAAGTCTTAGTGCAGTTTTAAGCTGTTAAAGCCTAATGCTTTAGGGGAGGAGGGATGCTTTGGACTTGGAGGCAAAAGAAGAGGAACAAAATGATTTTAAGGGGGTATTGAGAAGCATGAAGTTAGGAACTAGGGAACTGATTTGCAAAGGGAGAAGGAAGTAGCCCTGTGATTTCATCACATTGGAGGAATGTCCAGAGAAGACAAATCACTAACTTTTACTGAAGCTTATAGTCATAGGGAATTGTCTGGGGCAAGTTACCTGGGATAAATGACTTATAGAAGAGCATCCCTCTAGTGTCTGGCAGAGGCAGAACTTGAACCTAGTTCTTCCTGACTGAATGGCGGCCTTCCATTTGATTGACTCTGCCCTGGTCAAACCATACCTGGAGTATTATGTTTACTTCTGAGGGTCACTTATTTGAAAGGGCACCAGTAGCCTGGTCTGTAAGGGTAGGGCACTGGAAACCATTCCATTTGAGGATCAGTTGAAGACATTAAGCCTGGAAAAGAGAAGGCTCAGGGGAGAAGGACAGTCATCAGCTAGGAGGATTGAAATTCTTTTACTTGAACCCAAAGGAAGAGCTAGGAGTAGTAGGTAGGGGTTGCAGAAAAGGATATACCAGCTTAAAACAAGGAAAAATTTCCTAGCGGTTACACTGCCCAAATATGGAATGGACTGCCTTAGAAAATCATGGGTTCTCTCTCATTGGAAGCGTTCAAGTAAATTCCGAGTGATCCTTATTAGGTTTGTTGTAGAGAGTGTTCTTGTCCAGATATGGGTTAGACTAGATGGCATCAGAGATCCCTTCCAAACCTATGATTCTCTGAGGATATTCAACAAGAATTTCATTTGTTCAGTTATTTTTTAGTCATGTCCGACTCTTCATGACCCCATTTGGGGTTGTCTTGGCAAAGATACTGAAGTGGTTTATCATTTCTTTTTCCAGCTCATTTTACAGATGAGGAAACTGAAGCAAACAGGATTAATTAAATAATTTGCCCAGGGTCACATAGCTAATAAGAGTCTGAAGCTGGATTTGAACTCAGGAAGTAGGGTCTTCCTGACTTCCTAGCACTCTACCCACTATGTCACCTAGCTGCCCCTGACAAGAAGCTAGGCATGGGCAAATTATTCAATGCCATTCAAAAAATCAATTTTGGTACCTAGCAGGGTACTGTCCTAGGTGGTACAGATAGAAAGACAAAAATGATAGGCCCTGCCCTCAAGAAATTTGAGGGATAGTGACATAAGATGCATGTAGACAAGTCCTGTCATTCCTACCTTTACAACATTATACACACATACAAAAATATACATGTATATATGCAAGTAAGTGAGTGAGTGAGTGAGTGTGTGTGTGTGTGTGTGTGTGTGTGTGTGTGTGTGTGTGTGTGTGTGTATGAGTGAGTTGTTCTTCTGGGCTCTCAAAATCTAGTCCTTGACTATTGGTTTCCAGAGCTAACTCTCACTCTTGAATCTCTGGCCTGTTCTCTTTTTTCTCCCATAGCTCCCTCTCTTTGACAATGCTTCTGGCCCTGGGTAACTGCCTTTATGTATCCATGTCTGTCTGGAGTGTGTCTCTGTCCCATTAACTGTGCCTTGTATTTTCTGGCACTGGCTTTCTCTCTGCTGGATAGGGTATCTCTTTCTAGGCAAGTAGCTCTGCTATTAGGTGTCATGACTGTTGGGGAAAGAGATGTGGAGAAACTCTTCTCCCCAACTTCTTGCCATCTGGAGTAGGTACATGGCTCCTCTACAACTATCTCAAATGAATCTCTCTCCAGGGGTTATCTATAAAACAATCACCTGGTGTTAACAACTTATTAACACATTAATGCCTCATTATTTGTATTATTCATCCTTTGCTTTCTGTGATTCAATCAACTGTTTGGTGAGGGTACCAAATCCCTTCTTCCTAGTACTCTCACTCCCTCCCAGTTGAACATTTGTTGTTCTCAGGTGCTTTTTGGCAAAGCTCATGTAGCACATTTCACAGACAATACAGAAATTAAATTTCTTCCACAAGGATATAGACCTATGTTGACTGGTAAATCTGGGTTTTACATTTACTTCCAAATTTGTAGTTAAACAGTTTTAACAAAATGACATCATTTTATAAAACATTCTTGTGCTACTGCCTGATTTGGTGCTTCCAAAGGTCTGCCTCAACCCAAAAAGAACGAAAAAAAGAAAAGAAAAATCAAGCTATCCCCTCCCCCACCCCCAGAATGAGAAAGTCTGGTCCCTACAGAACTCCCAAAACATATGGGACTCTCTTCTCAGGGATTAGGGACATTTGATCCACTTAAAGTTACCTTTTTACCTTGCAGTGAAAAAGTAAGCTGTCCCAGGATTAAAATTTTTCTGAGTCCCTGCAACAAATAGGGCAACTCAAATAGAGGTCCAACCTAACTTTTCATTAAGTTAAATTGAGCTAAGCTTTGAAGGGAATTTGAAGGTATGGAGGGAGGGCATTCTGGGCATGAGAGACAATCTAGGAATAGGCATGAAGATGGGAAAAGAAATGTCATATTAAGGAACAGGAAATAGAATAGTTTGACTGGACCAATAAATGTGTAGAAAGGATAAATGCATAGTAAGTCTGAAAAGGTAGACAAATCAGACTGTGAAGTACTTTAAACGTCAAAGATAGGAGTTTATATTTTACCCTAAGACATTAAGGAGACACTAGACACTTTTTTGAGCAGTAGATTGACTATGTGGTCAGATCTGTTCTCTAGGAAAACCACTTTGGCAGCTGTGTGGAAGATGGATTGGAATGAGGAGGGACATAAATCATGGAAATCAATTAGAAACCTATTGAAATAGTCCAGGTGAGAGGTGATGAGGGCCTGAACTAAAATGACAACCATATGAGCAGAAAAAAATTAAGACAAATGTCAGAGAAATTGTTGAGGTAGAAATGGCAAGATTTGGCAATTAATTGGATGTGTGAGGTGAGGAACATCAAGGTGTCCAGTATGACTCCAAGGTTGTGAACCTAGGTCACTAGAAAAATGGTGAGACCCTGGACAGAAGTAGGAAAATCTGGAAGAGGAGTGGTTTTCAAAAAGAACAATAATACATTTTAGTTTGGACATGTTGAGTTTTGAGGAACCTACAGAGCATCCAGATCAAAATGTCCAAGAATCAATTGGTGATGTGACTCTGGAGTTCAGAAGAGAGACTAGGACAAGCTATATAGATCTGGGAGGCACCTGCATAGAGATAATAATTAAACCTATAGTAGCAGATAAGATCAAGTAAGAAAGCATTGAGAGAAAAGAAGGCCCCATACAGAGCCCACAGCTAGAGGACAGGACATGAATGATGATCCAGCAAAGGAGAATGAGAAGGAGCAGTCAGATATAGGAAGAGAACCAAGAGAGCAGTGTCACAAAAATCCAGAGAAGAAAAAGTACATAAGCAAAGATGGAGATCAACAGGGTCAAATGCTACAGCAAATTCAAGAAGGAAGAAGGATGAAAAAAGAGTTTTGGATTTAGCAATTGAATCACTGTTAACTTTGGACCCTTTGGTAACTTTGGTAACAGTTTCAGTTGAGTGATGAGATCAGAAGCCAGACTAAAACGGAAAAGAGACTTGAATTGGAAAGCCGGGCTCTATCCCTAAGTCTGGTTCTAACTCTGTATCCTGGAGAAAGATATTTAATCTCTCTGGGCATGTTTCCTCACCTATAAAATTAGGGGATTAAACAGGATGGTCTCTAAGTTTCCTTTTATTGTTTCTAAGGTCAGTCTTAGGATTCTGTTACAACGAAGTGGCAATGGGACAAAACTAATGAGGATGTGGGGGGTCTGGGGGGTGAAATAGACCCTTGACAAGGGTCGAGGTCTGAGATCAACAGGATAGATGAGATCAAGGTTCTAATAGACTATTGGCCTGAAATCAGCCAAAGTCCAGAGCACAGGATAGGAGTTAGGGACCAGGCCTCAACAGTCAAGAAAGGAAGGAAATAAGCCTACTGTGTGCTAGGGGGTGTATTGGGTGCTCAGGGAGGACTAGCACATCTGGTGTGATGGTTTGCTGAGCCCTTTTCAGAGCTGTTCATCCATTTTTGGTGTCCACCTCTTACCTGTAGCTCCAAGAAGCTGTAGTGTGCACGGTGGCTACGTTCAAAAACCATCTGGACAGATGGGCTAAACCAGGTGGAGAATAACCAGCAGGCCTCAAACCCATCACTGAATTAGGGGGATGTCTGCCTCAAGCATGTAAAGACTGCCCCTGGGGAATGGGGGGATGAGAACAATTTGTTCCAATGGCCATGAAGGCTGCTGAAGCAGGCGCTGTGGAGTGCTTAGAGCTGGGTCAGACCTTGAAGATGCCAAGATTGCTGCACCCCAGGCCATCTCCAGTTGTCTTTACTTAGTCCTGCCACTGGACTTGGATGACTCTGGGAGAGAGGTTGAGGCCGATGATTATGCAGCTGCTTCCCTTAAATCCAATTCACTTGAAAGTCAAAAATATCACCTTGTGATCTCATTGGTCCTCTCCTTAAATGAAGGACCAATGACAACTATGCGCCAGGTCCTGTGCTAAGCACTTTATAATTGTTACTTTGATCCTCACAACAACCCTGGGACGTAGGTGCTAGTATTATCTTCTTTACAATTGAGGAAACTAACAGAGGTTAAGTGACTTGCCCAGGGTCACACTGCTAGTAAGTATATGAGTTAGAATTTGAACTCAGTTCTTGACTCCAGGCCCAGCACTCTATGCACTAGGCTACCTGACTGGTTCTGGCAAGGTATATAACTTAAAGTCAGGGATAGCTATGAAGACAGTCACAGAAGCTAACCTAATACATTGACTATTAGGGCTTTAAAGGACTATCATCTATTCCCGCGTTACAAAGAGGTGACTGAGACCCAGAAAGGGAAAGTCCCATAGAGCTCAAGGTTATGCAGCTATGCAGTGGCAAAATCAAGATTACAAACTGTCTCCTTACTCCAAACTGAATGCTTTTCCCGTTACACCTCACCCCCTCTTCTAAGCAGAGCAGGAGCTGCATACTTCTTCTGCACTTTGGAATATTTTCTACTAGTTATAGGCAGCTCAGAATCTATAGGTGCATGCAAGTACATGTGACTAGAAGGAGAGTCAGAGACCTGCAGGTGCACAGACCCTGGTCCTGGAATAGCCGCAGGAGGGGCTTTGTGATGAAAACAATAGCAGAGTCATTGACTATGCATCTAATGGGGCTGTAACAGGGTCTAAGTAACAGATCTTCCGACGGTATTTCTTGACCAGGCATGTGATCAGGGCCTTGATGGAGTTTGCCCTGGCTACAAACCAAGGTCTGTGATAAGGTGTATCATGGGGGCTGTAGTATATAAGCCAACCAAGGCCTTCTCCCTAAATTAGAAACAGAATCTAGCCAGGCAGCTCAAGCTTCTCAGAGCAAGAAAAAAAACCTGGCTTTTCCTTCAGGGTCTCCATCCTGGGGAGGCATTGCCACCTGGTGGCCTAGTCTGAGAGAAGCACTCAATAGGAGGGCAGGGCAAATTCCAGCCTTCTGACACTGCTGTGCAGTAGATACCTCAGGCCTTCCCCTTTCCCAGTTTCAGCTTTCCTGACAGGAGAAAACACCGAGCCAGTAAATCCCAAAGGATCAGTGGGGTCCTCAAGCAGGATGCCCATCTCAGAAGGTCTTAATCAGGCAATCATGAAGTGTTTAAACCCATACTATGTTCCAGGCACTAGGCTAATTGCTAGGGACACAAAAGAAAGGCCAGAAGTAATCCCTGCCCCCCAGAAGTTCACATTCGAACCTCCCCTCTCTCCACTTTTATTGCCATATACACACCTCCAGGACATCAGAATCCTGCCCATAGACCCAGCAACTGGGCTCAGACCGTCCATTCTGAGAGGATTCTGGGTTCAATGAAAGAAACAATCTCTATCTTTGCAAAATGCCCTATAGGAATAAGGAAATTCTGTCCATAATGGGGGAAACACAACTTCACCCTTCCTTCTCCTCTGGTCCTAAACCCCCTCACCCCTCAGGAGCTCCCAAGCTAAAGGCACCTTGGAACAGGTACATACCACAAAGTAACATAATGACAAGCAGCAACAAACATTCAGGCATGTCTGAGGAATCACAGCAAACAGAAGTGCTACTTATTTATAGATGAGCAAATGTCCTCCTTTTCAAAAAAGTAAAGAAGGCTAGTACTTCAACCCTATAAGCTGGTAGTGAATCTGACATAAACTCCTGAAAAAAATTCTAGTGTGTGCATTTTAAAAGACAGTTCTAAAGTATTGGGAAAAAAAGGAGGCAACCCTTACAAGGGATCTTGGGTTCCTTAAGAAGTCCTACCTGAAGAGCTCTGGTTAATGGAACAGTGTCTACCTGGAACTGTTCCAATGCAATCCTCTAGCAGAGTGTCCCGGTGCTCCAAGATTGGCCTTGTGCTGTTTAACATTTTTATCAATGAGTTGGGTGGAAGGCTGTGATGGAAGCCTTATCAAAGTTATAGAATACACAACTGCTGGGCAGGATAGCTAATCGATGACAGTTAAGGCTCAAAATGCTAATTGATGGTAAATCATGTCAAAGATGTCTTCATTCAAGTCACTCTTCTAAACCTTGGCAATTGGGATATTCCCCTTATCCCTTTGATCTTCTGACTGACTTTAAGCTGTTGACAGCTCCTGGCTGATGCTGATACTTCCTGCCTTGGCGATAATTCCACTTGGGAAGCAGCAGATCCTCCTCCTAACTAGATGGCAGACTCCTTAACTTTAGGATTTGTTGCAGTCTTTGTGTCTTCATATAGAAAGCATCCAATATCATTAATGTAATAGGTATGAAAAAATATTTGTTGAATCAAATTTCCTCCAAAAGGAATGGGATTGGCAAAGAGGTGACCAGACTAAGAAACTGATTACCAATCTAGTCTCAGTGAAACTACTTCAGTGCTTTTGATCAAAGATTCCCAACTTCTTTAAATGTAAGAGAAGCACACCAGGACCATTAGTGGAGCCCTCTATTCCAACTTCAAGTGTACATTGTTAGTTAAGGTAAAGGAGCTACTGCTCAAAGGAAGAAGTTCTGGGAGTCAGAATCCTGTGGGATTTACTATATCAGGAACAAGGGTATGCATGTTTAACAACTGACTTGGGTGGGGGGAAGGGAAGTGTGCAAGATAGAATCTTTATTATTTATTATATATAATGTATATATTATATAAACATATATTATATTATTATATATTTCATTATTAACATTTTTGGGCAGTTAAGTGTGCAGTGGACAGAGTGACAGTGACAGTCAGTAAGACTCATCTTTCCAAGTTCAAAAATTATCTCAGACACCTACTAGCTGTGTGACCCTGGGCAAGTCACTTAACCCTGTTGCCTCAATTCCTCAACTATAAAATGTACTGGAGAAGGAAAGGTTTCTTTGTCAAGAAACCCCCAAATAGGGTCATAAAGTATCAGACACAACTGAAAAATAATTAATGTTTTATGCTTTATTAAGTCTAAGCAATCAATAAAATAGTATCTCAAGCCCTGATTTGTTCTGTTTGCTGATTTCCAAGGTTTAAATGCTCACATTGAAAATTTAACAATCAGCTCTGCTCTGACAAAATGAATTTCTGGGGTCTTGCTCTGCTGTCATGAGCCAAACTGGAGCAATCCATCTGAAGCATGGTCTACTGAGCGGGAGAGATGCTAGTACTACAGCTCACACTAGATGTTCAGGGTTCTAGGGACTGCAGAAAGACTGGAAACCAGGACATTAACTGCACCTTGAGGGAATTAAACTAGAACTAGCCTAGAACTGAAGTTGAGAGTACTGCCCAAAAGGATCATAGTAGATCTCCTTACCTGCTACTGAGAGTACACTAAGAAGAGTTTCCACCCACATATCAAGAGATCATTTCCAGGCCTATCCTCTTGTAAGCTTTCCCCAAGAGGTCTCTTTCACATCCACCAGTTTAGGAGGTAGAACCCATTTGTGCATGGGGGAAGAGAATGATTCCACTACTTGATACCCTCTTGTGATTTATAATTCAGCTTTATGTCTTAACTGTTAAGGATTTGTGACTCTTGCAGGGTCTGTAAATGATAATAATCACTAACAAAGTGTCTTAGACATGTGATTTCAACTGATCGTCACAATAACCCTATGAGGTAGGAGCTATTGTTATCCCCATTTTACAAATAAGAAAAATGAGGCTTAAAGGACCATATTTAAGAGTTTCATAGGTTTCTTTTCATATTCCTTTAGATATTTTTAAACTATAAGTTCTCTCTTTCCCTCTATCTCTTTCCCCTTAGTCAATTGTAGTACCTTCAAAAGGCATGAAGGTCTGTGTGCCATACTGTGTCATGTGTGTCTAGGGTCAGGAAACTAGAGATAAAGGAGGAGAAAGGTAAGAGTTGGGGTGGAGCGGGAAGCAGTCCAGATCAGTGCTCCCACTGTTAGAGGTTCTGTTAGTCGTAGAGAAAGATATTGTGGGAGAGGTCAAAGCTGAGTTGATGATTATAACATAATGAGATCCAAGAGAAAGCATTGTCATCACCGACAAAACGAGAAAAAAGACTGTTTAACCTTCACCCCAAATCAAATCTAAACACTGTGATCCCTTTGATGTTATCAGCTGAGCATTTGAGCCTTCACTGTAACACATGTGACCTACCTATAGCGAGGGTAATGGGCTCAGAATCAGAAGACTTGGATTCAAATCCCAACTTTGATACTTATAAACTCTATGACGCTAAGCTGGCTATACTTCTCCAAGGCTGCCTACCTCACAGGGCTGTTGTGAAGAAAATACTGTGCAAACTTTAGAAGTGCAATAAAAATGCAAGTTGTTATTATCACGAATTAAATATTGGGAAGAAAATTTTCTGGCACCATTGGCATTTTTTAAATACATGATGATGATGATGATGATGATGATGTTGATGATGATGATGATGATGATGATGATGATGATGATGATGTTGTTGATGATGATGATGATGATGATGATGTTGATGATGATGATGATGTTGATGATGATGATGTTGATGATGATGATGATGATGATGATGATGTTGATGATGATGATGATGATGATGTTGATGATGATGATGATGATGATGATGATGATGATGATGATGTTGATGATGATAGAAGTGTCTCTCTTGTTTCACATTGTGCCCTCAGCAGCTGCCTACAATACCTATGCCTATTTGTGATTCTGATATAGAACAAATAGTACCAATAGGCTCCTTTGGCCTCTGATAACACTTTCTACATCACCCTTCCCAAGAAGACTGAATACATCATATCAATGGAAAGTAAAGGCCAGAGCTTCACTTCTTAAAAAGAATAGTCTGCCCAAAGAGATCAAAAAAAGGAGGAAAGGACCCTTATATTTATAACAGCTCATTTTGGAGTGGCAAAGAACTGGAAATTAAGGGTATGGTCATAAGCTGGGGAATGGCTGAATAAATTATGGCTTGGAGGGGATCAACATGGGGGAAAGGATTAGACCCCTGATCTGGAGAGAACTAAACCGTTGAGGGTGAGGGGATGAACTGGAGCACACATCAGTTGACTTCTGGGAAGGAGGCTAACTAGTTTGTGGGAATATATTTCTTTAAGGCAATGGTTGCTGAATGTATCTTTTTTTTTTTTCATTTCCTCTTAGGCTCTACTTAAATGCTTTTGCTGATTCCATTATATCAAAGTATACTGCAGGGTATATAGGATAGATGTTTGGACTATGAATAAGGACACCTGTGTTGTAATCCACTTCAGCTACTTATTACTCTTAGTTTCTTCATCTGTAAAATTTTAAAAAATATTTTTGCTTTCCTGTCTCATAAAGTTATTGTAAGTAAAGCACTTTTCAGATCTTCAAGCACTATGTAAATGCAAATTGCCATTACTGTCTGCTCGGGTTTCTATGAATTTAGTTAATAACCAAACATCTAGATCTAAGCTGATTTTAGAATTTCCAGGTATAACTCTGGTGTAGGTGCTTGAGCCAAGTAAGCTAAACTTACCAGAAAATACCACCTCCCCCAAACCATGAACCCAAGTCCATGAAGGAGTAACATTGACTAGTCCATAAGGAACATTGTAGAAGTTCATGTGAGCTATATAGGAAATATTTTAAAATAATTTATTGTATATTGGTTCAAGCTAAGGTGACCTGTTTTAACATTGCAGGAATTCATTGAAGATATTTTGTTTTGTTTTTTTAATCTAGGTTGCATTGAAATTTGGGGTTTAGGCTACATTGATTTTTTTTTAATGTGTGGGTAGATAGCAGATTTTAGCAGCATTTCATTTACTTCAAACCTTAATAATAATCCAGGCAATTTAGACTCATACAACTGAGCTGAAATGAATTGCATTCTTGTTTATGTTGAAGTGATATTGTATACTTATGTGCTGGGGTAAACAGGCATCCTGGCTACTCAGGAATTAGATGACTGGTTTTCAGTGGTAGAACTACATCAACCTCAAGAATTATTGATTTGGAATGCAGCCACAGGCTGTGGCGATGAGAATATTGAAAGGATTTTGCACCATGCTATGGACTCTGCAAGGACTGGAATGGGGAGAGACATTCAGGAAGAAAGACAATTCCATTGCTGTATTTGTGAAATGACTGAAGCTTTGAAATTCTCCTACCAAAAAAAAAATCATTGATGAAGATGTTTCTAAACCTCCAGCTGGTGACCAAGATTTGGTGATTGTAGCAGAACATACTGAGAACAATATAAAATGTCTACTAACAACACCCTCCCCAGCAGCCAGTGACCCAGTGCTAACACCTTCATCTTTTGGCAGTAGTTCACTGGCATAACAAGTGTAACAACAGCTTTAATAACCTCTTAAACAGAAACTATAGATACTGTTACTGTATCTTTAAGATGTTATAGAGCTTTGAGGGATTGGCTGTCTGTCATTTGGGAGAGACTGTTAATGGTAAAAGATTGAGAGAAACTGTGAGGAGAGAGAGAAGGGTGATGGAAAAAACATCTTTGCTGGGAAAACTGTTTTAACCCTTACTGTATCTTGTTAAGAAACATTGTTAAGAGCAATCTTTGAGTATATGGGAAAACTGGAATGCCATGAATGTTTTTTTTTAAATAACATTTTATTTTTTCCTCAATTACATGTAAAAACAATGATTAACATTTTTAAAAGTTTTGAGTTTTAAATTCTATCCCTCACTCCCTCTTCTCCCCTCTCCTCAAGTTGTTAAGCAATCTGATATAGGTTATACACGTGCAATCATGTAAAACATTTCCATATTAGTCATTTCATGCAAGAAGACTTAGAAAGAGAAAAAGAGAAAGGAAGGAAGGAAGGAAAGAAGGAAGGAAGGGAGGAAGGAGAAAAAAAAGAAAGAAAAGAAAGAAAGAACGCTTCAGTCTGTATTCAGACAACATCAGTCCTTTCTCTGGAGGAGGACAGTATTTTTCATGTGTCCTTTGGTATTGTCTTGGATCATTGTATTGCTGAGAATAGTGAAATAATTTAAAATTCTTCATCATACAATATTTCTGCTACTGTGTACAATATTCTCCTGGTTCTGCTCACTTCCACTTTGCATCAATTTACATAAGTCTTTCCAGGTTTTTCTGAAATCATCTTGTTTGTCATTTCTTATAGCACAATAATATTCCATTGCAATCACAACTTTTTCAGCCATTCCCCAATTGATGGACATCCCCTCAATTTCCAATTCATAGCTACCATAAAAAAGAACTGCTATCAATATTTTTTGTCCAAATAGGTTCTTTTCCCTTTTATTGATTTCTTTGGAATATAGACCTAGCAGCGGTATTGTTGGATCCACGGGCATGCATCATTTTATAGCCCTTTGGCCATAGTTCATGAATGGTTTCAATAAAATACTGCCATACCATTTGTTTGTTTTTGTTTTTACTGTTTTTTTATTTATGGCAGCCATTTGAACTGTCATTTAGGAAAGAAATCTATTATGGCTAGAAAGAAACTTTTAGAGGACAAAGAGGAAGAACTTAATCCTTGAGAGAGTTTGGTTTAACCCTTATGCTCCAAGTAAATGAGAGAAGATTGGGCACCTTATCTATACTATTAAGAGCTGAATTGTGTGTGACTTTATGCCAGAAGTGAGAAGTCACAAGTAAGAATGATATTTAGAGGTGACTCTGGCTGTGATCTTTCTCGTAACTAAAACATAAATAATATATTTATGTCTTTGTCTTTTTGATGTTACATTGTTAATAAATTATAGACAGTAACTTTGATGTTTATTTAAACCCAAGAGATTAGAGGTTTTGATATTCATAAGGATATAAGCAACTAGTTACTGGAAAAAAATTTCTCCAGTTTATTAAATAAGTGATATTTTATAAACTGGGGGGTGTAGTACAGAGCTAATTGATTAATTATTGGGAAAAAGGTTACAGTTTTAGTAAGAATAAGGAAGTATCCACACACACCCTAGATAACTTTAAAATTAGGATCACGAGAATCAATGTGATAGAGTCAAGGAGTACGTTAAGGGCTGATTGGTCCTACAATTTTGCTATACAAGCATTAGCTTATGTTGTAATACAGACTGGAAAGCTAAGGATGTTTATTTTTTTTACTATTTTAAAATAAAGTTTTATTGCATTTTAAAATGTAAAAATCATTCTTAACTCACCAGCTATACATAAATAGGTTGAGGGCAGTAGTTTGCCAACCCCTAATATAGGCTATTATTCAAGCGGTACAATCAAGGGTGAGGCAACGAGGTATTATGGAAAATGAAAGCTGTTCTTGGGAGAGCATGACCAATTGCCTAAAGAGGAAACCTTTGATATCCATCTTGAACATATCACAGATAAGGCAACAAACTTGTTCAGAGAATCACAGACTAATTCTAGAGAGCCTTGGGAGTCCTGTTTTTGATATTATATACACAATGAAGATGTAATACACTCAGGTGACGGTACATGAATCTTTCTGGATGGTGAATAGCCAATTTAGTCTAAGGGCTGAGGATGCCTAAATAAAGTTCCTATCTACTTCCCAACTGGAGCAAGAGAAGGTCTCTGAATTTATGCTAAAGTTAGAGAAGCTGCTGTTAGAGGTATAGTGCTCATGGAGCACATGGACTACATTAGCCTGACCCAAGTGTTGAGGGGATCTGTACATGATGTCATGCTATAATGTACCTGTAGCAGCATAAGTGGTGGAAACTCCCCACTCTAACCCCACAGCTGTTCAGAACTGATCTAGTTCAACAAGAAGGTAAAGGAAAGAATATATGGACATAGATAACATGTTAAGACAACAAAACATGACCCTATAATGCTCCAGGCAATTCCCTCAGGTATTGTCTCTTGAGACCAAAACAATGACTTTGCTGATGAAGCTCATGACAGATTTTTGTTTGCTGAGCCACTGTTGATTCTTCTGGAGTGATAAGATGCTTCCCTGGTTTCCCTGCAGCAGAATGTTGCAACGGTAAGGATTAAGGAGTGTCCTACCATGTTGGGTAGTAAATAACGGATATCAATTATATTCTAGGTATTTTATAAAGGACACTTGCAGTATGATAGGGACAGTTAGATGGCGCAGTGGATAAAGTTTCAAGAAGAAGATGGGTACATAACCTCAGAAACAGCAAATATCTCTGAATTTTCAACATTGATTGGAACCAAATTCATCTTCTTCAATTTATTGACATGGTACTGCAGGAAGCAAAACATGGCTCAATAATAAGTAATGTTTACATGGCTTGAAGGCTTGCAAAGTTCCTCACATGTGTAATCCCACTTGAGCATCACAACAACCCTACGTGGTAGATACTATAGGCATTATCATCCCCATTAGATTCTGAAGATCACCTGGCAGGATAAGTACCAGACACTGAGGTTCTTTCTCAAATTAAACTGCCAAGCATTTTAACTCTACTGCAGAGAACACAACTCTAATGGGCTGACCACACTGTTCAAATGCCAATTGTATGCTTGCCTAAAAGACTATTTTGTGGAGAACTCACACAAGGCAAGCACTCACATGGTGGTCAGAAGAAGAGATATAAGGACACTGTTAAAGTTTCTCTGAAAAACTTTGGAATTGATTATGTGATTTGGGAGACACTGGCATACGACTGAATGAATGTAAGTAATAATTGTTTCTGATTTGGCCAAAAACCCTGAGGGTCTTCCCCTCCCAGATCTACCTTTTTTTTTTAAGAGACCATTCTTTGTCTCACTTCTTATTAAACCTCAGTCAGACTGAGACCTGTTAAAGACTTTAATTTGAAAACCCCAAAGTCCATCACTGCATCCTGGGCCGTCTCCAGTTGTCCTGATCCGTATCTGGCCACTGGATCCAGATGGCTCCTGAGGATAAAGTGAGCCTTGTGACTTTACACAGCCCTCCCTCACTTAAATCCAATTCACTTGCATGTCATGGCATCACCTCCATGATGTTATGGTCCTCTTTGAGAATGAAGGACAAACAGTAGCAGCAGCAACAAGGACATTCTCAAAGTTTCTCTAAAGAACTTTAGAGCTGATTGTATGACTTGGGAGACACTGGCACAGGACTGCCTAGCATGGCATGCCCTCATCAGAGAAAGTGCTGTGTTCTATGAGCAAAGCACAATTGAAGTAGCTCAAAAGAAATGTGAGAGGCACAAATTTAGAGAATCCACCCCAAATGTTCACATGGCCTATTTGTGTCCAACCTGTGGTAGAGCATTCCAAGCTCATATTGGTCTGATCAGCCTGTCAGAAACACTGTAACTTGACTCTAACATAGTGATATCATTTTGGTCTTCTTTGAGAAAGAAGGACAGCAACCAACAAAAGTAAAATGAAACAGAGAGAGTTTAAATGACTTGCCCATGGTCACATAGCTAGTAAGCATCAGAGAAAGGTGTGGGCTTCCTCCCAAACCCTGCTTCTATATACTATGATGTATAATGTTCATTTTCTGACAATACAAGCTTCTTGTGCAATATTGTATAGGAAGATAGAGGACATTGTTGCCAGGGAACACAAAGAAGCACTGGAACATCTAAGGCAAGAGTGGAAAGAGGTTTCACATCAGAGACCCTTCAGTACTGAAAGAATAGAAGGATGATCTGAGGAAGAAACTTGTGTCAAAGGCCCATTGCCCTCTCACTTCCTTATTTAAATGTGGAATGTGACCAAGGAGCAATGTTTATACTTCATCTCAGTGACTCTGCCTTTTAGGAGGCAATCTGGGAAAGTGTCTCTTTCTAAGATGCTGGAGCTCAGGGGCCACCTAAAGTCAATGACATTCCCAAGAAATCTGTTGTTCAGTATGGCTCATCTACAGTGATGGTACAGAATAAGACTTGGAAGATCAGGTCTGTGAACTATCAGACTTTGAATGAGAGAACTAAGGTGGGAAAGTACACTGTGCCATGACTTCCAGAAGCCCCAGATTGTCTTCTGGGCAGTCAGTAGTTTTCAGTGTTGAACTTAAATGGTAAGTAATATTTGGTCTCCACAGTAGAAGATAAAGAAGATGAATGAATGAATGGAATGAATGAATGAATGGAATGAATGAATGAATAAATAAAAACATTAATTAAGCATCCACTACTATATTGCTAAACATTATGCTAGGTAATAAGGGACGCAAATATAAAAGAGAGAATTTATATTCTCATGCAGGAGAGGGAAGGAGACAACATATAAAAGGGAGTGGTAGTCAGGAAAAAAGCATTTTGGTCTGTAGAAACACAGAGATTATAAATGAAGTCATGGGGAAGTTGATTGTCATTGCCATTCCCAGAAGCATTTAGTCACATTTGATTACTCTTCCTGGAGCAAAATGTGCAAACCAGGATGGGATCAGAGGGTGTGGGAAGGGGAACCAGCTCAGAAACAAAGCAGTCTGGGTAGATGAGATGTGAAGATGTATATCTGTTTGTTGCTCGCTAGAAATCATGAGCTAGTTAAGTTTGTACACACCAGCCAAAGTGGTGCAGCCCCAGGGCTAAATTCTGAAGCTTAATGGAATAACTGGGAAGGGAGAAGGAGGAAGGGAATCCGCCTTCATCAGTTCAATGGGATGCTACCAATTTGAGCACCTATTTCAGTGCCTTTCGGGGATGCACTGTCACTTTTCAGTGGTTATAGAAAAAAGTCATTGGGTGACAGGAACTATTTAGAATTGCTAGTTTTTCTGTATAATCTCTCAGCATTTGTAAAGATATTGGAAGAGCACAAGAAAAGACTATTAAGAATATTGGCTCAGCTAGAAATTGCTGCTCTAGAATTGTCTATAAGTACCAGTTCTATAGAGTTTCTGTTAAGTACATGGGATACATCCTATTTCATCCAAGCATCCCAAGACTATAGAACTCTTCACCTAGCCACATCCAAAGAATTGTGGGGAATTGAAATCTTTTCTAAGATTTGGTACTATCTGCTATCAGAAATGTGTACAGAAGTCTAGGCTATCTTCGCAAAGCTTTTCAAGATATACCCCTAGGCATATGATTGGGGGGAATAAGTGTGGCAAAATAGGCATACATTCATTGCTGTTATAATCATAAGCTTATTTGGTTTTCAGGGAGTGCAACACAGTAGTACATAATCAAGGTTCCAAAAACAATCCTAACCTTCGACTCAACCATTCCTTTGCTATTAAGAATGGAATGTGTGTATATATATACATGCATTGATATATGTATATAGATGCATTGTCATTTTTTTTTTACCCAAGAATGTATTGGGCATGATAATGCTAAATTCTTAGGATGACTTCCTCTCTGCTTTAATTTAAATTCGAAGTTTATTTTTTGAAGCCAACTATGAATAAACTATGTTTATTCCTCTTAACTGTCATCTTACTCCTCCATTTAGTCTCATGTTCTAGCCTATTTAAAACTTTCGGTATTCAACATATTAGCTATCCTTTCTAGCTTCATGTCATCTGCACATTTGAAAAGAATGTTAGTCATAGCATACTTATTAATGGTCTGGTTAAAACAGAACAGATCTCTGGGGCATTTGGCTGAAGACTTTCTTCTAAGAACAATGAACAGTCCTTGGATCTACTCCTTCAATGAATTTTGAATCCACTTCACTGTGTTATCATTTTATCCCCATCCTGAGATAAATTTTCCCAGGGGACAGAATGAATATTTATGGCTCTGGCATTCAGAGATTAAAGTCAACGGAATCAATCAATCAAGTATTTATTAAGCCAAGCCACTGTATTGTGTAGGTTGGAATCAAATGGAGAGTTTTAAATGCCTAAGTAATTTGTGTTTTATCCCAGAGGTTATGATAGGGAGTACCCGAAGGTTTTAGAACCACTTTTGAAATAGTCTGTTGAATCAGGTATACCTAGTATGCAGCTACAGCTTCATTCAACCTGGAACGGTATCTGGGTATAGGCTCTCTTCTTTACCTTTTTTTCCCTGAGTTCTGAGGGAAAGAGGGACTGAAGTAGTCCAGAGTCCCCTTGGGAAGCTGTCATCTGCTCAGTTTGTTTCCTCACCCCTACCCCAGGAGCTTTTCTAGGTCAGAGAAATATTCAAAAGAGCTGGTGGGTTTATGATTGTGAAGAATCAAAAAAGGGAAGGGCAAAAAGAAGCATTTGGCCCAAACTCTATTCCAGTCTGTAGACCATTAGGCCAGGAAATGTGAACTGAATACATGCTGAACTGAATAGTACATGCAGCGCTGTGGGCTTTGGGAGAACTGAATAAATATTTTGTGCTATACATAGATGCCAGTCTAGCAGATTAGGAAGCAATTTTATACCGGGGGAGCATAATTGGACATCATAGCTGTCTTCAAGTATTTAAATGACCATCAAGTTGGGGAGGGATTAGACTTGTTCTGTTTGACTCCTGAGGGCAGAACCTAGAGAAATGCGTGAAAGTTGCAAACATGCCAACTTAGACTTGATGTCAGGAAAAACTTCCTAACTATTAGAACTGCCCAAAAGTGAATGGGCTGAGAAGTGTTGAGTTTCCTGTCCTTGGAGGTCTTCAAGCAGTGACTTATTTGTCTGACATATTATAGTGAGAGTCCCTTTTATGTGTGGATTGGACTAATATCCCATTCCAATTCTCAGACTCTGTTATTTTACAATTTTAGGTAATGGATATCAGAAGCCTATTGCATTTGCAAATAGAAGACTACAACCTAACTCCAAATTGGTGTTCTTGACGTTTAAGAGTAATGTCACTAATAAGTCCTATGACTATATATGTCTAGAACTGGAGAAGCAATGTCACGAGCAAAATCTCCCTTTTCTATAACCACTTCAAGTCAATAGGGATCCCCCTGTTCAACCAGCCTGTATGAACTGGCTGTCATTGTTTGCTTAGGTTTTTGTTAGCAGAGTAATAAGTATCTAAACCTGAGTTGGCATGGAGGCACAAACTGCATGAAGTAACCTTACCATAAAATGTTCTCACAAACATAAACTTAAGACCTTGAGAGTCTGTCACTTGCTGGACCACTGGCAATATATGTGTGTACTTATGAAGGTTTTCTTCATATGTGTGTCTCTTCCTTATGCATAGGTGAAGGTGTATGTGCATGTTCCCTCAACAAATCTTTACTGAGTTCTTTTCAGGTGCAAGTTACTCTGCTCAGTGCTGTATCACATGATTCCATATTTGTGTCTATTTCTATGTTTGTATACTAATTCAATGAACATTTATTGAGCACCTACTTTATCCAAGACCTCCTGCTTGCTGCTAAGGAGGACACAAAGATGAATAAAGCATAGTATCCATGGTCAAGCATTTACATGCTAGTAGTCAAGAGAAGACATAAATAAAAATAGAATAAAAACTTACAATTCAGGAATTATACTTTAAATGGTTCAAGAGACTGTGGAGATCATCTAGTCTTAGAGACTTTTATTCAATTTTGTATCATGGGCCCCTGTGGCAAGAGTCTGGTGAAGTCTCTGGACCCCTTCTTAGAACAATGTTTTAAAATGTATATTACAAAAGAAAATAAAATACATTGGATTCCAAAGGAAACAAATTACACTGAAATATAATGATCAAATTAAAAAAAAACACAAGTTGACAGATTCCAGATTAAGAATCCCTAACCTAATGCATTAGATAGGTCCAAACAAAGGGCCATGAAAGTCCAAAGGAGGAAGAGATCACTTTCTGGGTGCAGATGAAGGGCGCCTACCCAGAGAAGGTACCATCAGAACAGTCTTGAGTGAGGTCAGATTTCAACAGGCACAGATGGAGACATATAGATCAAAGTATACAGTAATCAGCTGAAAATGCATTGACTTGAACTTAGGTGAGAGGCTAGACTTGGAGATATAGATTTGTAAGTCATATGCATTGGAGTACTTTAGGAAGGGATGAGATTCCAACCGGAGGGTTTGTTAAAAACCCATATTTAAGGGACAGGAGAATGACAAATCATTAAAGGAGATTAAGGAAGTCAGTAGAAGCACCAAAAGAGCAATGTGACAGGAATCAAGGGAATAGATAGGTAAGTAAGGACATACATATACAGTACACACATATTTCAATAGGTAGATAATTATGTAAGTATATAGATAAAATTGGATTAGATAAAGCATATAACGTGTGAGGCACTCTGCTCTGTGCTGGGCATACAAGTGTAAGCAAGCAAGACAGCCCTCAAAGAGCATTTAATAGAGAAGACAACACATGAAGTGCTGGAAAGAGGGAAAGTAGAACGTTTGTGGAGAAGAGCAGGAAAGGAGATAAGGAGAAAGACTCATCAGACCTAGAGGCTTTCGAGTAAATGGAGATGAAAGAAGGTTTTGGCCAAAGGAAAAATTTCAGAGTTGGAAAACATAGGGGTGGAGCAACTCCAAACTATCATGCTCTAAAATGTATTGGTGGGTGGCTAAAGCAGAGTGGAAGTAACGGTTGCCAGCACTGAAGAGGTTAAGGAATTTTGAAGCCAAAGTTGGAAGAGTTACACAACTCATCTTAACTGGAAAATGGAGTACCATGTGTACATTCAGTGTGACCAACAGATGGAGCCCCAACATCATATCTGGCCTCTAGAGCAAGCCCGAGTGCCTTTGTAGGGCAGGGCAGAACCAGCTCAGCCCTAGACATTGTTTGGATCACTCAAAAGCAAGGTTTGGGGGTGGGAGTGAGGGTGGGAGGGCTCAGAAAAGTCTGGCTATCTTTCCAAGGCTCTGCACTAAATTGGGGAGCTCTTAAGGTCCATTAGGCACAATTTCTGTTCCAGTTAGAAGGTCTGGACTGGAACTTGAAACATAGCACTCCCAAGGAAATTCCAAGAGGGGGTTTGCCATGACAGGTGGTTTGGTTCTTACTCAGGGACAGGGAAATCTTTCCTAGGACCCTTAGGACTTGAAGAAATATGGCTTCTGCTCCCCACCTTATCCTCTATTTTTTTTTACTCCAGTCATTAACACCATTCATTCATCACTTACTGGGTACAAGGCAGTGGGATACAAAGATGACTATGATGTGGCCCCTGTCCTCGAGGAGCTTCCAGCAGGGGAAATAAAACATGCACACACACATACACACACTTATATGCACATGTATAAAATAAAACAAACTCGAATAATATATTTAAAATAATACTTGAAGATTTACAAAAGCATTTTCCTCACATTCCTATGAGACAGTGCAAGTGCTGCTGTCCTTGATATTTGAAAAATGAGGAAATTAAGACTCAGTAGTGCTAAATTATTTTCCTAAGTTCATACAGCTACTAAGTATCAAAGTCAAGACTCAAACCCAGACCCTCTATCTCCAAGGAAAGAACTATCCCCCACACCTTCACTTCTCTAATAATAGACTATATCAGAATGGAAACTAACTTTGAATTAGCATTAATATAAATTACAGTGGTCAACCTTGGTCGCAGATAAGAGATAAGAAATTTCACCTCTCCCTTCTTTGCAGAGGCTTCATCTCTGAGAGCAAGAACAGTATCTCCTCTGGGGGACATTCTTCTCACCCTAATGTCAACTAATGGTCCCTGGGGAGTCAGAAAGACCTCCACCCTCCAGATGCTTACTAGTTGTGTGATCTAACCCTGGGCTAGTCAGTTGACCTCTATTTGCCTCAGTTTCCTCAACTGTAAAATGGAAGTAATAATAGCACCTACCTTGCATCCTTGATCCTTATGAGGATCATATGAAATAATACTTGTAAAGTGCTTAGCACAATGCCTGGTATAGAGTGGACACTATATAAATGCTAACTATTATTCTTCTTCTTGTTATTCTCTCCCCCTCTTCCCAACTCCCTCAGCAGGCCCCTGGGATGCCATCACTCCCCCTTCTCAGGGTCCGGGGACCATCAAACCCCTCTGCAGTCACCTTCCCACTTCTCAACAAACTGCCCCCAGCAAGCCCAACGCCTCCACCCCCATCCCTACCACCACTCTAAGCCTGGTGTATCCATTCTCATCACTCAGTGTCCCCAGGACCAAGGACAACAGGGAACCTACTTCCCATTCCCCATAGTAAACTTAGGACCAGCCTTTTCCAATCCCTATCTTCTTCTGCCCTCCATTTCCACTGTACCCCCCCCCCCCCCAGAGGCCTCCTCTATTGTGGTGCTTTGGAAAAATTGCTGGATTTTGAAAAATGGGAACTGAGTTCAAATCCTGTCTCTGTCGATTACAAGTTGTGTGACCTTAGGCAAGTCTCTTCACGTTTCTGAGCCTCAGTTTCCACAAATAAGGGAGTTGGCAGGAAGACAATATACAAGATGATTACAACATAAATGAAAATAAGAAAATGAAACTGAAACCTAATCATCTTAGTCCCAGAGGAGAGATGAGAAAATGAACCTCTCTCCTTTCCTTGCAGAAGCAGAGGACTATGGGTATGGAATATTTGAGAAACTATCAAACGTGGTTGGTGTATTGGTTAGTCTTACTTTTTTTTCTTTTTCTTTCTTTTATTATAAGGAATGAATAACTGGATGGGATATATATTATGTACATATATATGTATTTGAAAATTGAAAATTAAGGGTCTATAAAAACAAAAGATGTCACTAGAAAAATTTTAAACAAGGAGCTGAATTAAATGGTTCACTAAATAGGTCATTTCCAGCCCCAAATCTATGATCCTATGGACCCAGATTTCTTCTCACATTCCTCCCATCTTCTGGTGCTCAGTGAAATCTAGCTTTCTCCTAAAGACTCCACACCCCCATACTCTATCAAACACTGACTGTTCCTTTTCTTGCACTCTGTTACAGGCAGAGCCAAGAGGAACTGGTTTGCTCCATGCCCCTGATTGCCACTTTCAGGTCCTCTTCCACCACCACTACACATCAACCACCTTCAAAGTTCTCTTCATCTTGTCTAAATTCCTATTGCTGTCACCTATAGACTATGTTCCCCTCCTCAATAAGGTTAGTATCTGGCTTATAAGCTTCTTCTCTAATCCAATTCCTTCTCCCTTCAAATGACTTGGCCTCAAGGTTTCTCCATCTTCTCAGCTCCCATAACTTCTGTCTCATCTAAAATACCCACAGGAGTAGTTATAGCTTAGATACTCTGTCCCTTCTCCCTCAAGCTCCCAGTACTGAATTTACCCTGAGTACTACAAATCTCCCACTGAGGCCTTTGCCCTGATCATTCTACCCCATTAGGGACTGAAGGGGACAGTTCTGAATTTTTAGCCCCAGCTCCCTAGCGAGGGAAACACCAAGCACTCAGGCTTAGAGAGGGGGCCAAAAATTGTAGTATCTTCAGTAATATACAACTATAATATCCCCTCTTAAGCTAATGATAGTGGGGGATGAGGGTGGGTGTAGGGATGAAGCTCATTCCTTCCAGGTAGGAGGAATGTTCCAGCACCTACTTTATTCAGGATATTGTCACAGGTACAAAGAGTCCAGCTGGATACAGCTGGAAAATACAACTCAGAAATCTCTGGCTCTCTAGTCTAATATCTAGAACCTTCTCTCTTCCCCTTTCCGCCTCCATTCATCTCAGGAATCAGTGTAGAGTAAGTATAGGGAGTATAGTCTCAGTCTAGAAAGGAGTTTAATAACAGCTAGTAATAGGTAAAATTTATAGAGGACTTTAAGGTTTGCAAAGTACTGTACATGATTATATTAACTTTTGTTGTGCTACCAACCCCTTTGTCAGTCTGGTAAAGCTTATGTGCCCTTCTCAGAACAATATTTTTAAATGTATAAAATAAAATACATAGGATTACAAAGAAAGATTAAGATATAGTTATAACAAAATTTTTTTAAGTTCATGGTGCTCAGGTTAAGAATTCTTCATCTGGTCTCACTCCCTTGTTTTGAGAAGGCAAATTGACTTGCCTCCTGCCTCTTAGTCTAGGTTACCTTCCATGGTACCATGAAGTACCACATAACTCTTTCTTCTCTGGAGGTGGGAATTGGTGAAGAGTGTTGTCATTGTTCCATATGCCTTCCTCCTTCCTCCCCAAGCAAAAAGAGGTCAATTTGAGGAGTTCTTCTACCCAGGCCCAAGATCTAGTGATGCTGTACTCTCTAAAGGTCTTGAGGTGGCAGCTTTGAAGATTGAGCCCAGGCCCCATTGTGGGTGAAAAATGAATTGGCAGACAGAGTGTTTGTCCATAAAAGACAGCTTTGCTTATTCCTTTTATTTCTAGCCTCTGACTTTAAGCAGGAAGTCACTTTTAGCCCTCTCCAGCAGAGAGAAGATCTTTCCAGCCTAGTCGCTGTCATCTGGACCCACAAACTCCAGAAAGTGCTACTTCACTCTAGCCCTTCTTCTTGCCATAGTGGACAATGAGCATCACTTTAAGTCAGAACCAAAGCTCTTAGGCAATGGCTACCTCTGAGTGTGGGGCAGCTAGGGGTACAGTGCATAGAGTGCCATGCCTGGGGTCAGGAAAACTCATCTTTGTGAGTTCAGATATGACTTCTGACACCTACAAGCTGTGTGACCCTGGGCAAGCCACTTAACTCTATTTGCCTCAGTTCCTTATCTGTAAAATGAGCTGGAGAAGGAAATGGCAAACCACTGTAGTATCTTTGCCAAGAAAACCCCAAAGGGAATCACGAAGACTCAGACGTGACTGAGACAACTGAACAACAAAATCTCTGAGCCTAAGCCAAGAATTCCAATGGCAGCATTTTTCCAGAGTCATGGCACCCAAACAACTCAGCATTGGTTGGACCTCTAAGCTCAACTAAGCCTTTTGTTGTTGTTCAGTTGTTCGATCCTGTCTGATTCTTTGTGACCCCATGGACCATAACTTATACCAGGCTCTTCTATCCTCCACCATCTCTCAAAGTCTGTTCAAATTCATGTTATTTCCATGACGCTATCTATCCATTTCATCCTCTGATGTCCCTTTTTCTTTTTGCCTTCAATCTTTCCTGACATCAGGGTCTTTTCTAATGAATCCTGTCTTCTCTTTATGTGTCCAAAGTATTTAAGCTTCAACTTCAGTATTTAACCTTCTAGAGGATAGTCTGAATTAATTTCTTTAAGTATCGATGGATTTTTTTCTCCTTGCTGTCCAAGGGATTCTCAAAAGTCTTCTCTAGCACCATAATTTAAAAGCATTGATTCTGTGGCACTCAGCTTTCCTTATAGTCTAATTCTTACAGTCATACATTGCTGCTGGAAAAACCATAGCTTTGACTACATGGACCTTTGTCAGCAATATAAGATCTTTCCTTTTTACTACACTTTCCAGATTTGTCATAGTTTTCCTTCCAAGGCTCAAGAGTCTTAATTTCATGGCTGCAGCTGCTGTTTGCAGTGATGTTTGAGCCCAGGAAAATACAATCTGAAACCACTTCCATTTCTTCTCCTTCTATTTGCCAAGAAGTGAATGGACTAGTTTCCAAGATCTTAACTTTTTTGATGTTAAGCTTCAAGCCAGCTTTTATACTCTCCTCTTTCACCCTCATCAAGAGGCTTCTTAATTCTTAACTTTCTGCCATCAGAGTAGTACCATCTGCACATTTGAGATTGTTAATATTTCTCTTGGCAGCCTTAATTCTGGCTTTTGATTTGTCTAGTCTGGCATTTCCCATGATGTACTCTGTATAGAAGTCAAATAAATATGATAACATATAGCCTTGTCATACTTTCTTTCCAATCTTAAACTAATCAGTTATTCCATGTTTGGTACTAGCTGTTGCTTCTTGGCCCAAATATAGGTTCCTCAGGAGACAAGTAAGATGATCTAGTACTCCCATCTCTCTGAGAACTTGCCACATTTTGTTGTGATCCACACAACGGCTTTAGTGTAGTCAATGAAGCAGAAGTAGGTGTTTTTCTGGAATTCTCTTGCTTTCTCCATATTCCAGCAAAAGTTGGCAATTTGGTCTCTAGTTCATCTGTCTCTTTGAAAACCAGCTTGCTTTTCTGGTAGTTCTCAGTTCACATATTGCGGAAGCCTAGCTTGCAGCATCCCAAGCATAACCTTGCTGGTGTATGAAATGAGTGAATTTTTTTTGTAATTTTTTGAACATTCTTTGGCATTGCCCTTTAGAATTAAGAATGCAAAACTGACTTTTCCCAATCCAGTGGCCTATGTTGAGTTTTCCAAATTTGCTGGCACATTGAGTGAAGCACTTGAATAGCATAATCTTTTAGGATTAAAAAAACTCAGCTGGAGTTCCATCATTTCCATTAGCCTTATTGTTAGCAATGCTTCCTAAGGTCCACTTGACTTCATTCTCCAGGATATTAGACTCTAGATCAGGAACCACACCATCATGATTTTTGGTGATGTTAAGATCTTTCTTGTATAGTTCTTCTGTATATTCTCACTACCAGGAACACACAGTTAGTAAGTACCTGAGGTCAAAATTAAACTCAGGTCTTTCTAACTGTAGGCTTTGCTAGCTTCCTTTTCCCCAAATGAGACTTAAATCTATCAGAGATCCTACAGAGATGTTTCAGAAAGATCCTAAGCCTCACAGCTTCAGAAGTAGGGCAAGGCTATGTTTCCAGAAACTCGGAGATTAGAAACTGAAAGTTTAGTCCCCATACAGGGTGCCTGGGAATCTCAATTCTAGCCTCCCTGAGGATAAGACCATGAGACTGGAACAGTGTGTGAATTCAGTCTAGCCCAGGGAAATTAAACAACAGTTATTTATTTACTGACCCAAATACCCAGGCACAAATTATCTGCCACCTACATTCCCAGTGACAAGCCATGATTGCTGATGCCATACACCCTGTATCAATATAATCAGTCATCATATGACACTAGAGGCCTGACTTAAAGTCCTGCTTTAAATGCTAATTAGCTGAGTAACTATTGGCAAGTCACTTAACCTCTCCTAGCCTTAGTTTCCTCATCTGTAAATTGGGGACAATAATCATACCTTCTTCACCAGATTGTTGTTATGACCAAATAAGATATGTAAAGTGCTTTGCAAATCTTAAAATGCTATATAAATGCTAGTTATAATTCACATTTATTATCATTCATGAACAATTCATCAATCATTCATCAACAATTCATAACTGTTATTATGATTTTTATTACTGGCTTCCAGGCCATTATCTTTCCTTTCTCAAGAATATTTCATAGTACTCCCCTTTATACTCACTACATTTCAATCAGACTGGGTCATTAGCTCTTCCCTGAACTCTATATTCTACCTACCATCCTCAGCATTCTTCTTGCATCCCATCAACAGGAGAGACAGACAGAGAGAGAGACAGAGAGAGAGACAGAGAGAGAGAAAGGAAGGGAGAGAGAAAGAGAGACAGAGAGAGAGAGACAGAGAGAGACAGAGACAGAGAGAGAGAGACAGAGAGAGACAGAGAGAGAGAAAGGAAGGGAGAGAGAGACAGAGACAGAGACAGAGACAGAGAGAGAAAGGAAGGGAGAGAGAGAGAGAGACAGAGACAGAGACAGAGAGAGAGGAAGGAAGGGAGGGAGGGAGGAAAGGAAGGAAGGAAGGAAGGAAGGAAAGAAGGAAGAAAGGAAGGAAGGAAGGAAGGAAGGAAGGATGGAAGAAAAAAAAGAAAGAAAGATCCTCTCCCATCTCCTTCAGTCTTCCTGGTTCAATGCCAGCCCACTGAACAAATTTGCTACTCAGCATCTCACCAGCTGGCGAAGACATGATTTAATTCAGTATTTCAAGAGATACAGGTCAAACCTCTACTAGTTCAGCTGATTTGTTCAAGTTACTGTAATTTTAAAAAATCATCTGCTTTCCATACATCCGGAGGTGAGGCTGAAACAGACTAGTCCTCAGAAAGCAGGCGTACAATTTATCATTGGACCCAAAGAGCATGGTAGGACCTGCATCACTTGCCAGTATGAAGGATTACCTCCATACCACAGTGAGGCAACCCAGGAAAGATCAGCCAGTAGAAAGAAGGAGGTGATGAAGGGGTTTCTTCCTCTATAATTATTTATGA
The DNA here is from genome assembly GCA_028627135.1 of Pseudochirops cupreus. Taxonomy (NCBI): domain Eukaryota; kingdom Metazoa; phylum Chordata; class Mammalia; order Diprotodontia; family Pseudocheiridae; genus Pseudochirops; species Pseudochirops cupreus. The sequence continues at coordinate 71,248,329 of CM053581.1, forward strand.
AACTATATTGATAATGATGAGAGCTAACATTTATAAAAGATTTTAAGATTTACAAAATACTTTCCATGTGTTATCTGATCTGGTCCTCATGACAATCCTGTGAGGTAGGTTTTATGAATTATCCCCCTTTTACAGGTTCAAAATCTGAGAGAAGTTAAGTGACTTGCTCAGCCTTACACAGTCAAGTAAGCACCCAAGATTGGTTTTGAACTCACATCTTAACTCCCTGTCCAGCATGCCGTCCAGTAGGCCACCTATTATAACATTTATACACACTGTCCCTGTTGAGTTTCAATTAGTAATGTGTGAGGGAACCATATGGCACCCTTATCTTGATAAGAGAAGTGTGGGAGTTGGGGGTGGGGTGAGGGAATAAATGGTCGTTCAGAGATTAGGTCTTAAACTCTTTTAGAATGGGGAGAATTCAATCCCAGGGACTTTGGGGCATAATACATACTAGCATTTTTCCTCTGGTCTTCTGAAGAAGTGTTCATACTTGTATCAGCCAGTCCCTGGTCCCTTTTCTCTGTCTTCATCTCTGTCTCTGGGTGTCTCTGTCTTTCTCTATCTGTCTCTCTCTCTCTGTGTCTTTCTCCATTTCTCTGTCTGTATGACTCTCTATTCTTGTCTGTCTTTGTCTCTGTTTCTGTCTCTGTCTGTCAGACACACACACACATACACACACACACACACACACACACACACACACACACACACACACACTCATCCTAGAAAGGCTGTAGCTGTAACCTCTCACCCTCTCTTTGATGTGGGCCCCACCCTGGAACTCCTTCTCAATGCAGGCCCTCCCAGCCAGTCTTCCCTTCCTCTCCAGCTGTTCTGAGGCCGTATGCATAGGAGGCCCAGATGTGTCTGGCCCACACATGTCAGGTGGGGGAAGGAAAAGAAGGCTTGGGGGAGAGGACTTTGAACCAAGCTTTACAAAGTCTGATTCCCATCTCAATCCCCATACCCACCTTCATCTATCTTCAGAATCTATTTATACACACACCCTCTTCTAGTAGTTACTCAGGTCCTCATCATGGCTTCTCTCAAGATCTTTCTTACCCTGCCTCTCCCTCCCCACATTCCTCCATGTAATATAGCTACAGTTTTCTAGTTAGTTCAGAAATTAACTAAAAGCTTTCTATACCAACAGTGACATATCTTAGGGGTGGTCCTTCTTATTCCTGCCATCAGGGAAAAACCATCACTTCTCCTTCTCCTCCCCACCACCTTATGAACTTTCCCCTTTTAGCCCATCTATTGTTCTCCCTCTCCTGCTATCTTGGAGCAAAAGACTTCCTGAGCTGAGGTTACAACCATACAATTTGAGATTGGATGGATGTCTCAGTATCAGGGCCCCACAGTTGATGTTCTCAACATGTGTGACACCTAGCAAGTCCTTTACCCTCCCTGGGCTTCAGTTCCCTCATCTATAGAACGGGATAATAATAGCACCGACCTCATAGGATTGTTATGAGGCTCAAATGAGATAATGTATATAAAATACTTTGCAAAAGAATAAGACATATTTTTGGACACAGCAATACAGGAATTTGTTCTGTTTGACTATGCGTGTTTGTAACATGTGTTTTGGTTTTTTTTTTCCCCAGGGGCAAGGGGAGAGGGAAGGAGAGAAAAGAAATGTTTATTAATTGAAAAAATAAAATTGAATCAAGTGCTCTGTAAAACCTTAAAGCACTACATAAATGTGAGCCATTATTTTAACATATAACTGCACAGATTCCGAAAGTCCAGGTTCTTCAGTGACCAGATCCAAGCTCGGGGGCCTCAACAAAAAAGACCCAAGCCTGAGTTTTTCTCTCAGATCTGAATCTGACTTCATTAGGCTCTATTAATCAATCAACAAGTGTTTATTAAGTACCTTCTATATACCAGGCTCTGGAGTTACAAGGATAAAAAGGAAGCAGTGCTTACCTACCTCAAGGAGCTCACATTCTATTGGGGGGAAATGTCATATATTTAAATAAATGTAACCCTGTTACAATCCATGAGTCTGCATCAGATAGGATCTCAGTCCTGAGATATTCCAGGCTTGGAAAGCCTCATGAGTTCAAGAAATCAATAGGTACAGATACACTTCAGAAAGTGCTCTCCATGAACCAACCAAAACATTTCTAAGAGAAGATGACCATCAACAGGAGAACAAACGAAACGCTGGCTTAACTTGACAAAATATGTGGGCCTGGAGGAAATTGTTTGTACTGTGCAGAGCAGAGGTGAATTATAAAAAGCCAATTTAGCAGGCCCTCAAACTACTGTATGTTTTGTTGGTTTTAAATCTCGGACTCTCGGGTTCTCTAAATTTTCATGTCAGTGTATACTTATGAAGCTTTTGTGCTAAGTATTTCTTTTATGTGTAGGAAATAAATAGCTGTCCCATACTTTATTAACTTTGCATAATGAGTGCCTTTCTACTCCCCCTGCTTTGGGGAGATCCTACACGTAAGGCAAAACCTAAGCTTTAAGTAATTCCATGCTCCCTCCTCCTGTTCCATGATGGGGAAAAAGAGCCTGAGCTTTCTTTTAAGTGGTCAAGTTCCTCCAAGATTGGACTCCACATGCATGGTTCCAGAGTTGAGAAGGGCTCCTTAGTGCAAAAGAAGAGGATTCAGCTCCCCAGTCCTCTGGATAAAGCTGAGATCCTCCTTAAATAAGTATATGCAGAATATACTCGAATCTATCTTCCAGTTAAAAGATTTCAGTAGTCTCAAATTACTTTCAGGGTTGAGAGAGAATGTTTGTCTCTTTGAACTACAAATTCCATGATTCCAATCATCATTTGTCCTGTTGCATTTGTCCCTAGAATTTAGAATTTTGCAATCCTTTGCAAAATTGGGGGCAGGGTACCTGACATCTTGAATTATATCCCATGGAATCAAGTTATATCAGCATTTAACAGAACAAGGATGATTAGCCCAGTGTCCCAGGTAATCAATTACCTTGAAAACAGTGTGATATTATGGAAAGACTACTGACTTTGGAGTCAGAAACATCTGAGTTCAAATTCTACCTCAGATACTTCACTAGCTCTGTGACCCTGGACAAATGACTTAACCTCTCTGTACCTCCTTTATAAAAATGAGGGTGTTGGATTCTACAGCATCTAACATCTCTTCCAACTCTAAATCCATAGATTAAAATGCTATGATTCTATGAAATACAAGATCACTTTGGGAGGGAAAGTAATAGGAGCTGGGGCTCCACAGACACCTTGTAGCTCCATCCAGCTGAGTTCTCATGCAGTGACAAATATTCACTAGCAGTCTGGGTCTGCTTTCAGCCCATAGGGCTGAGACAGAGGTGAATGATGAGAACTGGTTTTGGACTAGGAAGGGGCTGGGATTATTCATTCTGCAAAAATGGAACTATGCTTCCCTTCCTGTCCCCTTAGGGTCCCTGAAAACACCTCAAAAGTCTTTTCTGACCCTTGAGTAGGGCTGTGAACCAAGTCAAAATCACCAAGAGCCAAGGAAAGACTAAAGTCACATCCAGATTTTCATAGGATCATGGCACTTCAATTCTGAAATCATCTAGCCCAACATTTTTATGAGGATGAGAAAAAGACAAGAAAATAGAAATGAGATGACCAAAGAAAGCTCATGGAGCTGAAATGATTTCCACAAGGTCACATACATTTTGAGTAAAAGAGCTGAGATTTGAACCCAGATTATCTGACTCCAAACCACAGCTCTTTGCAACATACCACAGTGCTCAGGAAACAGGAGACATTCAGCCAGCATTCAGGCTGCTCAGAGAAAAGAAAGACAGGATCATGAAGAGGAGAGAAAAGCAACAGCGACAAAAGATATCTAAATTATGTTTAACCTATTCCCCAGGTCAGCAGTGATACTGATAGTCTCCAGATTGCCCAGTTCAGGTACATAATCCTTCCAAGGGCAGCCAAACAGAACAAACAACAATCCTCACCTCCCCTCCAAAAGAAGAAACCCAGTATCCATCTCCTCAATTCAGCCTCTGGGTTATGCGAGGAAAGGAAAGATTGGAACATTAAAACCCCCATCCTGCACCAGATTCCTCTGGATTCCACCCCATCTCAGCAAGACTGGAGAAGGTTCGTTTTGGACTTGTTCTCCCATGCAGAGAGCTGAGGGAGGAATTCCAGCCATTTCCTCTGAGCTGCTTGGTATGTGGCCTGGTCACTGACTCTGACCATAGTTGAGGCCTATTCTGGGGGGCTTGACTGATAGCTTGGTGCAATCTGGGGAGTATAGGGTTAATTGTCAGCTGTAGCTGGCAACAGGATAGGCCTCAGTTTCTGGAATTTAGCACACAGTCTGGGCTAGGTCAGGGACTCCCAACCAGGGTGTGCTGAACCATCCTCCATTCCCTTCCCTCCCTCCCTCCCTCCCTCCCTCTCTCTCTCTCTCTCTCTCTCTCTCTCTCTCTCTCTCTCTCTCTCTCTCTCTCTCTCTCTCTTTCTCACACACACACACACACACACATCCTACAAACATACCCTTTCCCTTCCCGGAAAAGTTAACCCTGGCTTCTCCCTGCATGGACTAAACCCAAGATTGCTGCTGGTGGATCCTGAGCCCCTTCTTTCTCTGGCATGAAGTCTTTCCTCTCCCTCTCCCTCTCCTTCTTAGCTCTTCCTAAACCCAAAGCCTGTTGTAGATTTGTGTGGGCCTCAGTTGCCCCTGACATCATTCTCTTCCATGGGCTTACGTTTTAAAAGAAAAAGTCCTGGGTCAAGAATCAGAGACCTCAGGTTCTAATCCCAGTTTTGCTATTCATATGTGATCTTGCTCATGTCTACTAACTTCCCTGAGCCTCAGTGTCCTCATTCCTCCAATGAGGTCAGATTATATGATTCCAGAAGCTTCTTCCAGCTCTAAAAGTATCATCACACTAAAAACTACCTTCTTCAAAGGTTACAAGCCTGCATCAGTATCACTCCCATGACCATGGTTGCTAGTGGCTTGTTAGAGAAACAAATCTCACTACTTTCCATGGTTGGATTTGAGGGATCCCAAGAAGGCCCCTTCTCTCCATTGGCCTTTCAAATATCTGGCTTTCCATTATGGTTCTGTCCTTCTTTGGGCAAAGGTGCCACAGGCACCTGGTCAACAAAGCTTTTTCCCTACGGCAATGACATCTAGGGGATAGTCACTTCTTCTAGAGGGTCACTTCCTGGAATGACTGCCATCCTTGTGCCTAGACTCACAGTCCTTCACCTACTGGCTTTGCCTTTTGGCCACAACCTTTCTCAGAGCATCCCATCCCACAGTTCAGTCACTGTGGCCCCATACTCTAGGACCTGATTCCCATCCCTACCCCTCCTACCTCCCAACCCCACAAACTCCCAGATTCTTTCAGCAGGTTTACCTACTCACGTGGGGGGGGCCATACACACACACATACACACACACACACACAGACACTCAATTTTATAAAGTGAAAAAATTCCTGGTTATGATTTTCCCTTTGGATTAAGCATTTTCCTTTCTGGGCTCTTGTTTCAATGTGCAAGTCCCCCAAGAAAAAAGAACACCTTGCCACAATGAGATGAGAGATGAGGCAGTAAATGTGACAGCAATTAAGAGGCTGGAAAGGAGGAGGAAGTACTAAGAGAGGGAAACGATACAGAAACAGGAGGAAGGAATGATGAGGAAGCTGCCTGCCGAGTCAGAGGTAATTTTTTATTATGCCTTTATAATTCCTTTACCCCGACACTTAGATGAGAAGACAACATGAAACTTTAGCACAGAGACTGGAAAGTACTGAGTTACACCAGACCACAACAACTGGCTGGTTTGGTTTGGTTTAGTTTGGTTTGGTTTGGTTTTTTCCCTACAGGACACCCAATGACCCATCTGGGTCTTCTGCACTATCTGCACTATTTGACCTTTTGCAGCTTCCTGGGGGAAGCTTTCAATTCCAGGTTCCCACTGACTTTCTTAGCCTTCAGTGTTCCCAGAGGCCAAGGACAGTCCCAAATTCTTTTCTCCCATATGAACATCAAGCCCCATAAATCACAGTGAGACCCAGTCCAACAATAGACTTGCTTTAAATACCTCTGCTCCAGCTGGGGAATGTACATACAAGATCATCCTCCCCCATGCCTTCCTCTACAAATCTTTCTGCCATTAATGTAGTTAATCCCCTTTTAGGGGGTGAAGAGTATTTCACTTCTAACAAGGCTGGCATGATTTCATTCCTTCCATCTCCTGGATTTGCCACAACCTGGGCTTTGTCTGAGCTTCTGCAGAACTTGTCTCTGCTGACCCTAGCCATAAAAAGCCAGCAGAAAATAAGACATTCATTTTCTCCATGCATACCTTGTCCCACCTCCCCTTCCCTGCCATTCACTTTTCCCAAAGGAATCTACCAAGGACCTCAGCCCAGAAGATATTAAGCTAATAATCAATGAGGATGAGCTAAGGTGTTCTCTTTAGGTTTTCTATGTCATCAGCTAATATCCTTTACACTAGGAGTGTTCTAAAGGAAGTGGCAAAGTTAGTATTTTTCCAAATTAAATCAAACTGGAAAAAAATGGATGTGAGAGCTTTTGTGGTACTATAGTTGGCAACTGATTGGTGAGAGTAATAGAAGAGTTGAATGACAAGATGGTCGCCTTAACAGAAAGCAGAACAATCAGCTCCCACAAAACTACTCTAGTAAAACTCAGAAGTTCACACCAGATCAAATAAGTCAAGAAATCCAATGAGAAACTGAATCATTGACTTCTTCCAACCCAGAACTGCACATGAAGTCAGCCAGAGACCTAAGAGGAATAGGAAACAGGGTCACCAGCAAAGCCAGCACCGGAACAGGGTAAACTCCTAGCATGACCTGAGACCGGCCAGAGATGCCTTTAATCTACAAGGTTTAGTGACCATAGGCAGTAAGAGGGGAGGACTCCTCCAGAGAAAGCCTTGGAGTGGGGATATTGACAGTGCTAGAGAGTTGCAGTTAATGATGGCCTGGGGTACAGTGGAGTACCTTGGCATCTTCGATGTCTGACCAAGCTCTGAGTACTCCACAATGCCTGCTTCAGCTGCCTACATGGCCATTGGAACAAATTGTTCTCATCCACCAAACTTCAGGGAGAAGTCTTCACATGCCTGGGGTTGACATGGTCCTAATTTACTAAACCATTTGAGGTCTGCCAGTTACCCTCACTCTGGTTTAGCCCATCCGCAGAGATGGTTTTATCAGAGTGTGACCACTGCACACACTACAGTTTTTTGGAGCCACAGGTGAGGGTTGGGTGACAGGTGGACACTGAAAGTAGATAAGAAATCCTGAAAAGAGCTCAGCAAGCCCTCACACCAGAAGTGCTAGGCCTCAATGAACACCCCATACTGGGGCCCCAGAAAACAGAAAAGGTAAGTAGGGAAAGGCAAGTCTGTCTCCTCTCACCAGTTCAGTTCATGGCATCCATACTGGGTGCAGCAGCTAAAAGCACAGCCAAAAAGATTGCTAACAGCTCCATGGTACTACTTTTAAAGAAAATGACAGTCAGCCTAGGAAGCTACTCCCACCCATGCGGTAGGTGACTCAGCAAGCTCCATGTCAGACAAACTGGGAATGCTCAAAGGTTGGGTTACACAAGTAACTCTTCAGAATTTTAATGTCTTTGAAGAATATTGAGGGAGTTAAATGAGGAAAACAAAAGTCATGGAGTAGATTGGTTCTGTTCTGAGAATTTAATGAGGCAAAAAAAAGAGTAAAAGGAGGAATATATGAGTGTAGAAAGGAAATGTGGGGAGTAGAACTTGGTATTTCTCATATTTGAAGTGTGTGAGAAGAATAACATAAAGAAATGGAGGAAAGGGTGGGGAAGGAGGGCATTGGATGATCCTGTCTTAACTGAAACAGAAAATGGGAGTAGGAAGGATGAGAGAGAGAGAGAGAAAGAAAGAGAGAGAAAGAGAGAGAGAGAGAGAGAAAGAGAGAGAGAGGCAGGGAGGGAGGGAGGGAGAGTTTGGTATAGAAATATATTAAGTGGAAACTAAAAGTGGTCGACATGAACTAAAATCTAATGGGGTTCCTTAGATTACCACTTAGACAATTGGAAAATGGATAAACAAATTGTGGTATATAAATGTAATGAGATATTATTGCAGCACATTTCTTTCTTTCTCTCACTTTTTAATTGGGGAGGGGAATGAAGAGGCTGGCAGTAGTGATGTCCCAAAAAAAGAGTCACTGAAACTTTAAAAATGCTCAGAAGAGAAGAGAAGAAAATTCATAGGGAAGCACAGACAAGTAGGTCAGTTTTTAAAGTAATGTATGGAATATATACATATATATATGTAGATATGTGTGTATATGTTTAAAGCAAGTGGTATTAAATGGATACTCCAGATTTTATATATAATTCTCTTTTGCGCTCTGTGTGTATATGGAAATGTTCTTTTTTATATTTAAGTCGAGAACAAAAAATAATTTTTAAAAAGGAAATGGATGAATGTTTATGTGACAAAGTGGTAAGAGATTAGAAGTTGGAGCACAAAGAAAAATTGAACTTGTTAGCTATAATGCCAAAATTATAAATGGTAGAAAATGAGTCCACAATAGGAATGATGGATTTAGGACATTAGAGAGAGGCATAGTTACTTGAGGTTGTAGTAAAGATGGAAAATATACTTAAGACAGAAGAATAAGGGGATATGATCAGAGAGGAATTTCAGAGTTCTTGATCATGGAAGTAGAAAGAAGGAAGAAAACAAGCATTTAGATAGCACCCACTATGCACCTGTCACCATGCTAAGCATTTTAAAAATATTCTCAGCTGATCCTCATAACAACCCTGGGAGTTAGGTGTATTTATCATCCTCATTTTACAATTGAGGAAACGGAAGCAGACTAAAGTTGAGTGATTTGCCGAGGGTCACACAGCTGATAAGGGTCTGAGGCCAAATCTGAACTCAAGTACTCCTGACTCCAAGCCCAGAGCTCTATCCCCTGTGCCACCTATCTACCTTGCAAGTGATGAAAAGATCAAGGGTCTGACCGTCTCTGCTTATGGTTATGGTAAAGAGGTCATCAGAATTGAGGAAATTGAGGAGCTGGGAAGCAAAGGTTTATGAGAGAACACTGACATATATTTCTTGTATACAATATATGTTATATTGTATGTTGTATTATTTATATACTATCATCTATATATCATAATATGTGTTGTATGCTATATAAGTCCCAAAGTAGAAGAGTGGGTGTTGGGAGACAAGAGAGAAAGACTATCATTCAGGTAGAAGACTCCTCAAAAAATAGGAAGAATGACCTGGTGGTCAGTAACTAGCTACCATCAGATCTGAATGGGTAATATAAGAAAGGGGAGGGGGAAGAGAAGAGGATAAGCACTCACATAGCACCTACTATGTGCCAGTCATTGTGCTAAGAACTTTTTACGAATATTATTTCATTTATCCACACAACAAGAGGTAGCTGGATGGAGTGGGAAAGGTTACTAAGTAATGGTGGTGAGAGGAGGGTATGGAAGTGGTGGTAAGAAACTAAGAGTATGGGGGTAGTTAGGTGGCACAGTGAATAGAGCACCAGCCCTGGAGTCAGGAGGACCTGAGTTCAAATCCAGCCTCAGATACTTAACATAAAAACTAGCTGTGTGACCTTGGGCAAGTCACTTAACCCCAATTGCCCTACCTTCTCCCCTCCAAAAAGCCAAAATTAATTAATTAATTTTTAAAAACAGTTTAAAAAAAAAGAAAGAAACTAAGAGTATGACTACACTTCCTGGTCCAGCATGGTGGGAGGCAGGAAAAGAGGAAGACTCAGAGAAGCTGAATCAGGTACTGGAGAGGGATGTAAAGTCTTCTGAGTCATCAGGTTTCTATGATCTCAAGAATATGGAAGAAGTGTAGGTGGAAAAGGTCTAAAATGAAGAGCAGTTTGTTAATAACAATTTTATTATTGATTCCAGAGGTTTCAATGGAAGGAGAGAGTCAAGTGGGATAAGAACATGGGGAACAACAGGCAAAGTAGATAGAGAAAAGAAAGCAAGGGAAGGGAGCTTGGTGGTTGTTTTGTTTGTTTGTTTTTCCTCTAATCACAGGGATTCAGAAAAGAGAAAGAGGAGGAAGGGGAAGTTTTGCCAGCTGAAAGAAAACAAAATTGTCTTGACCTTAGCAGTAGGCTTCAGTAGTTGTGTCCCAAGTTGGCAGATGATTTGACCTTCTTACCCTGAAGGGAGGTCAGAACTCTCAGACGTCAAAATCAAAAGTCATCAATAAAACCTGTAAAAATTACTTTACATATGCTCTCATTTGATTCTCACACCCTGTGAGGAAGGGGCTATTATTATCCCCATTTTAGAAATGAGTATCAAGATCATGAGAGGTTAAATGACTTGCCCTGGATCACATGCCCAGTAAGTGTCTGATGAAGGATTTGAACTCAGGTCTTCCTGACTCCAAGTTCTATCCCCTGGACTGCCTACCTGCCTAACTATGACTGAGGCAGCACCTGTGCCCCAGCCATACAGAAGTCCAGGACATGACCAAGGAGCAGCCCCAAGGGAAGCATGTTATGATGAAAGCTGAAGCAACTGAGTCCAAATGTGGGGAAGAAATGATGGAAACTGGGGAAGTATCTTTTTTACTTGTCTCATCTCTCCTGCTTGTGGCCAACCCATCCCTCTCCATTCTATAGCCACATTAGCAGGACTATCTGGTCAGTTTACATCTCAGTTTACAACTTCCACTAGGGAACAGCCCTCTTGAACTTGCCCAGTATTAAAAAGACTGAGATGTAATTACGTGTGTGTGTGTGTGTGTGTGTGTGTGTGTGTGTGTGTGTGTGTGTGCGTGTGTGTGTGTGGTAGCCAGGTGCAAAGGAAATAATCGACAAGTAGGGTCAGGGCCACCTCAAAGTGAGAACAGCGCCATAAGCTGTATGTCTTGCTTGGGTAGCCTGTGTTGCCTTCAGAGGAGACCAGCAGAACATCAGAGCAAATCTGAACTACCACGGTTTTGTTTTTTTTCTTTTTCCTTTTTTCTTTCTTTCTTTTTATTTTGGGCCGGGGGACCTCTGCATGTAATGAGGTCTAAACATCTGGGGTCTTGCCCTGCCTACATCTGGAGAGTAGTGAAGAAACAGGCTGGGAAGGTGTGTTAGAGAAATAGTGATATCAACCTCCTCTGATTTATTGCTATTCTGATTTAAGTTCATATAGCATAGTCATATAGGTGGCATGGGCACCCTTGACCTAGATTCTATACATGCCTATGGTATATTGTGTGTCTTGTAAGTGAACTTATATGGAAAACAGTCATGCCATACAAAGAGGAATAGTTTTCCTAAGATTTGATTGAAGAATGCAAGCTCTACCCTTAGAGCAAGGGTTCTGAAACTGATTGGTGAAAAGATTTTAGAGAGTCCATGAACTTGGATGAGAAAACAAAGTTTTATCTTTATTTTCACTAACCTCTAGCTGAAATTTAGAGTTCTACTCAATTGAAGGTAAGCCACAGACATCATTCTGAGAATTCCTACCTATATTTAGACTGAGGACCTTTTAAAGTCCTCTAGCCCTCAGCTTTCTTCATGATATGCTTGGCTCAGGGTCCTTCTTAGTCATGTTCATCTCTGGACATCTTCATGGACAAGGTACAGTCACCATACCAGTCATAATTAGGCATTGATTTCACCAGATTGTTCAAAAGGTCCATCACACACACATTAAGACCACTATCCAGACTAATATGAGAACATCAATATATCCACAAAGTGTAGAGAAAGGACTAAACACTTACATAACACCTACTGTGTTCCAGGCACTACACAAATATCATCTCTTGATTCTCACAAATACTCTGCAGGTTAGGTGCTATTATTATCCTATTTTATAGTTGAATAATCAGGCAAACAGAAGTTAAGTGACTTGCCCAGGGTCATATAGCTATATATAGGTCACATTTGAACTCAGGTCTTTTTTACTCCAAACCCAGTGGTCAGCTCCCTCTGCAAAGAAGAAGGGCCAAAAGACATATAGTGGGCCAAGTCTGGCTCAGGCTGGGCTAAATCAGGGTGCTAAATCTAGGAACTATGAGAATTGCTTATCTCAAGAGGAAGCTGCTTTGAGCGGCATTAAACTATCCACAGCTTTTTTTTCTGACATGTCTGCAAAATTAATCTGACAAAATATAGGAAAAAATAAATTTTTTACTTAAAAGAGTGTACTTTCTAAAAATAAGAACTTCATCTTTCTCTATGTTGTTGAAGAAAATAGTTATGTAGTTAGGTCAGAAACACATATTGTGTGTGGAAAACAATGCATTAAATTGTGCCTTCTTGGCCATAGATTAACATCATTCCATCCTAGACTTTACCATCCCCAAATGTCCCTCTTCCCTAACCCTCTCCCAACCAGTTCCACCCAGACTTCAACCTCAGGTGAAATTGTTAAGTAACCTCAGAATAAATGCACAGCCAGATGACCTAGAGGGGTGAGTTTACTCTGCTTCCTTGCGGTCATTTGGTCTGGGCACTAGCAGTCAGAATCAGCCAAGTAGAGAGGGGAGGCTGAGTCTGAATATCCTTAAGGGAAGGACAGTTTGCAGAGAATGGAATTCCATAATCATAGGGCCAGCCCTAGGCATAGATGGAGTAGGGTTCCTCCCTCCAAAGAATGATTCCAGAAATTCCAGAGAGGGGACTTTCCCAGATTCTCTCCTACCTCCTCGTCAGTCTCTGAAATTCTGTCCCTTTAGCTCAGGAATTCTTAACATTTTTAGGTGTCATGGAGCCTTTAGTGAAACCTATGGACCTCTACTCAATCAATCAACATTTATAAATGTCTAGTAGATGTCAGTGCTAAGAGCTAGAATTCTCAGAATAATATTTTTAAATGAATAAAATACATAGGATTATAAAAAAAACTAATTCTGTTGAAATATAGTTATAAAATTTTTTTTAAAGTACCCAGGCCCCAGGTTAAGAATCCCTGCTCAATTTAATACTTTGATCTCTATTAAAAATACAAACATTTCCTGAGGGGGGAGTGGGGAAGCAACACTTGACTTATCTGTCACTTAAATCCAGGTATAAATGAGTTTATTAGCTCCTGTGACCAGGTTTTGTTTGGTGGTGGAAAGAGAGCAAGAAGGCACTAGAAATCTTAGAACAAGAGAATCAGCATCACAAGGGGTTAAAAGAATACATGGCACAAAATCAGGAAGCCCTGAAGGCAGACTACACTGACTTCACAGTTATGTCCTGAATTGGTTCTGCCTATACCCTCTGGGAGGAAAAACATGCTAACCATATATGGTGCTAAAAACAACAAGCAAGGCAAAGTAGGACTTGGGGTTGAACAAGCAAAAAATGGAGGCGATCATTGAACTGAAAACAAGATTAAAATGACAGAAGTAGCACTTCAGGCCCTCTGCAATGAGCTCATCATCTCATTAAACTCACTACTGATCAGGCTTTTATTAGAGTCCTGGGCCCCCTGCTCAACCCCACCATTTACCAAGGACTTAGAGTACTTGCAGAGAGTTCAGAGGAGAACCTGAGAGATGATTAGAGGGCAGGAGGATGTGGCTGTGACAGAACCGGAAAGAAAAGGGCTGTCTTTATGCAGAAGATAAAACGCAATGCCCTGGGCTAGCTGAGGGAAGAGGTGCAGAGCAGAGAAAGTAGATGAGCTAGCAAAAAGGGCGGAGAAGACAGCTGCAAGAACAGGGTTTTCAGGAAGACAGTGGTGGCATGCCTGAGGACAAAGACTTCACAGAGGCTACTCTGACCCAGCTCTCCAGTCCTCTCACCCAGAGACTAAAAATCAGAGAAAGCAGCAACAGCAGCAACCCTGGAGACAAGACTTGGTTTTTAAAACACCAATACACTGAATTCTATTTCAAATGCTGGAAATTCTCCAGTCTTCTTCTACCAGTTGGGTTCTACCTACACAGCATCCATCCCAAGCTACCTACCACCCATTGTGCCAGCTCTCAGAATCTGGGGATCTAGTCTCCATGCAGGCCTAACAACTAGACCACATGGCTCCTTCCCTAGTCTTATCAGCCCTACTCCGCCCAAATCCCATTTCTACCTGGGTCTTCCATCATATTTCACTATAACTTCTGGGAAGTTCTACCATATGGCTTGCAATCCTTTCCACTAGAAGCCACTCTACCCATTCCCTAAATTGATAAAGCCAAGAGGAAGGGTAGGTACACTCCTTGCTTGATCCTATCACTTGAATACCATTTCTCAGATTCATTTTTCAATGCCCTTTCGTCTTTGGATCTGTGTATGCCATTCTTTGCCCATCATTGTGTAATGGACTGGGGTAGGAGGAGGGTTGGTGAGTAGACACATTGTGTGCTCAGCTGATGCAATCCCCCAAGTGGAAAAGGCTGAGGAACTGGCTTCACTAAAGGTATGAGAACATGTAATGTGTCATCCTGTAACTGTTTTCCAGTCTGCAAGCCATATGATGAAGAAGAGCCTCCTTGATTGACTATAGATACAGAATTGAGGTATATTTCAAAGGTATGTGGCTCTTAGCAAGAGCATATTTTGGATATTCTAGCATTGTAGAAGGACAAACTGTTGAGGATTTCCCAGTATGGGAGGGACCTCAGGCCCTCTCTCACTAGAGTCATGCATAAAGCCAAGAGCATATGGCCTAGTCATCCTCATTTCTATCATTTTCACTCTTTCCTGCTTCTGGGTTAAGGAGATTAGAAGTGGCAATGACCTTGTAAACTTTGAAAGATCAAGAGAGAAAGCCTAGAGATCTGGGATTGGAGTGCATGCTAGGTTTTACAGCAACCTAGCCCCACATCAGGGTTCTGAGGAGCAAGGAATGACCTTTGGGACCCAGCCCAACAGCTCTGCCACATTTTTTTTTTAAATTAACTTTTGTTTATTTTTAGTTCACATCATTCATTTCCACGAGATTTTGAGTTACAAATTTTCTCTCCGTCTTTCCCCTACCCACCACCTCAAAACAGCAATCCCACTGTATACCCCCTCCCCCAATCTGTTCTCTCCTATATCCTCCCCCATCACCCCCTCTGACTTTCCAGTAGGGCAAGATGGATCTCCCTACCCTCGTGCCTGTATATTTTATTTCCCAGTTGCATGTAAACAATAATAATAATATACATGTACATATATTTTTTTTAACATTTGATTTTAGAACTTTAAATTCTAGATTCTTTCCCTTCCTCCCTCATCACCCACCCCCACTGGAAAGACAAGCAATTCAATACAGACCGTATATGTGTGGTTATGCAGAACATCTCCACAATGGATATATTGTGAAAGACTGACTATATTTCCCTCCTTCCTATCCCGCCACCCCACTTGTTCTATTCTCTACTTGGTCCCTGTCCATTTACAGAAGTGTGTGCTTCTAATAACCCTTCCTCCCCACCTGCCCTCCCCTCCATCATCCCCCTTCTCATCCCCATCCCCCCTACTCTCCTGCAGGGCAAGATACCCAATTTAGAGTGTATGTCATTTCTTCCCTAAGCCAAATTCAATGAGATTAAGGTTGACCCATTCCCTGTTGCCTTCCTGTTCTTCCCCTCCATTGTATCAGTTATCCCTTGCCTCTTCTATATGAGATGATTAACCCCATTCTGTCTCTCCCTGTCTCCTCTCATTCTATTCCTCTTCTACTTCTCAATTTCACCTTTTAAAATATCATCCCTTCTTATTCAATTGATCCTGTGCCCTCTATGTATACATATATACACACACTCACATATGTATTCATACACGTATATACTCTCCTATATAGACATATGTTCTGACTCTGTTTTCTTCCTCCTGTTCCATGCTTTGATCCTTTTTGTTCCCCCAAAATGAATCTAAAGTTGGATTGCTGTTCTTGCTTTGCTTCCTTTGCCTGCTCATGTTGCCAGTCAATTACTTGACTTTTGGGCTCCACAGAACTCTGCTTTCAGAGGGGAGAGCTTTGTCCCAAATCACTGGGGTTTTTGCAGATGCTGGAGCTAATAGGAGGCCAGCCTATGTAGCCCCCACCAGCTTTGGCTCACTGGTCACTCACCTCAGGACCACCACCCAAGACTACAATCCCAATCCAGGCAGGTTAAGGCAAAAGCACTTAGCCTCTGAATGATCGCTTGGCCCCCCTGCAATCTGCAGGCCAGAAGCTCTGAAGCAGCCATATGGAGGTGGCTGCAGGGCCACCACTTGCTTCTAGCTCTGGGGGCAGAGAGCCAGAGCCACTCCTCTGTCCCAAATTCAGCAGAGCTCCACTGACCTTTCACTTTGTCTTTGGCTCTTATGGGTTGATAATTCTGGAAACTGCTACAGCTGCTGGTGATCTGCTCTCCTGAATGCTCCAGCCACGGCTTGTCCTGGCCACCCTGGCCACCCTTGGGCTAAAACCACGGGTTCAGCTCCCAACATGCTGCAGTGAACCCTTTCTGTCTGCCTGCCAGGCTGCCTTCAGTGGGAGCTTTGTTTCTCTGTCATTTTGTGGGTTCTGTAGTTCTAAAATTTGTTTAGCATCATATTTTATAGGTATTCGAGGTGGTTATGCGGGGGGGAGCTCACAGAGTTCTCCTGCTTCTACGCCACCATCTTGGATACTGACTCATTCTTTTTTAGCTCTGCCACATTTTGACAGGAATTTGGGGAGACCAATGTTACCTAATAACTACATTTAGTTAGAGCCTACCTTCCCTAAGGACAAAGAGGGTATAAAAGAGAGTGCGCCCCCAGGTATTAAGAGAACATATTTTAATTCTATTCTTGCTATATCTTCAAAGTAAATATCCTTTTATAAAAACTAATTAATGTAAAATGATTAAATGGAACCAGACTAGGTGCTTGAGTCGTTAGAGAAGAAACAGCCTAACCGTTAGGCATGGGTGTGGTCTTCTGACTGAGGCCAAATTTTATGTAACAAATCTTTTTATGAAGGGGATTTATGCCATGAAGTGTGGATTCAGTCAAAGGGCCGCACATGGGGACCTAAACAACCACATGTGGCCTTGAGGCCATAGGTTCCCTACCCCTGGAACTCCTCAGTAGTATACCTTGAACTTCTAGGAGATCACATTTCTTGCTCTGGAATAGTTTAGCAGGGGTGGGGAAGCTATCCCCTTAATAAAAGGATTTGTTCTATAAAACTTGGACTGAGTCAAAGGGCTATACTTGAGGACCTAGAGGGCCACCAGGGCCACAGGTTTCCTACCCCTGGTTTAGAGTATCACT
This sequence comes from Pseudochirops cupreus, assembly GCA_028627135.1. Lineage (NCBI taxonomy): Eukaryota > Metazoa > Chordata > Mammalia > Diprotodontia > Pseudocheiridae > Pseudochirops > Pseudochirops cupreus. Next base: position 71,265,540 of record CM053581.1, read on the forward strand.
TTTTTGTCTTTTTACCAACCTTCACATCATTCTTACAACTATCTGTGACCTAAATAACTTACTCAGTATACACTTCCTCTCATCTCCTGTCATAATATTTTAATATCCATATCAATGACTACTGTAACAACCATACTTTTAAATTTCTTAATGTCTTTAAATCCAATGACTGCTTACAACCTATGTCAAACACAAACTAGCATGGTCACTTATTAGACCACTATATTTTTTAACCTTTGTGCTACTTCTGCTGGAACTTTGATATTACATTCTCTAGTCACAATCTCTCACTTCTGTCCTTTACTTTTCCCACTCACACTAAACCTACTTTTTCATTTATTATGACCTCCATTGTTTTTCCAGTCTATCTCATTCATTCCAGCTTTAGTTGAGGCTAGGAAGAAGTAAACAGAACCAAGTCACCCCAACAGTTAGGATAGAGAGTGTGAACCTTCTAGGTGAGAAGAGGTCTTCAGAGCTGACTGAATAAGGTTTTTTTATTTCCCTTCAAGTATAGCATGATTAACAAAAAGAACTGGAAAACTGTTCGTTTACCCTAAGGCATGTTATGCCCAGACTGGTTTATTCTAAAAGAGCTATGACATAATCCTCAGGAACTAGAGTGGTGTCAGCAGAAATGAAGAGAAAATGGCCCAGCAGTAGTGGCAGGAGAAACTGGGCATAAATAGGAGTGGAGCTGTGGAATGGAGCCCAGCACCTCCTGGGCATAAACAGCAGTAGAGCGTCAAGGAGTTCTGGGATCAAGATAAATGAATGGATTTGCAGGAACTTGAGCTGGAAGCAGGGCAGAACAATGGAAGGGTTTCTGGACCAAGCTCAGAGCTTTAGGAGCCAAGACCAAAGAATAAGAAGGCACGAAGCCACAAGGAGGAGGAGCAAACCTGGACCTTGCCAATCACCTATCCTGTGACTCATATAGATTCATATACAGATCCATGTGATGGAGATCAGTTCTATAATAAAATCAATTCCCCCCCTGTTTGGAAAGTCTCAGCACCACAGTGAGCTACTAACTAGTTAGGGACCTAAGAACAATGGGATTTATTAGAGGGAAAAATATTAACTGACTTACGGACTCGGGTATTATATGTTTTTGTGAAATGAGCTTCTTCCAGGCTTACTAGCTTGGCCCTTGAATGGGAAATGAGGACACCTAGGTGAAAGCTAGAAAGTCAAATTCAGTTGTACCTAGAGAAAGCTCCAAGCTTACAGGGGCACAAAATCATACAGAGAATTATTTTTGTGAATTCCTAAGAGGAGTATGAGGCCCTCAGTGTCGTAAGTTCTAGGAATACCAAGAAAAAGCTCTGCCCTAAAGGAGCTCACATTTTGCAGGGGTGAGCAACCTGCAGCCTCAAGGCCACACGTGGCCCTCTAGGTCCTCAAGTGCAGCCCTTTGACTGAATCCAAACTTCACAGAACAAATCCTTTTAGGCCTCAGGTTTTCTACCCCTGATAGATACAATGTGTTAAAAGTGGGGAAGAGGCATTAGCAGTGGAGATAGTAAAGTCTTCATGCAAAAGATAGTGTTTGCACTGCACCTTGAAGAAAACTAATTGAAGTAATTCATTCCAGACGTCAGTACAAAGGCAGAGACTGGAGTATGAGCACTGTGAGTGAAGAACAACTGTGAAGACCAGTTTGGCTGGACCACAGAGTGTGTGAAGCAAAGTAACGTGTAATGAGGGTGGAAAGTTAGATTTGAGCCTGATTACAAAGGGTTTTAAATGCCAAGCAGAGGAATTTATATTTAATCTTAGGGCTAATAAAAATCACTGACATTTACTAAGTAGAGGAGTGACATGGCCAGGACTACTCTTCAAGTAAATCACTTTGGCAAGTTGAGTAGGAAGAAATTTGAGCCAGGAAGACTAATTAGAAAGCAATTACAATGGGTGAGAGATGATGGGGGCCTTAGCTAGGGTGTTAGTTATATGAGTGGAAGAAAAGGTGATGGATGTGAGAGATGTTGGGCAGATGATAGAAATGAGCAGGTTTTGTAATTGATTAGATATGTGGGATTAGTGAGAGAGGAATCAAGAATGACACCAAGGCTGTGGACCTAGATGACTTGAAAAACAGCAATACACAACAGAAATAAGGAAAGTTCAGGAAAATGATAGATTTGGGGGAGGAGAAATAATGAGTTCTCTTTGGGACATGTTGTGTTTGCGATGTTATTGAAACCTACAATTCAAAATGCATAATAGGCAGTTGGTAAGGTAGCATTGGAGCTCAGGAGAGAGACTTCGTTTGACACTGCCAAACTTCACAGAATTTTTATCTTTCTTGACCTCTGTGCAGCATTAGACACTGTTAACTACCCCTTCTTCCCAGATACTCTCTCTTCTCTGGTGACAGACCTTGGAATCAGTTACATATAAATAATAGCTAAACCCATGGAATGGGATGAGGTCCCTGGAAAATGTATGGAAAGGAGAGGAAAGGAGAGGAGAGGAGAAGAGTGGAGAGGAGAGGAGAGGAAAGGAGAGGAGAAGAAAGGAGAAGAGAGGAGAGAACAGGAGAGGGGAGGGTAAGGGAGGGGAGAGGAAGGGAGAGGAGAGGAGAGGGGAGAGGGTCTATGACAGAACCCAGACTATAGTTCAGAGGTGCTCTTATAAATGTTTAAGAACCAGCTCTCCAAAAAAAGAGTGCACTGAAAATTTAATAATTAGCTCTTGGGAGCCAGCATAAACTGAGTCCAGAACATCCCTCGCACCCACAGTTAGATGGGATATGGATGAAGATCCAGCAAAGGAGACTTAAGAGTGCTTAGACAGGTAGAAGAACTAAGAGAGCAGTGTCATGTCATGAGAGAGGAGAGAGTATTCAAGAAGAGAGGGTGACTAACAGTGTCAAATTCTGCACAGAGGTCAAGAAATTTCAACATTTAGAAAATTCTGTAAAGTTTGGCAGCTAAGAGATAATTGTCATTTGGAGAGAAAGGTTCAAGTGAATGATGAAATCAGAAACCAAACAGCAAAGGCATCAGAGGAGAGTCAATGGAGAGGAAGTGAAGGCAGTGGCTATGGGTAGCTTTTCCAAAGAACTTGAGAAAGGGAAGAAAACTAAAGGATGGTAAGCTGAGGGGAGAGTAGGGTCTAGTGGGTTTTATTTAAGGATTGAGGAGATTTAGACATAATTTTAAGCAGCAAGAAAGGATCCAGTAAATAGGGAGAAATTGAAGATTCAATAGAAGGGAGACGATTGCAGGAACAAAATGTGCTGATAAATGTTTGGACGTACTTTTAGGTTTAATATGCATTATTAACATTTTCTCCATCACTTTTTTAAGTGTAGGCAATCAACAAAACAATAAATCAATCCCTGGTCTGTACTGTTAGATGATTTCTGAAGTGTAAAGAAATTTGAACTGGCTCTTAGCATTATCCTAATTTCAGGGACAAGTGATATAAAGAAAGTTTGAAAGGAGAATTGAAAAGGTTTGGATAAGTACATGCTGGAGCACATAGTAGGTTCTCAGGAATTAATAAATCAATGAACCAATGACAGAATTTGAGGTTCCAAATCATAGCACTCATCTGCTATAAGCATTTGTAAATCCCTTTCCTCAAAACAACTCTGTGAGATAAATAATAGCAGCATTATTACCTCCATTTTACAGATGAGAAAACTGAGGCTCACAGCTAGTAAACATACCAATCAGGACTCTATCCCAAGTTACCTGACTCCCAAGTCCAGTACTCATTCCCTCACACCATGGCTGCCTCTCGATTTTTTCCAAATTGCTCAAAAAATCTACCTCCCCCTACAAACTCTTTGAGAATTTGTGAGTGAGCTTCGAGGGCTAGAATTCAGCCTAGCAGTTCCGAAGACCTGTATACTTGAGCCACTATGTAAACAAGTGGTCAGTTCTGGAGCCAGAGCTACAGAGGCATTTGCAGCATTATTACGGCCCCATGAGGAAGCAAGTCGGATGGGATCAAATAAAATGATTTTTTTTAGGCATCTCCAGATGTTTTAGACACTTCAGCCTCACCTAGTAAAGGGAGTATTGGGGGGAGGAGAGAGGAAGAGCAACTCTGTCTGCAGCTGGCCCTAATCCTTCATTAGCTGATCTAGAGCCTCTCTATTGAAACACAAAGAAAGCCAGCTGTGAAACGTTAGTTACTTTCAGATATAACTCTAGTCTTTGACCAGATGACTTCTGACTTCCTTTGATCTTTTGAGTTTTCTGGAATATAGACAAACAACTAAAATCAAACTGCAGCTAAACTGGAGTCCAGACAAGAGAGCCTTCCACATGCTCAGCTCCCTGATGGAGGGCACTGTTGTCAGAGTTACTCCTGTTACCACATTCATTCCAGTGGTGACTCAAAGTCTTCCGCAGACTTGAAAGGGAGAAAACTGTTCTTGTAATCACTTAATGAGCAATACTGGAACGTGGGTACTGGAATGTGGATGTGGATTTCCTCTTAGTTTTCGTAAGTGGCCTTTTTCATTTATTTCTATTGAAAATCATGACGGACTCATTTAAATTATAATGTAAACTGAGATGGAAAATTACAGTCAGAATCCTCCAGCAAATATGATCTGGCCTGTGTTGTAAGAGTGCCAAGGGCACTTTATTTAAATGAGATGCTCACACTTTCTTTATAATGCTCTGATTTAAATTACAAAGTTTTGTGCGAAACTAAAGCTTTTTTTCCACCTTCAAAACTGAGGTTTTGCTTTAGGAGAAAACATGCAAGTTGATTTATAAAGAAAAAACAAAAATGCAAAATGAAGGAATGGTGGAAACCTCTTAGTACAGAAGAGAGAGGCCCAAAGGAGTTGAAATTTTTAGTCTAAAGCTGGGATCCTTTTAAGAAAAACCATTCTCTCCAAAAGCTATTCATTCCAAATTTTCAGAATTTGCTGCTGCTCAACCATCATTTGTAACTAGAAATGAAATGAGACTTCTGTCACAGGAAATTAAAATACCAGATGAAAAGGTATAAAATATTAAAATTTTACTGCACTAAATGCCTTCTAAACATCATTTTAAGGTTAAAAAGGTTAAAAGTAAGTTTAAAAAATGGAAAACATCCAGAATAATTTCTTACACAAGCATGAGATAGTTTATTTCTGATTGATGTAATGTAACTACTTAAATTACTATCAACAATCCAGGGCAAATGAATCTTTACCCAACCTTACAAATTAATTCAATTAACTTTTTTTTTTTTAATTTCAAGATCTATTAAGAATCTACTAGGGCCAGAAGTGGTGGCAGTCCACAAATATTTTAACATAAAATGTGTTTGTAAGGGTGGGTGACAGACAATTCCATCAACCAATTAAGTATCTCCTCCCCAACTGAAGGAACCAATAAGAAGCTACCTTTATCAAGTGAGAATACCTCTATGGAAGCAATCCACTGAAGACATTAAACAAATGTATGTTCCATCATAGCCTGTCAGTCTTACATAAAAATAGTAAGCCAATTTAGACCCACAATAATTTGAGTTTCTGACTGGTTGGTTGTTGTCCTTCATTCTTGAAAAGGATCAAAATGACATCACTATGTTAGAGTCAAGTTACAATGCATTCGACTGTGGCTGATCAGACCAATAGGAATTTGAAATGTTCTACCACAGGTCAGGTACAAATAATCCATGTGAACATTTGGGATGGATTCTCTAAATTTGCACATCTCATGTTTTTTTTTGGGCTACTTCAATTCTGCTTTGCTCATACAGCACAGCACCTTCTCTGATAAGGGCACACCATGCTGAGTGGTCCTGTGCTGGTGTCTCCTATATCACACAGTCAATTCCAAAGTTCTTAAGAGAGACCTCGAAAGGGTCTCTATATTGCTTCGTCTGACCATGTGAGTGCTTGCTCTGTGTGAATTCTCCATAAAATAGTCTTTTTGGGAAGCAAACATTTGGCATTCAAACAACATGGCCAACCCAGTGGAGTTACACTCTCTGCAGTAGAGTTTGAATGCTTGTCAGTTTAGTTCAAGAAAGGACCTCAGTGTCTGGTATCTTATTCTGCCAGGTGATCTGCTGAATCTTCCTAAAACACTTCAAATGGAAGTGATTCATTTTCCTGGCATGGTGTTGGCATACTGTCCAGGTTTCACAGGCATACAACAATGAGGTCAGCAAAACAGCTCTGTGGACCTTTAGTTTGATAGTCTAATACTTCTCTCCCACACTTTCCTTCAGAGCCTCCCAAACACTGAGATAGCTCTGGCAATGCCTGTGTCAACCCCATTATCAATGTATACATCCCTAGAAAGTATACTGCCAAGGTAAGTGAACTTATCCACAAGATTGAAAACTTCTTCATTTGCTGTTACCAATGGTTCCATGTATGGATGATGAGATACTGGCTGATAGAGCATGTGTGTTTTCTTGATGTTAATTGTTAAGCCAAAATTAGCACAAGCAGCAGAGAATTAATCCACATTTTGTTGCATCTAAGTTTCAGAGGCTGCATTGAATGCACAATCATCACCAGGTGCTTTGCTACAGAAAAGGAGTCTAATGGCATTCAAAAGTTCTTCAGTTGGAACTTCAGCTAGGGAGGAATTGACTTCAACCAGAGATAAGCAGTCAGTGACTTCAGCATTGATTGATAAGGGTCTATTTAGAACACTATGGAAATGTTCAGCCCATCTCTCTAGGATCATTTCCTTATCACTAATCAATGTGGCTCCTTCAACACTGAGTAGTTGAGATGCAACATAGGTCTTTGGCCCATAAATAGCCTTCAGGGTATCAGAAAAGTGCTTTGGATTGTTACTATTAGGATGAAACTGAATTTCATCTGCCTTCTTACTGAGCCAAGAATCCTGTCTCTCTCTCTCTACGCTTTGCTTGTACTTTACTTTTGATAGAATTAAATGCTGCCTTTGTAGAGATGGCTGAACTCTCCTGCTGGTAAACCCTGTAGAGTTCTTGTTTTCCATTTAGCAGCTTCTGAATTTCCACATCCTTTTTATCCAACCAGGCTTGATGTTTGCAAGTTTTCTGACCCAGATGAGCACATGCAGTACTATATGCCAAATCTCTGAAAGTTCGCTTCTTTTCTGCTCCACTGTTGCAAACTGTGTGTTGGCTCAACTTTCCCTCCAAGTCAGCAACAAACCATTGCTGCTCAGAGAAGCTCTCTAATCTGTTTACATTGATTCTTCTGGTAGTCTTGTTGCCTTGGGGCTACCACTTCCATTTAATGCAGATATTTAGCTTGGAGAAGATGTCTATGATCAATCCATCACTGCACCCCACACATTGCCTTCATTACTCTCACATCCTGTCTATTTCTTCTCCTTACAATCATATAGTCGATTAAATGTCAATGTTTGCTGCAAGGGTGCATCCTCAAAGTTTTATTGCATTTAGGAAGACAGTGTTGGTGATGAGAAGGTCATGAGATGCACAGGTCTTCAGTAGTAAGTGACCATTGCTGTTGTTGTTTCCAGCCTCTTCCTCCCAAAAACTCCCTGCCATATTTGATAGTCTGAGCCTCTACTCTAGCATTAAAGTCACCCAGAATTATAAGCTTGTCCTCTTTTGTCACATTGATGATAAGGGTTTCCAGGTCTTTATACAATATTTCTTTGACTTCATCAGGGTTTGTTATGGTGGGAGAATATGCACTGATGATGGTGGCATGACATTTTCCTGCAAGTGGCAATCAAATTGTCACAAGTCTGTCATTTACTCCTTTTAGTAGGCATACCAGTTTGTTGACTAGATTAGTTTTGATTGTAAAACCTACACTAGCTTCACAGCATTGCCCTTCGCTGTGGCTGCTCCAGAAAAACGTGTATCCAGCCCCAACTTCAGTAAGCTGGCCTTCATTTGCCAGTCTTGTTTCACTTAGGGCTGCTATTTGGATGTGATACCTGCTGGATTCACTTGCAACAAGAGCTGTTCATCTTTCAGGTCTACTGGATTTTGTGTTATCTATGAGTGCGCACACATTCCATGTACTGATGGTGAGTGCAAAAGTTTTTGTACATTTTTTTTGCATGTGTTTCTACCACAGAGTGTGATCTCCACGTATTGTGGTAATCAGACTAGGGTTGGATAAGTAGACAATTTTTAAGGCACCTTTTCTAGCCCCTTCCTCACACCAGGAGGTGAGTAGCGCAATCCTTAGAGAGCTGTTCAGACACCCAGGGGGCTGCCAAATCCCATTGTTACTTTCAGTGAGAAGATGACCTTATGGCCTGGGTCACCTGTGTGCAGGGTTATAAGTACACCTCTCAGTGTATCCTCACCTGCGTCTTCTTCACTTGCCTGTTGCCACAGGGCTTAGAGATAGGCAAAAATGTTAAAATGGTACAGGTGATGTCTTTTGATCCATGTGTAAACTGGATTTAAGTGTGGCAGAGTTGCGTGAAGTTGTCAGCCTCACTATCTTCCAGAGTCATCACAGTCCAGTGGCAGGACAGAGTCAAGATGACTGGTGATGGCTCGAGATACAGTGGATGACCTTGGCATCTTCAATGTCTAACCAAGCTCTAAGCTTTCCACAGCAGCCTTCATGGCCATTAGAACAAATTGTTCTCATCCACCCATTCCACCAAGGGAAGTCTTCACATGCTTGGGGTAGACCCCTTAACTCACCAATGGGTTTGAGACCACTCAACATGGTTTAGCCCATCTGCCTAAATGGTTTACCAGGGTGTGGCTATTGTGCATGTAACAGCTTCTTGGAGCCACAGGTGAGAGTGAGGTGGATCAGGTGGACACCAAAGGTGGAAAGCAGCCCTGAAAAGGACGCAGCAGCCCTCACACCAGAGATACTAGTTTTCCCTGAACACACCCTATAGACCAAGTTTGTGGCAGCTTAGTGCAGAAAGAAGTTCTAGTCAAACCCCTGAGAGTGAATTACCCTTTTGACGTATGTACTCTAAGCCTGAGTCCACTTTCCCTTCAATTCTGTATGTAATTGTAGGAGAGTGTACCCTTGGTTTGGGGGGATGTTTGTACCAATTCATCTTACAATACCACCTTAATAGCTCCCTCCAGGGTCACAAATGAGTTCTTTATAGATAAATCCAATGGCCTTTTGTTCTGTTCTGTTAGCAAACCTCACCTTTTAAAAAATTCTAATAGTACTTGCCTCCCAATGTTGTTAAATAAAATAACATTTATTAATTGATATCAACTGATAAGTATTAGGGGAAAAGTGTACTGGTGTGGACTCATGGGCTATAGCATTAGAAACACACACTCATAGGGGTGGTCAGGTGGCACAGTGAATAGAGCACCAGCCTTGGAGTCAGGAGGACCTGAGTTCAAATCCAGCCCCAGACATTTCACACACACACACACACACACACACACACACACACACACACACACACACGCTGTGTGACCTTGGGCAAGTCATTTAACCCCAATTGCCCTCCAAAAAAAAAAAGCAACCCCCCCCCACACACACACCCTCAGGGTTCCAGCCATCCTCTAGAAATATAGTAAACCTAGAGTATATGCAAAATATTTATTACAAAACAGATGAGAACTTATGTGTAGCTCAGACCTGAGTCTTAATAGCAATATCTCTCTCTTCAAAGTCTCTTACCATAAGCTGCCTAGGAGAGAACGACATCCCTTTCTGTACAACCTCCTGCTTCCTGCGGAAGAGGAAGAACCTCAGAAGCCAAATGAAGGAAAAGAACTTAGTCTGCTAATCCTAGACAAAGTATATGCACCCTTTCTAAAAAAAAAAGTATAAAGCTACCTCATCTGAGGATATGAACTTGAAACTGAAAGTACCAAAGAACTGAGCTAGCATTAAGGAGCACAACCATCTGAGAGAAGAAATTGCCCAGTCTAGTAGTAGACTGTCACTGAAGCAATCCCAAAAATCAATTTCAATTTGTCCAGGTCTGAGTTACAGTGCTTCTCTTTCACAAAACTCAGAACCTTTGCTTTGACTAGAACTTCCTGGTTCAGAAATGAGTCATCAAAGTAAGAAATATAACTGTGGCTTATAGTGAGTGAATCCTTATTTTGGCTGGCTAAGCCATAACCAGGCAATATATTTGTATTCCTTATAAAGAACTTAACAAACCTTAAACCGCTCTATAAATGTTAGCTGTTATTGTTCATTTTACACCCGCATTCTTGGATAGCAGTATCAGCAAGCTTCCTCCCATGGATATAAAATTCTTTTGTGCCTATTGCAAAAGTCTCATAAATTTAGTGACTTATAACTTTGGCAAACTGGACTTTACCCTTGACCATCTTTGAAAACAGTAATGTGAATTTCTAAAACTTGAATTTCTCAAATCATAAATTAATCACATTGAGGAAATTTTAGTTCAAAGACAAATATTCAAATTAAATTTAATCAAAATAGGAATTAGCTCAGTCAGATAACTACTATCAATGAAGAACTTAACTTTAACAAATTCTAACATTAATACATACCATAGTTGTTATAGCTGTAGTTTGGGCAAGCATCTTTGCCCATATAGAACTCTTCAATGGGGCTTCAACTGTCCATAATGAATCAGAAGAATACAAATTGAGAACTGAAAGGGATCTCAGAGGACATCAGGTACAAATTTCTCATTTTACACATGAAGAAGCTGAGAAATTAAGTGATTTACCCAGAGTCAAATACCTGGTAAGTGTCTGAGGCCAGATTTTAACCTAGGTCTACACTACCAGTCAGGGGGACCAGCGTTAATTGGAGAAAGGGTCAATTCATCAGAATCACTTGGGATTTATGTAAAGATGTGGTGATTATGTCAAGCTATAGAAGAAGGGGAGGAAATGAGTAAAGCCAGAGGCAGATAGCATGCAGGAGGTACCCTGGACCATGGAAAATCCAGAAATATAACCTTACTGGTGGCCACAGGGAGAATGCTCAAGATGGCAGAGATCTGAAGCAGCCTGAAGACAGGAATGAGGTCAACAGAGGAGGGGAATGCTGTAACACCAAGCACAAGCAGCTTTGAAGGTTCGGATTACAAGCATAGCAAACTCCCCATTTATTCAGTAACAAATTAAGGCAAAACATTCACAGAAAATTAAAATACAGCATTCACCATGTGTAACTCAATCATTTAGTAAGTCCTCAATTCAACCACAAAGTACAAAGGTTAAAGTACTCCACCCCTGGATAGTACATTCATTTAGTCAATCACAAAGTCTTCTCTCTTCTCAAATGGAGATTAGTTTCCAATCATAAACAAAGTACATTCATTTGGTCAGTCACAAAGTACAAAGGTTAAAAGTTTTCCACCCCTGGATCACAACTGAATTACAATATCATCAGTCACCACCAAGCACCTCTCAAGGGGCAGTGGAAAGAACAAAGGCCATCCACCCCTAGGTCACAACTAGGATACAATATTATCATAGCATTCAATACCCAAGGAGAGGTATTTTCTTCATCTTGACACGAGGCAAGTTGTTCCTGGGAAGACAGAGTTTAACAAAGACACCATAACATTCATGCACATTTCTGGCATCTTCTTCAATTCACCTTCTGCCAGTGAAATCAACCTAGGCCCACAGTCATGCCTTCTCCGTTCTTGGCAGCTCCAGGTAGCAGTTCTCAGAAGTCTTGGTCAACTCCAACTGGCAGTTCTCTCTCTCTCTCTCTCTCAGTAACTCTGGTCCCCGGCAAGTCTCTCTCTCAGCATCCTCATTCCCAGCAGCTCTCTCTCTCTTTCTCTCTCTCTCTCTCTCTCTCTTTATCTCTCTCTCTCTCTCTCTCTCTGCCTCCACAGTGCTGTTCCCAGAAGTTCTTCTGGCCTCTCACAGCTTAGGCCTCTCTCTACACAAGACACTAGCTCCTCCTGGTTCAACCCCCTCTTATCATGTCAACAAGTCCATCCCACTGTGGGGTTCAAATTCCATCACCATTACAGATGCCAGCAATGCCTCCTGCCTTCATCATGTCCAGGCTCTGGAGGAAGAGATTAGGGACCAAGGAAATAAGATTGAAGCGACATCTTGCAGTCTAGGAATAAAGTCAATTCAAAACCAGTCCCAAGGGTCAGCAGAGATTTTTATATTGATAGCAATCTTCAAGTTTTGTTGACCAATCAGATGAGTTACCATGGGAAGATGGTTTACTTTTACTCAGTTTTTTCCTCATGCATGGTTACCTTTCTATTTTGTTCTACGTAAATGCTCTGCTACTTAGTTTAACTTTTTTTTTTTGGTCATAGATCCTTTTGGAAGTCTGGTGAAATCTATGGAGCCCTTTTCAAAATAATGTTTTTAAATAATTGAATGAAATGGCAAATGTATTTTTTATATCCAAATTCGCAGGTCCCCTGAAATCAATCCCCATACCCATTGGGGTTCCCAGATTAAGAATCCCTGATTTATTGTTTCTATCTGGTCCATTTATACATCATCTCTCCTTTTGTTCTAACTTGGTCTGTAAAAGATTTGTTTCTTTTATAAACAAGAAGTTAACCAATCAGTAAGTATTTACTAAGTTCCTACTATGATCTAGTTACAGTTTCAGGAGCTGGGGATACAAATTCAAAGAATGAAAAAACCCTGCTTCCAAGCAGCTTACATTCTAATGGGGAGAGAGAACAAATGCATAATCTATAAATAGATACAGCATAAATATAAAGTGAATAACTATAAATATATACAACATAGGTAAATACAAAATAGTTTAGGAAGGAGGAACTAGTAGAGATAAGGAAGTCCTTTGTGAAAAGATGGTGCTTTTATCTTAAAGAAAGAGAGAGACTTTGAGCTGGAGGTAAGAAGGGAATTCATTTCAGGTTTGGGGGACAGCTAGTGAAAAGCACAAAGGTGGGCAGTGGACAGAAAGGGACAGAAAGAAGGTCAGTTTGTTTGGCTGGATCACAGTGTGTGGGACAGAGAGAAATATACAGTGAGGCTGGAAAGGTAAGTGAAGGGTGAGGTGGCAGGGATATGCCATATGGGCTTTAAAAACTGAATGGAAAAGTCTATATTTTATCCAGAAAGCAATAGGAAGCCATTTGCAATTGATTGAGTAGGAGAGTCACATGCAATTAAAGATTTGTGCTTAAAGAAAATTACATTGGCATCAGCATAAAGAATGGACTGGAGTGAGAGACTTGAGGCAAGGAGAACAGTTAGGTGACTGTTGCACTAATCTAGGTCAGAGGTGACAAGGACCTAAACCAAGATGGTGGCTGTGTGAATAGAGAGAAGGAGTTGAAAGGGTGAGATGTTATAGAGGTAAGAATAGCAAGATTTAGCAATTGATTGTATATATGGAATGAGAAAAAGAGAGGTATCCAGGATAATTCAAAGGTTTACAAGTCTAAGAGACCAGAAAGATGGTGGTGTGTTTGATATAAATAGAGAAATGTGGAAGGGGAAAGAGAGTCAATTAAATAGTTCATCATTTAATAGCTAGTTATCTTCTCCAAGGATCAAAATAATTTACTTTGGAAATAAGAGAGAAAACCCCATGAGTACTTTTTATGGACTCTGTTGTACCACAGATGCAATTGAAAACTGACCTTGTATAACCTCACTGTTTCTTTTCATTCTCTTTGGGGTGAACTAACATAATGGCAAAGTGAGAGGAAGTGGGACAACTCAGTCCTTTTACCCATGTGCTCTAGTAAAGGACAGAGAAGAGGATCTAACCGAGTAGTAATAGGGAAATACAAGGAGAAACTAGGGGCCTTTTTCTAGTCAGGGGTGGGGAACCTGCGGCCCTCTAGGTCCTCAAGTATGGTGCTTTGGTACTGAATCCAAATTTTACAGAACAAATCCTTAGACATTGTTTGGATTCAGTCAAAGGGGCATACTTGAGGACCTAGAGGGCAGTAGGTTCCCCATTCCTGTTAGTACAGAGATATAGCAAAAGCCTTGCAGGAACTTGGGTCAAGGTCTGGCCCGGAAGGCACTCAGAGTTAGGACCTATACTTGTACAACCAGGGCAGGGAGGCATGGGCCTGTGAGGCTGTATCACCCTGACTTTGGGATAATGGAGCCTTCCAGAGCTTGGGCCAGATCTGGGCCTTGTTGCTGCATCTTTGTGCTGGTACAGTGAGCAAGGACCAGATGTCAGTGAAGGGGGCGCTGAGGTGCCTTTGTAATATTTTGGGATGACTTTGTCTTGAATCTCATCGGTGTTCGGGCACCTGGGTATGTGATATCAGCTTGTGACATTGGCCTGTGGAAAGGTCACCTTTCCCTGCCAGCTGTAAGTCATTAACTCTGTCCCTTCCCCCACCCCCAGCCTATAAGTATCTTCCCTGAAGCTCTTTAACTATAACAAGCCACACCTATGAATTCTTAAAAGGATTCCTTAGAGAAATGTTTACCCCTTTTGTTCTAGTGGCCAGCTGTAAATTAACTCCTAACAAAAGAACTCCACCTTATCAGAGGGGGACCTTTTAGGGCAGAGTGGCTGGGTGCTCCTCCCTAACTCCACCTTTGTATGACTTTGTTACTATATAATCAGTACCCCCAATCACCACACTTCCCAGGAGGATTCCCCTTAATTTTCTCCTGCCCGCTGACAAGCTTAATAAACCCTTTTAAAACTGCCAAGACTGCTTATGCCTGGTAGTTCTTTCAGACTGATAGAACCCTCAAAGGATTTCTATAGAAATCCATCCTTTCTAACCCTCAACATCAGTATGAAGTTCAGTTGCTCTGACCCTGTGAAGCCTTCCAGAGCAAGACAGAAGTTGGGACCAACAGTGTTATACAAGATTACCATAAAAAAAAAACATGAAGGAAGGATTTGAGGGAGTGACCATCAAAACCTTACTTTCATTTAACTGGACAAAGCAGTGTAGATGAGACAGAGAGAGAGAGAAAGAGAGAGAGAGAGTTTGCTGTAGAAATACATCCAACTCAAAAAAGGAAACAGGAGAAAATCAAGACATGAAAGAGAAAGGTAAAAAAAGAGAGTAAGTAGATCTAGAGAGGTATAAGCTACAAGCAAGACAAATTCTAACCTCACAGGATACATTAATCATATGATAATATGAAAGGAAAGAAAAAGATCAGAGAGATTTGAGAACTGGGAATAAGTGAGGGGAAGTAAAAAGGGACAGGAGAATAAAAACAAACTGCATCAAATATAAAGCACAAATATAAAGCTGTGCACTCTCTATCTCACCACTCTGTTCTTTTTAAAGAGTGGGGCAAGTGGCAAAGAGAAAGAAAAAAGGATAAGAGAAAAGGATAGGATTAGATAGATAGATATAGTATTTATTAAGCATTTCATATGTGTCAAGTCCTAAGCTAAGTGCTAAAGATATAAATACAAGCAAGCAAAACAGCCCCCAACCTCAAGAAGTTTACATTGGGGAAGATAAAGGGGAACTAGAAAAATGGGCAAGGGAGATAATCAACAGAGTGTTCAGAAGTGGCATGGAGGGCTAGTTTCCTGAAAGATAAGATGAAAGCTCACTTGTTAGAACTGGCAACTTAGACCTAAAGTACAGGGATAAGGAGAAATATGCAATTCACAATAATAACTATGGACACAAAAGGG
Organism: Pseudochirops cupreus; assembly: GCA_028627135.1. Classification (NCBI taxonomy): domain Eukaryota; kingdom Metazoa; phylum Chordata; class Mammalia; order Diprotodontia; family Pseudocheiridae; genus Pseudochirops; species Pseudochirops cupreus. Next base: position 71,281,021 of record CM053581.1, read on the forward strand.
ATGACCTCACTCAGGAAAAGGGAGAGATTGAGAGAATGGGCTAGAAAGCACAACCTAACAGTACCATTTACAAGAAAAACACTTGAAACATAAAGATTCATACAGAGATAAAATAACAAGTAGAGCAAAATCTATTATGCCTCAAGTCAATTCAAAAAATTAGGGGAAGTAACAGGAAAAATAGATTTAATCAAAAGAGAAAAACAGGGAAACCACATTATGCTTGAAGGCATCAAATTATGGACATTAAATTAATATTAAATTTTACTTAGATATACTAAATGACATAGCATTTAAATGGTTAAAGGAAAAGTTAATTTATTGGAATAGGCAATAAAACACTAATAATTGGAGATTTCAAAGTACCCCCTCTGATTCAGAGACCAATCTAGCAAAACTATAAATAGGAAAAGGTTAAAGACCCAAATGTATTTTAGAAAAATCAGATACACTAGCTCTCTGGTGATTACTGAATGGGAACAAAAAGGAGTATCCATATTACAAATTCGGGTGTGGCACCTTAACAAATATTGGTCAAGTATAGGGCATAAAAAAAACCTCAGCAGCATAGTATTTGATAAACTCAAAGGCCTCAACTACTGTGCTAAGGACTCACTATTTAACAAAAATTTATGGGAAAATTGAAAAGTAGTCTAGCATCTGACCAACATCTGATAAAAAATGAATACATTACTTAAATGTAAAAGGTAATATCATAAAGAAATTAGAAAAGCAAGGAAAAAATACCTATTGAATTTATAGAGAGAGGGTGAATTCATAACCCAGCAAGGAATAGTGAGCATATAAAAGGTAAAATGAATAATTTTGACCACACAGAACTTAAAAGATTTTGCAAAAACAAAATTAATGCAGTTTAAATTAGAAGTAAAATAGTTAAGCGGGAAAATTTGCAGCAAATTTTTCTTATAAAAGTCTGATATCCAAGATATATAAGGAATTGCTTCAAATTTATAAAAACAAAGCCATTCCCCAACACATAAATGGTCAGAGGATGTGAAGGTAGTCCTCAAAGGAAGAAATCCAAGCGTCTATAGACATGAAAAAAATGTTTCAAATAATACATAAAATGCATTTTATATTCTGAAGTTCTACCTCATACCCATCAGATTGTCAAAAATGACAATGGAAAATAACAATTGCTGGAAGGATTGTGGGTAAACAGGCATACTAATACAATGTTGGTAGAGTTGTAAATTGGCCCAGCCATTCTTGAAGGCAATTTGGAACTATATCCAAAAGATCACTAAACTATTTTGGAAGCATACTAAGATCCACTCTTTCTCTTTTTTAGGTTTCATGTTACAAAATTATATTATGACAATACTTTAATCTGAAGCCCTTTCCAGACTTATTTGAATGAAGAAAACCTTATCAATACTTAATCCAACTGCTAAGAAAACAATGTTTGTCTGGCACTGAAATCTTTTTACATCATTTTTATCAAAGGCCTAGACAGTTTGTAAAAGAAAAAAAGTCCCGGTCAGACTAGGATGAACTCCTTCCTGAAGTGATGAAAATAGTGGTCAGAAACCTTGATAAACTGGACTATCCTTAACAACGCACAGCTAAAGACAACTCTACAAGCCTCAGGATGGAAGGAGATACCTAAACTCAGAGAAAGATATAGAAAGACTATAGTTTAAATGGAGACTGAAGCAAAGCTCGTTATCGTTCTCTTTCATGTCTGGTTTTGCTTTTTTTTTTTCTTTTCCCAGTGATCACCCATTGGTTACAACCCTTCTATATGACCAAACTATTGTACAATGTGAAAGTATTTGCAGATCCTATACATGATTGCACGCCACCATGGGGGCGGGGAGAAAATCTGAAACTCAAGTGATTGTGGAACTGAATCTTGTAAACTAAAAGTAAATAAACAAGTCATTAAAAAAAAAAGAAAGAAAAACAATTCCTCAAAAAAAAAAAAAAGAAAATAATATGTTGAATTTGTAAGCTTGGAGTGAGAAGGAATCTGCACATGTTGCAGATTCATGGATACATGTGTAATCTTCTTTTTCTGTTTTCCTTTTCACATGTGTAACAGCAAACTGGTGAATATAGAGCACATGCTACTCCCCACATAAAAGAGAATAGGGAGACTTCTTCTGGGAGAGTCATGATTACACATAATGGAAGTGCTTCAGAGACTGAAGCATGTGTAGATGTTCTGTAACTGGTTCTGTCTGCTGATTTAGTGTTTAAGTTCAGAATTAAAAAAAATTAATCCTGTTTAGATTCTGGGGAGAATTTTATCCTGGAATTGCCAATTCAGACAGTTTGTTATCATATGATCCAAAGGGTTTAATAGTCAGGTCTGTGGCCAAACAGATTTTGGGGAGTGGGAGGGATAGAGGTCTGGGAGGAGCTGTTCCTCATAAAGAAGGATAGTAATGCAGTCTTCACCAAAGCCCTGCCATCACCTTCTTGAGGCTATTTATTCCTTCCCTACTGCTCCTAGATAAGTACCCAGGACCTAGTCAAACATCAGATAAGCCACTTAGGTCCACTGTGGTTTCAATATGTCTTTCATTAGGAATTTAATAAGCAGCACACCAGTCATTCTTTTCCTTCTTAACTTCTCTGCAACATATGAAATTGTTGATTATCTGCTTCTTTATAGCTTTTTATTCCTTGGCTTCTATGCCACTGGACTCTCATCAATACCCTGCTACTTCCCTAATTATTCCTCTGCTTCCTCTGCTGAGTCCTCCTTCTAACCCTTTATATGTGAGTGTCACCAAAGTTTATGTCTTTGACCTCTTTTCTTCTCTTTCTACTCTTTCTCCTTTGATGACCTCAACCATTTCTATGACATCAGTTCTTACTTCTGAGCAAATGCCTTCTAATACTATTTCTCCTTCTCCCTCTTCTCTTCAGAGTTCCATTCCCCAACTCTAATTGTCCAGTTGGTTAGTCCCAAATAAATGTCCAACCAGAATCTCAAACTCAACATGTGCTAAACTGAACTTAACATTCTCTTCCCAAAACCTGATCTATTTCTTTTTAAAATTTTATTTATTTTTTGTTACATTAGAGTTCCAAGATGTTTCTCTCTGTTCCTCCTTCCCACTAGAGAAGTGCTGTTCTGCACTAGAGGTCAACATTTGACATAGGTGTATGTATGTATGTATGTGTGTATGTGTGTATGTGTGTATACATATATATGTGAAACTATACAATATATAGTTCCATATATCCAATATATCAATATATAGTTCTTTCTCTGTAAGCAGATAGCATCTTTCTTCATAGGTCCTTTGTAATTGATTTGAATATTCATATAACTCAGAATAACTTAGTCATTCATGTTTACTCTTCAGACAATATTGCTGTTCTCTTGGATCTGCTTCTGTCATTCTTCATTATTTCATGCAAGTCTTTCCATGTTTTCCCAAAATGAACCTGCTCATCATTTCTTATAGCACATCAGTATTCCATCACAATCATATGCCACAACTTATTCAACCACTCCCCAATTGATGGGCACCATGTCAAATTTCCAATTCTTTGCTATCACAATGAGAGATGCTGTAAGTGTTTGAGAAGATACAGGTTCTTTTCCTTTTTTCCTGATCACCTTGATGTATCAGTTTTATTCATTTTTTCATAAAACCATTTATCAATTGAGGAATAACTCATATTTTTATAAATTTGACAAAGTTCTCTATATATTTGATATATGAGACCTTTATCCAAAAAACTGTCTATAAAAATTTCTCCCAAATATTCTACTTTCCTTCTAATCTTGACTACATTGGTTTTATTTGCACAAAATTTTTCAATTTAATATGATCAAACTTATACATTTTATATCTCTTTATAATGTTTTCTATATTTTGTTTGTTCACAAATTCTTCTCCTGTCCATTAATCTGCTAGGTAATATGTCCCATGTTCTAATTTACTTATATTTCCCTTTATATCTAGGTCATAAATCCATTTTGATATTCTCTTGGTAAATGGTATAAGGTATTGGTCTATACCTAGTTTCTGCCAGATTGCTTCCCACTTTTACCAATAATTTTTACTAAAGAGTGAATTCTTATCCTGAAAGCTTAAGTCGTTACATTTATCAAACATAAGGTTACTATAATCACTTACTAATGCGTGTTGTATATTTACTCTACTTCATTGATTCATCATTCTATTTCTTAGCCAGTACCAGATAGTTTTGATAATATGGTTTAATATCTGGCACTGCTAGACGTCCTTCCTTACATTTTTAAAATTAATTCCTTTGATATTCTTGACCTTTTGTTCTTCCAAATGAGTTTTATTATTATTTCTTTCTAGCTCAACAAAAATTTTTTTTGGTAATTTAATTGGGGTGGCCCTGAATAAATAGATCAATTTAGGTAGAATTATCATTTTCATTATATTGTCTTGACCTACTTATGAATAATTAATACCTCTCCATGTATTTAAATCTTATTTTATTTGTATAAAAATATTTTATAATTATGTTCACATAGTTCATATAGTCTTGGAGGTTATACTCCTAAGGTGTTTTATATTGTCTAGAGTTATTTTAAATGAACTATCTTTTCTTGTAGGACTTTGTTGGTAATATGTAGAAATGCCATTGATTTATGTGGATTTATTTTACATCCTGTTACTTTACTAAAATTATTAGTTGTTTCAACCAGCTTTTTAGTGGAATCTCTAGAATTTTCTAAATCATCCTACCATTTGTAAAAAGACAATTTTATTACCTCATTGCCCATTCTGATTCCTTCAATTTCTTTTTTGTTCTCTTATTGCTATTGCTAGCATTTTAGCATAATAGTGGTGATAATAGACATCTTTATTTCACTTCTGATCTTATTGGGAAGGCTTCTAGTTTATCTCTGTTACAGATAATGCTTGCTGATGGTTTTAGGTAATGCTTCTTATCATTTTAAGGAGAAATCCATTTACACCTATGCCTTCAAGTGTTTTTAATAAGAATGAGTGATATATTTTGTCACAAGCTTTTTCTGCATCTATTGATTTAATTACATGGGTTTTGTTACTTTTGTTATTGAGATAATCAATTATGTTAATTATTTTCCTTTTATTGAACCAGCCCTGAATTCCTGGTGTAAACCCCACTTGCTCATAATGTATAATCTTTGTGATATATTATTGTAGTCTCCTAGCTAGTATTTTATTTAGAATTTTTACATAAATATTCAGTAGTGAAATTCATCTATAATTTTTTCTGTTTTTGCTCTTCCTAGTTTAGATATCAGCACCATATTTGTTTCATAACAACTGAAAAGTAGGACTCCTTCTCTGCCTATTATTCCAAATAACTTATTTGATATTGGAATTAGTTGATCTTCAAATGTTTGGTAGAATTCACTTGTAAATTCATTTTTTTCCTGAAGCTTTTTTCTTAGGAAACTGATTTATAACTGGTTCAATTTCTTTTTCCAAAAACAGGTTTATTTAGATATTCTATTTCTCCTTCTGTTAATCTGGGCAGTTTATGTTTTTGTAAGTATTCTTCTCTTTCACTTAAATTGCTAAATTTATTGGCATGTAAGTGTACAAAGTAACTGCTAATAATTACTTTAATTTCACCTTCATTAGTCAGGTATTCACCTTCATTATTAGTAATTTAATTTTCTTCTCTCATTTAAAAATCATATTAACCAATGATTAATCTTTTTAATACATTTTTCATAAAACTAACTCCTCATTTTGTTTATTAATTCAATGGTTTTATTACATTCCATTTTTGTTAATCTCACCTATAATTTTCAAGATTTACAATTTGATGTTTAGTTGGAGATTTTTAATTTGTTCTTTTTTCCAGTTTTTTTTTAATTTGCATAGCCAATTCATTGATCTGTTCTTTCTCCACTTTATTGATGTAAGTATTTGTAGATATAAATCTTCCTCTGATTACAACCTTTGCTGCATCCCATAAATTTTGATATGTTGTCTCATTATTACCATTCTCTTTAATAAAATCATTTATTGTTCCTATGACTTGTTCTTTAATCTATTCATTCTTTAAGATTAGGTTATTTTTGTCTCTAATTTTTAATCTGTGTTTCCATAGTCCTTTATTAAATGTAATTTTTATTGCACTGTGATCTGTAAAGTATGCGTTTAATATTTCTACTTTTCTGCCTTCAATTATAAAGTTTTTTATAGCTTAATAAATATGGTCAATTTTTGTAAAGGTGCCATATTCCACTGAGAAAAAAAGTATATTCCTTTCTATTCCCATTCAGTTATCTCAAGATGTTTATCATATTTAGCTTATCTAAGAGTCTATTGATCTCCTTGACTTCTTTCTTACTAATTTTTTTCATTAGATTTATCTAGTTGTGAGAGGGGAAGGTTGAAATCTCCCACTATTATAATTTTGCTTTCTATTTCCATCTGTAATTCATTTGCTTTTTACACTGAAAATGTAAATGCTATAGCATTTGGTAAATATATATTTACTATTGATATTACTTCATTATCTATGGCACATTTTAACATAATATAGTTTCCCTTCTTATCTCTTTTACTTAAATCTATTTTAGCTTTTACTTTGTCTTAGATCATGATTGCTAACCCTACTTTTTTTTTTACAATAGTTGAAGCATAATAAATTCTACTTCAACCCTATATTATTACTCTACATGTGTCACTAATTTTTAATGTGCTTCTTATAAAAAACATAGTGTTGGGTTCTCATTTTTGATCCATTTTGCTATTTCCATTTTATGAGTGAGTTCATCCCATTCACATTCAAAGTCATAATTACTAGTTGTATATTTCCCTCCATCTTAATTTTCCACACTTTTAATACTTCTTTCTTTCTTTCTTTCTCTCTCTTTCTGTGTGTGTGTGTGCGTGTGTGTGTGTGTGCCCTATCATTTCTCAGAAATCTAATTTACTTCTGACCACTGCCTCCCTAATCTGTATACCCTTCTAAAAGGTGCGCCCTTATTCTATCTCCTTGTCTTCCTATTTCTTGATTTTCACACCCTTCTAAGAGTTTTTCCCTTATCTGTGCCTTCCTATTTCTCTGTAAGTAAAGACATTTATATCCTAATAAATGTATATTTTATTCCCTTTTTAACCCAGTTCTGATGAGAATAAGGTTCCCATACTACCTGCCCTCCATTCTTTCTTCTCCTCCACTGTAACAGTTCTTCCTTTCACGCCTATATTGTATAAGACAATTTGCTTAGTTTTACCTCTCCCTGCTGAGTTTTATTTTTTAGGATCATCCCATCATAATCAACTCAACCCCAAACTTTCTACCTATATATACTCTTTCAAAATACCTTAGTAATGATATTCTTAAGAGTTACAAATATGATTTTCCCATATAAGAAGTAAACTTTTTGGGGTGGCTAGGTGGCATAGTGAATAGAGCACCAGCCCTGGAGTCAGGAGGACTTGAGTTCAAATCTGGCCTCAGACACTTAACACTTACTAGCTGTGTGACCTTGGGCAAGTCACTTAAACCTGATTGCCCTGCCTTTCCCTTCAAAAAAAAAAAGCAAAAAAAGAAGTAAACTGTTTAACATTGTTAAATCCCTTATAGTCTTTCATGTTTGCCTTCTTATGTTTCTCCTGATTCCTGTAAGTCAAATTTTCTGTTCAGTTCTAGTCTTCTCCTCAAGAATACTTGAAAGTCCTTTAAATTAAGTCTTTAAATATCTATTTTTCTCTAGCAGGATTACAGCTAGACTCAGCTTTGCTGGGTTGGTTATTCTTGGTTGCAAACCCAGCTTCTTTACTCTTCAGAATATATTCCATGCCCTTTTCATATAGAAACTACTAAATCTTGGGTTAGCCTAACTGTAGCTATGAAGTATTTAAGTTAGTTCTTTCTAGTTGCTTGTAATATTTTCTCCTTGGCTTAGGAGTTTTGAAACTTAGGTATAATGTTCCTGTGAGTTTTCATTAAGGAATCTCTTTCAGGCAGTGATCAGTGAATTTTTTCAATGTCTATTTTACCTTCTAGCTCAAGAATTTCAGGACAATTTTCTTTACTAATTTCTTGAAATAAAGTGTCTAGATTCTTTTTCCGAATATAACTTCTAGGAAGTCCAGCAATTCTTAAATTGTCTCTCCTGGTTTTGTTTTCCAGGTCAATTCTTTTTCTTTTTTTTCTTTTTGGAGTGGGGAGGGTAAGGCAATTGGGATTAAGTGACTTGCCTAAGGTCACACAGCTAGTAAGTGTGAAGTGTCTGAGGCCAGATTTGAACTCAAGTCCTCCTAACTCCAGGACCGATACTCTTATTCACTGTGCCACCTAGCTGCCCCATCAGTTGTTTTTATAGTGAGATATATCACATTCTCTTCCATTTTTTCGTTCTTTTGATTTTATTGTGTTATTGATGTCTTATGAAAATTAGCTTCCTCTTGCTCAATTCTGATTTTTAAGTAGTTTTAACTAGTTTTTGGATCTCTTTTTTCCAATAGGTTTACTTTCTTTTCATAATTTTCTTATTTTTCTTGCATTACTCATTTCTTTTCCCAATTTTCCCTCAACCTCTCATTTGATTTTTAAAGTACTTTTAAAGCTCTACCAAGGCTCTTTTTGGACTTGTTACTATTTTATTTTATTTTTTTTAAGTTTTCTAAGAAGCTATTTTGTCTTTGTAAAGATAAGATTTCAACCCTGATCTTCTCTATCATCATAGTAGCTATCTATGGTCAGGTTCTTTCTCTTTTTCACTCATTTTAACAGTCTATTTCTTGGCTGTTAACTTTATGTTAGAGTCAGGCTCTGCTCCCAGAATGGGATGTGTCAGATAATATCTCAGGCTTCGGGGTTTTTGTCCTATTGTTTTCTGAATTCTATTTGGGGGCCTTTGACCTGTTGGTTCTTCCAATGCTCTATAATTTAAGTGCAGGTGTAGTCACCACTCTTAGCCAACAGACAGTAAGGGGATCAAACAACTGGTCAGAAGAAGATTATAGGGATCTCTTTGCTGACACTGAGGGAGGACTCTGTTGCTTTGCCCATACTTGGACTGGGTCACAGTCCTGGGTGGAAGTCATGGGGCAAGGAGGAGGACCATGCTTGTGGCAGTAGTAGAGAGGGAACCCTCCTCATAGTTCTAGGTCAGAAAAGAGTATTTATGGTCATTCACAAACCAGAGTAAAGGCCAGGAGAGAAATAAACACCTCTCTTTAGACTGTGCCACCTTGGAAGAACTGAAAATTTATAGATCCCTAGAAGTATCTCTAAAAACAGCTGCACAAAACTCCTGAAGCTTGTAACAGTACACCCTCCATACTGAAAGCAGAGATCTACCTTATCAAAGAGTTAAAAACTCAACAAATAGGGTGGGAAAATGAGCAAGCAATGAAAAAAAAAACCTCAGACTATAGAATATTTGGCGACAAGCAAGATCAAATCACACACTCAGAAGAAGACAATAAAGTCAAACCTCCTATATTTAAAGCCTCCAAGAAAAATATGAATTGATCTCAGTCCATGGAAGAGCTCAGAAAGGATTTTGAAAATCAAGTGAGGGAAGTAGAGGAAAAATTGGGAAGAGAAATGAGAGTGATGCAAGAAAATCATGAAAAATGAGTCAACAGTTTGCTAAGGGAGACCCAAAAAAATACCGAAGAAAATAATGCCTTAAAAAATAGACTAGACCAAATGGCAAAAAAGGTAAAAAAAAAAAAAAAACATATGAGAAGAATGCCTTAAAAAGCAAAACTGGTCAAATGGAAAAGGAAATCCAAAACCTCACTGAAGAAAATAATTCTTTAAAAATTAGAATGGAGCAAATGGAAGCTAATGATTCTATGAGAAATTAAGACATTGTAAAAACAGAACCAAAAGAATGAGAAAACAAGGGGCTGCTAGGTGGCACAATGAATAGACTGACCCTGGAGTCAGGAGGACCTGAGTTCAAATCCTGCCTCAGACACTTAACACTTATAAACCATGTGACCTTGGGCAAGTCACTTAACCCCAATTGCCCAGCCTTCCCCCCCCTTAAAAAAATGAAAAATCAGAAGAAAATGTGAAATATCTCATTGGAAAAACAATTTACCTGGAAAATAGATGCAGGAGAGATAATTTAAAAATTATTGGACCTACCTGAAAGCCATGATCAAAAAAAGAGCCTAGACATCATCTTTTAAGAAATTGTCAAAGAAAACTGCCCTGAGATTCTAGAACCAGAGGGTAAAATAGAAATTGAAAGAATCTACCAATCATCTCCTGAAAGAGATCCCAAAATGAAAATTCCCAGGAAAATATTGCAAGCAGCCAGAAAGAAACAATTCAAGTATTGTGGAACTACAATCAGAATAACACAAGATTTAGCAGCTTCTATATTAAGGGAATATGATATTTCAGAGGTCAAAGGAGCTAGGAGTAAAATCAAGAATTACCTAGCCAGAAAAACTGAGTATAATCCATAAGGGGAAAAAATTGATAATCAATGATATAGAGAAATTTAATGCATTCTTGAAAAAATAAACAGAGCTAAATAGAATTTGACTTTCAAATATAAGACTCAAGAGAATCATGAAAAGGTAAACAAGAAAGAGAAATCATAAGGGACTTATTAAAGTTGAGCTGTTTACATTCTTAAATTGAAAGATGATATTTGTAACTCATTAGGCCTTTCTGATTATTAGAGTAGTTGGAGAGAACATATATAGAAAGAGGGCACAGGGTGAGTTGAATATGAAGGAAGGGATGATATCTAAAAAATAAAATTAAGGGGTAAAAGAGGAATGTACTGGGAGAAGGAGGAAAGGAGAGGTAGAATGGGGTAAATTATCTCACATAAAAGAAGCAAGAAAACACTTTTACAGTGGAGCGGAAGAGTGAGGAAGTCAGAGGAAATGAGTGAATCTTACTCTCATCAGATTCTAAATGCAGATTGAAGCTTACCTTTTTCACTTACTTAAAAATTTTTTTTTCCTTTTGATTTGTTTCTTCCTTCATAACTGTGACTAATATGGGAACTTATTTTACATAATTGCACAGGTAGAACCTATATCAAATCACCTACCATTTTAGGAGTGGGGGGAAGAAGGAGGGAGAAAAATCTATTACTCAAAATCTTACAAAAATGAAAGCTAAAAATTGTCTTGACATACAATTGGGAAAACTAAAAGACTATTTTTATAAAAATTTATTTATTTATTTTCTTGTTTACATCATTCATTTCCACGAAATTTTGAGTTACAAATTTTCTCCCCATCTTTCCCCTACCCAATACCTCAAAACAGCCATCCCACTGTATAACCCCTCCCTCAATATGCTCTCTCCTATGTCCTCCCTCACCCCTCTAACTTTCCTGTAGGGCAGGATGGATCTCCCTACCACAGTGCCTGTGTATCTTAATTCCCAATTGGGTGTAGTTAATAATAATAATAATAATAACAATAATAAATATATATATTTAACATTTGATTATAGAACTTTAAATTCTAGATTCTTTCTCTTCCTCCCTCATCACCCACCCCCATTGGAAGGATAAGCAATTACATACAGGCCGTACATGTGAATTATGCAGAACCTCTCCACAGTGTGCATATTGTGAGAGACTGATTATATGTCCCTCCTTCCTATCCCGCACCCCCCTTGTTCTATTCTCTACCCTGTCCCTGTCCCTTTACTAAAAGACTATTTAAAAATAAAAAAGAATGACAAAAAAAATAACCTCCTCCTAAATTACAGTCTTCTTTGAATAATAGTTCACCTTTCACCCAACTCTCACCTGTGGCTCCAAGAAGTTGTAGTATGTGCAGTGGTCACATGCAGATAAAACCATCTCTGCAGATGTGTTAAACCAGGTTGAGGGTAACTTACAAGCCTCAAACCAATTGGTGAGTTAGGGGGTGTTTATCCCAAGCATTTGAAGACTCCTCCCCAGAAAAGCAGGCAGATGAGAACAATTTGTTCCAATAGCCATGAAGGCATGGTTTGTTTCCCCATTGTTTCCCATGAGGTAAATACTATGGAGCGTTTAAAACTTGGTCAGACATTGAAGATGCCAAGGTTATCCACTGAATCCAGGGCCATCATCAATTGTCCTGACTTTCGTCTTGTCACTGTGCTTTGATGACTCTGGAAGAGATGAGTGAAGCTGATGACTTTGTGCAACTCTGTCTCACTTGAATCTAGTTCAGGCACAAGTCAGGACATCGCCACGTAATGTCATTGGTCCCCTTCAGATCAAAGAATGAACGACAGCAGTAGGATCACAGAACCATAGATTTAGAGCTAGGAGCCACCTTACAGGTCATTTAGTCTAAATCCTTAATTTTATAGATAAGAAAATGGAGACCCAGAAAGTACATGGAAGCCCCTTCAGAATTTCCACAAATGACTCCACCTACCTTTTCTAATTTAACTTGCAGAAAAGGTCGGTGGAGTCATTTGTGGAAATTCTGAAGGGGCTTCCATGTACTTTCAAGGAATTTAGGGATTAATTGAACAGGTCCTTATTCATGCCTAATTATCCTTCAAATTGTCTAGATCCTCCAGTTTGGAATTATGGAAGAAAAGCTGCAAAATTGCTAGTATCTGTGATAAAGCAATCCCACTACCCAGGATAGCTCATACTACCAAAGAACCATAAGGAATAACTAATATGAAGAACTGAAAGAAAGATAGGAAAAGTTTTATGATATGACTTAGAGTGAAGTGGAGCCAAAAGACCCACATGTACAACGCTTACATCTGTGAATTTTAAATGGTGGTGAAACGATGGATTGTACAGCGGACTATATTGGTAGCACCCCTTTCTTTCAACAGATAGTGATCTCCAGAAGTGTAATTAACCATCATCACATTTTTAAACAGTTCTATTTGTTGGGAAGAAATATACTTTATGAATGATTTGTTGATTTAGCTGAATCTGTCTACTGCATCTATTAACAAATAATCAAAATATCAGTAAAGTACAATCCTCCAACCAAAGAAGAAAAAACTTGCTATTTTCTTTTTTTTTTATAAAGCTGTATCACTGGTGTTATTTTTTTATGCTTACCAACTATACAATTATTGACTTAAAGCTGGGATGGTACAACTGTTTGATTTTACAGATGAAGAAACTAAGATCTAAAAAATTAAATGATTTGCCTGAGATCTACAGGTAGTTAATGTAGTTAATGCCAAAGCGTAGATTAGGTTTCAGGTCTTGTATTCTCAAGGCTAGTACTCTTTTTACTATCTATGGTTAGTGTCATGGGAAGGGGAACTCAAAAAAGGAATAGAAAGAGAAAGTAAGAAAGAGATGTCCCTAATGTATCTGGGAAAGAAATGGAATAGAGAAGAGAAGAGACGGGGGGGGGGGGAGGGGGGGAGGGAAGGAGATTTTAAAAGATACTTGCATACACATGAAAAGAGAGAGTGAGAGAGAGAGAAAGAGAGAGAGAGAGAGAGAGAGAGAGAGAGAGAGAGAGAGAGAGAGAGAGAGAAAGAGAGAGAGAGAAAGAGAGAGAGAGATAGAGAGAGATAGCCTGAGCTGTGAGTGATAATGAAAGAAGGCACCTGGAGGAGGAAAGAAGATGGTCGGGATGAGCGTTCTGTTTTGTTTTTATTAGAACCACTGGTTGGCATCATCGACACGGGATGCTTCTATTGCTGGGGGTGGAGAGAAAGAAGAGGTACAGAGTTGACCTGGCATGAGAAGAAAAAGAAATATTTTGCAACTATATATTACTAAAGGATGTTCGCAAGATAAGTGTTTATAGCTCATGGAGTGGGTATAATAAAAAAGACGCCACTCACTGACTTTCATCTTATCACTCACAGAATCAAGGATAGATTTCCTATGTACTTTGAGACCAATCCCCAGACTCCACCTCCATCTTATCCTCCTTAATACAGTCCTCTCCCAATATAGCTTTCTCTGCATTGTCCCATCAAGCCTAGAAAAGGTTACTTGTCATTTCATTGTCCTCATACAATTTTCCCTTTCATGGCTCCGGTTTGTTACCCAAACTACCCTAACATTAAAAATACCCTATCTCCATACTCCTTCTTAGAACCATAAATTCAAAGCTGGAAGGGACATTAGAGGATCTCTAGTCCAAAACTCTCACTTCACTAGTGAAAGAAATTGAAACCCAGAAAGGACAAGTGACTTGCCCAAGGCCACAGAGAAGAAGTGACAGCATTGTCATCCACTCACAGCCTGTGTCCCTTTTGTGGTACAGTGGGAAGAGGGCTGGATTTGGTGTCAGAGGACCTAGGTTTGAATTCCATTTGTGCTATTTACCAACCATATGATTTTAAAGTTATTTAACCTTCCTATGCCTGCATACTATCAACCCTAAAACAAGGAAGTTGAACTTGATAACCTAGGCATTTTTTGAAAAGTTACAGATTTTCCCTAACCCCTGCTCTTCTTTGCCCTGCCACTCCACCACCCCACCCCACCCTGCAAAAACACACACGCGCGTGCGCACACACACACACACACACACACACACACACACACACACACACACACTAAACCTCTGCCTCACTCAAAATTCCCTATCTATGTTGAGGACATACATCACCATCCTGCCAATTAACCAGCTTTGCAACCTCATAGTCATCCTTGCCTCTTCTCTCTCCTTCAATGTGTTCCTTCTTTCTGCACATCTTTTATACCCATCACTTTTTCTCCACTCCCCTAGCCACCACCGTAGTTCAGGCCTTCATCACATCTTATCTGGACTATTGGAATGTTCTCTCTTTTCATCTCCACCTCCTGGCTTCCCTGGCTTCCTTCAAGTACTGGCTAAAATTGCACCTGCATTCTTGATCCATCTTAATGCTAAAGCCTTCCCTCTATTGATTATCTGCAATTCCTGCTGTCTATAGCCTGTTTTTATATAGTCATTTACAGTTTTCTTCCCCCATTAGACTGCGAAGTCCTAGAAAGGAGGGACAGTCTTTTAACTTGTTTTTGAATCCCCAGCACTTAGCACAGTGCCTGGCACATTGCTGTTGTTCAGTCATGTTTGACTCTTCATGACCCCATATGGGGTTTTCTTGGAGTGGTTTGCCATTTCCTTCTTCAGATCATTTTTAGAGATGAGGAACTGAGATAAATAGAGGCTAAGTGACTTGCCCAGGGTCACATAGCTAGTGGGGGTCTGAGGAAGGATTTGAACTCAGGTCTTCCTGACTCCAGGCTCAGCATTCTGTCCCTTGTGCCACCTAACTGCCTCCACCTGGTACATAGTAGGTACTTAATAAATGTTTGTTGACTGATTGACTAAGCTCTAATTTAACCCCCCTTTTCAAGTCTCTCCTATTCCCAATCCATAGATGCTAAATTGATGTTCCTAAAACAAAATCTGATCATGTCACTTCCCTATTCCAAAAAATTTTAGTGTATTCCAATTGCCTCTAGGATAAAATACAAAGTTCTTAAGCAGGCATCTAAAGTTCTCCACAATACAACTGCCATTCTCATTTTCTGTATTATTTCATGTTATTCTCCCTCATACTCTCTCTGCTCTAGGGAAATTTGGCTAACAGATGTTCCCTGTACGTGGAATTCTATTTCTCACCTGCATGTCTTTGCCCATGCAATTCTCCCATGCCTAGAACACACTCCTTCACCTCCACCTCTTAGATTTCCAAGTTTCCCTCAAGCAATTAACTTAGTTCCCACTTTCAATTTAAAATCTTTCCTGATTCCTTTCAGTTAATGTTCTCTCCCTCTTGAAATTGCTTTGAATTACTCCATATACAGTTTGATACTTACTAGCTGTGTAACACTGGGCAAATCATTCAACCCCTGTCTGCCTCAGTTTCCTCATCTGTAAAATGGGGATAATAATAACATCTAACTCCCAGGGTGGCTGTGAGGATCAAATTAGATGATATTTGTGAAAATCAGTGATCCAGAATATAGTAAGCTTTATATAAATACTTATTCCCATCTATTCTCTTTCCTCTTCCACTTGTATTTACTTATCTTTGTAACCTGTTATATCTTCCCAGTAGAAGAAAAGTTCCTTCATCTTTGTCTTTGTATCCCCAGAGTCTAGGATAGTTTCTTGAATATTGTAGGTGCTTAATAATTGCTTGTCAAGTTGAATTGAAGGCATCAATCCACTACAATCTTTCATTTCCTAGTCTCTCCTGAAACTTCTCCCAGTTATAATTTGTTCATTTCAATTCAACAAACATTTATTAGACACTTTAATATGTGTAAAGCACTATGCTGGGTATTCAAGTTACAAAATTTAACAATAGTCTACTCTCTTCTGTTTATAAGTCAATTGTTTTCTTCCATATACCAATCTACCTATTCAAGTTCTCTTCCATTATTTCCTAATGCTCACCTTCTGAATCAACCTATTGAGTGAGGCATCAATGGTCATACCTATGCCTTGAGATTATTTTGGTGGTTGTATGAAGGAAAACCTGGTAGTGGGAAACTAGACACTCTTTTAAATGAATTAAAAGATTATTACAGGGAGTCAAGATGGTGGCATAGAAACAGGAGAACTCCATGGCTCCCGCCATAATCACCTCAGATACCTATAAAATATTACTCTAAACAAATTTTAGAGCTCCAGAACTCATAAAATGACTGAGAAACCAGGCTCCTACTGAAGGCAGCCCAGCAGACAGATGGAAAAGGCTTATTACAGTGCTGGGAGCAGAGCCCAGTCCCATGTGGTTTTAGACCCAGGGCCATCCAGGAGAATCTTTGGCTGGAGCTTTCAGGAGAGCAGATCACCAGCAGCTGTGGCAGTTCCAGAATTACCAACCCATAAGAGCCAAGGACAAAGGGAAAAGGTCAGTGGAACTTGGCTAAATTTGGGGGAGAGGCTTCAGCCAACTGCCTCCAGAGCTAGAAGCAATCTGAAGCTGCAGCCCTACAGCCACCTCCACATGGTTGCTTCAGAAGCCCCTGGCCTGTAGATTGCAGGAGGGCCAAGCAATCATTCAGAGGCTAAGTTCTCTTGCCTTGAGCTGCCTGGATCGGGATCATGGTCTTGGGTGGTGGTCCTGAGGTACATTTTAAGTGAGCCAAAGCTGGAGGGGGTTGCAGAGATGGTGGCAGCCTCCTAATAGCTCCAGCAGCTATGAAAACCCCAGTGATTTGGGACAGAGCTCTCCCCTCTGAAAGTAGAGTTCTACTGAACCCAAAAGTCAAGCAACCGGCTGGCAACGTGAGCAGGCAAAGCAAGCAAAGAAAGCTCAGCAATCCAACTTTAGATTCCTTTTTTGGGGACAAAAAGGACCAAAGCATGGAACAGGAGGAAGACAACATAGTCAGAACTCCCACACCAAAAGCTTCCAAGAAAAATGTAGACTTGTTACAAGCCATAGAACAGCTTAAGAAGGATTTTGAAAACCAAATAAGAGAAGTGGAGGAAAAATTGGGGAAAGAAATGAGAATGATGTAAGAAAATCATGATAAGAGAATCAACAACTTGACTGAAGAATATAACACCTTAAAAAATAGACTAACTCAAATGGCAAAAGAGGTCCAAAAAAGCCAATGA
>CM053581.1:71298985-71314392 GCA_028627135.1 Pseudochirops cupreus
GTCCGTGATTTTTTTTTTAAATCTCTGTGGGGCTCTGCTTCCAGAAGGGAAAGCTCTGTCCCAAATTGCTGGGGTCCTCCCGGCTGCCATAGCTCTCAGGAAGGTGCTGGGACCCTTCCTACTTACTTCTGGCTGACTGGATAATGAAGACTCCAGAACCAAAAGCCCAAGACCGCGATCTGGATCCAGGCTGCTCAACACAAGAGCACTGGCCTCAGAACAATCGCTTAGTCCCCCTGCTGTGTGCAGGCCACAGGCGGGAAGCTACAATGTGGAGGCGGGTGCAAAACCTCTGCCTTTTCGCTTTTCTGCTCTGGAGGCCTTTCGGCCATACTGCTTTACTCTCCTAATTTCACAAGCTCCACTGACCTAGTTCTGAACGCTGCTCGCAGCTGCCGCTAATCCACTCAGCAGAGAGGCTCCTCTGCTCCTCCTGTCCAGCCGCCCCCCGGGGCACAGCCACGGCTTCAGGCCAGGCTGGTTTTGGTTCGCAGTGCTGATATGGTTCCTCGTAGCCGAGCTGACTTTAGTGGGAAGTATCTTTGTGTGCATTTTGGAGTTCTAGGACTGGTTTAGAGTCCTATTTTATGGGTATTTTGGGGTGGCTATGTGAGAGCTGCAATATGTTGCTGCTGCTACGCTGCCATCTTGGCTCCGCCCCTTCCCATGGGAATTCTTGACAAAACAGGCAAATATGTTATTTGCTCACAAAATTTCTCTACTCCTCCCAATCATTTACTTCTCATAAGTGTTTTTTTGCCATAAAATGGAGTCAGGTGAGGGATAGGGAAGGCATATGAGAACATTTAGGTGTTTGTGTTCCTTGATTTAAATTTTTTTTTTATTCTAGACTGGATCATAGAATCATAGATTCATTGCTGAAAAATTCTGAGGTCTAGTCCAAACCCCCTTATTTTGAAGATGAGAAAACCAAAGTCCAAGAAGATTGTGACCTGCCCAAAATCACACAGGTAATAAGATAACATGGTAGAGTAGAAAGAAATACCTGTTTTATGGAATGCCCCCAAAGTCTTAGATTTTGAGGATGTCCAAGAGGAAGTGGATTCAAATTCTACCTTTAAAACTAACTACTTCTGTGACCTTGGGCAAATTGTTTAGCGTCTATGGGCTTCAGTTTCCTCATCTATGAAATGAGGAGGGTGGTTTAGATAGTGTGGGGTTCAACTTGAGATCTATGATCTTTTGATCTATTCCCTGTGACAGTTAAACCCAGGTCCTCTGGATACACAATATGGAAACTGAGGAATCCCTGGTGTGGAAACTCTCTCCAGTGGTATAGATTAGCAACTCACATGTAATTTATATTCTAAGAGAGTTGTCTGGGTCACCGAGAGGTTGTAATTTATGCATCATCACAGGACTTATATGGGTAATAGACAATTCTTGAACTCAGGTTCTCCTGACTCTTCTCACTCTCAATGGCCCCTCTGCCATGTTTCTTTTCTTTTCCTTGTATTCTTCATCCATCTTTGAAATTTTCTTTCCTATTTACTTAAGAAAAGTGAGTCATCCAACAGTTAGTGACAAAGTTCAGTTATATTAAACAAGCATTTATTAAGTAAATAAAGTCTTTAACAGCTCTGGCATTGTTTCATTCTGTGGTTTATAAGTAGTACAAATCATTGTTATAGAACATGTGACATCTATTGATTCTTCTTTTTCTTTTAACAAACTTTCTTTTGATATATCATGATCAGCATGACACAGGTGAAAGTTGGTGCCAGTCTCACAGGTTGTCCAGTAGAAACATTCCCTCTAGTTTTCTGGGTTGGGCTAGAGCCAAGAGAACTCAGGCATCTCCCAAAGTAACCTGAGCATTTTATGCCATAGGTATCCCTGACAGAAAGGTTACAGATAGATTTTGTGATGATTTGTGGAAAAGGTAAGAGAGCATTTTGTGGCTCCACTCTTCCAGGAACGCAGCTGTTTGAACGAAGAAGGAAGAGTATTAGAGGCATTACAATGAGAACTGGGTAGAAAAGGAATAGGGAATTAAATATAAGGGTGCTGATGAGGGAAGCCCAGAGAGTAAGAGCTGAAGTAAGTCAGTAAACGATATGAGCATCATCTCTTTCACTGTTGAGAGCTAAATTTGCATGTCTAGGGCTCTGTAGTCTGTGGGAAACTCTTGTATACTACTGTGCCTGCCAGTACTTTGTAATCATTGACATCTGTATTGGTGGTAGGGACCAGATCAGGAATAAATCAAAGATGACTGCAGGGTTTTGAGACTAGTCCCGGGAGGCAGGTCACAGAACAGAAATTTCATCTGAATGACCATGAACTCACTTTCTCTCTCTCTCAGACACACACACACACACACACACACACACACACACACACACACACACACACACACCTTTCATAAACCATTATGGGAAAATTCAGGTCACCTTAATGCATTACATCCAGAAGCTATGGACTTCAGTTTGGGGGAAAGAGGGTGTAGAATAAGTACCAAATAAACCTAAAGTCCAATGTGAAGATTTTATAAGATCCCTCTTTGACTTTTTCTCATGTGTGATTGCAGGATCATAGGACTGGGGATTGGAAGGGACTTTTGAGATCATGTAATCCAATCCCTTAATTTTACAAGTAAGGAATAAGGAGTCAGAGGCCTGGAGTGAATCCCTTTCTTCCCCCAACACATACAACACACATATGGACCTTGAGGAATAGGGGTCAACTGTATTCTTTTTTTTCTAAATGTCTTTGCAAGGTGATAAATGTTACTAGCATTATTTTGTAGAGTATATATCATGTGTTTCTTTCCTGAGAGTGTAATTTTAAGTAATGGGTGTGAGGTAGAAAAAAAAAATCCAATAGAATTCTAAGAAGTAAGCAATGGATTTTTAAGCTCTCTGAATATCCAGAGGGGATGAAAGAGAAAAGAGTCAGGTTCTAACAAGTCTCTCATTTTATGGCTGCTTCTGGACTTCAGGTATTTTATAGCTCCTGCTTGGTTGGTTAGGTTGTTTTTTTTTTAATGTAAGTAGAAACCAAATGGCAATGGTCATGGTGCTAGAGGATTTTTTTCTCCTTGAGAGGCTGAGGCTTTCATAGGATCTAGAACTGTAAGGGACCTTTGATGTCATCTAGTACAACCTCCTATTCCTATAGTTAAGGAAACTGAGAGCCCAAGAGTGTATAACTTGCCCTGTGTCACATAGGTAGTAATTGGTAGAGCTTGGATTTGAACTCAGGTCTCCTGGCTCTTTCCACCATGCCATTCCACCTTGAGGAGACCTCAAGCAGAAAGGCCCTCTGCTCCAATTTGCTGCCTGATTTAACCTCTGACTCAGCATGATGGTCATTGGGAATAAATGCTGGTTTATGGTACTTCTCTCTTGAGAGTTTATTTCATAGTGATAGATTTTGGTCACTTTCTGCTGCCTGAGAGAGAAAAGTTCAATGAGATATTATGGCCACAACATTTGACAGTCAAGATGGCAGGATTTCCAAAGAATGCAAAAATGTTTAAGTAAAAATAACAGACTTTCCTGTGTCTGAATGTGGAAGCTACTTAACCCAGTCTGCATACTCAAGGAGGCTTCTGGAAAGAGGTTTGAGAAGGACTATATTAGAAATGTTGCTTGACTTAGCTCTTAATGGTTTTATTACTCCATATTGAAAAGTCCCTTTCGGCAGCTCAAGCAATCAGTTCAGGATACTTGGGCATTTAATTTAGTTAATATCTTGAGTATGAAACATTGAGAGCCCTGTGCATTACAGTGTGAAACAGGTTAGGTCCATTTAGGTTCCTATCCTTGCATTGTGACTGCCATTGTGAGGAGATTATGTTTCTGAAACTTCCTGTAGAGACAGGGAACACATAGTCTTCGGTCAGTCTGTGAGGAGTGACCATTGATTCTTACTCAGTATAGGATTTCCTGCTCTTTCCTACTCTAAAGCTTCTGGGAGGCAACGTGGGGGGTACCTTCCCTCTCAACCTTCACAGTGGGGGTGGAATAGTTTCTTTCCCAGTGACAGACACTTAGTACCTCTTAGACAGAGGCTCTGAGAAATGAATAAAGCTCCTTCCTGGTTCACTGACTTGCCCCTGTTCCTGGAGAACGCAGTATAATAAAGAGAGATTGTGGCAGGGACATTATAACCTAACTCCTGCTTGGTGTTCAAACATTATATTTTCATTTTCTTTCCCAGAAGTGGTTCAGTAACCTAATGTTTGATCTCAAAAGATTGGGATCAACTGGCTTTAGTTTATTTTATGGCTTTGTTCCATGATTTTTCAGGACTTATCCAGAAAACGCATCATTAAAAATGCATGAAGAGTTTTGTTTCTCTTGCTGAAAATAGTGAGATAAAGAATAACATGGCAACATGGGGACTTATTTGTCTTGAATCATTATTTCAGATGAAATAGAAATATAAGAAGTTGAAAATGAAGGCATCTTAGGGCTCCTGGCTACTTTAGTAACCTCCTGCCAGTTCTTCATGCCAGTCTACTTTTTAAGATATATGTGATCTTGTGCAGGTCATAGCCATGACTACCTATCCCGTACAACTCCTGTCCATCTTCTCCCATGATTTTGCTACTGGAAATCTATTCAGTGTTCTGGAGGCCTTCTATTCTATTCTATTAATTTGTATTTCATATTACTTTTTTGTACATCTTCATTTATGAAAACATTCTCCTCTCTTGCCCCTAGTAACAAAGAAAAAAGAAAGAGGAAAAAAAATCAGCTCGGCAAAAACAACCAACATATTTGTCATGTCTGATAATTCAATGTTCCACATCCATATTCTTCCACCTATGCAAAGAAGGGAGGTACATTTTCTCAACTCTCCTCTTAGACCAAGCCTGATCAAACTGAACATAACATTCAATTTCTTTTTTTTCTTTCTTGTTTTCATTATTAGGGTACTTGTATATGTCACTTCCTGATTCTTTTTAAGTTTCAGTTCATATAAATCTTACCTTGCTTCTCTGAAGTTTTTATACTTGTCATTTCCTGTGGCATAGCAATATTTTATCTTATTTGTGATAGTGTGGTTAATAAAGTAAATCTAATTATTCCATCTCATCTAAATGCTACCTTAACCAGGTGGGAACTTTTCCTGATTGGATTAAACTAGTCAAAATCATTTTAATTAAGGGTGAAAAGGCCTTGATCAATTTAGATATCTCTGACCAAGCTTCTGGGTGTATTTGAATGAAGTTGCATAGGAAGAGTGTTCATACTGAGGAACTGTATGAGGCTGAGGAAATTTGATCCTAATCTAGGGGTCATCTATAAAATATCAAGCTATATCAGAACTGAAGTTATTTGACAGATTCAAATTCTATTGCACAGCAAACAAGAAGAGAGTGCTCCAATTAAACCCCTTGACAAGAAACTTGTGGGGAGGAGAACATTTTGACCTTGGCCTTGGTCTTCTTCACTCCTACTCCCACCTTATCCTTGTCCAAAGGAAGACCTTGTATGTTTTGAAGTCCCTGAAAGATTTTGGATTTCCCATTTTCCCATCAGCATTCTAACATCTTTCCCCCAGGAGAGTAGCAGCTGGCAACAGCATATGCACTGGGAGCCAAGGACAGATTAGATACAGATTCATGGTTCCACAAAAGAAACCCATCCACATCATGCTTAAGAGAAACCTCTTGAGCACTCTATGCAAAGAAGACAAGGACTTTCTGCAACAAGAAGCTGAATTTAGCCCACTTTCCTCTGGACGCTGTATGTACTGGTGGGAAACTATGTCATAGATTTGGGGAAATGTTTGTGCCCACTGTAGCAACTATACCACCTTAATAAAGACTCTTTGTAAAAGCTAATTGAGATTGACTGACTAAATTGATTCTCAACTAATAATTGTGGCAGGGGATACACCAGAGGGAGCTTATGAACTGTAGTACTAGAGATCCCCCCTTCCTACCTTACCCTCTCTCCAAGTTCTAAAGAATGTAAAAGCTACATCTTGGGGAACCAACTTGTGAATAGGATTTGGGATAGTCATTTCAGAGCATGAGCTATGCTTTCATGTACCACAATTGGTTCTTATCTCCCAGTCAATGAACATCTACTTTGTTTCCAATTCATCTCTATTATAAAAAGATGCTACAATGAATATTTTAGTGTTATGGGACCTTTCTGTTGTTGACTTCTTTGGGCTGTATGTCTAGCAATGAGATCTTTGCTTCAAATAGCATGGTTGTTTTTCTTTTGATATCGTGAGGATACCAGTGGTTCCTATGAATTGTCAATCAGTAATTCTTTGCTCTTACCATGTGACCAATTCATCTTATTTTCAATCACCTATTATTTTTACAACATTTTTCATTTTTCATTTCAGTTCTTTGAAATTCATTATGTGCTGTGTGCTGCAGCCTACTTAATTCACTGTGTACATCCCCATTACTTCTGGAGCGAAATTCAAATGCTTAAGTCAGTCTGTGATCTCACTGACTTAGTTGTTCTCTCCAATGGTGCAGATTGCAACCTTATCCACACCTGCTCATCCTATTTGACTCTTTTCCATATCCTCCCATGTGATCCACCTAATAGGCTGGTAACTCTCCTCAATTTCTCTTAATGTGGTGAGGATACCAGTAGAGTTCTTGTTCACCTTGTTCTTGTCATATGATCAGCCCATCTTCCCTTCCGAGCATACATTTCCCTTATGTTATCTTTTACTCCTGTTCTTTGAAATTGCTCATCTGCTATATGTTGCAGCCTGTGCCCATCCACTATATGCCTCTTTATTGCCATCTTGGTGATGTTTATTTTCAGCCTGTCATTTTTCATGATGAATGAATGAATAAAGCATTTGTTAAGTACTTGTTATATGCAAAGTACTGGCAACACAAATAGAAAAGTAAGACAGTCTTTGCTATCAAGAAGCTCACGTTCTAACAGAGTAAACAATGCATATGGAAGGTTTTAACTACAAGTCATAAGGAAAGGTGTCATGGTCCTTAGGTTGCAGTGACAAAACAAGTGATAATGCCTTTTTAATGCCATTTCTACAGCTAAAATCATATCAGTATCTGATATTGAGCCATTTGACAGTGTCAAGGATTTCAGTTGGCAGAAACTTTTTATCTTGGGTTTCTGGTAGGCTATGACTATAGAACCTATAGAACCAGTTACTAGGCTGTACCTCCACAGGGACTGATTCCCAGGATGAAGTCTGGCCCTGGATAAAAGCAATTCCATTCCCAAGGCTCTTACATTCAGGGTCCTGATCTATCTTCATGAAGGTCTGTGGGTAGATGATGGTCAAGGTGGTGGTGATGGTTTGGTTTACTCAGCACATGCTGCTTCCTGTCTCCCCCCATGGGGTATCTTACTGTTTCAGCCAGGCTAGTTTGCCATTCCTGTGGGTAACAGTTCATTGGCAGTTGATGGGGTTAGCTTCCCCCTTCTCCATAGGAATTGCTTCCTTTGATGATGGCTGTGCGGGCTCATCTGGAAGCATTCTGGGAGGTGCTGCCACCATCAAGCCTCCTGCGACTATTTGATTGTTGATAGTAGTTGGTCAGCAGTTGGTGATAGCGGTGATGAGGAAGGTGGGCTCCTTCTCCACAATGACTTTTCTCTCCTTGATGGCAGCCATGGGGACTGGGCTAGAAGCAGGGGTGTGATTTGGGAGCTATTGCTATTCCAAGGCTCTTAGGGTCCTGAGCTATCTCCATCAGAGTCTCAGCAGAGATAGTGGTCAGTTTGACTGACCAGTGGCTAGTTTGACTTACCTGACACTTGCTTCCTCCTATCTTTTCCCCAAGGTGCCTTGCTGCTTCAGTTAGACTGGCTTGCCTGCCGTATGGGTAGCAGTTTGTTAGCAGCTGGTGAAGGATGGCAGACTCCTACCCAACAGGAGCTGCTCACTGTATCTTCTAGTTATTTTCTTAAAAAAATTCACAATAAATAGACTGGTATCATCCTTGGTACCATACTTTTCTAGCATAGCAGAGTTTGGATTTTGCTGACATACTCTTCATGAATCCAGAATCTCTTCTATACCATGATGAGGCTGTAGGATTCAGAATAGGAATATCTTAGTCCACAGCTAGGATAAAATTCTCATCCACAATTTTCAAGTCTTGAATCTGGAAGGTGGCTTATCACTAATGCAGGGTAGTAAGGGAGCTATGGGGAGAGGTTGGGAGATAATGGGAGTAAGGTTGGAGAAATTCTAGCCTCTTAAGAAAAGACTATACAGTTGCACTTTTGAGGTTTTTTATTCTGATGTTCAGGAGAACAGAAAACCTATGAGACACATGAAAGAGATTATCAGCAATTCACTGACCAACATCCTACAGACCGAGGATGACTTTCCCATGGTGGGAAGGGAAAATCAAAGGGGCAAGGTTTAGATTAACCCCTTCCACCCAAACCCCTTCCATTCTTCTATTAATGCAATCTCTGGATGTAACAGAGTAACTAACCCATGTGAATCATTCAAATCATTCTTGACTTTCTTATTAATTCATGACCAATTAATTTAATTAATCATAGGTTGTCAGCTCTTAAAGTCAGTGAATCAGAATGGGCCTTGTATATTGGGGTGAATATAAAAAAAATTCTTCCTTTAAATACTTTTCAACACTTTTGTTTATAGGTCAGGGTCAAATTTGGTTTCTCATAAGTTACACCATATGTGAGATGACATTTATAAACTGGCCTGTGCTAAGATTAATTATAATGTGTCTGAGGTCACAGGTTGTAGATGGATATAAAGAAAAATGCAACTACATGTACACTGATGTACTATACAGTCATAAAAACCCAGGAAGTCTAGAGATTTCAGGTGGGAGAAGAAAATGCATATTATCCACTCACAAACAGAAGGCATTGTGGAGATTATAGAGATTTATTTAGAAATGATACCTATCTACTTCTGGGTCCCATGATAAACAAAATGGAGGACTAGACATTTTCTCTGATCCCTTTTGTCTCTTAAATATCTCCAAAACAGAAATTATGCACCAAAAATAAAGAAATTTTATCTCTTTCCATGATTTAAGACATCCAAAAAACAAAAGAAGATTGGGAAAAAAACAAAAAACAAACCCAAGGATTTACTTCCACTCTAATGTCACTCACCACCCCTTCCTCACACTACACACTACTGGCAGTGAGGCTGCTTTAACTGACCCACAAAAGCTCACAACAAAACCTAACCTTACACCCTCATCTCCCCTCCTGGCTCCAGGTTGCTAGCTGCTGACAGTTTTGACTATATGAGCAATACAGAGAATAGAGACAGACTAGATAGGGATCATGAACCAGAAAATGAGGGTCTAGAACAAAGGTGGGAAACCAGCGGCCTTGAGGCCCCATGTGGCTTTCTAGGTCCTTGGGTGTGGCCCTCTGACTGAGTCAAATACTTTTATTAAGGGGATTTGTTCTGTGAAATTTGGGTTCAGTCAAAGGGCCACACTTGGGGACCTAGAGGGCTATATGTGGCCTTGAGGTTGCAAGTTTCCCACCCTGGTAGAAAGAGAGGATGGATAATGAAATCTTTTTTGGAAAGAAGTACAAAAAATGACATTTTAAAAAACTAATGAACAGGACTAGTTGGAGGAGAAGGGTAATCTTCTTGACTGAGGCCATGAAAAAGGTGAGAAAATTTATATGATCAGATAAAAGCAGGAAGGAAAAAGGAACTAACATGCAAAACCCTAAAAAGAAAAGGGCAACAAACAAGAGGAAGTGATAAGGAATGTGGAGAAGAGAGCCAGTTGGAATATGGCCACCTTAAAAGATTAGGGTAAAGAAAGTAACTGCAGGAACATAGTACTGTGTTTACAGCAGAAGAGAGAAAAAGTCATAACTTAAAAAAAAAAACAAACCAATAATAGAGACATGGAGGAAAATATAATTATGACACTCATAAATTTAAATGTAAATGGATTAAGTAATCCAATAAAATGAAAAGATTGAATTTTTAAAAAACCCCTGTAATTTGTTGCTTATAAGAAACACATTTTAAAAAATAAAAACATTTACAAAATAAAATTGAGAGAATGGGGGAAAATTTACTTATGCATCAAAGTGGATTAAAAAAAAACAGGAATGGCCATCATACTATCTGACAAAGTAAAAACACATATCATGCACGGCTATTTGCTACAGAACTGAGAAGACAAAAGAAATAGAAGAATATCTTCAAAAATATAAAATATTCAACTATCAGAAGATCAAATAGAGATCTGAAGTAACCCAATCTCAGAAAAGGGAGTATATCTAGCTACAAAGGAACTACCAAAGACAAAAACTATCAAACTTTTAAAGGACAATTAGTATTCATACTTCACAAGTTATGTTCCAAAATTGAGAGAATGCACCCTTCTGGGGTGGCTAAGTGGCACAGTGAATAGAGCACTGGCCCTAGAGTCAGGAGAACCTGAGTTCAAATCTGGCCTCAGACACCTAACACCAAAATGTCTAGCCATGTGACCTTGTGCAAGTCACTCAACTCCAATTGCCCTACCTTCCCCTTCCAAAAAGGAAAAAAAAAAAGCACTCTCCCAGAATTCTTTTATGAGACAAATATAATCCTAATACCTATTGTAGGGAAAGATAAAACACAAAAGAAAACTATAGGTCAATATCATTAATGAATATTGAATTAAAAATTTTAAACTAAATCCTGTTGAACAGACTACAGTGATTTATCCAAAAAATTATTCATTATAACTAAGTAGAATTTATCGCAAGGATTCAAGGATGGCCCAACATTAAGAAACCAATCAAAATAATTAACTGTATTAAAAACCAAAATATCCAGTATCAGATAATCATGTCAATAGATGCTGAAAAAACCTTTGACAAAGTATAACACTCTTTTATGCTAAAAATCCTGTAAAGTATAGGTATGGCAGTACCATTTTTCAAAATATTGCAAAATGCATCTATCTAAAACAAACGACCAAAACCCCAAGCATCATATTCAATCAGGATACATTAGAATCTTTTCCAATAAACATGAGAATGAAGCAGGGATGCCCACTCTCCCCACTATTATTTGATATAGTTCTGGAAATGCTAGTAAAAACAAAAAGACCAAAAGAAATTAAATGCATAAAGATAGGTAAAGAGGAGATAAAACTATCCCAATTTGCTGATTATATGATGGTATAACTGAAACATCCTGGGGAATCAGCAAAAGTACTAATTGAGACAGTAACCAGCAAAATTGAAGGCTACAAAATAAATCCTCAAAAATCAACAGCTTTTGTATAAAATAATAACAAAACATAAGTGTAGTCCTGACCATGTCATTCCCCTCTATCCTCTTCCTTACACCTCAATAAACTCCATTTCCTCCCTATCACCTGTAGGATCAAGTATAAAATCCCCTGTTTGTCTTTTAAAGTCTTTTATAACCTAAACCCTTTCCTACTTTTCCAGTCTTATACACCTTACTCCCATCCTCTTACTTTGTGATTCAGTAACACTGTCTTCCTTGTTGTTCTTCTAACAGGACATTTCATCTCGAACACAGAATGTTTACACTGACTATACCCCCTGTCTGAAATCCTTGCTTCCTGGAATCCTTCAAGTCTCAGCTAGAGTCCCACCTACTTCAAAAAGGCTTTACTAGTCTTCCTTAATCTTAGTACCTTCCCTCTGACACTGCCCTTAATTTATCTTGTCTAAATTTTGTTTGTATGTAGCTGTTTGCCTGTTGTCTTCCCCATTAGACTGTAAACTCTTTGAGAACAGGGACTATTTGTTTGTTTAACTTTTTTGAATCTCCAGTGCTTAGTACAGGACCTGGATATTGTAGGTGATTCATAAATGATATATTACTTAATTTATCTTCAATATGCTTCAGTCTCATGAGCAGATAGAAGCAAGGACACTGATAGAATAAATTCACTGAATATGATATGCAGATTGCCTAAAATTCATAAAAAGACATAGAGTCAATGGTATAGGGAACTCCACGGTGAAGAAATCTCTCTACCAATGCAAGTCAGTTCCCTCTCTGCAACATATAGTCTTAGAATTGCCTAGAGCACTGGTAGGTTAAGTGACTTGCTCAGAGTCATTATGTGTCAGTGGTGGAACTTGAATCTAGGTCTTATTGATGTCAAAAACAGCTTTCTAGCCACTAACTGGTCCATGTTGCTTTTAAAAAAAGGCAAAAATAAACTCTGTCTTTCCAGCCTTCAAGTCAAAGGTTGAAATATCATTAATACAAAAAAGAAACCTTCCAAAGGGGGTGGGGGACAGGAGTGGAGGGGGGTAAATAGTAAAAAGAGGAAATAGTAAAGAGGAAATAGTAAATAATGAAGGGATAGGTTTCTCCTCTCTACCACTCTAAGTTGGGATCTACTGAGTGAATGGAATAGTTAAGGTTTGGGCTAGTTATATATATGAAACTTGCATGTGGCAACATTTAACAATAATTCCAACAAGAACTATAACAACAGTTAACAGTTATATAGCACTTTAAGGTTTGCAAAGCACTTTCTCTGATCCTTACAACAACCCTGGGAAAGTGTTATTATCACCATTTTACAACCGAGGAAACAGCTGAAAAAGGTTAAATGATTTGCCTAGGGTCACACAGATACTAAATATCTGAGGCAGCATTCAAAGTCAGATCTTCCAGAAATTGGGTCCAGGACTCTATCCTCCAACAAACTGCCTCTCAATTAGAAGATTTATTAATTGGAGTCTTGCTACTGTTCAGTTTATCAAGTTTAGTCATTTGTTTTAAGTAAGACCTTCTGTCTTGATTAAGGACATTAGTTTCCATGAAGAAATGAACTTGGCATTTGAATTCACACGTCTTGCATTTCTTAGCAATAATAAAAACTGCTGACATATTGCCTAAGGCAGAGATGCCCCAGATCACTAGGGGTATTCTTGTTCTAGGTATAGTAACCAGGAGCAAACAGCAGCAGACTGAACTTATTATTTGCTCACTCAATGGTTGGAAGAGCCTTTACTGTGAAACTGTGCATGTGTGGATTCATTAGCAAATTGGATCAACACAAACCTCCATGAATATTCCTCTATTGCAAAGAAAACACAGTAGGAGACTTAACATAAACACTTTCAGTGCAGCAACTGCCCTAAATGCCTCCCGCCTTTTTCCTCCTCCTCTCCAAAACTTCCTCCTCCTTCATCCCTAAGCAAACAACACTCTTATCTACACATTCACCACACCCCTAATAATGGTTGGTCTTTGCCATCCCCAAACCGCTTATACACCTGCAGCCTTATTACTTCTTGGCACACTTCAATGCCCCAGTGGAAATTCTGGCATAACCAACCTCGCCTTTTATTAACTACTCCCTTGGTGTCCAGACCTGCAAAGGGAACTTCCCTTTTGTGCTATGAACATTACTTGCTTGCCTCACCAACTCCTAGGATGGTGATGTTCCAGTCTCTTGATAGTATCACAAAATCACAGAGTTGGAAGGGATCTCAGAGGCCAACTATAATTGATCATGGATCTAAACATGTGGGCAGACAGATTTTGTTTGGAGACTTCCATCATGGGTCAACCCACTACCTCTTCCCACTTTTGAATCACTCTAATTGTTAGCTATTTTTCCTTATCCATTACCAACCCTTTCACCATTTTTTTTTCTTCTGGAGAATGTCATGAGAATGCCCTGCCCCAGGAAAGATACAACTAGTACTCACAAGGGTTCCTCTTTGCTTAAAGAGTTTACCTGCTTTTGGTGGTGCCCGATGATGTGAAAGGAAGGTTTTGGTTCTTCTCTTTAGAACATATTTCCCTTCCCTTTCTTTCTCTTCCCTTCCTATACACACACACACACATACACACACACACACACACACATATATTATATATGTTTTATCGATATCTTTATCTATGTACACACACATGTATCCATTGCCAGACATTGCCTCCCTCCTATTCCCACCCCATTCAACTCCAGTCCATCATCTCCAATTGTGCTAAGACTAGAAGTTACCCTGGCACCTCAAACTCAACATGTCCAAAGTTGAACTCAACACCTTTGTTCCAATTCTGTCTTTTCTTTCAATTTCTCTATTTCTGTTGACGCCACCAGCCTTCAAGTCACCAAGACTTGAAACCTCAGTCATTTTTAGCTTCTCTTTCTCACTCCCCACACTTAATTAGTCATTATCTACATTTACTACTTCTGCTTTCTTATCACCCACTCAATTCTCAACCCTCTGCAGTTTGGTTCTGATCCTGCACTTCCACTGAAACTGCTCCAAAGTCACAAACGACTGACAAATTCAGTCATCTTTTTTGAGTCCTCATCTTCCTTGACCTTCCTGTAACTTTTCTCTCTCTTTATTGTCCCCTCTTCTTCTTTGACTTTGTGCAACTGCTCTCCTAAGGTTCTTCTCCTATATAATTGCTCTTTTTCAGACCCTCATGACAATGGATAGAGTGCTGGCTTTAGAATTTGAAAGACAAGTTCAAATCTGACCTTACACATTTACTAGCTGTGTGAACCTGGGCAAGTTACTTAAGCTCAATTTGCCTGAGTTTCCACATTTGTAAAATGTGGATAATAATAGCACTTATGTAGCAGGGTTATTGTGAGGATCAAGTGTGAAAATAATTGTACAAAATATTTAGCACAGGGCTGGTCTCATAATAGGTACTATATAAATGCAATAATAATTATTATTATTATGGACTGTTGTAATAGTCTTTTTTAAAATTAACTTTCGTTTATTTTTAGTTTATATAATGATTTCCACAAGATTTTAAGTTACCAATTTTCTCCCTGTCTTCCCCCAGACCAAAACAGCGATCTCACTGTATACCCCCTCCCCCAATCTGCTCTTTCCTATATCCTTCCCCATAACCCCTCTGACTTTCTGGTAGAGCAAGATGAATCTCCCTATTCCAGTTATATCTTATTTCTCAGCTTCATGTAAATAATAATAATAATAATAATAATAATAATAAATACATATATATTTTTAAACATATCATTTTAGAATTTTAAATTCTAGATTCCTTCCCTTCCTTCCTTGCCATCCACCCCCACTGGAAAGACAAGCAATTCAATACAGGCTGTACATGTGTAGTTACACAGAACATCTCCACAAAATGGGCATATTGTGTAACACTGATGATATTTCCCTCCTTTCTATCCCGCCCTCCCCTTGTTCAGGATAACTCAGGATCTAGCAGCTTCTACATTAAGAGATTGAAGGGCCTGGAATATGATATTCCAGAGATCAAGGGAGCTAGGATTAAAACCAAGAATCACCTACCCAGCAAAACTGAGTATAATGTTTCAGGAGAAAATATGGTCATTCAATGAGGTGGAGGACTTTCAAGCATTCTTGCTGAAAAAACCAGAACTGAATAGAAAATTTGACATTCAAACACAAGAAGCATGAGAAGGTAAACATGGAAAAGAAATCATAAGGAACTTGTCCAAG
>CM053581.1:71314892-71367388 GCA_028627135.1 Pseudochirops cupreus
GTCCGTGATTTTTTTTTTAAATCTCTGTGGGGCTCTGCTTCCAGAAGGGAAAGCTCTGTCCCAAATTGCTGGGGTCCTCCCGGCTGCCATAGCTCTCAGGAAGGTGCTGGGACCCTTCCTACTTACTTCTGGCTGACTGGATAATGAAGACTCCAGAACCAAAAGCCCAAGACCGCGATCTGGATCCAGGCTGCTCAACGCAAGAGCACTGGCCTCAGAACAATCGCTTAGTCCTCCTGTTGTGTGCAGGCCACAGGCGGGAAGCTATAATGTGGAGGCGGGTGCAAAACCTCTGCCTTTTCGCTTTTCTGCTCTGGAGGCCTTTTGGCCAGACTGCTCCCCTCCCAAATTCGCAAGTCCCACTGAGCTGCTCCAGCTGCCGCTAATCTGCTCACCTGAGAGGCTCCTCTGCTCCTCCTGTCCAGCCGCCCCTGGGGCACAGCCTTGGCTTCAGGCCAGGCTGGTTTCGGTTTGCAGTGCTGATATGGTTCCTTGTAGCTGAGCTGACTTTAGTGGGAAGTATCTTTGTGTGCGTTTTGGAGTTCTAGGATTGGTTTAGAGTCCTATTTTATGGGTATTTTGGGGTGGCTATGTGAGAGCTGCGATATGTTGCTGCTGTTATGCTGCCATCTTGGCTCTGCCCCCCCACTTGTATTTGTATACATAGATGAGCAATCAGATCACATTTCTGGCAGGGAGACAGGATGTGGTAGTAACAGGGAATTTCAATTACTTGGACATTTGATTAGAATGGAAGTTCCTTGAGGCAAGGCTATTTTTCATTTTTGTTTTTATATTGTCTTACATATCAAGCACTTAAGACAGTGACTATATTGCTCCTGAGTTAACATCAGCTGGAACTCTTTCTCTGTATCAAAAGCAGGGCAGCTAATATTTCTTGATTTGTCTTAAGGATAATTCCATTCGTTGTGCAATGACCAACTTTGATAAACTGAGCTCTTCTCAGCAACACAATGATCTAAAACAATTCCAAAAGACTCATGATGGAAAATTCTATCCACAACCAGAGAAAGAACTGATGGAGTCTGCACAAAGACTAAAGCATGCTATTTTCTCTATCTCTTTTTGCTTTCTCATGGTTTTTCCCTTCTGTTCTGATTCTTCTTTCACAACATGACTAATGCAGAAATAAGTTTAATATGATTGTACATGTATAGCCTATATCAGATTGCATGTCTTCTTATTGAGGAGGGAGGGGAAGATGGGAGAAAATTTTGGAACTCAAAATCTTATAAAAGTGAATGTTGAAAACAAAAATAAATAAATGAATGAAGGATAATTCCATTATTGAAAGGGTGAAGGAAATGATGAGGGGAAATGATGATGCTATTCTGGACTTAATTCCAACCAATAAGGAGCACCTGGCTATAGACATAGAAATTATGTAAACTTGAGGAAAGAGTAGGGTGAGTGGAGAATGATTACTCTTTCTTAAAATTTATGATAGAAGAAGAGAGGAAAGCCAGGCACTGTCTGCATTCTCAGGGTGCTTTCAGAGGAGCAGAGAATCCAGAATAAGGAAGATGAGAGTCTTAGTTTAGCCTGAATTGTTTTGAAAAATATCCCTTCCACATCATGTGGATTGGGGGCAGTGACGCCCCACTCCTCTCACAATCTGGAAAATCCTCAGAATTTTTTGTCCCTCCCTTCATACCAGAGAAGAATTTTGAATTATTATGGTATTAAAATATGATGCTATTATACAATACTATACATATACTTGATGCATTTCTGAGTTTCTAAACTTTTTTCTGTGCTGTCTGCTGGCCTTTGTCTGTTGTTTGTCGCTACTGCAAAACTCCCCCCAAATTCCCATTTAATTTCTTATGTTGACCCATAATATATTGAAACCACAATGGGTAAAGTTATAATGTAGAAGAGATAACTGTAGCATGTTCATTTCTGGGCACTCTCCACTGTTGAGAGAGATAGGCAGGGAGCACCCTTTGAAGATTTAAATCTACAATTTGTGTTCAGCATCTCTTCCTCATCCTCCATTTCCCTGTCACTGACATTTTTTTCTCTTACTTTCAATATTCCACTCACATGGCCTAGGCACCTAAGACTCACATGCTTCCGCTGACAAAATAGAAAAGAGTGTGTCTTTAAAGCTGTGAAATACATTAGTCTCATAGTTTCACCTATCATTTGAGCAGGTAAGCAGTAAACCTATGTGAAGCCCCTACTATAAGTCCTGAACTAGACTAGTTCCTGGGGATTTAAAGACAAAAACAAAAGGCTGCTTTTCTCAAAGTCTTAAACAGAGCAATGAGAGAAGTGTCTAGCTAAAATGAAACTCCCTTTTTCCTCTTCTGGTAACCCCCCAATATTTTGTTGGATAGAAAACTTGAAATTGTCTTCTAGCCTCAGGATTTTTAAAAATGAAGTTCAAAAGTGCCTCAAACCAATCTCGTTGCTTGGTTCATGGCTCAGATTTAAGCCACAAATTATAAAATAATAAATAGCTTCAAATGTCTTCCAGGAAAGTCTGTGTTTTCAAATTTAAGTTATGCCACTCTGAAAGAAGTATGAAGTATAACTACTGACCAACATACACATTATATTTCTGCTGAAGAATTTTTTTTCTTCATAGAGATTGTTGTGGTTTCTGAATATTTTGTACAAAGAAAAGGAGAAAATGCAAGAAAACCATTCGTGATTTCGTTGTCCCATGTTACTAAATGACTATGGAACAGATGCTTTGTTTTTTCATGAACCAAAGGAATTTTTAAAAATGACTCACCATGTTAGAATAGTAAGAAAGAGTTTCATGTTTTCAAGAGAGTGACTCCAAATACAAAGTATGATCAAGCAGAAGATGGCATCTCAAACTCAACATGTCTAAAATACGTCATTGTCTTTCTCCTAAAACTTTCCCCTCTAAGTTCCCTGTTCTTGCTGAAGACGTTACCATGCTTTCAGTCCAATGTCTGCACCCTCAGAGCTGCACCAAGATCTTCCTGACTCTGGCTAAGTCCAGTGCTCTATCCCTTATATAAAGCTTCCTCAGTCTACTCAGTTGCCAAATATTACCAATTCTAAGTCCACACATTTCTCATATTTTTCTCTTCTCCATCCACATAGACAACATTTCAATTCAGGACCTCATTATCTCTCTCCTGGACTATACCAAAGTCTCTTAATTGGTCTCCTTGCCTCAAGTGTAGACATATACCCATGTCACTACCTTCCCCCCAAAGCTCCAGGGGGCCCTTCTTGTCTCTAGGATGAAATACAAACAACTTTGTTTGGCATTTAAAACCTTCACAAACTGGTTCCAGCCTACCTCTCCTGACTTTTCACACATCGATTTTATGTTCCAGTCAGTACTAATTGTCATTGTTTAAATATAATATTACAGGAATTGAATTTGTGGTTTCACCCCAGTAATTACGTGGTGGAAATATCCCTATAGGGGCCATCCTGGGGAGTGTGCACTAGAATTCCTGTGGAAATTTCTAGAGACTCCAGGATCATTTATGACAGTTTTGAAAAGTTTATAAAGAGCTTGGAGATGATAGAGCAATCCACTTGTTGATCAATGAACAGGAAGAATCAATGACTCTGTGAATCTTTCAAAAGGAGTGAACTGACCTCTGCTTCTTTCTTCTCTTCAAGGATACATATCCTGTTGCAATTATTTATCCTGTTCCAAGAGGAGAGCGTAAAGGAACTACCCTTGTTTTACCCTAGCAGCATGGTGA
This sequence comes from Pseudochirops cupreus, assembly GCA_028627135.1. Taxonomy (NCBI): domain Eukaryota; kingdom Metazoa; phylum Chordata; class Mammalia; order Diprotodontia; family Pseudocheiridae; genus Pseudochirops; species Pseudochirops cupreus. The sequence continues at coordinate 71,318,618 of CM053581.1, forward strand.
GTTTGAGTGAGTTTGAGCCTGGGCTGCTCACTACCTTCTCTGCTTGTTTCTTTTCTTATGAATATGTGTCTGAACAGCGATCTCCTGACGGACTTGTTCACACTTTGAGGCAAACTTGTGAGTTGTCAGTTGGAAATCTTGGGTTCATTGGTGGGAGCTAACTGGGGAAATTTCTGCATTTGATAGGATGCCACCAGCAGGTAGAAGAGCTCAATCCCTAGGGCACTGGAATGGTTGTAACAATCCAACGAATTTTAGAAGGGTAAACCGGCACTTCTTTTAAGTGGTTAGGCTTCCCATGGACTGAATTTGGTCTGGTTCATATGTATGGGCTCAGAATAGAGTTAATCCTCAGTGGAAAGGGAGAGGCTGACATGTTCCAGCATTCCCTGGACACAGCAGCAGCACTGTTCAGTCAGTCAATAAACACTTATTAAATGCCAACTACATGCCAGGCATTGTGCCAAATGTCAGGGATACAAAGAAAGGCAAAAGACAATACCTACTTTCTAGGATCTAAGTCTAATGAGGAAGACAACATGCAAACAACCATGTGCAAACAAGATATGTGTTTATATATATACATACACACATATAGATGTATAATAAATGAAGATAACAGAAGGCATTCACTTTAAAGGAGGGCAAGAAAAGCTTCTCATAGAAGATGAGACTTTAGCTGGGACTTGAAGGAAGCAAGGAGGAGGCAGAAATGAGGAGGAAGACTATTTAAAGCATGGGGAATTGCCAATGAAAATACCAGCAGTGTGGAGTTGTATAATGTTAACTGAACAGGAAGATCTTTCACACCCATTAACAGGCCTATGCGACCTGCTCTGAGCTCAGGCCCAGATGACTGCTGTGATGGAGACTGAGTCACATGGAGCCCATGGTGGGAGGAGCTCGCCAACCAGGTAGAACAGGAAGAGAGGGTGAGGCAGAGCTGGCAGAGAGCTAGGCAGAGGAGCTAGCATGAGTCAGAGAGGGTGGATGTTGTTTGTGGAGAGGCCTAGAGGAGGGAAGTCTTGGGGATGTCTGTGCTCCCTGGATTGGTGATGTGCATAAACTTCATTGTTACCATGGTGGAACTGGCTTTCTGGTATCTGAATAAATATTTTGGTTTTGCCTTTGATGAAGGGGGTTATTTATATTTTGCAAATTTACCCAGGAAAGACACATGTATATTCATAGATACTGCTATGGGTAATCACATTGGCAATATAAGATGGAGTGTCATGTCTGAGGAATGGCAAAGAGGCCAGTGTCACTGGATGGCAGAATATGGGAGCAGGGAGTAAGAATATTCCAGTTAATATGCACAAACTCTCTCTTATCCCTAAAATACATTCTCTTCACTGTTTTAAGAATCCTTGTTGTTATTGTTCAGTTCAATAATGTTCTACTCTTCATGATCCATGAAACAGCACACAAGGCCCTTCTATCCTCCATTATTTCTCAAAGTCCATCCAAGTTCATGTTCACTGTTTCCATGACACTGTTTATTCATCTCATCCTTTGATGTCCCCTTTTCCTTTTGCCTTTAATCCTTCCCAACATCAGAGTCTTTTCTGATGCATCCTTTTTTCTCATTTATGAGGCCAAAGTTTAAGCTTCAGCTTTAGTATCTGACCTTCCTAAGTATTGACTAATTTGATCTCCTTGCTTTCCAAGGGATTCTCAAGTCTTCTCTAGCACCACAATTTGAAAGCCTTGATTCTGTGGCATTCAACTTTCCTTGTAGTTCAATTCTCATAGCTGTACATTGCTATTGGAAAAACTCTAGTTTTGACTATTCTGACCTTTGTAGGCAAGGTAATATCTCTTCTATTTAGTAGTATGCTGCCCAGATTTGTCATAACTTTCCTTCCAGGGAGTGTCTTTTAATTTCATGGCGGCAGTTGCTGTCTGTGGTGATGTCTGAGACCAAGAATATACAATCTGACATTGCTTCCATTTCTTCTCCCTCTATTTGTCAGGAAGGATGGAACCAGCTGCCAGAATCTTAGTTTTTGGAGACAATTGGGGTTGTGACTTGCCCAGGGTCACACAGCTAGTGAATGCCAGATGTCTGAGGCTGGATTTGAACTCAGGTCCTTCTGACTCCAGAGCTAGTGCTTTAACTACTCCACCAGCTAGCTGCCCCACTCTGGGTTGGTTTTTTGTTGTTGTTGTTGTTAATGTTAAGCTTTAAGGTAGCCTTTACACTCTCCTCTTTCACCCTCATCAAGAAGCTTCTTAATTCTTCTTCACTTTCTGCCATCAGAGTGGTATCATCTGCATATCTGAGATTGTTGGTATTTCTCCTGGCAACCTTAATACTGGCTTTTGATTTGTCTAGTCTGGCATTTCACATGATGCACCCTGCACAGAAGTCAAATAAGTATAAACATATAGCCTTGTCATACTTCCTTTCCAATATTAAACCAATGTTATTCCATGTTTGGTTCTAGCTGTTGCTTCTTGGCCCAGATACAGGTTCCTCAGGAGACAAGTAAGATGATCTAGTACTTTCATCTTTTTGAGAACTTGCCACATTTTGCTGTGATACTCACAAAGGTTTAGTGTAGTCAATGAAGCAGATGTTTTTTCTGGAATTCTCTTGCTTTCTCCATGATCCAGCAAATGTTGGCAATTTAGTCTCTAGTTCCTCTGCCTCTTTGAAAACCAGTCTACTCTTCTGGTAGTTCTCAGTTCACATATTGCTGAAGCCTAGCTTGCAGACTCTCAAGCATATATAAGAAATAATAGCCTCATTGCATGATGAATAACTTTGATAGACTTATCTCTTCTTAGCAACGCAAAAATCTAAGCCAGCTTCAAAAGACTCATGATGAAAAATGCTGTCCACATCCAGAAAAAGAACTATGGAATCTGAATGCAGATAAAAGCACATTATTTGCTTTTTTTGTTTCTTCTTTCTCATGGCTTCTCCCATTGGTTCCAGTTCTTCTTTACATATTACATGCTGCCTTGGGGTAGGGGGAGGGAAAAGATGGCAAGAAAATTTAGAACTCATAATCTTTTGGAAATGAATGTTGAAAACTAAAACTAAAAAAAAAATCTAAAGCATAACCTTGCTGGTGTATGAAATAAGTGCAATTTTTGGTAATTTGAACATTCCTTGGCATTGTCTTTATTTGGAATTAGAATGTAAAACTGAACTATTCCAATCCAGTGGTCTCTGTTGAGTTTTCCAAATTTACTGGCATGAGTAAAGCACTTCAACAGCATCATCTTTTAGGATTTTAAAAAGCTCAACTGGAATTTCATCATTTCCACTAGCCTTATTGTCAGCAATGCTTCTCAAGGTTCACTTGACTTCACTCTCCAGGATATCTGACTCTAGATCAGTAATCACACCATCATGTTACTGGTGATGTTAAGATCTTTCCCTACATTTTTTTCTTTTATCGTGTCCACTTTTTCATGAAACATTCCCTTGATATCTCTAATTTTCTTGAAGAGATCCCATTGTTTTGTTTTCTTCTATTTATCTGCATTGCTCATTTAAGAAAACTTACTGTCTTTCTTTGCTATTCTCTGGAATTCTGCATCCAGATGGGCATATCCTTCCCCTTCTCCTTTATCTTTCACTTCTTTCCTTAGCTATTTGTAAAGCCTCATCAGTCATTTTGCTTTCTTGCTCTTTTCTTTGGAATGTTTTTATTGCTGCCTCCTGTATGATACTGTGAATTGTGGTCTAGTTCTTCAAGCACTCTATCTACCAGATCTAATCCCTTAAACCTATTCATCATTTCTACTTCATATTCATAAAGTATGTTATTTAGGTCTGATATGGTCTGATGAGAGTCCTTGGATTTCTTCAAAATTCAACTGAAATGCTACACCTCCTCCCCAAATGATAGTCTACACCTGAAATTGCTCTGTATCACACACACACTAACATATATCCTCTCCCACCCCCACCCTCAGTTGAATTTAAATTCCTTGAGGGCTGGAAAAAAATGTTTCTTGTTTCTTTGTATTCCCAGTACTTACCACAGTGCCTAGAACATAATAGGTGATTAATAAATGCTATGCAATTGTTTGATTTGCTTTTTGCCATAAAAAGCCTTTTAAATTTTGTGGACCATAGAACAACAAAAGAGTTGTATTTTGTTTTTCAAATTCATTTAAGAGGTCATATGTGAAATGAGGAAAATAAATCTAGCAAATTCGCAGCTATTCAGTGTTGAGTTAATCAAGTGCTTTGTATGCTTTCTTGCAATGATTAGTCAAGTGACCAAAAAATGAAACTCAAATGATTATTTGGACCTGCAACAAAAATCCCTTTAATCTATATTTCCACTCTACAGTAATTGCATTGTTTTCTGTTGTTGTGCAATAATTTATATTTACATAAATATTTTATTTCTATATTCAGTAAAGCAGACAGTTTAATTCACAATACAAGCTATGGAACAATATTTATTGAGCCTATCTTTGGTATTTCTATAGTTTTGGAATAAACATGACATAATTTTTGCCTAGAACTCCACAAATAATTGAAAAACTGCGTTGGTTGTATTCACTTTTGGAAATCTGCCCTTAGTCACAGAAGACAGCAGTGAAAATATAATTCATATGGCATAGGACATACCACAGTACAGTCTGTGGTTCTAAAATTCCTTAGAGGCACTGGTCCATGGCTCAGTCCATGCATACGTATATTCCCTTTCTACTCTAGAACAGTCAGCTCTGAAACTTAGGGAAGGCCCATTTATCTAGGGGGCCCTTAGGCTTCAGTGTATGCCTAAAGTTTCTGTGACACACATTCCAATTAATCATACACAAAACTTCATCTATTTAGATTTCTATAAATTTAGGAGATGGAGATTTGACCCACTAAGAACATTTAACTCATAAGGGCAGTTACCCAAACTGAAAAATCCATGATTTATATCTGATAGCAATAGTACAAATATAATATCAGCTCAGTAAAACAGAAATACTTTGAGATGCCATTGTTCCAAGTCAAATATTGTTTCTGTGTGCCATATTGGCTCATGAAGCAAACATATTACAGGCCAACAGGAATCCTTAAAATAAATAAATATGTTTGCTTTGTGCCAAATTACAGAGTAGATATCCAATTGGGTAGTGCAGAACTCATGCAAATCATTTTTCCTTTTCCTGTGTCCTACAGTATGAGTCTTTCACAGTTGATCAACCAACATAATATATGTACAATTGTCAGTTTCAGAAACTCTCTATATTAAATGCTTGCCAGTTAAAGAGGGATTCCTTCATACAATCTACTTTAGGAATAAGAAATATCTATTATAAACCTACTTTTTTTTTTCTTCAAATGTGCAGGTATTCTTTTGGAGTATTGCCAGATTAGCAAGCCGATCCATTCCTGACATAAACTGAGAACGAATATCTCTTCATTTGGAAAACAAGTGGAAACAAGAAAATAATACTACACGCTTAACCTTTTCCTCTTTATAGAAAGTAGAAATCTGCCCTCATGAAAAGTAATAATGGTAAAACAATTTTGCATGGTTAGTGAAAGGGAAAAACAATTATTATAAATGAGGGGTATTCCAGAATAGATTCTAACCCAGATTCTAACCCAATTCTAACCCAGAATTAAAATTCTTATTTTAATGATGATTTACATTCTGATAGAAAAGCTGATTATACATTTAATATTCAGAAAACTGGAATTTTTTTTCTTCTTATGAACTCATTTTGATGGCTGGGTCATGATGTTATTGTAGGGGAAAAATGCACTTAAGACTTGTTTTTCACTTATTCTAATGCTTAACTTTTGGCTTAGGGAGTATCCTGCCTTTTTCTCGCTGTGACATGTTAAAAGTATGTCTTGTCAGTGCAGATAACCAGCTACACACTGGGCTTCAGTTATGATTCTAAGTAAATTATCTCATTGTACTGAATTACAGGAGAAAAAGAGGTAGCCCTGGGGACTCCCATGGTAGAAACAGGAAATCCTGCCCTGTCAGGAAATTCTTTGGGCCCCTCTCACCTTTAACTTCTGTACATACCACTTATATAGACAAATTGCTCTATACCTTTCGATCTTGGGAGGATGTTTATTTAACTTCACAATTCTCACTAAACAGATGTCTAATTATCCATTCAAAGGACTTTGTCCTCTGACAAACTTTTCTTTCCCATACTCTGGTTATAAGATGGGCTTCTATTTTATGTTCTATGTTCCTCAAAGGGAAGGCCCCACAGCTAACAGTTACGGCAATTTCTTCCAAATTCTGTCCTTCTATCTAGCTTTAAAGGATGAAACAATTCATTCTCTGGAGGAATATCTAAGGGGAAATCCTTCGTGAAGAAATGCATCCAGAGAACTAGGAACAATTTCTGTCACTGAACCTCGAAGCCCCTTTCCCTTAAGAGTTTTTCCTTCCCTCTTACACAGAAACTATATTTCAACTGATCCCTAAAGGAATTTTACTTTTTCCACTGGTTCAGATGGACATCAGAAAACCCTAGCACTGGGATTCTTAATCTGGGATCCCATCTGTTTCATTGGAGGAGGGGTCTCTGAAATTGGATGGGGAAAATCATATCTTTATTTCAACACAATTGGTTGACTTTGTAATTCTATAATTTTATTCTAAGCATTACTCTAAGAAGTTCTTAGGTTTCATCAGACTGCCAAGGAGGTCCACGACACAAAAACCTTAGGGATATTTTACTACTTTTAATTCAAGGTAAAAGTCTTATTGCAGAACAGTAAAACAAAAGTCTACAAGATCATAAAGTTGTCCAGTTATAAATGTGAAGCTCTTCAGTCACACAGTCTTTAAAGTTTTATTCTCACCTGTAACCCATTGCTATATTGCAGTGCCAAACATACCAGCCATAGTTTAAGCTGGTTTTTCTCTTAAGTGAAGTTATACTCCTTGAGATGTAATGTGAAATAACAGAAACCACTAGACTTGAAGTCAATCAATTAACAAGCATCTATTAAGCACCTACTATATATTAAGTCCTAGAGATACAAAAATAAGGTGAAAATGTGGACCTTGCCTTCACAAACTCACATACTAATGCAGGAGACATGTAAACTATAAACCTAAGCTATATACAGAGTTGGACCTTGCCTTCACAAACTCACATTCTAATGCAGGAGACATGTAAACTATAAACCTAAGATATATACAGAGTAGATGAGGACCTGGTTCCAAGTCCTAGCTCTGATGCTTACTAGCTGTGTGACCATGGACAAATCACAACCCCCCTGGTCTTTTTCTTTAAAATACAATTGCACTACCTATTTCATGGGCTTGTTTTGAGGAAAGTACTTGGTAAAAAACTATAAATATACCTCATAATGTGAAGGGTTGAATCTCTCCCAATCTTGCCTGAGGTACACTCCAAAATGAAGAGACACAACAAAAAGCTCTTCACAAGTGAATCTCAATTCTAACCTAAAGTTCAGAACTGGTCATAGAGACAAAGTTAGAACCACAAGTAGTGTTGACCACATTTCTTGACTTGCTCAGGCATTACTTTTGGTTTTAATCCCTTACCCATGTACAAAGTATTTGACGACTATCTAGCAGTTTTTCTGTGGACACAGGGAATGGGACATTCTAAGGCAGTGAGAAGTGTTAGTTACATATGCCTTCTACTACTAATGAGTAACTGAAGTTCTTCCACAAGAATGCTTCCTTACTCTTGAGTACTAGCTGGTCTGCTATCTTACCACAGCTTGTGTGTGGGTGATGATGTCTCACTTCACAAACTTGTGTGATAGGTGCCACAAAATACCACAGTCCTAACTCAATTTTGGATTCTAGTTTTCCGTTTTGAAATTGCTCCATACTCATAGTACTTCAAAAGGTCACAGTAAGGGCTTAGAATAGAGTGAAGTAATCAATGGAGCTAGTTCCAAAAATGACCATGCATCTGACAACTGAAGTCCTAGGTGCCTGATGGAAATAAACAACAAGAAGTCTTTAATATTCTTCACCAAGGAACGGATTATTTTTGAGGTCACTAAGTCTTGGGAAAGTTCTGAGTATATAACAATTATATAAAAACTCCTAGCAGAGTAATTCCATAAATGTGATGTATTTAAGTCAAATCTTAAAAGTTTGAATTCTGGTAAATCAATATGCAACTATACTGTATTTTAAAGGTATAAATCTCAGCATCTTTACGGTATGTGCACCTGGAACCATAATGTGCTTTAATATCTCACAGATTCTGGAGCTCTTACATATATTGCCTATATTAAGCTTCATATAAAAATGAAGGTTCCCTCTTTTCTCTTCAGACATCATTTATTTCTGCATTTAAAAGGTGAAACAAAACATTTAAGAATGACTATTTCACAGTGGTTTTTTTCTCTTTCATATCTATTCACATGGATTTTAGTAGGTTCATAAAATTGTACTGTTTCATGAAAATAGTCATTGGTTCAGATAATCATACGAAAGCAATGAAATAGCTTTGCAGTAATGGATCACAAAGCATTTGGAAAAATTCATTTCTTTTAATAACCTATGTAAAAAGTGTCTGAGAGAAGGTAAAGTGAAACATAAAGAGATTATTTCATTGTGTTTTTTCAAGGTCAAATATCTAGAGAGCAGGATGAAGTAATCAATGCAGGGATCATATTTTTTTTCCCCCATTTTTGGCTTCAAATATCATGTCAAAGGACCAGGGAGAGTGAAACTCCACCCTCAATATATGCAGTTTGTTATGGGTTTGGGAAAGTGATCACCCACATTGACGACTGTGTGGGCAACATACTGGTCTGAATTGCTATGTTTGTTTTATACAATAGATGTATTCCCTAAAAGTAATACAGAAATCCAATGTTTATAAATTGAATCATATTTTAAGGGCATTGGAGAGTTCACTATTTCAATGAACCCTATGATAAATCTTTCATCAAAGTAAAAAATTCTTTGGAAAAACGAAGTCATTGCATTTGTTTTATCAATTTCTATTTTTATGTAGTTTGCTTAGATGCAAGTGGTTATTTCATTTTCAGAGATTTAACTGAAACTACTTAATTATTTCAGTAATATTAAGGAAAAGTATAGCTTCCAAGTATTCTTGTGCCTAATTTAAACCATGCTGAAACAATAACTGGCAGTTTTTAATCAGTTACATATTTGCTATAGAAATAATTTATTGTTTGATTTTCAGAATTCTTTTTTATGAAAACATCTTTCTCAAAAAGCTTAAGTTAAAGTGGAACATAACTAGCTAGTGTGCCATTAAAGGACTTAATCATATTACAAAGACTTGTAAAGCCAGAGCATATATCAAATCTAGCAAGGAAAAGTTAACTCCTTTAAAAGTTCTTTTGGGTGGAAAATGGGAAGACAGCTAGGGGAACTTACGGATTCCACAAACTTCATTTGGTTAAACAAATTTTACTCAGTATTCTTGACAGTGAGCAAGTACAATTTTACAATGCAATTGTTGAAATCTACCCACATAAGTAGCTATAAAGACCTATTTAGCTAGCTATTGGCATAGCAAATAGAACACGGAGTTCCAATTTTACTTCAGACACTTACTAGCTTGTGTGACTTTGGACAAGTCATTTCCCATCTCTTTGCCTCCATTTCTTCAATTGTAAAATAGGGATAATAATGTCATCTACCTCACAGAGTTGTTATGAGGATCAAATGAGATATTTGTAAAAGTGCTTAGCACAGTGCCTGGCACATAATAGGTGCTATATAAATACTCCCTTCTCCCTATTTGCAAAGGACCAGTCCTGCTCAGTCTTTTTATAAAGAAGCACTCAAGGCCACTTAAAAACATTAGGATTAGTGACAATATTACCCAAATTAATTTAAAAATTAATACTAATGCCAACCAAAAAAACCCTCCCTATTTCTCTTGAGGAAAGCCATGGAAGGTTCATAAATTGAGTTCTTGACTCATAGTTCCCATACCCAATCAGTTACCAAGTCTTTTTCAATCCTACAGCATCTTCTGCATTTATCCCCTTCTCTTCATAAGAACACTAATCTAGTTCAAGCGATCAACGCCTCCTGCCTGGGCTATTAAAAAAGCCTCCCCCAAACGATCCTCCATTTTCGGGTTCTCCTCTTTCCATTCTCCACACATTGATAAAAGCATTTATTAAGTGTTTAACATATGCTAGGTGCTGCATTAAGGGCTGATGATACAAATAGAACCACCAAGACAGCACCTGCTCTCAAAAAGATTAAATTTTAAAGGAGGGAGAACAATAAAGGAGAGCTGGAAAGTAGGGCAGGGAGGATATGTGCTTTACCAAGAGTGTAACACTCAGGGAAGGTACCATGGAAGCCTGAGCCCCAGCAAGATAAGGTAAAAACTGATTGTAGGAAAACTGAGAAACCCAGGGACAGACTCCAGGTTACCAGTGGGAAGTAGAGGTGTTGCTCAGAGTGAAGGCAGCATGGCATGGAGTGTCTAGAAGTGCCAAAAAAAATCTTCTTAAGGCACAGGTTTAATTATGTCCTTCCTCAGATCAAAATTCTTTAGTAGTTCCTTAATGCCTCTAAACTACTAACTTTTTTTTTTGCTTTTTGGAGGGAGGAAGGTAGGGCATTTGGGGTTAAGTGATTTGGTCACTGGCTAGTTTTTTGTTAAGTGTTTGAGGCTATATTTGAACTCGGGTCCTCCTGACTCCAGGGCCAGTGCTCTATTCACTGAGCCACCTAGCCACCCGGCCACCCCTAATCTACAAACTCTTTAGATTAATATTTGAATCCCTTCATAATCTAGTTCTAACCTACTTTTCCAAACTTATTCCCAATACTACTTCCCTTCATTCAATTCAACAAACATTTATTAAGCATCTACTATGAGCAAGGAAGTGTGCCAAGTACCCAGAATAATATGTCACTTGGGACATGGCCAACATAAATTGTGGTATATGTATGTATTATTGTTATTCTATAAGAAATGATGAAAGAGGTGATTTCATAGAATCCTGCAAAGTATGATGTGATGTAGAGTGAACTGAACAGAACCGGAAGAACAATTTAAACAATGACAACATTGTAAATAAAAAAATAAAAACAAAAAGACTTAAGAATGCTGATTAAAGCAATGACCAACCACATTCCAGAGGACCTAAGATGAAGTACATTACCTGCCTTCCTGATAGAGAGTTGAGAGATCTAAGGTGCAGAATGAGACAATACATTTCTGGACACTGAACTAGTTCTGATTTTGCTTATCTTATTACAAGAGTTGGGTTGTTTTTCTGTTTTTCATTGGGGAATGCTGAGGGTATTTAGAAAAGCAATGGTGACAACCAAAAAAAAAGAAAAAAGAGCATTAAAACAACAAAAGGTGGTTTAGAGAACAGTTCAAAAGCAAGAACAAGCAGGACGGTTTTGAAAGGAACATGTTGAATTTGTAAAATGATTTGTAAGAGACTGAGTTTCACATATAATCTCTTTTGTATAATACTTTACATGAAGAAATGTTTTACTTTGGTGTTAAGCTCAGAATAAACATTTGAAACCCAAGGAAGCCCTTATGACTATCCACATTTCCTTATGAGAAAACTAAGGCTGAAAGAAATTGAGAGACTTGCCTAAGATCACAAAGCAGCAGAGTCCAGAGAACCCCGTCCATTTTTTTCAGGTAAAGAAAAATTGCGCCAGGAGAAAGTGAATTGTTTTAGGTAATAATGGCATCTACCTCCCAGAATTGGTATAAAGCACCAAGCACAGTACCTGACACATTGTGGGTGCTCGAAGTAAGCTACATAGCATTACAATGACAGGAATCGAATCCAGATTCAAGTTCAACACCTTACTATATTGCACATTTGGACAACCCTGTAGTCCTATGTATTATTGTATTAAGGCATTACATAATACATAAACAATAATTGTGTATTACACCCTCAGTCTTTGAAAAAGGCAGCTGTCAGGCCAATAAGACAGTTTATTTTGGTCACTGCTGGAATGGTGGAGTCAGGTCAGGTACGACCAGATGAAGGGGAGCCAGGGATCCCCCCTCTCATTACCTTGTTCTTTCTTCCTGTTAGCTGCTGGTTCCCAGAGACTATCCTCAACCCAAGCCAGCTTCTTAAGGACCTGGCTCATCCCTCACGGTAATTACCTTATTTCTCCTGTTTATCTTCTCAGGAAGCCCCCGAGTTCAAGTCTACCTTCTGACACTTAATAACCTGAGTCTCGTTACAAAAGAACAGATGATCTGTGACGGTGGAAGGAGTTTACATACTGGAAGCTCCAGGACTGATTAAAACTATAGGACTAGACCTCCCCTTCCCCCCTTCCCACTTCCATGGGGTCTGCTCCCTGGCCAGGCCCCAAGGTCGAGGAGCTCGGTCCCCTGGGCTGTTCCTGGCCCTGTCGCCTCTAGGGGGTGTCAACGGAGGGAGCGACTCGGAGGGGCCGGAGGAGGACGAAGCTCCCTCGGTTTCCCGCTGGCCCACGCCGCCTCCTCAGGCCTGGCTCCCAAGAGAAGTTTCGCGTCCGTGGACAAGCTTCTCTCCAGGATCTCTCTTTCCTAAAAAGCCACCTCACCCGCTCACAAAGCCCGTTTTAAGGACCGACTCAGGCAGCATCTGGCAAGGTGCTGCTCTATTCCCGCCGGCTCGGGGCGCAGGAGGTCACAGAGCGCAGGCGCATCAAGTCGCCTGGCGGTTGGTCGGAAGGGTTGTAAGGGGGCGGGCTAAGGGAGGGAGGAGACAATCTGGCCTATCCTGGCCCTCCTCCTCTGATTCGTCAGAGCGAGGAGGTTGGGGGGGAGGAGTCGGAAGTTGGACGTCGCTATGGGGGTAGTGGGATGGGGGAGGGGAGGGACGGCGGCAGCGGCGGCGGCACGTGAGGCGCGGGGGGCGGGGCGCGCGCCTCTGCCTGAAAGGGAGGCCGGGAGGAGCGCGGGGCCGCGAAGCTTCCCATCCTTGCTGGGACTGGGCGCGATTGGGGCTGTCTGTCGCTTGGCGTCCGAGGGGCCGGACCGACCGACGGGCGGGTGGACGGACCGACTGAGTGGCGGGGTCGAGCGACGCGAGCCTAGCTGGACCCGCCCCGGCCCAGCCCAGCCGGCAGGACTCTAGCTAGTGGGGCAGGCTCAGCCGGGGCGCGCACGCCGCCTACCCCGCTGAATGAAGTGCCCGCCCCGCGGAGCCCCGATCCCTGCGCCTTGCCCGCAAGATGGACGGTTTCGCCGGTAGCCTCGGTGAGTGCGGCTGAGGACTGAGGCAGACCCTAACCCCCGCCCACCAGGGTGGGAATCCCTGCTCCCCTCGCCTTGTCTCCTTTCCTCTCCTGGGGGGAGGGGGAATTCCAGCTCCTCAGCGCTGCCCGGAGGGTGACCCCGGAACCCCCTCCCTCAGCCAGACCCCCCCCATCGCCCCGTCCACAACCTCCCTTAGAGGTGGCCGCTGTTTTTGTCCTGGAGAGGGGCTGCTCTCCCCCTCCTCTTTCAAAGCGGGGACCTCCCCTCCGCCCCACTTCGGGTGCAAACACCTTTGGTTTTCCTGCAGGCCCTTGACCCTCCGCCCATACTTCCAATCCCCACCCCCTGGAAGGAGGGAAGGAGAGGAGTGGAGTGGAGTGTAGGAAAGTGCAGTGCAGGTACCAGGTGAGAGGCATCCCTTGCAGGTTGTAGCAGTTTTGAGCTTGTTCTGTGGGGGGCGGGGAGAGAACCCTGCTTAGAGCCAGAAGGGAAAGCAGAAGTGTCCCTCTGGCCTTGCAAGTATGTATGGGGAGGAGCAGTCCTGCCAAAAGATCTTGTACGCCAAGGGGGCTCTTTTTTAAAAGGAGGAAAGGAATCTCTCCCTTTTTGACTTTCTCTCTTTTTATGAAAAGGAGAAAGAAAAAAGGTGTTGGGGAGGAGGAAGGAGTTGAGAACCTTGTTTCACTACTTCTGTTTTAAATGAATGAAGAAGACTAGAGTGAATCCTACCTATCCTTGCCTAAAGGAGTCAGCTCCAAGCTGGTACTCCAGGGCACTGTGATCTATGTCTGGAATTACTATTCTGTGAAGCCAGTGGAATCTGGTTACTGTAAAAGATTGTTTCTCTCTCCATCATAACATTTGAGATCAGTTACTGGGCTCTAGCTGATGCTGCAGTTATGTGATGCCTGCTGCTGGATTTGCATTTTGAGGTTTGGGGACCAGAAGCTGAGTACTTTCTGTGGAGGGCACTCATCTTTAGATTTTTCCTTCCCCTGTTTTTGATTTGTAAAACCCTAGTTGGTTGATTCGTGAAACAGTACAAGGCACAGTCAAAAGCCACACTCTCATCTGTCCACATACTTTGAGACTAGTATGGTTTTAATGGAAAACATTAAAGTCAACTCAGTACATTAAAGTGTTGTTTATCACGAAATATCAAAGCCCAGTAATAATATATTGCCTTCACTGGGAACAATTATAGTAATTTATGTGGAGTAGATTTGGAGTGGTGCTGAAGTGAATCTTAGAAAATAAAGCTTTTATAAAGGCTACCATTGATAAAGGCACCCCCATTGCACATTCTCTAACCCAATTTCACATATATTGGGATTATTCTATCTTTATGCTATCTAGAGAGGCATCAACTATACAAAAATCTTATTGATTTCCTTCCAGTTCATATTTTGGATGGCAGGTCTGCCCTCTTAATTCATAAAAGAATAGTGAGATCTGAAGTAGGTATGTGTGCCAGGCCAAAATGCAACTTGAGTGCCTTTGAGATGAATGTGGGAATTCAGCTGTTCTTTGGAAAGCTGTTTTACAACTTCCAGGCCTGGAGGAATGGTAGAGATCATGTGAAAGTCTTATGTGTGATCATGTAGGATCACCTTTGAGATTGCTTCTTTTTTTTTCAGAGTTGTTGAGTGCCTCTGTTTCTGAAGGCATAGGATTGTAGCTTTAGAGTATAGAGGTCATTTAGTCCAACCAACCCTCATTTTACAGATGATGAAACTTTGTCCATAGTCACACAGGTAGCAGCAGCATGTGCTAGGGCCAGAATTTGAACCTAGAATCTTCTGGCGCAGGCTGCATTCTATCTACTCCACCAGGCCGGATCTTAAGTTGACTCTTTTAGTTGCTTAGAGTTAGCAAAAGTAATGTGGAGGGGTGTTTCTCAAAACTTGAGATAGATTTTGAAGTAGTAAAAGGGATTTAAAATTATGCAGGAATTTGTCTGGGAAATCAACTTTTTAAAGTGCATTAAAGCCATTTGTTGCACTTGGATTTTTCTCATTTTTTAATTCCTTTCTTTGGGTGGTATGTGAATGGACTTTTTTCATTCAGAGATAGTATTACCTCAGGAGCAGGAAAGAGACTTAGATGCTTGCTTCTTGAGGAGATAAGTTGATGACAGTGGAGAGGGAAGGAAATGGTTCCTGGCAGTGTTTCCGGAGCTGCCCTTGAGGAAGATGCTTCCCAGCAGGATCTGTAAATTTGTTCTTTTTGTCTCTCTAGTAAGAGTAAACCTTGGCCCCAAACCTAATCGAAACCTTAAGGGGGATGTGTGCTTGCAAAGAGGCTGATGATGGTATAGTATTTTTACTGAGGAACCTTGCTTACACACTGGCAAATTTAATTATTTGTTGTTCTGCTTATAATCCACTAGTTTAGAGCTTGGAATTTTTGTTGTTCTGTTGTCTCAGTCTTGTCTGACTCTTTGAGACTCCATTTGAGGTTTTCTTGACAAAGAGATTGGAGTGTTTTGCCATTCATTTCCTTTTTCCAGCTCATGTTACAGATGAGATAGGGAAACAGGGTTAAGTGACTAGCACAGGGTCATATGGCTAGTACTCATCTGACGCTGTATTTGTACTCAGGTCTTCCTGATTAGGCCTAGGGCTCTCAGATTGATCTAAATAGCTAGTATTTTGTTAATTTTACTTGAAAATAAGCACTTAAACTCTGGCAGATGTATTTTTTAATAGTATGTGAACCAAATAAGAATGTAAAGTCTGATTTTTAAAGTTCTAAGGAGGCTCACTATTTAACAGAATCTTGTGGCAAATCAGTTTGTGATGTAAGGTATCTGCTTTTGATTGTAATTGCCTCTTATTTTTTTGAAAGTACAGAATATTTTCAGTTGAATTTTCTTAAGTGGGGGCACACCTCTATTAGTAGGTATAATCTGTGATTTTTAACTATAGTCAAGAATTTGTGTTAAGTTTCTGAAACAATAGAGGATTGTGAAGTGATTAATGTTTTCAGTAGGAATATTACTTGCTTTTTGGCATTACTTCTGCTTAAAGAAAGCATATCTAATGGCTTTTATCTTTCCAGAGCTGAAGATCTTCAGACAGGCTTGGTTGGCACCTGCTTGTGTGCTGGGATTTGCTTTAGTTGTGATGATTTTGAGTTCATTAATTTATAGTGTTGTATGTATTTTTTTAAAGAGGAGCTACCCTTTAGAAATGCCTTTAAAAAAAAACTCCTCCCCAATGCTCTTACTGAGTTTCTTACTGTTTTCTTTTCTAAACCTCTACCAACCTTATGTATGTTATGTTAAAAAAAAAAAGACAAAACCCTTTCTCTCTGGTCTCAGTAAAATTATACCTAAAAGTTTCGGAGTTGCATGCATTTAGAGAATCCCAGTCATAATAAAAGTTTTAAGATCAGTCTTTGGAATTTGCCTCCAAATTATTCTTATTTAGTGCTTACGCCTTAGACAAAGGATGCACGTGATTTTTTGTGAGGCCAAATGTTTTTCAAAGATTAAAAAAAATTAAAGTTCAAAATTTTTTAACCTTTTTCCAAAAATTTTTTTAAATCACTGTATTAATCTCATTTCTGAATTTATTTTTAAGTTCTTTCATATGAAATGAAATGAGGTTAGTAACTACAAGAAAAATAGTTATTGATATGGCTGTATATTTGTAATTGAATAAGTAGAAATGTACTTGAATTTGTGAAATTTAAAAAATTTATAATAATTAGCATCATAGTATTAGAAAACTCAAATTTTCTGTTAAAGCATTTTGCATAGACCTTGAAAGACTTAAAGAAATGAATGCTTTACCACTCTTAAGTCCTAATCTATCTAAAAATACACATGTAATGTTTTCTATATTTATAGAAATGCCTGAATGTTTTATATCAAAATGACCTACTTATAATCTCACTTTAGAGAGGAAATGATGGAAACATCAGGTAGGAAGTGACTGCTGTATTCTTGAATTTGTGATGAGAGAAAGGAAGAAGAAAACCCTGTATAGTTTGTTTTGCCCCCTACCACTTTTGCATTTTCGAAAGGTTTAGACTAGAGAGAGGAGAAATACAGTGGATTAAATTTCTACAGAAGTAAGCCTAGGAAAATGGGAAGCTCTGAAGAAGGAACAGAGAAAATAATGACCATGGGAAAAAGAAGATGTCTAAAGAGACTGCTGGGACTGCATGGGGAACTAACTGAGGAAGCAATTTTTTTTTTCAGATAACTTCCCCTCCCTTCCCTTTTCTTTCCCTTCCGCCTTTCCCACTTCCTTCCTTCCTTCCTTCCCTTCTTCCTTCCTTCCTTTCTTTCTTTCCTTCCTTTCTTTCCTTCCTTCCTTTCTTTCCTTCCTTCCCTCCTTCCCTCCCTCCCTCCTTCCTTCCTTCCACTGTACTGGTAGATAAGGAGTACTTTTAGATATTTTTGCATAGATTTTTAGTAAAGCATGTGACCAAATCTTTCACCACTCTTATGGGTTAGCTAATAGTGATATTATGCTGATTCAAATATGGTTCAATAGCTAGACCGAATACTGTCATTGATCACCATCAACTTGGATGGAATTTTCTTTCTAGCAGGAGACTCTAGGGATGTGTGCTTAGTCTATTTAATATTTTTATCAGTAACTTGGAAAAGACAGAGCGTGCTTATCAAATTTGCCAATGATATAAAACAGGGAGGATTCAAAAAAATCTCAAGTTGTGATAGTGAGTCAGGTCTAAAATGGTAAAATTTGACAAAATGTTAAGCTTCATGGAAAGGCTACTTTTCACAAATACAGGATGGGGGAGCATGGCTTAATGGAGGTGTAGTTCATTCTTTCTGTGCTTTTGCTTGGCTGTTTCTCCATACCTAAAATAAATGCTTTCCTCTCTGCCTCTTTACATCCATGATTTCTTCCAATCCTTAACTCAAACACCACCTTTGGTAAGAGGCCTTCCCCATGTCCTCAGCCAGTTGAGTCTCTCTAAGGTTTGTGTCTTGTATGAGCCTACTTATTTATATGTATTGTTGTTGAGTCATTTTAGTCTGACCGAGTCTTTGTGACCCTATTTGGGGTTTTAAAGATACTGTAGTGGTTTGCTATTTCCTTCTCTGACTCATTTTACAGATGAAGAAACTGAGGCAGACAGGGTTGAGTGACTTGCCCAGGGTAACACAGCTAGTAAGTTGTCTCAGACCAAATTTGAACTAGGAAAGATGGGTCTTTCTGACTCCAGGCCCAGTGTTTTATCCACTATATCACCTAGTCTTCCCCCATTAAGGGGAAGTAAAGTAATAAACATTTATTAAGGGCCTGCTATGTGCCAGGCACTGTGCTAAGCTCTTTTACAAATGATGTTTATCCTCACAACAACTTTATGAGACAGGTGTTATTATTATCCACATTTTACTTTGAGGAAACAGGCAGGCAGATTAAGTGACTTTAATGCCAATACAATATTTATAGCACCCACGATCACTATAAGGAACATGACTATAAGTATCATATGATGTTCTAATGCAAAATATACCAGATTCTCCAGATAGAAGATAGAACCAAAGGATTTTAGACACCAGAAAACTGAATCCCAAAACCAGTAAGCTGATTCCATCGTAGTACCAAAGATACTCAGAAGCCATAATAACGCCGAGAGCTACAACATCCTTCAGCCTTCCCACAAACCAATACAAGATCAATATTCACTCACAAAACTCTCTGTCTCTTTGCCTGAGCTTCTCTGTCCCCCACCATCTGGCTGTCTCTAAACCAACTTTCTATGGGGTCTGCTTCCCTTCAGCAAAACTCTTCCCACCACAGGCTCCATGTGACTACATTCAGCCTATTAGGGGACAGAGTTTATCTTCACAGCAGGGAAGCTTCCTGTAGGCTCTGATCCACCCTTTAGCAAATCCTCTCCATCACAGGCTCCATGTGATTACATTCCCCCTACTGGGGGCAGAGTTTACTTTCAAAGCAGGGGAGGTCTTCAAACTCCCTGCTAGGTCTGTTAAGGGGCAGGGAAGATCTTCAAATACCTGTGTACAGGTCATGCAGCTGGTAGATCTCTGAGGCCAGATTTAAAGTAAGCATATTATCTCGAAAGCAGGGGCTGTTTTTTTGTTGGTGGTTTTTTTGGGGGGGAAGGGGGACAGCTCTCTTTTTGTATCCCTGTCACTTCGCACAATGTCTAAAAAATGGTAATGGCTTAATACATGGTTGGTGATTTATTGATTTGTTTTTAATTTTGAAAAAAAGTTATGGGGGTTTGAGTGACTACAAACTTGGCAGTTTATTCAAAAGAGTGTAATAGCATCAGGGCAGTGGTACATTGGTGCAAGGAACAGAGCACTGGCCCTGCAGTCAAGACCTGAGTTCAAATCCAGCCTTAGACATTTGACACTTGCTAACTGTGTGACCCTGGGCAAATCATTTAACCCTGATTGCCTGGGAGGGGGAAGGAGGCCCAAAAAATTCAAGAAGAAGTAATAGCATCAAAAAAAATTAATTGAAATATTAGGTTGCATTAAGGAAAAGCATGGTATCCAGGATATGAACACTATTGATAGTATCCAGGATATCTGATCAAATTATATCTAGACTGTTGTGTTCAGTTCCTTGTAAGGAAATTGATGAATTGGAAGTTGTATGTTTATTGTTAGTCCCCATATACAATTAATGTTTATTTTATTCTTTAACCAGGATAAAGACAAGGATATCATGCTATTATTAGGATCACTTAAAGGAACTAGGAATGTTTAACATCAAGAAGACTTGAAGTAACAACTATTTTCAAGTCCTGAGAAAACTTTCATGTGGAAGAAGTACTAGGCTTGTACTTGTTGATTATGTGATAAAGAGTAATTAATCAGAGATGGATTGGATTGACTGACTATGGACTCTTTGAATTCAGGAATTCTGTAATAGAGTTATTTATTTAGATGGATCTATTTCCTTAGAATAACCTAATGAATAGTATTATCTCTTAAATTTATTATCAAAAAAGATCTTTTCAAACAGTATCCCAGCTACTTTTTAACAATAAGCGAATGAAATATGTAGGATACCTGCTGTTTGTTCAGTATTGTAATATGCCACCTTGGGGAAACAAAAGCGGTATGGATATGGTTCCTACCATCTAGTAACTTACCTAAGTTTAACCCGGGATGCTAATTGTCAAATGTGTGAAGTTATCAGAACTGGAGAAGCATGAACATTTAGAATGCCTTTATGTATATTACCATGACCTAACTTCAAATATTTCTCTTAAGACAGGTAACTACAAATTTCCATATAAGAGCTTCTCTGAACAATTACCCTTTCCTCTCCAACTGATATTTTAAATTGCAGAATGGGTGCCAGTTTGCTTTGGAAGAGGGACCTTTATTGAAGTTCCATGTATCACAGTTCCAGTCAGCTCCCCACTCCCCACCCAGAAAAGTAGATTGGTTTCTTATGTATCCAGCTAAAATCCATTATGGGGGGGAGTATAATACTGATGTAAGTTTTAAAGACCTTGTATTTTTTAACACTATTGATAGCCATAGAAATTTGTAGAACTAAAATAGAGATTATTTAGTTCATATTTGGTTCTTATAAATCTTTTTTAGACAAACTACCTGGAAAATCATAACTAAGAACCAAAAAATCATCATTATCTACTCATGACATCAGTTATCTTCTCTATGTGGACAACTGTTACTAATCCCAACCTTTATTCTATATATAGGTTCTATATTTTCTGTCAAAATTTCAATCCAGATATATCCTGTGGCATCTCAGACACAATATAATTAAACCCTAACTCCCTTTTCCTAACAGCTTTTTCTTTCCCTTAACTTTCTGTTAATGCTATCTTAGTTAACTAGAATATACTTCTCACCCCCCCCCCCAAAAAAACACCGCTGTTCTCTTTTGACTTTCCCCCTTTAATTATTTTTTAATTCTTTCAACCCCCCAAACTTCCCTCTCTCCCCATTGTCAAATCCTGTTAATTTTTTATGTTAAAAACTCTTATCTGTCCCTTTGTCCCCATCTGTCACCATCTGTCTGAACCTCTATTACTCCAGTCCTAGACTACCTACTGTAATATATTCCAACTGATTGCCCAACTTGAAATATTCATATCTTTCAGTCAATGTGCACATGTCACAGTTGAATTAATTTTCCTAAAGCACTTGAGCTGCTAACTATATCACTCCCCGGCTTAAAAGCCTTCCGTAACTTCTCATTGCCTCCCAGAAGAGGAACTTGGAATTTACCTGGCCCTTTTTAAGTCTTTGCCCACCCTCATCCCATTTCATCCTCTCCCTATTCCTTTGGGACCCTTATACTTCATTTAACCTAGATTTGCCATTCACCTAATTGTTCCATTTTAGGGGCATTACCCTATAAAACAGCAGTTCTCAATCTGTGGGTTATGCTCAATTTGTAACAAAGAAAATACATCCTGCATATCAGATATTTACATTACGATTCATAACAGTAGCAAACTTACAGTTATGAAGTAGCAACGAAAATAACTTTATGATTGGGGGGTCACCACAATATGAGGAACTGTATTAAAGGGTCGTAGCATTAGGAAGGTTGAGAACCACTGCTATAAAATGTGGATAATAATGTTTGTTGTATTTATCTCAAAACATTGTTGAGAATCAATAAATCACAGGGTCCTTGGAGATCATTTACCAGTCCCTCAATTTTTAGATGAGGAAATTTAAATCCATAGAGCTTAAATGTCCTGTCCAAGTAAGTGGCAGAATCGGGATGTGAAATTGGTTCCTGTGATTCCAAATTCAGCCCCCTTAAGTTGCACCACGTGAACTCCCTTGTGAAGTAGTAATTCATGTAAAGTTTGTTGTACCAGCTTCATCAGTGATCATAATAGACATGTTTTGTTAAATGTTCTTTCATTTCAGTCATTTCTGACTCTTCGTGACCCCATTTCGGGTTTTCTTGGCAAAGATACTGGAGCGGTTTGCCATTTCTGTCTATTTCATTTTATAGATGAGGAAACTGGGGCAAACAGGGTTATTAAATGACTTGCCCAGGGTCACACAGCTAGGAAGTGTTTGAGGGCAGATGTGAACTCGGGAGGGTGAGTCTTCCTGACTCTAGGCCCAGCACTCCATCCACTTCACCACGTGGCTGTCTCCCATAAGAGACATATTGGTTATCCTAAAATACCTCTGTTCCTGGCTTCAAACCCCCTTATCTACCTTTTGAAAAGCTACCCATATTCTTTCCTTCTTGAAGTCCCTCTGGCTTTACATATTTGGACTACTCTTTCCAGCCTTTATCATTTCTGAGGTGTTGTAGTTATCTGTTAATATCTTTTACTCCCCAGCTGGGTTATCAGTTCCTTGATTGGGGGTGGGAGTGGGACTAAATCTTTTACACTTTTACCTCCTGTGTCTTGTATTCTAAATATACTAGATGTTGACCAAACCTTTGAGTACCTGTTATGTGCAGAGAATACGGAGGTAGAGGATCTAGTCCTTGACCTCCAGGAGTTTATAGTCTAATTGGAGAAATAGGTTATATACACATTAGCCGATTTAACTTAGGCAATTTTCTAATTATATAAATTGAGTATATTTTACAATATTTCTGTAGTATCAATTTATGGACTATGTCTGGAAAGAAAAGGGAATTTAATATTCCACAAGAGAGAGAATTCTTTATATGATTCCTTTTAAATAATAGGCTACTATTCCTTCTCCTCAGGAATATATTTCCACCTTTCTAAATCTTATATATTCTTCAAGGCATAGCTTACCCTGTTTTCCTGAAACTTTCCTTGGCTACTCCAGTATGTGTTTCTCTCTCTTGTCTGAAGTCTCTAGTAATGAAAAGATCTCTTAGCATGTCAAATAAGTGACCTTTATTGTCTTATTATTCTTTTATGTGTTCATCCTGTCTTTTCAAATGAGAAGTTCTTCTGGTGGGCTAGGGTTAACAGTGACTACTTTTTTCTTTGTATCCTCCATAGGTGCCATGGTACTGTGTACACAGGTAGTTAAATTCAGGTTTGATTTTACTGCATTTGATATAATTTCACTTATTACCCTAAGAGTCATTGAACTACCTGAAAATCATGACCAAAAAAAGCTTGAATACGTATTTCAAGAATCATAAATGGATACTCTCAGTTCTGTTAGAACCCTGAGCAAAGTGAAAATAGAATCTACTACTGACTTTGTGAAAGAAACCCACCCCTACCCCCATGAAATAGATAAGATATAGTCTTCCTTTGATTAAATTGCCACCTATTACTAAGCTTTTTGAGTTTCTTTGTCTGCTTTTAGTTTTTCTGCCCCTCTCTCTTGTTGAGTAAATAAACTTTTGAAAGTGAAGGACTTATTGATGAAGTGCATGAGTTTTTTGTGATGTTTATTTTTTGTTGTTCATAGGCTTTCTTAATGTTTCTTGTTCTTGCCTTGGAGATTATTGACATTGCTGAATAAGTTAATAAGAGCAATAGAAGTTTTGCTCTCTTATGCCAAATAAGAATTTATTGTTTGTTTGGAAAACTAAGGAGTCGAGAATAAATATAAATTATGTGGTTCAAATAGTCTGCTATGTCAAAAAGATTTCACTCTCCCCGGATAATTGTGGCCAATCTCATCCCAAAATGACAGAATTGGTTTCTATCTTAATATATTCCTGAAGGTGGTACAGCTGATTTCTCTGGATCAGTGAATGGGTATTTTCCCCCTACTTTTGAAAAAGGAAATCTTAATTTCAATACAGGTAAAGTATATGTATTAATTAATTTGAATAAAATGAGGAAGTTCAACTAAATGGCCTCAGGGGTTTGTTCTAGGTTCTAGAACTAAGGGTGAAGTGCTTCTTGGCACTTCTTGGTACTTAGTACTCATTTTTGTTCGGTCTTCAAGATTCTTATTAGTGTGGCTTTGTTTTGTGTATATAAATGGCCCAATTTATATACTTACAAGATTGTGATATTGAATGCAGATATAATTTTATATAGCAAAATAAATTTATGATCGAAGTGATATACTAGGAAAAGTAAAATTTGCCTTTTTCTAGGTGCCACTTATATTAATATGTATATAATTATGGATATAGTTTTAACAGGTGTGAGTGAAGTGTTTCTACTTAGCTCATTTGTGTTCTGGATGCGCTTAATGTCAATATCATGTGATTAATCCCTCTGTAGGCCAGTTAGCCTCCCTCTACACATAACCAGATACTACCCCATTCAGGTTTTTTGCATTGATCACAACAGGATCTAAAACATATTGTGAGTAATCAGTACAAGGCTAGCACCACTGTTAAAAAAACCACTTATAATATGTGCCTTACTGATGGTAGTACACTTACTGTGTGCACATAGTAAGTGTGTAATAAATGCTTGTTGATTGGTAGCATTTCTTTTGTATTTGAATTGTACAGAATTCAAGTAGCAGCAATCTATGACATTTTTTAATTCTTCCTTGAGAATAGGGATTTTTAATTCTTTGTATTTGCATCTCTTGCACAATTTGCATGAACACAATTAAGTAGGCACTTAATAAATCCTTATTGATTGATTCCTTTTTACCTGTGACCAATTTCTAGTTCATCCATTTTTCCCATGTGTGGTTAGTATAGAACTTCAGTTGTGTAGTGTTGTTAATGAAATTACCCAAATCTCTTGTCAAGCAGACTTCTAGAGAATAGTTGTTGTCACACAGCCGTTCTAGTACGACATGTCACAATATCTGACAATATAGATAGCTAGACTGTTTATTGGGTAGAGTACTAGACTTGGAATTAGAGAGATCTTAGTTCACATATTGCTTCAGACACTATCTGGTCAAGTCACTTAATTTTTGTTTGTCACAATTTCCTCATCTGTAAAATAGAGATAATAATACTGTATTTCCCTCACAGGATTGTTGTCAATATAAGATAACTATATAAGACCCTCTGTAAACCTTAAAGTGCTATATAAATTATAGCTGTTATTCTTTTAAGAATCAAAAATTGTCTTATGCTAGTTTCTGGATTCTTTCACCTTCATCTAAGACTGCAAAGTAGATTGAATAAAACTGGAATTATTCTGCAATCCTAAATCACTTCCTTACTAAGGAAATTGTAGTGTCCTCATCATCTCTGAAATTCTGGGCAATTGAATTTACCTAGTAGCTATCAGAATGTAAGCCTGAATTATTCAACCTGGTGAGGTCAGTTCTGTTCTAGAAATGCTATGTTTTCTGCATTGTAAATTTAATTATACAGCAACAAACATTAAGTGCCTGCTACTGGCAGGGCCCCTTTGCTGTGCCAGGGATATAAGCATAGTCTCTGCTATCCAGTGATATTCCTAAAGCACAAGTTTGGCTCTTCCACTTCCAGGATTAACATATTCTAGTGATGTTCCTTTTAGCTTTAAAATCAAATAGAGACACCTCTGTTATTTAAAATATTTTACAACGTTACTCCCACCTACCTTTCTAGCCCTTATTGTAAACTCTGTGTCCTAGCCACACTGTCCTTGCTGTTTCTCACACCACATTTCATCTCCTGTCTCTGTGCCTTTGCATAAATTATTTTTTCTCTTCCTTCCTCCACCCATTTCTCCCTCAATGCAGATTTTTTTCTCTTAATGTATATGATCTGAGATAATGCTTGCACTTTTTTTGGTTATTCTACAAAGGTTATATCTGCATTGTTCTTATGTATATTTTTGTCATTATGGTGGCTTTTAGCTATAAAATCCTAATGGCTATTTGATAATATATTTTTAACCTTATTTTCTTGTCTCCATTGTTTTTATAGGTCAGTATTTATTAAATTGGAGTAAGGATACTTATTAATTATGCAAGAATTCCAAGGATATTTTGTACATAAGAGTTTAGAGAATTCTGGACAGCTGTTTGGGGGTGGTAATGGCAGTAAACTGTGGGTTACATGAATGGGATGAGATCATTGCCTGACCTTTTTCCCTTCCTGCCTTTAACACCTACTCTGGTGGTCAAAACTAGATTGAGCTACTGAACTTCAATTGACTGCTTAGTGATATCCCCTATAAAGGTGATTGTGAGTGGCTATTTTGGAGTTGTTTTTTAGGGGCAGGTATATTGGAGAAGGATGACAAAATTTTGGGGGGGAAGTATATGACATCTTTTTAAGGGTTATAGGTAGAAAAGTTTAGGAACCATTGTATAGTTTACATTTTTGGGTGACTTTTGAACATCCCTCTTTTTTCTGTCTGTAATCATTTCTTCAGCATATTGATATAGAATTCTACAGCATTTAGTTTAAACCATGCAACTTTAACCATTAATCAGGGTAAGACAATATATAACTCACTATTTTGCACTTTTCTTCCCAGCTACCTTGTAAGCTCCATGGGAACAGGAGTGTGTTTTTTATGTTTGGGGGGTATTCAGTGCCGTGTACATAGTAGAAGCTGAAGTACTTGATCTCTGTTGTTTAACTTGGCTCTCTTTTGCTGACTTGGGGAAACTGATGGATTAACAGACTTAAAAGTATTTTAATAAATATTCATTGGCTGATTACTTGCTTTTTTAAGGGCAGATTCTTATCCATAAATTATAATGCACATGCTCATAAAAGTATATCTAACTTATGAATTAAATTGCAGCACATAGGGGAAAGCAGATATGGTACATCATAATAATTGCCGATGGCAACAGTAGCAAGAGGTTGCATTGAAGAGATTTCCACTATTATGGCCTGAATTATATAATATTCATGTTACATATGTATATAAAGTGTGGGACCTTTATTAATATTTCAGATGAAATTTAACCTCTATCATATTTGTTTTAGTTTGGTCCATTCTTGTAATCAAATATTTTATGACAAAACTCATGACTGTAGGGCCCAAAACTGATTCAGGCTGAACCAGATTAAAATGTAATAGTGAAGGAGTTAAAAAAATAACTAATTTGTGGTTCTATAAATCAGTGTATGACCTACAGAGAATCTTTTCTTTGACTCTGCTATATGATAACCTCAGGCTGATTATCTTGTTTTTCTTACAGTGAAAATCAATAGAACTATTGTCAGGATTTGTTTTTCACTCATTTATTCGGCAAACATTCTGATGCCACTGTTAGAAAGGTACTGTGCTAAATAAACACTCTGCTAGGCCTGGAGCCAGGAAGACCTGGGTACAAATCCGGCCTCAAATGCTTAATTAGCTGTGTGACCCTGGGCAAGTCATTCAGCCTTATTTGCTTTTTTCAGTTCCTCATCTGTAAAATGAGCTGGAGAAGGAAATGACAAACCACTCCAGTGTCTTGGCCAAGAAAACCCCAAATGGGGTCATGAAGAGTTGAATGTGACTGAACAACAGTAACAGAAGTGCTAAACGCTCTTGGTATATAAAGAATAATGGACTTGGCCCACAACTTATAGTATAGAAGAGAACAATTATGATGTGAAATGTAAGTGCATAAGAGGCAGAAACAGTGTACCATGAATTCAGAAGTGCTGGAATGTTTTTGCCTAAAGAGTAGAAGTTTGGCGAAATTTTCATAGAGGGCGAAATTTTCATAGAGGTGACATTTGAGCTATATCTTGAAGGGTGATGAATATTTCCATAAACAGCGCTAGAGAATAGGGCATTAAGAGGTATAAGGAATAGCTTGAATCAAAAGAGGAAAGACATGTTCAGTTTTCTTGGAATTTAGACTAGGGGTTTGTTGTTGTTCAGTTGTTTTTCAGTCATGTCAGACTCTTTGTGACTCCATTTGAGGTTTTCTTGACAGAGATACTGTAGTGGTTTGCCATTTTCTTCTCCATGTTGTATTACAGATGAGAAAACTGAGGCAAACAGGGTTAAGTGACTTGCCTAGGGTCACACAGCTAGTAAATGTCTGGGGCTGGATTTGAACTCAGGTGCTTTTGACCTTCCAGGTGGACAGTCCTCTTAACCTCACACAGTTAAGCAAGGAAACTAGAACTTACAGCTAAAGGCTTTCTTCCTCTCCTTCCTCTAGGTTGGAGACCAGGCTACAGACTTGATTGAATAGCCTTTTTTCATCTTCCCTGGAAGGGATGAATCTGGTGTTTAATGGAATGTTGTTTCTCTTACCTGGGGAAGCTGGAGACTTGCAGGCCTGACCACAGAGGCTTAATGGAGTGGTGCCTTCTTTCCTAACCTCATAGGCCAGAGACTAGTTTGAAATAGAATAACATCTTCTCCCCTCAGTAAAAAAAAAAGGCAGTAGACTGTTTCCATAGTTTAGTGAGAACTGAAAAGCTTTGAGTTTTGTTTTATTCTTTTAGTTTATATTGTTGTTGATACGTGTTTTTTAATACAAATTTTGAACCATTTCTTTGTATTCTACATATTTGTCATTTTTTACTGGGGCCCTTATACCAAGGGACTTTAAAATACATGTTACTTCAAACACACCAACTTCTTTATTTCTCAGTTTACTTAAGGCCCACGACCTTGTTCCTTCCCTTTGCCGCTGTAATGCAGGGATGTGGATATGCACTTGACTTTTACTCCCAATTATTTTGTTTGAAATTACTTTATCTCAGCAGTTCTCAACGTGTGGGTTATGTTCAATTCATAACAATGAAAATACATCCTGCATATCAGATATTTACATTACTATTCATAACAGTAGCAAAATTACAGTTATGAAGTAGCAACAAAAATAATTTTATGGTTGGGGGTCACCACAACATGAGGAACTTTATTAAAGGGTCACAGCATTAGGAAGGTTGAGAACCACCGCTTTATCTGATCATGCATCTACCCCTAGTCTCTACAACTCCTAAGCATATTCTTTATCTTCACCAAGATTTGGGATCTCTTTCATTACTTCCTTTTTTTCCCCAATCTCAGCCCGTTAGTGAATCTGTCAGCTGTCAAAGTGATTTTTCTTTAAGCACTGATTTGACCAATGTATTCTCTGCTCAGTAAACTCTAATGGCTCCCTAATACATTTGAGATCAAATCCAAATGCATGTATTTGGTATTTAAAACCCTTTACAACCCAACTCTAACTTACCTTTTCAGCCTTCCTTATCTGTTTAAAAAGTTTTTGTTGATATGTTCTGTTTCGTATATCACTATAGTTATCTCAGAGAGCTATCTCGTGTGACAAAATAGTATTTTTTAGAGAGGGGGGGTAAAGTCAGCATTGATTGAAATGCTGAAAAAGTTAAAAAATATTTACACTGTGTAACAAAACCTGTAGATCTCCCATTCTCCCTGAAAGGGGGTTGAAGGGATAGGCTGGATATGTCTATCTTTCTTAATTCAAGTCCTGTTTGATCTTTGTAATTTTGTTATATTTACCTTGCCTTATTACATTAGCTTAACTCATATACCAGAATCAGCACAGCATAGGGCTCAAAAGAACCTAGAAACCACTTTAATCACTCCAATATTTAACTTCCTTTTCAAAAGAAGACACCTGGTAGCCAAGAGAATCTTTCCAGCCTTTTTACCATTGTATTTCTTTATGCATTCTGTGGTCCAGTCTGTCTGGTCTTCTTATTCTTTAGTAACAGTGCTCCATTTCTTATCTCTCTGCCTTTCAGTGCAGTGGCTGTTCCCCATCCAGGAATGTACTCCCCTTTCACTGCTACCTCTTAAAATTCCTAGTTTCTTTCAAGATGCTCAAGCACCTCCTTCAGGGTAAAGACCTTAGTGAAGTGGATGGAAGCGGTGGAAGGCAAAACTATGGCAACCCCATTCACTGGACAGGGATAAGTAGAAAGAAAGGCCACCTTTGGAAAGAGATTTAAAGGTATATGTAGCATCAGTGGATTGTCTAGTCATGTTAATCAAGAAAGTGGTAGTGCTGTTGGAAAATATGTAAAAATTCCTAAGGGTACAATAGAAGTATTGACAAGGGTAGAACAAGCATCAGGAATGTTAACATTCAGCAAGAGATAGTGGGGAAAGCCCTGGATTTGGAGACAAGATTTGAGTTAAGATCCTGCTTCTGTTGCGTGCTATCTGTGTGACCTTTGGCAAGTTTCATCATCAAGTCACCGTCAGTTGCCTTTCCTCTGTGTGGAGGGCTGAAGAATGGAGCATTAAAGTTCTCCCAAAGTCATCCTTTATAGAGTACTTACAACCTTCCAGGTAACTCCATTTTCCATCAGGACATCTCATTGGCTTTAACTTTACAGCACACTATGCCCCTACCAGGTAATCCCTAGTGGCTACCCTCCATTATTCCCCCCACCCCCTTTAGAGCTTCCTTTTGCTTGTTGTCTTCCCCCCGTTAGATTGTAAGCCTTTTGAGGGCAAGAACTATCTCTCTTTTTCTTATTTGTATCCCCAGGGCTTTGCACAGTGCCTGGCACATAGTAGGCTCTTAATAAATGTTTATGGAATTGAAATCATTTTGTCTCATTTGCTCTCTTCATTATCTGTAAAATGAGAGGATTGAAATACAGCCAATGTTCTTTAAGCTCTTTTCCACCTCTTAATCTTTGATTATCTTAATTTCAGTCACAAATGATTTTTCTATAGTATAACATATTTTATCATAAAAATTTTTTTTACACAGTAAAAGAATATGTACTTTTAAATGCTTTCTTCCTATAGGGACTCTCTTATGCCTATGGTAATATCACACACTATTCCTTGAGAAAGGCAGTGATAGAGATAACTGTTCAATATCCTTCCCATTAATGTTGAATGAAGCATGTTCTCCAAGAGTATCTGCCACTGGAATGAGGGATGTACTGTTCAGGATCCAAATGAGATCTTCAGGATCCATCTAGAGGTCATCATAATGCTGATCACATCAAACTCTAGAATATGACAGGGCATCTTCAGTGAGTTTCATAATAATTCAAAAGAGATTGGTTAACTCACATATGAAAAACAAACAGATGAAAAATGCCTATCGTCCAGGTGATGAGATGCAATCAAATAGTCAGTCCATGGAGTTAGAATATCAGTACCATCTGTCTAGGACAGACGTTGCATGTGGACAGTGCACTGGTATCAGAAATCAGTAGAGGAAAAGGGCGCACTGAGTTGTATTTGGGAAATTTCACAGTGATTTTAATCCCCCCAAGCTGCTGCCTCTCACACAAATCCATTTTTATAATACTGCTACTTTTCCAGTAATACTGAATGGTGGTGAATAACTACAATCTCTAAAGGATTAGTTGTAGGTGAACAAAAGAGTGACGAAGGAGATGCATGATCAACATAGATAGCCTGCAGTGTATTTCTAATCTAGAGCAACATCGTCTTGGAAACATATAAGGACCAGTTGTGTAGAAAGCTCATGTGAAATAAAAAACAGATGAATACTTGCACTGGTACTTGGTGAACTTTAAAAAGACCTAGAACATATTAAATTAGTATCCTATAAGAGAATGTAAGTGATTTTTAAATCTATACAGAGGAGAAACTTAAAGAAGCAAGATTATAGATGCACTGAAGTACAGTTAATCTTTTTTTTTTTTTTAGGTTATACTATGTCCTGAGAGGCATTATGGCATAAAAAGGCATAAAGTTGGCTTTAAAGAGGTCAAAGTCCTGTCTTGCATGCATTGGCTGTATGACCCTGGAGAAGTCCCATACCCTTTCATTGTTCCAAGCAACTCTAATGCTGCTTTGCATTAGAAGAGGGAGTTTACTTTCTAGGTTTTTGTTTCCTAATGAAATTATAAGTCCAGTCCTCCCCCAGAACCCAAATCACCTTGAAGCCTTTAATTTTTATATTAATTTCTTGAATTAATCAGCTTTCCTGCCTTTATATTCTTTTATCTGAAACTGGCAACTTTATTGCTACTTAATAGCTCTCTCCTTTGACCCAGTCCCTCATTGCCAACTCTCAGTCTAACTTATTTCCACTGATGTTTTGTAAATTAGCCTGAATAAATGAATAGGCATTTATTTAATACCTACTATTGCCAAGCACTGGGGATACACATAGAAAATTGAAACAGCTCCTGCTCTTAACTCATACTCTAATTAGAGGAGTATCCAATATATCTGGAAGCAATTCAGCTTTAGCATAGGTGGAAAATCTTGAAAGATGTGTGGGGACAACAGTGAGGTAGGTGGCAAGAACCAGAAGTCCTTACGGTATATCAGTAGAGGAAAAGGGCGCACTGAGTTGTATTTGGGAAATTTCACAGTGATTTTAATTTAATTTCACAGTGATGCCTGGGGATCTGAGTGGCATAACGTAATGGCTAATAGTTGGTCAGTGTGCAGGGGCAGGGCAGGTATGTGTGTTTGTGTCTTGGGCATTACACATTGTCTTGTACAGATGATACACTTTTAATTTATGTTTATCAATGATGATTCCAAAAAGGACGATCAGTATGAGAAGGAAGAGGCATAGGGAAGGAGCAAAAAGAATAAGCATTTATATAGTGCCTTCTGTGTGCTAGGTACTGTACTTAATGCTCTGAGTTATCTCATTTGATCCTTACAATACCCTGTGAGGTAGGCGTTCTTATTATCCTTATTTTATTATGCAATGTTAAAAAATGTTATTCACACTGAAAGTTTAATAATCCTCTCCCTGTACTCTTGCAAGCTGGCTTGGTGATCCTCTGTCTTATCAGAATGATTATGTTTGATGAATCCTAGCCCATCTGAATGCTATCAGGAGTCCTCTCTCCTCTGCAGGGTGGGACCCCTGGAGAGAACTGACACACCACAGTTGGGAAGAAGAGAGTGAGCTTGAGAATACAAGAAGAATGAGAATTTGAGTTCCCTTGTGGGGATGTGACAGCTAAGTGTCAAGCCAAGAGGCTAGACCTGATGTTTCTGACAGGGATCTGGGTGACTAGGATTGGGGGAAGAGGGCAGAGAGAACAACTGTCCCAGATGGTTTTAATCATCTTTTGCTATTATGTTAACACAAACAGCTAGCTGATGTAGATGAAGATTATTTGTAGACCTCTTAATACTGACCACCAAAGATTCAAGGCCAGGTTACATAGGGTCCTAAGAAGTAGTGGCAACAGCAGCAGCCCGTTCAGGCTTGCCGCTGTCAAATAACTAACATGCCTCATCCCATTTTCAGTTGTTAAAGCTGTTCTTTTTTCTCCAAAATTTATTTTAAAAAATATAGGAAATAATTTTTTATTTCAATCAGTAAACATTTATTAAGCACATACTAGGGGTAAACATTGGGGATACAAAGAAAGGTAAAAAACAGTCCTTACCCTCACAGCACTCACAGTGTATGGACACCATGCAAACAACCATGTATATAAACAAACTGTGTTCAGGGATCGTTGTTGTTATTGTTCAGTCATTATCATGTCCAATTCTTCATGGCCCCATCTGAGCTTTCTTGGCAAAGATATTAGAGTAGTTTGCTGGTTCCTTCTCCAGCTCATTTGACAGATAAGGAAACTGAGGCAGGGGTTCAGTCATTGCCTAAGGTCACACAGCTAGCAAGTTTCTGAGGCCAGATTTGATCCCATGAAGATGAGTCTTCTTGACTTCAGGCCAGGCACTAAACTCTGTCCATTGTGCCACCTAGCTGCCCATGTACAGAATACATCGGAAGTAATCAACAGAGGGAAGGCATTAGAACTGAAGAGAATTGGGAAGAGCTTCCTGTAGAAGGTAGGATTTTAGCTGTGACTTGAAGAAAGGGAAACTAGGAGATGAAGAGGGAGAGAGCATTCCAGAGCATGTCCAGGGGGTTAGTCAGTAAACAATGCCCAGAGTCAGGAGATGGATATATTGTTGATAGAATTAGTAGATGTAGTGTCACTGTATCACAGAGTACATGGCAAGGGTGTGAAGACTGGGAACATGAGGGAATCGGGTTATGAAGGATCCTGGTAAGTCACTGTGCTAAACTCTTAAAGAAATAAAGACAGAAGAATTCTTGCCTTCAAGGAGCTTACATTTTACTAGGTGGAAATATCTCTAGAACATAAGCGTGTCAGTAGCTGGAAGGCTTTAAAAAGGTTAAAAGGAAGAAGGGACTCGGGCTGAGTTTTGAAAATTAGGATTCTAGGAGGGAAAAGAGAGAACCTTGCAGGTATGAGGTATAATCATTGAATACAAAAAGGTAGGAGATGGAATTCTGAGTTTGGGGAGCAACTGTTACTCCAGTTTGGCTGAAACATAGAGTAAATGAAAGATAGAAATATGAAATAAGTATGGAAAAGTAGATTGGAGCCAGAGTGTGATGGGCTTTAAGTGCCAAATAGAGGGGATTGTATTTTATCTTAAAGGTAGAATGGAGCCAATAAGATTTTTTTTTACCAGGGGAACAATAAAGTCAGGCTTGTGTCTTACGAAGTTTTTTTTGAGCCACTGTGTGGAAGATGGACAGGAGAGAGAAGAGTTGGGGAGAGGGAGATAGATGTCAGGAGGCTCTTACCGATAGTCCAGAGGAGAGGTACTAAGGCCCTGAACTAAAATGGTGATTGTGTGAGTAGGGAGAAGAACATGAATGTGAAAAGGAAAGGAAAGGAAAGAAGGGAATATGCATTTATATAGCACCTACTGTATTCTAGGCACAGTGCCTAAGTATATTACAAATACTATCTCATTTGAAGATAAGAAATGCTTAGCAGACAAAATCTGTAAGACTTGAAAACTAATTAGAAATTTGGGAGTTCAGGGAGATGGTGGGACATGAAGGGGAGAGAAAAGAGACAAGGATGAATGAGTTTTTGAACTTCAGTGATTGAGGACACCACTCTTTTCCCAATAGAAAAATTTGGAGGCAGGATAAATGTCAGAAGGTAAATGTCACTTTTGGACACAATTTTAATGTGCTAAGGGGACAGCCAGATGGAGCTGTCCACTCAGCAGTTGGAGATACTGGACTAGAGTTCAGGAGACAAATTTTGGCTGAATTACTAGATTTGGGAGGAATCTTCATAGAGAATATAATCAAAAACAAAGGGGTTAATGAGATCAAGGTGGAGAGATAGAGAGAGAGAGAGAGAGAGAGTGTGTGTGTGTGTGTGTGTGTGTGTGTGTGTGTACACACATGTGTTTATTTGTTTCTAGCACCAGGTCAAGTTTTGAGGGAATGCTCTCACATAGGGTATGAGAGATGGCTCACATTCCAGAAAAGGAGACTGACTGAGCATGAGGATTTGAAGGTAGAAAAATCTGGAAGGAGAAGAATGTCGTATAGGCCAGAGAGGAAGTATATAAAATGTTCAGGAGGAGGGCATAGTTGTCAGTTGGAGGAAAGATGTAAAAAAAATCAAGGAGGATTAAGATTTTTTTTAGAAGACCATCAGATTTAGCAGTTAAGAGATTGTTGCTAACCTTTGAGAGCATTCTAAGTACGATAGTGGGGTCAGAAGTCAAAATGCAAAGGATTGAAAAATAACTGCATGGTAAGAAGCAATAACAAGTTTAGCAGTTAGAGAGGAAAGACATAAAACAGTAGTTTGAGGGAAAGGCCAAGTAAAGCCCTTTTTAAAGACTAGTCATTTCTTGTCATTTTGGGAGATACTAAGGAGATACCTTAGTATGTTGGTAGGCAAAGAGGAAAGAGCTGGTAAGAAGAACTTGAAGATGAGTGAATGAAGAAACAAACTAAGCCTAAAATAGAAAAGTAGATCCAGAACATTAACAGAAGAACCAGCTTTGGCAAAGAGGAAGGCCTCCTCTAATACTGGAGCAAAGGAATAAGGGAATGAGGGAAGGGAATAAACACTTATAAGAATAATGGCTAACCTTTATAGAGTGCCAGCTATGTGCCAGATTCTGTGCTAAGTGCTTTTTACAAACATTTATCTCGTTTGATCCTCAACAATTCTGTTCAGGTAGTTGCTATTGTTGCCTGCATTTTAGCGTTGAAGAAAATGAGGTTAACAGATTAAGTGTCTTGCCCAAGGCCACACAACTATTAAGCGGCTGAGATTGTATTTCAACCCAGGTTGTCTTGTCCTTAAGTCCTCCTGTCCTCAGGTCTAGCACTTTATGTGCTGTACCACCTAGCTACCTCAAAAGATAGGAATGGTTAGTGTTAGAAGGGCTATGGAAAGACAGGTACCTTTACGCTATTGAAATTGGACTATGTGTCCTAGAAAACAACTTGGAACAGTGCTAAGGAAGTGACTAAAATGCCCATAGCCTTTGATCTGGAGGCAAATGATGAGGTCTCTTCTCAAGGTCCAGGTATCTGTGAACCCGTAGGATGTTGGGAAATGTAACTATACATCAAGGCTTCCAGAAGACACAATGAAAGAGGAGGGCAGAAAGGGATAGGAATAACTGGATAGAGATGGGAATTTGGGTAGAGGTATAGCTGCAAAATGGCAATTATTGAGTGCTTTAGATGACACACCTAGGAATTAAGAAGTGGGAGTTTGCTAGGAATAGGACAGGGCTTCTAACTAAGGGGGAGTATAAAAAGAATACCTATAAACACTTGTTAGGGATCTATTTAGAATTGTGGATGAGAGATGCCTTATGCCATTTCTCCCTACACCCCTGTCTTTCATGTTAAAGTAGCCTTACTCCTTACCTTACTCCTCTGCCTGCTCAGACTATCCCATTCCATCCTATCTCCAGCAGACTGCCCTCTATGTCATCCCCATTATCACTTATTTTTAATCTCTCCCTGTCTAATGGTTCCCTATTACCTACAAATATGCTTATGTCTCACCGATCCTGAAAACACCCTCACTTGATCCTTCCATCTCCACTATCATCCTTTGTCTCTTCTGCCCTTTGTAGTTAAACTCCTGGAAAAGTCTGTCTAGATACCTTTGCTTTCTCTCCCTTTCTTCCCTTAACCCCTTACAAAATCAGCTTCTGACCTTGTATCATCCCACTCAAACTTCCCTTTCCATAGTTCCCCGGCATCTCTTAGTTGCCAAATCCAATGGCCTTTTCTCAGAGTCCTTATTCTCCTTGACCTTTCTGTGACCTTTGACTTGATCACCCTCACCTCCTTGGTGGCACAGTGGATTGAGCGCTGGGTCTGGAGTCAGGAAAACCTGACTTCAAATCCAGACTCAAAACACTCATCTGCTGTGTGACCCTGGGCAAGTCACTTAAGCTCTCTTTACCTCAGTTTTCTCATCTGTAAAATGGGAATGATAATATCTCCTACCTCCCAAGGTTGTTGTAAAGATCAAATGAGATAGTACTTGTAAAATGCTCAGCACAGTGCTTTGCACATATTAAATGCTATATAAATGCTAGTTGTTATTCTCTCTAGGTCTTCAGGACATCACTTTCTCCTGGTTGCCCTCATACCTATTGTTAACTCCTCCTTAGTTTCCTTTGCAGGATCCTCATCCAGATCATGCCTTCTAATCATAGGTATTCCATAGGGTTCTTTCTATTCTAGGCTCTCTTTTCTTCTCCCTCCATATTACTTCTCTTTATGATCTAATAAGTTCTTGTGGAGTTTATCTAGCCTCTCTGCCTACTTCCAATCTTGCATCTCCAACGGCTTTCAGAAATCTTGAACCCAATCTGCAGCAGGCAGCTTACACTCAACATATCCAAAACAAAATTCATTATCTTTCCCTCTAAATCCTCCTTACCCCTCCTACCTTCACTATTAGTAGAGAGGGCAATACCATCCTTTAGTCCCTTAGGCTCACAGCCTGCAAGTCATCCTCAACTTCTCACTATCTCTGCCTGTCACCTATAAAACTTAGCCCAAGTTTTTGAGATGGGATCCAAGATCTTACAGTTTGGATATGAAGACAGTTCATTAGTTTTTTTCCTTAGCTGCCGGGTTTTTGCTCTTCTCTTCCTCCAGAGAGCTGTCTCAGCAACAAAGGTGATGTGAGGAGAGTGCCTCAAAATTTAAAACATGATATAATTGTGACTTGCTATTGTTATTAGCTACTGAATCCAAAAATAGACTGTTACAAACCTGTCCTTAGGTCCACAAGCCATTTCTAATGACTTTTTGTATTTTCCAAGTTAGTTAAGAACACTAAGAGCACACTCCTAACCATAGTTAGCTGTTTTATAGATACTGTATACTATTGTTCTCAAGAGTTCAGTGAAAGTCCATCCCTGCTTCTGAAGAGAGAGCTCAAAGTATGTGCCCAGTAAATGGTCAGTAATGACCCTTTCAGTGAAATCCAGTATAAAGACAATATATTGAATATCAAAATATGTATCATCCTATGGCAAGAATATACCCAATTTTGTTCCTTTTGAAAATAATAATGATGGCGCACATTGGGAAAACTCTCAAAATGCAAATAGAAGACATATGGATAGGTGTTTAGTTTTTTTTTAAGTGCATTGAATATTGAGTGGGCAATGAAGGGACAGCAGTGGCAATGATAGTAATCATCAACATTTTAAGCACAAAATTTTAAGGGGTTGGGGATACTATATATAATGTTAACTAAAAAACTGGCACCAAGTTTTGAGGTATTAAAACATGACTTATCTTTAAAAGATGTAAGTTTGTCTTGTATTACCCTGTAAGATTTGTGCCAGGTTTTGGTTAATCATTTTCTCGTTGATTATATTTGATCCAAGATGACTCATTTTTTAAGGAGCTTTATTGTAGCACTACAAATTTACTACAGGAAGCCTGGGAGGAAATGAAGCATTGGGTCATTGGATTTTTTTCAAAAAAATTTTAATTTTTGGTATCTTTATTGCACCTGGTAGTGGTAAAGTTAATTATTTCTCAATAACTGAGTTCTGCAAGGAGCCCTGTACTCCATTAACTGCTTCTTGTAGGGTATGCTGCAACATACAAACCTGTTTTTATAACTCATTTGTGTTTGTATGGATAGATCTTTGTTAAATGTTGTTCTGACTGATACATTGTGTAAATTTAATTTAAGATTTTTTTTTTAGCTTGTTAACTAAAGGTTGTTTAGCCTTAGTCTAGCTGAAAACTTTGAAAGATGATTCACATTTTTTTGTTAGAAGGTGGTCTCAGTTATTATTTGTTTGGTTATAATATTTGATCTCCTGAAGAGCTGCAGTAATGTATAAAATGGAAGAACTCTGCTTAAATAGAACCACCATAAATTTCTAATCTTCAATTTTCTATAAAATGTTATTCAGCTTGGATTTTGAGAAGATCTTAGTCAACTAGCATTTATTGAATGTCTGTTATGTGACAGATACTATGTAAGCACTGGGCCTACAAAGGAAGTTAAAAAAAAAACCAACCAGTCCCTTCTCTCAGGGATCTCACAATCTAATGAGACAGTATGTAAACAACTTTGTGCAAACAAGATAAATATAGGATAAATTGGGAGTAATCTTAGAGGGAAGACGCTAAGATTGGAGAGATCTAGCAAAGGTTTCTTTAAAAAGGTGGGACTTTAGCTGAGATTTGAAGGAAGCCAGAGAAACTATGAAGTAGAGATAAGAAAGGAGAACATTCCAACTATAGGGACGGTCAGTGAAAACCCTCAGAGTGGGGAAATGAAGTGTTGTATGCTGGAATGATAAGGAAGTCAGTATATGTATGAGTGATCACAGAATATGGGGAGGGGAGTTAGGCTTTAGAAATCTGGAAAGGTAAGAAGAGGTCAGGTTATGAAGGGCTTTGAAAGCCAAACAAGATTTTAAGTTTGATCCTGGAGGTAATATGGAGCCGCTAGAATTTATTGAATGGGGGAGGCGGATATG
Source organism: Pseudochirops cupreus (assembly GCA_028627135.1). Classification (NCBI taxonomy): domain Eukaryota; kingdom Metazoa; phylum Chordata; class Mammalia; order Diprotodontia; family Pseudocheiridae; genus Pseudochirops; species Pseudochirops cupreus. The sequence continues at coordinate 71,358,293 of CM053581.1, forward strand.
TATGGTGAGACCCTCTCGTTTTAGGAGAACCAATTTGACGACTGATTAGAGGATGGGTGGGGTGGGGTGGGGTGGGGTAGGACTTGATGCCTAGGAAAGAAAATGTGCTAGAGATGTTACCAAGATAAAAGTGACAGAACTTGAGAAGTCCAGGATAACCCCTGGATTTTGAGCCTGAATAACTGGGAGGATGGTGCCCTTGTCATGGTAATAGGGAAGTTAGGAAGAGGGGAGGGATTGGAGGGAAAGATAACAGCTCAGTTTGGGATATGATGAGTTTAATATGTCTACAAGACATCTAGTTCAGCATGTCTTATAAGCAGCTGGAAATGCCAGTCTGCAGGTTAGAGGAAAAGTTAGTACTGAATAGAGATGATAATTCACCAGTCGGACCATTAAAGCTTCTGCAGTGTGTTAAGCACTGTGCTAAGTGCTAGAGATAGAAAAAGAGGCAAAATACAGTCTCTGCCCTCAAGTTGCTTATAATCTAATGGGATAGGGAGAAAGTAAATGTCTATAGAATTTTAACTCGGGTCTTCCTCATTTCACGTCTGGTGCTCTATCTGTATCACCTAGTTGTGGATGTTAGATATGCAAATTGAAACCATGGTTGCTGTTGAGATTGCCAGATGAAATAGTATAGAAGGGGAAGAAATGAGGGCCCAGGACAGAACCTTTTGGAGAACAGAGAGAACAGAGTTAGGAAATATTGGGAGATAAGTATAGGTATAGTTACATTGGAGACAGTTCTCAAGTCTGATTATTGCAAAATTGTGGGATATAGCCCATCTTTCAGGTTTTCAGTAGATGGATGACCAACTCCTTGGTATCAGTCCAGAGCCCCTATGGAGTTAAGTTATTACTTGACTCCACATTGAAGACCGCTGGTCTAATTCACCAGTTTTTTGGCCTAGGACAGCCCAAATATTAGAAACTGGAGTTGTTTTTCCATCTTGGTTGTATTAAATGTTAGTTCTTAATACAGGGAAAGTTTGATTTACCAGAATGCTTTAAGAATGGGCTATTAAGTACCAGTTGTCTCATAGGGCCTTACAAAACAAAAGCTACACTATACTGTACTTTGTGATTTAATAGAGAAAACAGTAGTGCAGCCAGATGTACTCCATTAAATACAAAGCTTTTTGCATGTTTGTGAAAAATGGCTGTAAATAAAATCATCCTTCAAGTATAACAGGCAGCATACTATTTTTTAAAAATTGTATTATAAATTCTTTTGTAAATCAAACATTTACTAATAATAGTAATTTCTCTTATGTAAATTCAGATATTTATCTAATAGTCTGGAATCAGGTGAGCATATAAATTTTGTTGTATAAAGGTAGACAACTAAGTTCATTCTCAGTTAGATAGTGAATAAAGAAATATTGACATTTAGATATAATGAGATCAGGGAGGATTTACCATCTCATTATGTAGGGAAAACATCCAAGACAGAAGTGTTTGGGATTGTTTTGTTTTTAGTTTCTTTAGGTATTAAGATTAAATCTTCATAATTATGTAGCCTTGGATAGGAGGAAACAAGTGACCCTATAGGCTAAGTCCTTCAGATTTCATAATGTATTACACATTCAGGGTCACCTCCTTGCTTCGGGTACAGTTTTGTTATAAGGATATTGCTTTGGAGCCAGAGGCTGGTAGTAAAGGTACATGAATAGCATGAAGCTGATGAAACCAAAGAGATGATTATATTTGTTATTCCAGGAGACAAATGTGAGGGATGTGCCCATGTGGTACTCTGTGTGTGTGTGTGTGTGTGTGTGTGTGTGTGTGTGTGTGTGTGTGTGTGTGTGTGTGTGTATTTCATTGTGCATCAGTTCATCCCTTTCGAACTCAGTTCTCTATGGTCCCAATCATAACAATGTATCTTTTTCTTGCTGGGAACAGTTGGGAAGCTTGGGATATTCGTTTGCCATACCCAAAGCCCTGGTCTGGAAGAGGGCTCATACATTATGTATTTCTTGCCAGCAGAGACATTCATTTCCATAGTTTGGGGTACAGTCTGGGGAGCATGGCCTGGTTAAGACTGAAGGCTCCCCAGGCTGCCTAGTCCCTCAGAGGGGTCACTCACTGGATTGCCCACAACCACTACCATTTTAGCCCAGTAAGAAGTCTTTTTTTTAGGGGCCGCTAGGTGGCGCAGTGAATAGAGCACCAGCTTGGAGTCAAGAGGATCTGTTCAAATGTGGCCTCAGACACTTCACACACACACACACACACACACACACACACACACACACCCACACACACCCGTTATATGACCTTGGGCAAGTCACTTACCCTACCTCCCCCCTCTCCAGAAAAGCCAAAAAAATAAAAAAGTCTTTTTAGGCTATAAATAATGAATAAATGAATAAAAGAAATGAGATTTAAAACTAGCCTTGTTTTGTTTTTATCTCTAAATGTCAAACAAAATAGTAACAGTATAAAGAAAGTTGTAATGAAAATTTTTTCCCATACTCTTTGATCTTTCAGTACCATTCCTAGACCCCAAAGAGATCAAAGAAAGAAGAAAAGGACTTATGTGTACAAAAATGTTATAAACAGCTCTTTTTTGTGTGATGGCAAAGAATTGGAAACTGTAAGGGATTCCCATCGATTGGAAAATGGCTACTAATTATGGCACACAAATATAATGGAATATTAGTACATCATAAGAAATTATGAAGGGGGGGGCGGCTAGGTGGCGCAGTGAATAGAGCACCGGCCCTGGAGTCAGGAGGACCTGAGTTCAAATCTGGCCTCAGATACTTGATATACTTACTAGCCGTGTGACTTTGGGCAAGTCACTTAACCCCAACTGCCCTCCAAAAAGCAAAAAATAAATTTATTTTTAAAAAAAAGAAATTATGAAAGGAATGGTTTCAAAGAATCCTGGGAAAATAGATATAGAGTGAAATGAGTAGAACCTAGGGAACAATTTATACAAAAAAACCCAAAATTACAGAAGATAAACAACTTCAAAAGATTTAAGAACTATGATGAGTGAATTGCTCAGTAATAATTATGGAAGAACCATGATAAAGCATGTTACCCCTCCTGCTGATAAAGAGGCGATAGAATCAGAAGGTTGATATATGTATTTATCAGACATGGCAAATATAGGAATGTTTTGTTTGGCTATCTATTTGTTATAAGGATTTTTTTCCTTTTTTTTTCTCAAGGGAGAAACAGGAGAGAAATTTTGTTCATTGAAAAAAAATCAATTTAAAAATAAATTTTTCAAAAGGAGTTCCATTCCAAGAGAGAATCCTTCCATAGGCATTCTTGATGGGACATTTGGCCGTTCTATCCCATCCAGTTGTTTGGTTCACTGTTTCAGACATGAACTCCAGCTGCTGGCTAATTCTGCAATATCATCACCCATCAATTTTTAATACATTGTCACATACATTCTTAACTCAGTAGCTAATGTGAAAACATATACCTCGTAGGGTAGATAATGTATATAGCAATGATATCTCTTGGTCAAAATGTAAGGACATTTTAGTTACTAAAGAATTTTTTTTTAATATAATTCTAGATTGCTTACCAGGATAGACCAACTCACAACTTTGCCACTAAATGCAGTGATGTCTGTATTTCCACAACCTAATTAATATTCATTATTCATATTTTTTGTCCTCTTTGCCAGTCTAATGAGTGAGTAAAATCTCAGGATTGTTTTTATTGCACATACTGATTATTGACGCTACTGTGAAAATTTTTCTCCATCAAACATTACACAAAGAACTATTAAAGAGACACAGATTGGAGCAGTATTTCATATGGTTTGCCATTCTTTTGAAAGCTATTCAAAACTTTTGATCACTTATTCTTTGTGGAGAGGCTCTTCTTGGTTGTATATATTTATGTTAATTCCCTATATATCTTGGATGTGTTCCTTCTCAGAGATGTTTGTCACCAAAACTATTTCCCCCTATTGATAGCTTCTTAGTATAGTTGCATTGATTTTCTGTTTATTCCAAAGTATTTCAGATTTACAGAATCAGACTTATCTATCTTAACTTTTGCTATCACTTTACTCTCAACTTGGTTAAGAATTTTAAAGTAGCTGCCCTATTTCTCTTCTACTTTGTGATATGACCTCTATTACTCAGGTGGCAGATTCATGTGGGGAACTCTTGATTTCTGTTTTCTTGATAATTCTGGTCAGATACAGAGTTCTTTCCCAGGATGATTTATGTTCTCTGATTAATAAACTGTAGGTAATAGAGAGCTTATTGTTTCTGATTCTTCCTTTCTAGTCTATTTCATTGATCTAATTTTCTATTTTTTAATCAGAACTAGATAGTTTTTGATAATTATTGCTTGACAATATAATATGAGAACTGGAAGTAACATTATCCTTTCATTTCTATATTTTTTTATTTTGTGTAAGATTTTTTTATTATGTAGTTTTTAAAAATGTGGGTAAATAAATGCAATCGAAATCAAAAGGGAAACAACTAATTTGGAAAACAATCTTAAGCAAATTTCTCTGGTAATGGTTTAATATCTAAGAGATAATGATATAAAATGTATAAGAAAAGCCATTCCACAGCAGGTAAAAAGTCAAAGCATACAAATAGGTTTCAAATGAAGTGCAGGCCATCAACAAGTATATGAAAAAAATGATCCAACTCTAATGATACGCATTTAAATGAAGTTTGTCAGTTTTGAGGTTCTTAGCTTACACCCCTCAGCTGGACAAAAGTGAGAAAAGTAGAAAGTAGCAGTTGTTAATTATAGGAGGACAGGTACATTAGTGCACCAGCAGTGGGAACTGCAAACTAGTTTGAACATTTTGGAATAATACCCAAAAGGTCACTAAACTGTACATACCCTTTTACTGATATCTTTTTTTTTTTGCAATGATACTATTGAGCATGTACCCCAAGGAAGTAAGAGACAGAAGGAAAATATGTATAAGAATGTTTATAGCAGCTGTTTTTATTGTAGCAAAGAACAGGGGCAAAAAATAGGTGACCAGCAGTTGGGAAATGACTGAACAAATTGTGGCATATGAATGCAAGCGGAATTTGTTTTTTATTTATTTATTGGTAGACTTCTCTGTGTGTGCATGTGCATGCAGGCATTTGCATGTGTATTCTAAGAGATATCCAGTATCTTGATTTGTTAGCTTGGTTATATAGATGTTATATGGGAGGGCTTTTGCTTGGGAAAAAAGTGAAAAAGGTAGGAATAGATGAGTAAAAGAACATTAGTAAAACGTTTTAAAAGTTAAAAAAAATTTTTGGTTCATGTGACACTTTTGGAAAATTATTTCATGAAAATATAATTCTGCTTCCATAACCATTTTGATAGTTGGACTATAGAAATCTCTTCTTAATCATATTTAAGTATAAGTAATTGCAAACTTGGAAAAGAATTTTTACAACCAGTATTTCTGAGAAAGGCCTCATTTCTAAAATATATGGAGAATTAAGTCAAATCTATAAAAATTCCCCAGTTGAGAAATGGTCAAAGGATATGGATAGACAGTTTTTAGAGGAAGAAATTAAAGATATTTATAAGCATATGAAAAAATGCTCTAAATCACTAGTGATTAGAGAAATGCAAATCAAAACAACTTTGAGGTACCACATCTCACCTGTCAGATTGGCTAAGATGGCAAAACAGGAAAATGATAAATGCTGAAGAGGATGTGGAAAAATTGGAACATTAATACATTGTTGGTGGAGTTGTGAACTGATTCGAGCAATCTGGAGCTAGGCCTAAAGGGTTATAAAAAAGTGCATACCCTTTGACCCAGCAATACAACTTCTGGGGCAGTATCCCAAAGAAATCACAGAAGCGGGGGAGAAGACCCGTATGTACAAATATATTTATAGCAGCTCTCTTTGTGGTAGCAGAGATTTGGAAGTCAAGGGAATACCCATCAGTTGGGGAGTGGATAAATAATTTGTGGTATATAAATGTAATGGAATACTACTGTGCTATAAGAAATGAGGAACAGACAGACTTCAGTATAACTTGGAGAGACTTGCACAAACTGATGCTGAGTGAGAAGAGCAGAACCAGGGGAACATTAAACAATTACAGACACAATGTATGTGTGACAGCTAACTTTGATAGACTGGACTCCTCTCAGCAATACAAGGTTGGAAGACAGCTATAAAAGACTCATGATGGAAAGAGATGGATATTCACATCCAGAGAAAGAACTACAGAGTCTGCAGATTGAAGCAAACTGTTATCTCTCATTTGTGTTTTGTTTTGTTTTATTATCCCTTCTTCCTCATTGTTCAGCCTGTTGATTATAATCCTTTACAACATGACTAATGTTCAACATAAAGGTATGTAGAACCTATATTTAATTACATGCCATTATGGGGGTGGGGGGGAGAAGGCAGGTGGAGACAATTTGAAACTTAAGAGATTGTGGAACTGAATGTTGTAAAGTAAATAAATAAATTTTAAAAAAATAATTGCAAACCACATTTAATTGTCTGCATTGATTATAAGTTTATAATGAACTATATAAAATTTCCACTGAATTATGGGGGGGGGAAGAAGTTCAAGATCTTTTATTCCTCCAAATGAATCTTGTTATTATTTTGCTAAGTGGCATAGTAGATAGAGTGCTGAAATTGCCATCAAGAAGACCTGAGTTCAAATATGGCCTCAGACACTTAGTACCTGTATGATCTTGGGCAAGTCACTCAGCTTCTCTCTGCTCTAGTCCATAACTAAAATAGGGATGATAATAGTACTTGCCTCCCAGGGTTATGGTGAGGATCAAAGGAGATAATATTTGTTTTGTGCTTATTACAGTTCCTGGCACATAGGAGTAATAATAATACTTAATATTAAATACTTAATAATTTTTTCTTTCCTTTATTCCTTTCTTATCTTTTTCCTTCCCTTCCTCCCTTTCTTCTGTACGGTGAAAGAACATTGGATTTGAAGCCAAAATCATTTGCCTATGTGATTTTGGTCAAGTCATTTAATTTCCCTGGACCTCTCAGTTTCTTCGTCTGTAAAATGAAGGTTATGGTCTGGATTATCTCAAAGATAATTTCACACTCCTAAGCGTAGGATCATATAGAATTTAGCTATACTACTTTGTATCACAATTTCATAAGATCATATGATTGGATAATATTTAAAGAGGTATGGCAAAAGCATGCTTATAGTTTCAGTGAAGTGATCTCCTTGTCTATATTAGAACATGTCATTGGGAGAAATGAAAGAAGATAACATAGCTATTTTTGGAGAATTGGATAGATGGATTTACTATCCAACCTTTGTAATAAAATTTGAAGTTATTATTGTATGGTCTAATTGACGGGTAGGGAACCTGTAGCCTCAAAGCCACATGTAGTCTTCTAGGTCGCTGGGTGTAGCCTTTTGACTGAGTCCAAGTTTTACAGAACAAAACTTTTTATTAAAGGGATTTGTTCTGTGAAGTTTGGATTCAGTCAAAGGGCCACACTTGAGGACCTGGAGACCATGTGTGGCATTGAGGCCACAGTTTCCATATCCCTTGGCTAATTAATTAATTCTTTGTTGCAGTATTGTAATCATGGCACCATAATTCTATAGTCATAGTTACTTGGCACCCTGAATTCCTTTTTAAGAAAATGTGATTCTTACAGTAGAGTGAAATGAAGGAAGGTAGGCATATAGAAGGCATTACCAGGACTCAGATTTTAAATTAGTAATCATAAAACCATCTGGTTAAAAATAAATAAGCAAGCCAATAATCAGTAATAATAGCTAACATTTATATAGCCCTTGAAGGTTTGCAAAGCACTTTACAAATATTTCATTTTATCCTAAGGCCAGGTGTTATTTTTGTCCCCATTTTACAAATGAGAAAACAGGCAGACAAAAGTTAATTGGTTTGCCCAGAATCGCACACCTAGAACACAGGGCCAGATTTGAGTTCAAGGTCTTTCTGACTCCAAATCCAATATTCTGTCTATTGCACTGGACTAACTGACCCAAAGCAAACACAGAAGAGCAGTGTTTAGTAAACTCAAGAACACGAAATACGTGGGTCATGGCTCCGTAACTACAGGCTTGAAATGTAAACTCCAATGTAAAATCCAAAAACTTTTATTTTTAAGAAAGAGCTTAGTTGGAAAGATTGTACTACCCAGGTAACTTGATAACTAGGAAAAGACTGGAGAAAATCAGCCCTACAGTTTCTGGTGACTGAAGGAATATGAGAGAACTTAGAAGTCCTACATTGTTATGTATATGTCTATATACATATATGTATGTATGTACACACATAGATACAGATATATACAGATATAACACCAGGCCTTTATCAGTTCACTGTTTCTCTTCTAATTTTAAATGCATGGATTTTGTTGATGCAAAAACTTTTTAGTTTTATCTAATCAAAATCTTTTACAATCCTCTCTATCCTTTGTTCATGAATTTTTGTCCTATCCATAGTTGTGAAAGATATTTTCTTCCTTCCTGCTGTAAATTTAATAATGATGTGGCCTTTTATATTTAAATCATGTGTCCATGTGGCACTTTGGTATATGGCTTGAGATGTTCGTTTGTACCTAACTTCTACCAGATTGCTTCCTAATTTTCCAAGCAGTTTTTATGGAATAACATTGTTACCCAATATTTGGAAGGTTGGAGGTTTATCTGACATTTATGCTGTATTCTTTTGATTCCATATTTACCAAATATTTTTTGCTTATGTCAGAAGAGTTAGAAAATATATATAGAAGACTAGGAAGTACATTTTTGATAGTTATTCCTTACATGGCATTACCAGAGAAGATGCTTAGTAAGTGAATTACACCACCTTAGAGTCACAGATTTATAACTGGACATTATTTTACAGTTGAGGAAACTAAGGCTCAGAGTAGTTAAGGAAGTTGTTGAAGATCAGACAAGTAGTAAGTTACAGAATTGAGGTTTGAACCTACGTCCTCTGAGGCCAAATCATGTGTCTTTTTTTTTTTTTAACTTTTATTTATTTTAGTTTACATCATTCATTTCCACGAGATTTTGAGTTACAAATTTTCTCCCATCTTTCCCCTATCCACCATCCCAAAACAGCCATCTCATTGTATAACCCCTCCCCCAATCTATTCTCTCCTA
>CM053581.1:71367888-71441008 GCA_028627135.1 Pseudochirops cupreus
TCCAGGCCCTTCAATCCCTTAATGTAGAAGCTGCTAGATCCTGGGTTATCCTAATTGTGTTTCCACAATATTCATATTGTTTCTTCTTGGCAGCTTGTAATATTTTCTCCTTGATCTGGGGACTCCGGAACCTGGCTGTTATTTCTACGAGTTTTCTTTTGGGGATCTTTTTGAAGAGGTGATGGGTGAATTATTTCAAGTTCTCTTTTGCCCTCCGGTTCTAAAATATCTGGGCAATTTTCCTTGAGAATTTCTTGAAGGATGCTTTCTAAGTTCTTTTTTTGATCATGGCTTTCAGGTAGTCCAAAAATTTTTAAATTGTCTCTCCTGGATCTGTTTTCCAGGTCAGTGATTTTTTCAGGGAGATATTTCACATTGCCTTCTATTTTTTCATTTGTTTGGATGTGTGTGATAGTATCTTGATTTCTCATAAAGTCATTTGCTTCCATTTGCTCCACTCTAATTCTGAAGGAATTATTCTCTTCAGAGTGCTTTTGAGATACTTTTTCCATCTGGCAAAGTCAACTTTTTAAAGCATTCTTCTCCTAATTGGCTTTTGGGGCCTCTTTTGTCATTTGGGTTAATCTATTTTTTAAGGTGTTAATTTCTTCAGTCAGGCTGTTGACTCTCTTTTCATGATTTTCTTGCATTATTCTTATTTCTTTTCCCAATTTTTCCTCCACTTCTCTCATTTGGTTTTCAAAATCCTTCTTAAGCTGATCTCCAGCTTTTAAGTAGTCTTCATGTTTCTTGGGAGCTTTTGGTGCGGGAGTTGTGACTGTGTTGTCTTCCTCCCTTTCCCTGCTTTGATCCTTCTTTTCCCCAAAGAAGAAATCTAGAGTTTGGTTGCTGTTCTTACTTTGCTTCCTATGCTTGCTTATGGTTGGCCAGTCACTGATTTTTTAGCTCTGTGGAACTCTGCTTCCAGAGGGGAAAGCTCTGTCCCAAATTGCTGGGGTTTTCCCAGTTGCTGGTGCTTGTAGGAGGCTGCTGCAGCCCCCACCAGCTCTGGCTCACTGAAAACGCACCCCAGGACCACCACCCAAGACCACGATCTGGATCCAGGCCTCTCAGTGCAAGAGCACTTGGCCTCTGAACGATCACTTGGCTCCCCTGCAGTCTGCAGGCCAGGAGCTCTGAAGCAGCAACGTGGAGGCGGCTGCAGGGCCTCTGCTTCTGCTGCTTCCTTGCCCTGGAGGCAGTTTGGCCGGACCTCCTTTTCTCCCCCGATTTTAGCCGAGTTCCACTAACCTTTCACTTAGTCCTTTTTTCTTATGGTTTGATAAGTCTGGAAACTGCCACAGCTGCCACTGATCCACTCTCCTGAAGCTCCAGCTGTGGCTCAGCTCCTCAGGCTGCCCCCAGGGCCAAGCCGAGGGTTCAGGCTGGGCTGGTTTTTGTCTCCCAGCACTGAGATGGTCCCTCCTAGCCGAGCTGCCTTCAGCGGGAAATATATTTGTGTGTGTTTTAGAGCTCTAGAATTTGTTTAGAGTCATATTTTATGGGTATTTTGAGGTTGCTTTGTGGAAGCTACCGTACCTTGCTGCTCCTACGCCACCATCTTGGCTCTGCCTCCCCCCCCGCCATAATCTTAGCACAATATACAGGAAGAAATACAAAGTTACTAGCCGTGCTTATGTTTCATTGGTCAGTTAACTTATTCTTTTCTGGTGGGTGGCTTAGGTGATGTGAATATGATGAAAGTTTTATTTACCTCTAATATTTTAAGTGTCTACAAAGTGTACACATAAAGAAATACTAGTATATTGTAAGAGAGAAAGTGATTACATGTAAGATGTTACCTTCTTGGCCCCATGAATACAGGTAACCTTAGGAATACAGTAAGGAAATTGGATTAGATTACAGAATCATTATTCATTCATTCAGTCACAGAGTCCATTCAACCTAGATGTCCTCAAGGCCTCCCAAATTCAACATGTGCAAAACAGAACTTGTTATCTTTCCACCAAAACCCTTTCTTCAAACTTCTATGCTTCTGTTGAAGGCACTGCCATATATCCATTTATCCTTTTCAGTTTACAACCCAGGGATCATCCTTTCCTCCTTACTTTCCCTTACCACATATAACCAGTCTGTTGCCAGGACTTCTCAATTTTACCTCCTCATCTTTCATATCCACCCCTTCCGTCTACTTAACGTAGCCACCCTTCATCACCTCTGGACTAGGCCTTCTAATTGGTTCTCTTGCCTCTCTTTAATCTGTCTTCCACACAGCAGCCAGAGTGATTTTTTTTCCTTTTTTTTTAATTTAAATTTATTTACTTTTAGTTTACAACATTCAGTTCCACAATCCCTTGAGTTTCAAATTTTCTCCCCTCCCCACCCATGGCAGCATGCAATCAAATATAGGATCTCCAAATACCTTCACATTAAACATTAGTCAAGTTGCAAAGAAGGATTATAACCAATGAAGTGAACAGTGAGAAAGAAGAAACACAACAAAACAAACAAAAAAAGACAGCAAGTAGTTTGTTTCAATCTGCTTTCAGACTCTGTAGTTCTTTCTCTGAATGTGGATATCTCTTTCTATCATGAGTCTTTTGGAGTTGTCTTACAACCTTGTATTGTTAAGAGGAGCCCAGTCTGTCAAAGTTAGTCATCACACATACTATGCGTCTGTAATTGTGTACAAATTTCTCTTGGTTCTACTCTTCTCACTCAACATCAGTTTATATAAGTCTCTCAAGGTGATTATGAAGTCCATCTGCTCCTCATTTCTTTTAGCATAGTAGTATTCCATTACATTCACATACCACAACTTGTTTAGCCATTGATGGGCATCCTCTTGATTTCCAGTTCTTTGCCACCACAAAAAGAACTGCTATAAATATTTTTGTACATATGGGTCATTTTCCCACTTCTCTGATCTCTTTGGGATACAACTCTAGAAGTGGTATTGCTGGATCAAAGGGTATGCACTTATTTATAATCCTGTGGGCCTAGTTCCAGATTGCTTTCCAGAATGGTTGAATCAATTCACAGCTCCACCAACCATGCATTAATGTTCCAATTTTTCCACATCCTCTCCAGCATTTATCATTTTCCTGTTTTGTCATCTTAGCCAATATTACAGGTGAGATGTGGTATCTCAGAATTGTTTTGATTTGCATTTCTCTAATTAGTAGTGATTTCAAGCATTTTTTCATATGCTTATAGATATCTTTAATTTCTTTCTCTGAAAACTTTCTGTTGATATCCTTTGATATCTATTGGTGAATGACTTGTATTCTTATAGATTTGACTCAGTTCTCTGTATATTTTAGAAATGAGACCTTTATCAGAGATACTGGTTGTAAAAATTCTTTCCCAATTTTCCACTTCCCTCTTAGTCTTGGTTACATTGGCTTTATTTGTACAGAAACTTTTCAATTTAATGTAATCAAAATTATCTATTTTGCATTTCATAATGCTCTCTATCTCTAATTTGGGCATAAAATCTTCCCTTCTCCATGAATCTGGCAGATAAACTATTCCTTGCTCTCCTAGTTTGCTTACAGTATCAGCCTTTATACCTAGATTGTGCACCCATTTCAACTTGATTTTGGTATACAGTGTAAGATATTGGTCTATGCCCAGTTTCTGCCATACTATTTTCCAATTTTCCCCGCAGTTTTTGTCACATAGTGAGTTCTTATCCCAAAAGCTGGGGTCTTTGGGTTTATCAAACAGTAAATTACTATAGTCATTGACTGCTGTGTCTTATGTACCTAATCTGTTCCACTGATCCACTACTCTATTCCTCAGCCATTACCAACCAGTTTTGATGACCGCTGCATTATAATACAGATTAAAATCTGGTATGGCATGGTCACCTTCCCTCACATTTCTTTTCATTAATTCCCTTAATATTCTGGACCTTTTGTTTTTTCAAATGAATTTTGTTACTATATTTTTCTGGCTCTACAAAATAATTTTGGTAGATTGATTGGCATGGCACTAAATATGTGATTTAATTTAGGTAAAATTGTCATTTTTATTATATTAGCTCAACCTAGCCATAAGCAGTTGATGTTTTTTCAGTTATTTAGATCTGACTTTATTTCTGTGAAAAGTGTTTTGTAATTATGTTCATATAGGTCCTGGGTTTCTTCTAGCAGGTAGATTCCCAAGTATTTTATAATGTCTACAGTAACTTTAAATGCAATTTCTCTTTCTATCTCTTGCTGTTGAATTTCATTAGAAATATATAGGAATACCAAGGATTTATGCGGGTTTATTTTATAGCCTGCAGCTTTGCCAAATTTATTTATTATCTCAAGTAGGTTTTTACTTGATTCTCTAGGATTCTCTAATTCTAATTCTCTATATCTTTGTAATTTTGCAATATTCATTTTCAGTTGTTTTGTGATTACTACTCTTCCCATTTACCAGGAGAGAGTGGTGTGTCCTGAAAACTCAACATGTCCCAAATAGAACTCATTATATTTGCTCATAAAACCTCCAGTCTGTTATGACCTACTCTGTTTCTGTTGAGGACCATCCTCCCATGTCCTCAGACTTACAACCTAACTTCAACTTCTCACTTTCATCCATTTCCAGTCTATTGCCAAAATCTGTCAGTATCACCTTTGCACTCTCTCTTGTATGTTCCTTTCTCTCCTCTGACATTGCCACCTCTTTGCAGGCCCTCATTACTTTGCACCTGAATTATTGTAATAGCCTGCTAGTGGATCTGCCTTTGTCAAGTCTTTCCCCACCTTAATCCATCTTCCATTTAGCCACTAAAATTATTTTCCTAAATCGAAAGTCTGACCATGTCATTCCTCTCCTCAGTAAACTCCAGTGGCTCCTTATCACTTCCAAGATCAAATACACAATGCTTTAGTTTGGCATTCAAATACCTTTATAACTTAGCCTCCTCTTAACCTTTCCAGTTTTCTTATACCCTTAGTCCTGACATGTACTCTTTGATCTACTGACATTGGTCTTCCTGCTATTCCTGGAATAAGACATTTCATCTCTTGACTGGACATTTGCCCTGGCTATTCTTCTGTAACTGGAATGCTGTCCCTCCTTAGCTTCACGTGTTGATTTCCCAGGCTTCCTTTAATTCCCAACTAAAATCCTATCTTCATACAAAGCTCCTCTTAATTCTTGTGACTGTCCTATTTATCTTGTACATAATACTGTGTGTGTGTGTGTGTGTGTGTCTCCCCTGTTAGTTTATGAGGAAGCTAGGGGGCATAATGAATAGAGTGTTGGCCCTGGAGTCAGGAGGCCCTGAGTTCAAATATGGCTTCAGACACCTGAATGACCCTGGAAAAGTTACTTAACCCTGTTTGCCTTAGTTTCCTCATCTATAAAATGATCTGGAGAAGGAAATGTTGAACCACTCCATTATCTTTGCCAAGAAAACCCCAAACGGAGTCACAGAGAGTTGGATGTGTCTAATTGACTAAAAAGCAACATTAGATTGTTGTATATTAATTAATATACCATTACTTGTTCAGCCATTCCCTAGTTGATAGACCATGACAAAAAGAGATACTATAAATATTTTTGTAATTATGGATCTTTTTCCTCTGTCTGTGATTTCTTTGGGATATAGACCCGGAATTAGTTTCATTGGGTTGAAGAGTATGCACAGTTTAATAACTTTTTCCAAATTGCTTTCCATAATGGTTGGACCATTCACAACTCTACCAACAGTATATTGAAGTATCTGTTTTCCAATAGTTCATTCAACATTTGTCATTTTCCTTTGTTGTCACCTTAACCAATCTCATGGACGTGAGGTGGTACTTCTGAGTTGTTTTAATTTGTATTTCTCTAATTGTTAGTTATTTAGAGCATTTTTCCATGACTTAGTAACTTGGATTTCTTGCTTTGAAAAACTCCCTATTTGTATTCTTTAGCCACTTACTAATTGGAGAATGGCTCTTATTCTTATAAATTTGACTCTGCTCCCTATATATCCTAGAAATAATGCCTTTATCAGAGAAACTTGCCTCAGACATTTTCCCCAATATCCTTCTTGTCTTCTAATTTTAGCTTCATTGGCTGTATATGTACAAAAACTTTTTAATCTCTTGTAATAAAAATTGCCCAATCTCATATGAAACTTTCTGTCTCTTGCTTGGACATGAACTCCTCTCTGTATAGATTTAAGGGGTAATTTCTTTTATGCCTTCTAATTTGTTTTTGGTGTTATTCCTTGTGTTTAAATTTGGAATTGATCTTGGGTATACTATTTGTGATGTTGATCTATACCCAGTTTCTGCTGGTATGCTTCCCAGTTTTACCAACGGTTTTTTTTTTAATCAAATAGTGAGTTCTAGCCCCAGTAGCTGGGATTTGGGGGTTTATCAAACTCTTTTGTTACCGTACCTGTTTGCTTCTGTATATTGTATGCCTAGTCTACTTCTTTCCCATTGTTTGTCACTGATTCCTTTGATATTCTTGACTGTTCCTCCAAATGAATTTTATTATTATTTTTCCTCCCTTTATAAAGTAATCCTGTGATGGTTTGATTGTTAAGGCAGGCACTGAATAAGTAAATTAATGTAGGTGATGTTGTCATTTTTATTTTATTGGCTGTCTACCCAAGAGCAATTAATATTTCTCTGATTATGTAAATCTGCCTTTATTTGTGTAAAGAATGTTTTAAAATTGTGTTTCTATAGTTCCTGGGTGTATCTTGGCAAGTAGACTCTTTAAGTGTTTTATACTGCTTGTAGTTATTTTAAATGAAATTTCTCCTTTCTTTCCTGCTGGATTTTGTTAGTAATGTGCAGAAATGATAATAATTTGTGTGGGTTTATATAAGACCTGCAACTGTCTAATTTGCTCTCCCAATTTAAGGATCAAAGACTTTAGATGGGCAGCTAGGTGGCACAGTGAAAAGGGTACTGTGCCTAAAGTAGGGAGGAAGACTTGTCTTCCTGAATTCAAATCAGGCCTCAGAAACTTCCTAGCTATGGTCCCTCATTTGTAAAATAAGCTGGAGAAGCAAATGGCAAATTACTCCAGTATCTTTGCCAAGAAAACCCCAAATGGAGTCACAAAGAGTGGGACATGACTGAACAATCACAACAAAATTGTTTTGAGTAAACTCTGACATTCTTCTCCAAAAATGATTTCTTCCTTTAATCTCTCTCTCCCTCTCTCTCTCTCTCTCTCTCTCTCTCTCTCTCTCTCTCTCTCTCTCTCTCATCTTATTCATATAGCTAGCCTTTCTAGTACAATACTTAATAGTTATGATGATAATGAACATCCTTATTTCATTCCTGATCTTATTGGAGTGCCTTGTAATTTGTCCCCACTGCAAATAACACTAACTCTTCATTTTAGATACTACTTATCTTCTTTTTTTTGCAGATAGGCTGGGAATATTTTATTTTCTTTAAACAAGATCATCAATACCAAAGAAACAGAGGGTCCCAGATGCATGACTGTGTAGTAGGACAGAGTGAATACTACTTTTAAAGAAAAAGTCAGTTTATTTCTGTACTTTCCCATGTTTTTAATGAGAAGTAGTGGCGTACTTTTTCGAAAAGTATTTTCTGCATCTGTTGAAATAATTTTGATTTTTTGAAATTAATATAGTCAGTTATATTTATAGTTTTCCGCGTATTAAACCAGGCCTCCATCCTGGTATATATCCATCCTGATTGTAATGTGTGCCCTTTGTGATATATTGCTCTGATCTCCTTGACTAGTATTTTATTTTAAATTTTTACATCTATATTTGTTAGGGAAATTGGTTTATAGTTTTCTTTCTCTGTTTTGAAGTTCTGGTTTAGATATGAAGATCATATTTTTGTTATAGGAGGAATTTGTTAGGTCCTTCTTTACCTATTTTTTCAAACAGTTTATTCAGTCTTGGAATGAATTTTTCTTTTTAAACAAAAATATTTTATTTTTCCCCAGTTACATGCAAAGACAGTTTTATGTCCATTTTTAAAAAATTTGAGTTCCAATATTTTTCCTTCCCTCACCTCCACCTTCCCTGAGATAGTGTTGTGTTGTGAAAAAAGACACAGACTCAAAGGGGAAGGAAAAAAAAACCTGAAAAAAGTGAAAAATAATATGCTTTGTTCCTTAGTCAGAATCCAGTTCTTTCTCTGGAGGTAGATAGCATTTTTCATCATGAGACCTTTAAAATGGTCTTATTAGATCACTGTATTGCTGAGAATAGCTAAGCCTTTCACAGCTGATCATCATACAGTATTGCTGTTACTGTGTACAGTGTTCTCCTGGTTCTGCTAACTTCACTTTGCATCAGTTCATTTAAATCTTTCCTTGTTTTTTTCTGAAGGCATCCTGCTCATCATTTCTTATGGCACAATAGTATATATACCAACACTTGTTCAACCATTCCTCAAATGATGGATATTCCCTCAATTTCCAATTCTTGGCCACAACAAAAAGAGCTGCTATAAATATTTTTGTACAAATAGGTCCTATCTCCTCCCCTCTTTTTTTTTAAAATCTCTTTGGGATACCTAATAGTGGTATTGCTGGGTAAAAAGGTATATACAATTTGATAGCCCTTTGGGTGTAATTCCAAATTGCTTTCCAGGACAGTTGGATCAGTTCACAACTCCACCGACAGTGTATTAGTGTCTCAATGTTCCACATCTCCAACATTTATTATTTTCCCTTTCTGTCATGGAATAAATTTTTCTTTAATTGTTTGGTAAAATTCCCTTGTAATTCCATCAGATCCTGGGGTTTTCTTTGGGAGCTCATTTATGACTCAATCATTTTCTTTAGTGAAGATGAGGTTATTTAAGCATTCTATTTCCTTTTCTATTGATCTTGGCAATTTTTATTTTTGTAAATGTTCTTCAGTTTCATCTAGATTGTTGGCTTTAATTGACATATATTCAAGTGAAATAGCACCTAATAATTTCTTTTAATTCTTCATTGATTAAAAATTCAACTTTTCATTTTTTATACTGGCAGTTTTTTAAAATGAAAATTAGCCAATGACCTATCTATTTTTTTTTTCTAAAATACAAAGTTCCTAATTTTATGTATTTGGTGAATGGTTTCCTTTTTGGGTTTATTTATTTATTTATTTGCTTTCAGATTTGTTTATCTCATCTTTGATTTTCAGGATTTCTGTTTTGGTGGTTATTGGGGGGGTAATTTGTTGGTTTTCTAGTTTTTAGTGTGTCCCAATTTGTTCTTGTTCTTTCTTTATTTTTAATTAACTTTTGTTTATTTTTAGTTTACATCATTCGTTTCCATGAGATTTTTCTTGTTTGTTATCGATGAAAGACTTTAGATATATAGATTTTTCCCTAAGAGTTGCTTTGATTGTAGGCCAGCAATTTTGGTATGTTCTCTCATTACTATCATCTTTAGTGGAACTATTGATTGTTTCTGTGATGTGCTCTTTAACCCATCCATTCTTTAAAATTAATTTTAGTTTCCAATTAACTTTTTATTTTTACTTCAAAGAGTCTTTATTGAACATAACATAATTTTTGTTGCATCATGGTTGATAAAAGATGCATTTGCTCTTTCTCCTTTTCTGCATTTGTGATGTTTTTATGCCTTACTACATAGTTTTTGTGAAGGTACTATGAATAGTTGAGGAGTAGGCATTTTCCTGTCTATTCCCATTCAGTATTCTCCAAAGGTCCATCAGATCTTATTTTTCTAAATTTTTTCTAAATTTCTAAAATTGTTCTAAAGTGCATCTATATAACTTCTTGTTTATTTTGTTTAGCTCTATCTAGATATGAGAGGAATAAATTGAATCCCCACCCCCTCCCCACACAGACACTGTTAGAGTTTTACTATATTTTTTCCTGTACCTTATTTAACTTTTTCTTTAAGAATTTACAGGATATATACCATTAGGTGCATATATGTTTTGTTTGAATTTATATTCACTGTCTTTGGTAGCTTTTAGCAAAATGTAGTTTTCTTGTTTGTCTCTTCTGTCTATTTTTGTTTTGTCTGATCATGATTTCTACTCTCGCCTTTTATACTTCATCTGAAGCATAATAAATTCTGTTCTGGCCCTTTATCTTTAAGTCTGTGTATCTTTCTGTTTCAGATGTGTTTCTTAGAAACAACATACTGTCAGATTCTTGTTTCTAATCCATTCTTCTAGAACTCATCCATTTTATGAGTGAATTCATCACATTCACATACACAGTTATGATTGCTAACTGTATATTTACCTCCATTCTATTCTCTTATTCCATTCTCTTTTCCTCATCTGTTTTCCCTGTCCCATCCTTAAGATTTTGTTTTACTTCTATTTCTTCTCATAATCTATCTTCCTTTTTTCTCCTATTTCACTGTTGTTCCCGAGAGAGAGAGAGAAAGAGAGAGAGAGAGAGTGTGTCCTTTCACTAGTTCAGATGAGAGCAAGGGCAAAGTGTACCTCTGTTCTCTCTATTGTATAAACTCCTTGAGTACCCCACTTATTTGGAATAACTTTTTTCCATTCTTCCTCTCCCTTCTCCTTCTAGTACACTCCTCTTCTCCACTTTTCCATTTATTTTTGGATATCATCCAAACATACATAATAAAATCACACCCAGGCCCTCAGTCTTCTTAGAATCCCTCTATGACCCTTGATGATGGTAAAAGTTCTGAGGTATTACTTGTATCATCTTCTCACATAGAAATATAAACAATTTAACCTTGTTTACTGCCTTAAGATTTCTCATTCACATTTACCTTTTTATGTTCTTCTTGACTCCTGTGTTTGTCAGATTTTCAATTCAGCACTGATCTCATCAGAAATGCTTGGAAGTTTTCTATTTCATTAAGGGCCCATTTCTTCCCCTCTAAAATTATAGTTAGTTTTATTGGGTAGGTTATTCTTGTATGTAAGCCTAGGGTTTTTTTGCCTTCTGAAATACCATATTCCAAGCCTTTTGTTTCTTTGAAGTAGTTGCTGCTAAATCTTTTATGATCCTGGCTCCTCAGTACTTCAGTTTTTTTCTTTTTTCTGGCTGCTTGCAGTATTTTTTCCTTGACCTGGTAGCTCTGGATTTGGACTATAATATTCATGGGAATTTTCATTTTGAGGTTTCTTTCAGGAGGCAACAGTTGCCCTCTGGTTCTAAGATATTTGGGGCAGTTTTTGATTTTTTTTTAAAAAAATGATATGTAGGTTATTTTGTTCATAGCTTTCAGGTAGTCCATTGATTCTCAAATTATATTTCCTTGACCTGTTTTCCAAATCAGTTATTTTTCCTATGAGATAGTTCCCATTTCTTATTTTTTCAGACTTTTGACTTTGTTTAGTTTATTCATGATCTCTTGTGGAGTCATTAGTTTCTGCTTGACCAATTCTGAAACGTGTTATTTTCTCCAGTTAGGTTTTATTCCTATTTTTCCAAGCTGTAGATTTTTTTTTCATTCCTTTCATAGCTCTCGTTTGATTTTTAAAATAATTTTTTAAACTCTTCTTGGAAGTTTTAATTAGATTTGTATGCAAGCTGCATTTTCGCTTGAAGCTTTGTTTATAGATGTTTTCAAGTCATTCTCTTCTATGTTTGCATCTTGAGCTTCCCTATTACCACCATGGCTCTTTATGGTGGGGTTCCTTTTTTGTTTGTTTGCTCTCGTTCTTCTTGACTTTGGATTTTATATTAGTTCTGGGATCCACACATTACTGGGCAGAATGTCTCAACTGAGATTCTGTCTTTATATCCTTCTGCTTTTACAGCAGGGCCTTTAGACTTTAAGCGTACCCAGATTACTGTGATTTAGAGAGAGGTCTGTTCACTGCCTTCTTGTCTGAGCTCTGTGAGTTCCTAAACTAGGTTTGGTTCTCTAGGTTTGTACTTAGTTGAGAATCTCACTAGACTGCCCTTCACATCAGTCACTATTAGCTCTGTAGGTTCAGAATAACTGAATTGTCAACTCTCCTTTAGTCTGGGACCCCTGCCGTAGTTATTTCACTGAAGGCTTTGAAATTGGTTTGAAATCTAGAACTGAATCACCATTCTCTTCCTGGGATCAGAACCACAGTTACATTTCTCAAACTTGTTCCTTATTCATTGTACAACTAGGGCCCACAATTGTGACAACTCCTCTCTGCCCTTGATCTGTGACCTAGATAGAGCTGCCACATCTTATTTCTGCCCCAGTGCTTCCTTCCTGCCCTTGTGTTCTGTCTCTGCCCTCTTTCTGTCCCCTCATGTTAGAATGTTGCCTCCTGCTGTTCATCTTCCTGACCAGACCCTGTCCCCAAGGTCCACAGACCTCTCTGTCTCCCTGGAAAAAAATGATTCATTGTGACTTTTCCTCAACTTTCTTAATCACAGTTCTGACAAATGTATTTTCTTGGTCGTCATAGATAAGGGAGAATGGTGAGCTAGACTCAGTTGTTTCTTCTCACTCTACCATTTGACTCTGACCGCATCACTACACCTTTGTATACAGTTTGGTCACTTAACAGGCATCCATTAAGCACTTACTATGTGCTAGAGGCATTTATTAAGTACTTAGTTTGGACCAGGCACTGTCATAAGAACTGAAGATACAAATATATTTTACAAGTGAGATAATTCCTACCCTTAAGGAGGGGCATCCAGGAAGACTCATCTTCATGAATTCAAATCTAGCCTTAGTCACTGCCTAGCTATATGTTTGCCTCCATTTATCGTCTATAAAATGAACTGGAGAAGGAAATGGCAAACCCCTCCAATGTCTTCGCCAAGAAATTCCCAGATGGGGTCACAAAGAGTCATACACAACTGAAAACAACTGAACAGCAGCCCTTAAGGCGCTTACGTTATTGTGGAGGAAATTAAAACATAAAAGAAGATCAGAAAAGTGGGGCAGAGGAGTTGATGCTCTGCCGAGGCATTATAGCTGAGTTTGGAGAATGAGGATTGGCCGGTCTGGGGCCCTTCCCCAAAATGGACATTTTGGGAAGAACTCAACAATGGGAAAAGGGTGGGGAGTGGTGTCGGGTGGCAAGCTGGCCTCCATGCTTGGAATGTTTTCCCTCTCCACCTCTGTTTCTGGGTGTCCATAGTTCACTTCAAAGCTTACCTCGTTCAGAGGCCGTCTGCCTGATCCCCCAGGTGTTGGTGCTTTCCTAATCCGTAATTAATTTGTATTTATTTGGTATATATTTTCTATCACCTTCTTTATTGCAACTTTCCCATCCCGAACTACTCCCTCCCCAGGAGATTACAAATTCTTTGAGAGTCTGTTCTTTCTTTGTATTCCTAATGACTGCCACATTGTAGGAATTTAATAAATGCTTAATGAATTGTTAATAGTAGTCATAATAATGGCTAGCATTTATGTGAAACATTAAAGTTTGTAAACTGCTTTACATTTGTTATCTTATTTGAACATCACATTAACTCTGTGTAGTAGGTGCTATTATTAACCTCTTTTTACTGTTGAGGAAACTATAAGTAACTTGCTTAGAATTACAGTTACTCTGTATTTGAAACAGGATTCAAGCTCCAATCTTCTTTTATTATAGCTGCCTAATGAAGGAAGTTACTTGGGAAGTAAGGCAGGTAAAGTCCCTTAATTTTGCAGTCTGTCTTCTGACCTCAACATTCAGTGAAACTACTCTCGTCAAATTTACTAATGATCCCTTAATTCCTAGAGGACGTTTCCAATCCTTGTCCTCCTTGACCTCTCTTGACCTGTCTGCGATAATTTTTGACATTGTTGATCGCCTTTGTTTCCTTGACAGTCTCTTCTAAGTTTTCCTCACATTACTCTTCCCTGGTTCTTCTACTTAACTAACTGCTTTGTTGGATTTTTATCCAAGTTGTACCTGCAAACAGTAGGTTCCCCCCAAGGCAGTAGTCTATGCCCCTCCTTCCATACTATTTTTCTTGGTGATTTGGTTAGTACACATTTAGTAATCATACATATGCTGACAATTCTTAGTTCTAGTCATCCAGCTCTAACCTCCAGACTCACATCTCCAACTGCCTATTGCACATCTTGAACGTAAGTTGTGTTCCATGGACATCTTAAACCAAACATGTATAAAACAGAACTCATTATCTTAACCTCCAAGCCATCCTTTTTTCCCTAACTTCCTTATTACTGTCGAGGGCACCACTATCCTCCTATTTAGCCAAGCTCACAACCATGAATGTCATCCTCAACTCTACAGCCTCTTCTACCCCCCATAGACAATGTGTTGCTGAATCCTCGGGATTCTGATTTCATAACATCTGTTGTATTTCTCCTCTCCTCTGACATCGCAACCACCTTGGTACAGACACTTATCACTTCATACCTGGACTATTGTAATAGCCTATTGATGGGTCTGTCTGTCTGCCTCAAATTCTTTCTCACTCCATTTCATCCTTCACTCAATTGTCAAATGGGTCTTCCTAAAACATAGGTTTAACCATGTCACCACCCTTACTCAGTAAACTTTAGTGATTCCCTGTCAACTCCTGGATCAAATATAAAATCCTGTTTAGCTTCCAAACCTTCTGAACCTTTGTAATGGTAATTAATTTAAATTTGAAGACCCTTTTTTGTTATGTCAGGTAAGCAGGTACTTAACCCTTAGTCAAGCCTCTGTGAAAGAGGCCTCTGAGGGTGTGAACTCTGTCTCCTTTTGCTGACATAATAGGAAGGGTTTGGCTGAAACAGGAAGCCAGTGCTATGTGTGCGTATATAAGAAAAGCACGAGAGAGGCAGAATTAAAATTTTTTCTCCTGGAGGGCTCCTGGTGGAAGAGAGAGAGAGAGAGAGTTTCTCTCAGTGAGCATCTGGAAGCTGACTGAGAACTGAGAGAGGATTTCATTGAGACCAGAATCTGGTGAAGGCTAAAGTTGCTGCCGAGAAGACCACCTGGAAGGCTGAGATTTCTTCTGGGTCCTAGGTCCAGCTGAACTGCCAGAGGACTGAAGAAGCATGACTGGGATAATATTTTGTTTGTTTGTGGCTTGGTTGATTCTTGAGTTCCCTGGAACAGAAGTTGTGAAGGTTTTGAGATGTTCTGGACCCTGGGAACTTCAGTGTGTAGCAGGAACTACCAAGGACTGGACAGGAACCTGGGAGCTGTCTGCCTCTGAATCCAGGTCACTGTTTGGTGGATTCAGGTAGAAGCTGGGACCATGGAAGGGAGGATCCAGAGAATCTGAGAGACCATCCCAAGTCAAGATGAAGAAAAGGCCTTTCCTTGGATATTGAATGCAGTGAGGAAATTGAAGTTTACTAGAGACCGACGGGTGGAGAGTTTGTATGATTTTCTAATGATTGTATTTAGTGATTAACGATACTTAGTGACTGATGGCTGGAGAAGTGACTGATTAAGTTAACCTATGATTGCCCCATGAGTGGAAGACTGACTATTGTATTTTGAGATGACTGAATGACTGAGTAACAAGGCAGACCTCCTTAGGGATATAAGTTGATTGTTCTTTTGTTTTTTATTCTAAATACTGTGACCACTTTGGTGAAAACTATGTGGCCATTTTAATACCAAGCTGTTGTGAACACTATATTGTGATTTTCTGTGATGAGATGTAATGTTGTATATGTTGTATCTTGATTTGTTGTGAATGTGTTCCTTTGATTTTTCTTGAATAAATGAAGTGTTCACTGTACTTTGTAATCAGAACCTTAAAAGCTGTTCGCAGTAGCATTCTTTTAGGAAGCTGCCCATGCATGGCGTTACAACCTTCCCTTCTCCTATCTTTTCAGCTTTGTCATACTGTATTCACCTCCTCTTACTCTGTGACACAGTGACATTGTCCTCCTTGCTCTTCTGGCACAAAACACTAACTCCACATTGTGAATTTTCACTGACTCTCCTTTGTGCCCGACGTTCTCTTCTCTCTTATCTCTGCCACCTTGCTTCTCTGGTTCACTTCAAATCCCAGTTAAAATTCCACCTTCTACAAGAAACCTTTTCTGATCTCTCCTAATGTTAGTGAGGGCAGCTAGTTGGCACAGTGGATAACACAATGGACCTGGAGTTCAAACCTGGCCTCAGATATTTATTTGCTGTGTAATGCCGGACAAGTCACTTACCCCTCTTGGCCTCAATTTCCTCATCTATAAAATGAGCTGGCAAATCATTCCAGTATCTTTGCCAAGAAAATCCCAAATGGAATCACAGAAAGTCAGATATGACTGAAACAACTGAATAACAGCAAATGTTAGTTCCTTCCTTCTGTGGATTATCTTCAATTTATTATACATACATACATACATACATACAATATATATAATTTTTTTTGTAAGTAGTTGCTTGCATATAGACTGTTAACTCCTTGATAAGGACTTTTTTCTTTTCATTTCCCCACCTTGTCTTTGTATCCCTAGTACTTAGCATGATGCTAGGCAGCACTTAGTAAATGCTTGTTAATCTGACTTGAAAATGGATTGTCAGGAGTAAAGATGGTGGCGTAGAAGCAGGAGAATTCCGCAGCTCCCCCCACAACCACCTCAAATACCTATAAAATATGACTCTAAACAAATTTTAGAGCTCCAGAACCCACAAAATTACAGAAAAACACGTCTCCCACTGAAAGCAACCTGGCAGGCGGACAGGAAGGGCTCATTGCAGAGTGCTGGGAGCCAAAACCAGCTGGACCTGAGCCGAAAACCAGCCTGGCCTTAAACCGTGGCTTAGCCCCAGGGCGGACAGGAAAAGCCACAGCTGGAGCATTTGGGAGAGTGGATCACCGGTACCTGTGGCAGTTTCCAGAATTCTTACCCCATAAGAACCAAGGATAAAATGAAAGGTCAGTAGAACTCGGCTAAATTTGGGGGAGAGAAGCGGATCCAGCCAAGAAAGGAGCGGAAACAGCCCCTGCAGCCGCCTCCACGTGGCTGCTTCAGAGCTCCAGGCCTGCAGATTTCAGGGGGCCAAGTAATCATTCAGAGGCTAAGTGCTCTTGCATTAACCTTCCTGGATCGGGATCATGGTCATGGGTGGTGATCCTGAGGTATGTGACCAGTGAGTGTGACTGGTGGGGGCTGCAGAGATGGTGGCCTCCTAATAGCTCCAGTAGCTGTGAAAACCCCAGCAATTTGGGACAAAGCTCACCCCCCGGGAAGCAGAGATGTAATGTGGCTCAAAAATCAAGTTAATTGACTGGCAGCATGAGCAGGCAAAGGAAGCAAACCAAGCTTAGCAGTCCAACTTTAGATTCCTTTTTGGGGGACAAAAAGGATCAAAGCATGGAATGGGAAGGACAACACAGTCAGAACTCCTACACCAAAAGCTTCCGAGAAACATGTAAACTTGTTACAGGCCATAGAGGAACTTAAGAAGGATTTTGAAAACCAAATAAGAGAAGTGGAAGAAAAATTGGGAAGAGAAATTAGAACAATGCAAGAAAATCAAGAAAAGAGAGTCAGTAACCTGACTGAAGAAAATAACACCTTAAAAAATAGACTAACTCAAATGGCAAAAGAGGCCCAAAAAGCCAGTGAGGAGAAGAATCCTTAAAAAGTTGAATTTGCCAGATGGAAAAAGAATCTCAAAAGCTCACCGAAGAGAATAATTCTTTCAGAATTAGAGTGGAGGAAATGGGAAAAAATGACTTTATGAGAAATCAAGCTACTGTTAAACAGATCCAAACAAATGAAAAAACAGAAGGCAATGTGAAATATCTCATTGAAAAAACCACTGACCTAGAAAATAGATCCAAGAGAGACAATTAAAAAATTTTTGGACTACCTGAAAGCCATGATCAGAAAAAGAACCTAGAAATCATCCTTCAAGAAATTCTCAAGGAAAATTGCCCTGATATTTTAGAACCAGAGGGCAAAATAGAACTTGAAAGAATTCACCCATCACCTCTTGAAAAAGATCCCAAAAAGAAAACTCCTAGAAATGTTATAGCCAGGTTCCGGAGTTCTCGGATCAAGGAGCAAGTATTACAAGCTGCCAAGAAGAAACAGTTTGAATACTGTGGAAACACAATCAGGATAAACCAGGATCTTGCAGCTTCTACATTAAGGGATCAAAGGAACTAGAATACGATATTCTGGAAATCAAGGGAGCTAGGATTAAAACCAAGAATCACCTACCCAGCAAAACTGAGTATAATGTTTCATGGGAAAATATGGTCATTCAATGAGGTGGAGGACTTTCAAGCATTCTTGCTGAAAAAACCAGAACTGAATAGAAAATTTGACATTCAAATACAAGAATTATAAGAAGGTAAATATGGAAAAGAAATCATAAGAAACTTATCTAAGTTGAACTAGTTACATGCCAACAGGAAAAACGATAATGGTAACTTATGAAACTTTTCTCAGTATGAGTATAGGTGAAGGGAATATAAATGTATATATGTGTATACATACACATAGGAAGGAGGGACATATAATCAGTCTCCCACAACATGTCCATTATGGAGATGTTCTATGTAACTGCACATGTACAGCCTGTACTGAATTTCTTGTCTTTCCAGTGGGGGTGGGTGACTAAGGAGGAAGGGAAAATATCTAGAATTTAAAGTTATATGATCAAATGTTAAAAAAATATATATGTATTATTATTATTATTAATTACATGCAACTGGGAATTAGGATATACAGGTACTGGAATAGGGACATCCATCTTACCCTACTGGAAAGTCAGAGGGGTGATGGGGGAGGACATAGGAGAGAGCAGATTGAGGGAGGGGATATACAGTGGGATCACTGTTTTGAGGTAGTGGGTAGGGGAAAGAGGGGGAGAAAATTTGTAACTCAAAATCTCGTGGAAATGAATAATGTAAACTAAAAAAAATAAACAGAAGTTAAGAATTTTTTTTAAAAATGGATTGTCTATTATCTTACATCTAGTTTCAGTGGCCAAGTTGGGAATTTTTACCAAGTATTCTGACCCAGAGGATCTATTTCCACTGCATTATTCTGCCTGGCTTCAGTTGCCCAGATTCAGAATCATAGAATCTCAGGGTTGGAAGAAGCCTTAAAGGCTGTCTAGCCCAATTTTTTGTTATTCTATAACATATTTGACAAGTGATCACTGATGAGGTAGAAAAGAGTGCTTGAGGTAGATGGAGCAGGCAGGACATGAAATATGAGATATGACCAAGATGTGACCAGCCAGAAAAATGATCAAAGAAGACAATTGATGTGGATACAGATGGTGCCTTAAGGGTTAAGAGTTGCTTTTCCAGTACTTTGTGAAGCCCCTAGGTTAGTCTGTAACCTGATGGTGTCCTAAAGTCCTTTCCTCCCTTATCTTGAACCTGTACCAAAAGAATTGCTTTTGTTTCCCTTTTCCTGTGTTCCTCAGGTCCTTTAATTTTTAAACTGTATCCTTTTGCCCTATCCTTAAATTCTTAAGCCATAAAGAATTCCCTTTGTCTCTCTCATCCTGTCCTGTCTTTAATCTTTAACCCCCATAAAAACCTTTAAAACTGCATCATCATTCTGAAACCTCTATATTAACATAACTCTCCCCAGCATCAGGGTATCACTTAGCTTTCTTGCTAAGGAGGTCCATAATGCTTTTTCATGTAAAATAAAAAGCTCCCTTTGACTCAAGCTCTCCCTGCTTTAAACCTCAACCATTACCTGGCTTTTACTTGAAACTACTTTTTGAGGTAGACTAATCTCCCTAAACTGAAGTATCTAGCACTCTCATCAGACCTTAGATGTGAATAACTTTTTTTTTCTCAGAATATAGCCTAGCTGATTTGGGAGGTTGTGCATGTATCTCAGTGGTATAGTCAGTAGTAAAGGGTTCACTTTTAAAAAATTTTACTATGACTGAATTTTAAGCAGAAAAATCTGACATCTAGAGATTTTAGTGGAAGACAATATTTCTTTCATTAATGTTTGTAGTGTTTTCTTTATGTATATATTCTCATAACTTCTACCTGCATTTGGCCTTTGTTCTGATCTCTAGACCCTACCAACATTAATCTAATCTCACTTCTAAAGGACAGACCTTCTAGTACTTTGTATCCAATTCTTTGCCATGAAAAAATCTTGGTATATAAAGTCATTGTTTTTTTTTTCTAGTCATTTGCTTCAGCTGAGGCTTCACTGAGCTGTTCTCTCCCTAGGCCTTTTTTTTCCCCAATTAACTAATATTTATTTTTTCTTCTTCCCCCAGAATTGAACAACAACAAAAAGGAAAGCCCTCACAGATTAAAAGTATTTATTAAGCACTTACTATGTGTCATACTGTAACGCCATGCACAAGCAGATTCCCAAAAGAATGCTACTGTGAATAGCTTTTAAGGTTCAGATTACACAGTATAGTGAATACTCCATTTATTCCATTACAAATCAAGGCAAACATCCGCAATATATTACAATATAATATTCACAACATTACATCTTATCACAGAAAATCACAATATAGTGTTCATAACATCTTAACATTACAATGGCCACACAGTTTTCACTACAGTGGCCACAATATTTAGAACAAAGAACAAAAGAATAATCATCTGGTTTCCCTAAGGGGGAAACCCTCCTCACTTAATCATTCAGTCAGTTCACAATACAATAATCAATCTTCCACTCATGGGGCAAATCATTAATCAATCACTCATCCAGCAGTCAGTCACTAAGTATAATTGTTAGAAAACCACACAAACCCTCCACACCTTGGTGTCCAGCAAACCTCAGTTTCATCCAAGGGGAGGCCTTTTCTTCATCTTGACTCGGGGTGGTCTCTCTGATTCCCTGGATCCCCTTCCATGGTCCCAGCTCCTTGCTGAATCCACCAGTCACCTGGATTCAAGGGCAGACAGTTCCCAGGTCTTTGTCCAGTCCTCAGGGCAGTCCCTGGCACACACTGAAGTTCACAGGGTCCAGCACATCTCAGACCCTTCACCACTTCTGTTGTTGGGAACTCAAAGATCAGCCAAGTCATGAACCACCTAAGGCTTATCCCAGTCATGCTCCTTCAGTCCTCCAGCAGTTCAGCTGCCCCTAGGACCCAGGAGAAATCTCGGCCTTGCAGGAGGCCTTCACCAGATTCTGGTCTCAGGAAAACTACAACTCAGTTCTTAGTCAGCTTCCAAATGCTAGGAGAGAAACTCTGTCTGTCTGTCTCTCTCTGTCTCTCTCTTTCTCTCTCTCTCTCTCAAGAAAACTCCAACTTCATTCT
The DNA here is from genome assembly GCA_028627135.1 of Pseudochirops cupreus. Taxonomy (NCBI): domain Eukaryota; kingdom Metazoa; phylum Chordata; class Mammalia; order Diprotodontia; family Pseudocheiridae; genus Pseudochirops; species Pseudochirops cupreus. The sequence goes on from CM053581.1 coordinate 71,388,917, forward strand.
TCAGTCCAGCAGCCCAGCTCCCATATGCTCAGACAATCCTGCTTCCTGTAATAGGAGCCACCAGGAGGAAGATTCCCTGTCTCTCTGTCTCTAGAACTCTTCTTATATACACACACTGGCCTCCTGTCTCAGCCAGTCCCCTCCTGCCACATCAGGATCAGGGGAGTTCATACCTTCCATACTTAGCCCTAAATTACTAAGTGCTAAGTATCTGCCAGATTGATTGCTGTTACACATACTCTGGGCTGACCAAAAGTAAGGGACAGTTCCTACACTCAAGGAACTTATCTTCATGAAAAATATGTAAGGGATATGTAACATATAGGGGAAACAAATTCCCTTCTTGACCATGTCTAAAAATGCATGTCCCATTCTTCATGCTGAATCCTCTAACATGCTTCGTTTTTAATCTGCTAATTGTGGTTCGTCGTTGCTTTATCAGAGTTCTTAAGTCTTTCAAATTCATTTGTCATCATGTCGCTGTAAATTATTTTCCTGGTTTTGTTCGTTATAGTCTCTCCATACAGGCATTCCCGGTTTACATTGAAAATGCCCATTTTACTATTTATCTTAATGGAGAAATGATATCCCATTACACTTGTATATCATAATTTGTTTAGCTATTTCTCCATAGATGGGAACCCACTTCCAATATTTTGCCATTGTGAAAAGAGCCGTCACAGATATTTTTGTACATAGGAGACCTTTTCCTCTTTCTTTGCTTTCTTTAGGGGTATGGGACAGTAGTGGTATCACTGGATTAAAGGGAATGGACAGTTTGGTGACTTTGGAGCTATAGTTCCAAATTGCTTTCCATTTCACAACTCCACCAAGAGTGCATTAGTGTGCCTGTTTTCCCAGTATTTGTCATTTTTCTCTCGTCATCTTTTCCAATCTGATAGATATGAGGTAGAATTTGAAATTGCTTTAATTTGTACTTTAAATATTTTGGTGTTTATTGTCTGTCTTTGAAATCCTTGGGATATATGCCTTGCAGTGGTATTGATGGGTCAGAAAGCATGTGCATTTTAGTTACTTTATGACAATTTAGTCATCATTCCAGATTACTCTAGAAGGTGTTCTTAAACCTTTTTTGTATCATGAACGCTTTGACAGTCTGGTAACCTGTGGGCCCCTTCTCAGGTGCATTTTAGTTACTTTATGACAATTTAGTCATCATTCCAGATTACTCTAGAAGGTGTTCTTAAACCTTTTTTGTATCATGAACGCTTTGACAGTCTGGTAACCTGTGGGCCCCTTCTCAGAATAAGGTTTTTAAATTCACAAAATATATAGGATTACCAAGGAAACCAATTATATCATCATACAATCACCAAAATATTGGGTTTTTAAAAAGTTCACAGGTTCCAGGTTAAAAATGAATATCTGCTTTTTAAAAGAATGATTGTTTTAGTTCACATTTCCACCAGCAGTATTATGGTTTTGATCTTTCTTCAGCCCTTATAATATTGACAGTTTCCAACTCCTATTATCTTTGATATTTTGCTAAGTGTAAGTTGAAATCTTAGAGTTCTGATTTTTATTTCTCTTATTAAGTGATTTGGAGCATTTTTAAATGATTCTTAATAATCTGTAATTCTTTTGAGAATTGTTTATCCATGTCCTTTGACTTTTAAAGACACAATTGGGCTTTAAAGAACCATTCACAAACAGCACTACAGTTTTCAAAGTCCTTTAAATTGAAATATGTATTATTTGTTAAATTATGTTTATTATGCACACAAATTAATTAAAACTTGGATTTAATTGGAAAGTGTTGACTATTGGTCTAGTTGAAATGGATTTTAATTTTTTTTAGAACTAGGTTGTTTAACTCAATGTAAATGTACAAAGAACGAAGGTGATTAAAGTCCGTACCATATGCAGGCATTGTGCTAAGTTTCAGGGATACAAAGAAAAGTTAAAACCAGTTTCTGTTCTTAATCTGGGGTAGCCATCTAGGAGTAGCAAGAACCTGTGACCTGCTGTTTGACACCTCTGTTCTAGAGGACTTTATGCGCCCCTAAACAATGTGTGTATGATAAACAGGAGAAAATCTCAGAGGAAAGGCAGTAAGATTAAGAAGGACTAGGAAACAGAAGAGAGAAGGGGTATAAACAGAAGATGATATGAAGGTTTAAATGACAAGATTTGACCACTGTTTGGGTATAGGTGATGAGAGAGAATGAGGAGGAAAAAAAACTGGAAAAGGCATCTTGCAGAAGACTTGATCCAGAGAAGGTAAGGGGTTGAGATGAAAAGGTAGAGCTTTCTAAGCATGAGAGACTGCTGGTGAGAATGCTTAGGAGTAAGGAGGTGTAGAATCATGTTCAAGGAACAGCAAGGAGGCCAGTGTCACTACGTCACAGAGTAAGAAGAAGGAAAGTATAAGAAGACAGAAAAAGTAGGAAGGGGCCAGATTATAAAGGTAAGAGCAGAACAGGATTTTACAGTTTTTGTTAGAGGTAACAGGGAGCTATTGGAGTTTATTGAATAGAGGAAGACATGGTCAGACCTGTGCTTTAGGAAGATCAGTTTGACAGCTGAGTGGAGGAGGATTAATTAGAGTAGGGAAGGATTTGAAGTAGGTAGACCAACCCGCAGGCTATTGCAGTAACCCACGTGTGAGGTCCTGCAGTGTCTAGAGGAAAGGAGACATATGTGAGATACATTACAAAGGTAGAAATTAGTCACTGTGTTTTTATCTTCTTATAAATAGAAAAATTGCAAACCCCATTTGTCACCTTCTCCTTTGCTTTTTCTATTTCCAACTCTTTATTTTCCTTGTTTTTATGTAGCGTTATTATAGTGCTTTTCCAACAAAAGTAAGTTTATACCTTCATATTCTTTCAGCAGCGTCCTAAACAGCCACTGTTAAATCACATGTATAGGCTTTCTCTTTCGTCATGTTACAGTCTGATTAAGACCAGTTCATCGCTTCACGTTTACAATTAGAATGAAATGAGACACTTGTAGACCATCTTACAGTTAACAAAAGGAGATTTACTTAACCCTAACTTTGAAAGGATATTCTACAGGGATATAGCCTTAATTCAAAGCTCAGCCTTTTCACCTTTGTGTTGGCCATGCTGGCATGCTTGCCAAGCCCTTCCTCCTCATGTACTTATTCTTGTAAGCCGCCAGCAAGCTATGCACAGGTCCAAAATCTATGGTTGCAGTATCCTTTGATTGGTATTTATTTTTGAGGTTAGTTCTCCCTTTCTCAGGCAGGGAATACATTGACTTCTCACAGATCTGGTCGCACTGCTCACTGGCACAGAAGCTTTACCCTACACTGTTTTGCCAACCTACTAGAGGGCTAGTATGTCTGTGTCCCTCCTTAGGCAGTCCAGTAGCCTTCCTTTCCTGAGGGTCCACGTTTGTGCTACAATAGTCATTAGGTCTTCTGTTCAGCATCTCAGAACTCCTGAACTTATGAGATCAGCTACAGGAACTAATGGTGAGTCATCACAACCAACATTTCAGTACCTTTTAAGGGAAAACTAACCTATCCTACATAGCAGATAATGTTCCCACTTATCTCCCACATCTCGATGGCAAAGTAGTAAAAGTCATTTAGCGCTGGAGTATCCAATTCAAATAAAAATAGGCTACTAAACCATGCATAAGGATCTCTGCAGGACACATATTGACTTAGAAGACTACAAATTAGCATTATCTATGTTTTATTTTACTTTTATCTGTTTTGTTAAGTATTTTTCAATTACATTTTAATCTAGGGTAGCCATCCAGGAGTAGCAAGAACCTGTGACCTGGTGTTTGGCACCTGTGTTCTAGAGGACTTTATGTAACTTTAGTGGCTTTAGGGCCGGCATTAGTCTCAACATTGAAAGATGATGCGATCACAATCTCACCAGTCACAAGAAGGAAGCCTATAGCAGGCAACACTGGGAAAGGAGCACAGGCCAGGTAAAACAAGAACACAAACAGAAAAAAATAACAATATGATTTCCCTCCGAAAAGGAGACTGAACGTAGAGAGTGGATTTCAGAAGTGCCAGGGCTTGCCTCCTCCTCCCTTCAGGGAGACTGACGTCCAGACCTCAATAAGCTGGTCCATGTTTTGGTGATGCTAAATCTTCACAGTTCACATTGTGTCTCCCAAATGAAAGTGGTAACTGTGAGCAGCAGCAGCACCAAAAATGATGGTGACGCTTCTGGTACAGCCACTGTTCCTTATTATAGAGCACATCTGTAACAAAGAAGGTAAGAGTTCGTTACCTTCGCAGATGCCATTGTCAGTATGGAAACTTTTTTTGTATCACCTTCTCTTCATTGTTCCCTGGCCTTACAGTCAGTGCGTGTACACACATACACAGACACACACTCCCAGTTTTGCCCCTAGTTACACAGGAAGAAAAGTTGGGAGAGCCAAAGAGAAATACCAAATCTCTGCCTTTTTATGTACCTCTGCTGAAGGATTGCTAGCTTCCATGGGAGATAGATTAAGGATTCTATCATCTTCATCTAGGAACTCAGCATTACCAGCAAGTAAGATACGGAATCCCCTTTTTTCCAACTAAATACACTCTTCAGTTTCACCTCCCATCAGAGACATTGGCAAAATTCCTCTCTTGGTCCTCAAGCTAAAAAGGAGAGCCTTTGATTGGTTTGTCTTATCCCCTCCAGGGCCCCAAACAGTTGGTCAGACCCATAACCACTGGCCATGAATCCAGGATAGATGAAGATCTTATCCAAAACATCCCTCAAGGCTCTATCACACTAGCCTTGCATTTCAGTTAAGTCCCCTGGGAAGACTTGCTATAGAATCTCCAACCCCCCCCCCCCCCCATTACTACATTAATTACTGCTGAAGTCCAGTTGCACATGTTTCTCTTATCATGGAGCCATTGATGAATCAGCAAAATGGCATTCTTCAGGAGTCAGGTCTCCCTAGATGAAGGCTCACTGAATTAGAGGAGGTTAAATATCAGGACTGGAACTAGAAGCATATAACATAGTTACAGCCTGTTCACGAGAGACCCTGACAGCCAAAGGAACCAGGTGAGAATGATCTTGAATCTATCATTTTCATTTAATAATAGAGACCTCTTTTACTTGACCCATTTTACTAGAGGAACTATCTTGTGTCACCCAACTTGTAATAAACCCAGAAAAAGGATGATAGTATGACATTCCATGTTATCTCTTCAGTAGCATACTATATCCACACTGTTTCCCTCATTTCCTAGTTCAGTAATTCCGTCAAAAAGAAAAGTGAGGTTAGTTTGGCATGACCTTGTTCTTGAGAAGCCATGGGAATTATGCAGTCACCATTCCTTTTCTAGATATTGGTCAACCATCTATTTAGTGACACTTTGAAAATTTCCCCAAGAATCAAGGTCAAACTCACTGGTCTGTAGTTTGAAGACTGTTCTTGTCCCAATTTTGAAAATTGGGACATTTCTCCTCCAATCTTGTGGGTACCTCTTCCATTTTCCATGATCTTTCAAATATAGACAGTGTGGCTCAGCAGTAACATTTGCTAGTTCTTTCAGTTCCTGGGGCCGTGGCTCATCTGGACCCAGTGACCTGAATTTATCAGTGGCATCCAGGTGATGTTTTACTATCTCTTTAAATGTTTTGGCATCAACTCTCACATTACTTATTTTCATTCTGTCATTTCCAGTTTAAAAGTCATTATCCTTTGCAGAGAAAAAATAGGGGGAAAAAAGAATTAAATTTCTTTCTGTTGTCAGTTAATATCTCATCTGCTCCAATCACAGTAATGACCATATTACTCCCTTGAATACTTCATTGACTCTCTATTACTTTTAAGGTTGAATACTAACTCTTCTTTGGCTTTTAAAGCTCTTTACAACTTAGCCAAGTTTACCTGTCCAGGCTCATTACATCTCCTCACACACTAGGTTTTAGGTTTTAGCCCAACTTGCCTTACTGCTATTCCTCAAAAACGAGATTCTATTTGGAGTAGGGAGAAGCATAGCATAGTTGTTAAAGAGCTCTACCTGGAGCCAGAAAGACTTGTCTGAATTCTAGTTGTCGTTCATCCTTTGTTTTCTAAGACAAGCAGTGACATCATGAGTGATATCTTGACATGTTTATTTAAAAATTAAACAAAGTTGTAAGCTTCACTCTCTCTTCCCAAGTCATCAAAGTCCAGGACAAAAGTCAAGATGATTGGTGATGGGGTGGCTAGGTGGCGCAGTGAATAGAGCACTGACCCTGGAGTCAGGAGGACCAGAATTCAGATCTGACCCCAGACACTTAACACTTACTAGCTGTGTGACCTTGGGCAAGTCACTTAAACCCAATTGCCCTTCCTTCCTCCCTCCAAAAAGGAAAATTAAAAAAAAAGATGATTGGCAGTGATCAAGGATTCAGTAGATATCCTTGGTATCTTCAGTGCCTAACCAAAGCTCTAAGAGGTCCGTAGCTGCTGCTTCAGGTGCCTTCATGGCCATTGGAACAAACTGTTCTCATCCTTCCATTCCACCTGGGGTAAATCTTCAGGTGCTTGGAGTAGACATTCCCCTTTCAACAACAGATTTTGAAGCCTTTTAGTTACCTTCAGCCTGGTTAGTTACCTTCAGTCTGCTGAGACAGTTTACTGAAATGTGTTCACTGTGCATGCTACAGCTTCTTAGAGCTACAGGTGAGAGTTGGGTGAAGGTGAACACCGAAGGTGGGGGAGCAGCCAGCCCTGAAAAGGACTTGCAAATCCTCACACCACCAGTGCTAGTCCTCCCTGAATGTCCATAGCCTCTGATGTAGACTGAATTTGCGACTTTTTGTAAATCACTTAACCTTGTAATGCCCACCCAACTGCCTGGGACTGTAAATTCCAGGAAAGGTTCTGATCTATATTAATAGGTAGAATTTTCTATTGGGAGTTTCTTATACCGGTAAAATCACAGGTTCAATATATAAGTGTTTGTAAATACATAGTTATTCATTCCACATTGCAGAGGTTAGGGGCACAGAGCCGCTGTGATCTGGAAAATCTGTGTAAAATTTTTTGGCCCTCCCTTTATACCAGAGAAGATGTCTGAATTTTTCCTTTTTCTTTTATGGGGTATTTACAGTATATTATTGTAAATTTTGGGTTAAATATTTGGTCATATTTTAACTTTAAAAAACAAATTATGTATATTTATGGTACTAAAAATAAAATATGTTGATATTATACAATACTATACACATATTTACTCATTTCTAAGTTTCTAAACTTTTTCTGTGTCGTCTACTGACCTTTGTATGTTATCTGTAGCTTCTGCAAAGCTCTCAAAAAATTCCAATTTAATTTCTCATGCTTAGCTGCTATATATCAAAAACCATGATGGGGAAAGTCACAATGTAGAAGGGATAACTGTATGTGTTACATGTATTTGTATACATAAAAGTATAAGTATACTTTTATGTTTCTCTGTTGCCTTCCCATATAGAATATAAGCCCTTTGAGGACAGGAACTTTTTAACATTAACTTTTAAAAATTCTAATTTTTTTCCTCTTCCCCAGAAAAAATTAAAACTGTTCCCTTAAAACAAATGCATACTAAAGAAAAAAAAAAACCTCTGATATTGGCCATGTCCAGAAATATCTCTCTTATTCTACTTATTTAGCTCATCATTTCTTTGTTAAGAGGTGGGTAACATTTATCATCCCTACTTTGGTATCATAGTTGATCACAGTTCTTTAGTCTTTCTAAATAATTGGTTTTTATAATGTTTTCAGGTAGTAATTTAAAAATTTTTACCCCTAGCACCTAGCAAATAGGAGAAACTTAAATGTTTGTTGGTTGATGACTCCTCTCTGAACGTCAGCCTTCTTTCTGTTTCCACTTCCACTCTGCAAGTTCAGGCCCTTTTCACTTGGCTTTTTGTGATTATTTTGATGCCCTCATAGTCATCTTCATGATCCCAGTCCATTCTTCATACTGATGCTAACAGCTCCTTCCAGCTGATCAGTGTGTAATAGTGGAGAGAGTTCAAGCTTCAGGAAAACTAGTTTCAAATTCTACCTCTGACATTTACATATCTATGTGACCATAAGCCAGTCATTTAACCTCTCCAAACCTCAGTGTCTTCATCTGTAAAATGGTGACAGTAACTAAGAGTGTTTACCTCCCTGGGTTATGGTGAGGCTCAAATGAGTTTGCAGAGTTTCTTTACTCATCACAACCAGTAGGATGTTAGTGGAGGCATTATGGTAACAATTATATCCCACTTTTAACAGCCTCTGAACAATTAATATTTTTATCTTATATTTAAGCTTTCTGGAAGCACAAAGGAATGCATTCATTTTCTTTTTATTGCTGACATAATGTAATGTTAGTTATATTTAGAAATTATAAAATCCCCATAGGGGAGGCAGTAGTACAAAAAAGGATATTTTATAAGTTTCAATACAATCATACATGTGACTGTTATTACTCCCTTCAAATACAGATTATCTAAATAAAGTATAGGCAGTCATCATAATATCTTTACTAGCTTAACCTACAAGATTTTAGGAACAATTTTTTTTCTGTTTTCTAACTGGCATCGTTAAAAAAGTACAAGACTAATAATACTCAGAAAGCTCTGCCAATGACAGCACCACTTAGTAGCCTTTATCCTTGGAAAAGTCATATAACTTCTCTTAAGCCTCAGTTTCCTTTTCATTAAATCAGGGGATTAGACTAAGTAACTCCTAATGCCTCTTCCAACTCCAACTTTCTATGATTCAGAACTCTATTTGAACATAGTATTAATTAAATTTTATCCACACACATACATCTACACACTTAAAAAAAGGGGGGCAGGGGAGGCATGTGTATATGTGATTTGTATTGGGAGTGCCGAGGGGAGAAAGTGATCGTGCCAAGCAGAGTTGGTGTAATACTAGGCTTCCTGGCCATTGGCTGTGTAAATAGGGTTATGGTTCATTCAGAGTAGAAGGAGACAAAGCAACCCACAAATCATCTCACAGTATATTTTCATATATAAGGATGGTGGTAGTTGAGAAAATAATTTACTGTGGCAAATGCTTTGGGAAGTTTGCTGTCTTTCAAGAGATCACATTTTATGAGAACAACTTCCATTATATGTTCTGGGGATGAAGCAGAAATAATATGTGGATATCTATACTTCATATTATTCAGTTATCATCCTACGGAAAGTTTGGGCAGGGAAATTTGTTGTTACATTAAGATGAATTACTTATCAAGGTATGAAATAAATTCAAACTGGAACAAATGGAATAGAATCCGTCTGTGAAAGAGTTAAGGTTTTATACTAGCCTTCATTTTTTCAAAAATTAATTTATCTGCTATGTTTTTCTCATGATTTCTTTTTAGATTTAGTCTTATAGAAATTGTTTTGATGATACTTTTTTTTTCTTAATGTTTTAATAGATGATAGTATCTCTGCTACAAGTACTTCTGATGTCCAGGATCGTCTCTCTGCCCTTGAGTTGCGAGTTCAGCAGCAAGAAGATGAAATCACAGTGCTGAAGGCAGCTTTGGCTGATGTATTAAGGCGTCTTACAATCTCTGAAGATAATGTGGTATCTGTGAAAAAAACAGTCTCAAGTAAAGGTAATTAAGAGTAGGAATATTTCATTTTTCAGTGTATTCTAGTTTCCTTTGAAATGGGTCATTATATTTCAGTACTGTTTCTGTTATTAAAATTGTACTGTAAAATATATTCTTTCTTAGGTCAGTTATCAGTAAAAGTTAATTTTGAAGTTTGTTGTTTGGGTTTTTTTAAAATCTTAAACTTATTCTAGGTTTTACATATTGAGTTAGATAAACACACTGAACCTTATAACCAATTCAAAATTTGTGATGAGTCAGTTTATGACAAAAATTTTTTAAACAATCTAGTCTGACAAGATTAATGATACAAGAAGTAAGTATTCCAAGCCCTTTCAAAGCCTTCCATCCTTAGGCAGGAGTATAAGATATCATCACAGGCATGTCTGACTAGGAAAAGAGGTTGTTTTGACTTTATCAGTGAGGGAGATGAGCAAATACCTATTATAAGGTTACAGATGGAAAGAACTTCAGGTCATCTATTCCAGCTTACTCATTTTATAAGATGGGAAAACTGAGGTCCAGAGAGATTCTGTGATGTGCCCAGCATCACAAAAATAAGTAAGAGCTGAGATTTGCACCTGAATCCTAGGCTCAAAATTAAACTCTCTTCCCATCATGGTAGGCTACCTTTCTTCCTTATTTTCTACTATTCTTTTAATAAAGAAGGACTTTGTAGATAAGATAACACAATGAGGCATTTGAAGGGAGCCAGCTTGAATCAAAATCAGGAAGAAGAAAAAAAAATGTTTTTTCCTACACCCAAAGAAAAGTGACCATTTTTTCCATAGAAGAAGTTTTTCCAGCCTGGGGCAGTTTACTCCTTAGCAGCCCTCTGCTCACCATATTTATGCTGGACTTAATGTAGGCACCTGAATGACTTTAGTCCTTGTAAACTCCTGGACTCAAGTTACCCACCAGCCTTAGCCTTTGCCAGTAACAGGTACTATAGACATGCACCACCATTCCCTGCTGTATTTGAATAAGTTAAACTAGAATCACCGTTTAAGAAAATCACAAAAGCAAATAAGAACTTATGAGAAGTACAAAATCAAAGAAAACAGAGCCAAAAGAATGTTTTATCAGTTACTATAGCTATCTATAGCACTTTAAAGTCGACAAAGCATTTGACAAATATTTTATCTTATCTTATTCTTCCAAGAGCCCTAGGAGGTAGGTGCTATTATCTTCATTTTATAGATAAGAAAATTGAAGCAAAGGTTAAGACGTGTACCCAGGGTCACACAACTGTAAGTGTTTGAGACCCTATTTTGAACTCCGATCTTTCTAACTCCAGGTTCGGTACTCTCTCCTCTATTCCACCTAGCTTTGTTGTTGTTTATGCAGCCATTCATTCATGTCCGAACCTTCATGGCCCCATGGACCAAGCGTCCATGAGGTTTCCCTGGCAAAGATACTGGAGTGGTTTGTCATTTCCTTCTCCAGTTCATTTTAAAGATAAGAAATTGAGGCAACTACCGAAAAGTCGGAGGGGTGAGGGGGGAAGACATAGGAGAGAATAGACTGGGGGAGGGGGATACACTGGGATGGCTGTTTTGGGGTGGTGGGTAGGAGAAAGATGGGGAGAAAATATGTAATTCAAAATCTTGTGGAAATGAATGATGCAAACTAAAATAAAATTAAAAAAAAAAAGAAATTGAGGCAAACAAGGTTAAGTGACTTGCTTAGTGTCACTCAGCTAGTAAGTGTCTGAGGTCAGATTTGAACTCTGGTCTTTCTAACTCCAGGCCCTGTGCTCTGTCCATCATGCCACCTCACTGCCTCTCCGCCTAGCTACCAAATGCAAAAATAACAACAAATTTGTGCTATATCTACAATTAAGGTTAAAAAGGTTGAGGGAAATTAGAACAAAGTGGGGTCTATTTTATTAAAGTCAACATACTCATCTTTGGCATGAAGTTAACAGTCAGTGATAAAATGAATTGCAAACACAAGTACGGTCATTTGCTGTGATTTACTTTGCTTTGATTTCTGTTTCATTTTTATTTTTCATTTTCTCATGTTTTAGACATATATTTTAGTATTTATGCTTGTCAGTCAAAGCCAAAATAAAATCTGTATATAGATTTTTAAAGCAAGTAAAATCAGAACTCTAACTAGTAATTTTAAATACTTTCAAAAAAAGAATCAGGAGGAAACAAAGAAAATGACAACAATGAAATCAAACAGTGGTTTAATTGCTATAGTAGAGAAGAGAATTGCATACCACACACTGCAGTTGGAAAAATATAATAAAAAAAATCACTGGATTAACCAAGGAATTGACAGACATGAATATGTAGACAGTAGGCATTGAGGGTAGAAGAAAATCTCAGAATTGCTAACATTTTAGAAAATATAAAAAAAATAAAAGAATATGAACACTGTTTCAGAATTTAAGAGAACTTTCACCAAAATGAATGGCATTAGATAAATATAAATCATAGAACTCTAATAAGGAAAAATCCAATTCATTAATCTTAGACACAGCATAAATTCTAATATTACCAACAACAAGCAAAAACTTTTAAAAATCACTTACCAAGTAGCAATAATTGGGATTGTGGCAAATTTCTTGCAGAAGACAAGGGATGATCAGAGAGATAATAACATTGAATATAAAGGACCTCCACCATTGGCTGCCACCTACCTTTGCACACTTATTTCACACTGTTCTTTACGAATTCTGTTCCAGCAAAACTGTATTGCTGCCTGTTCACTTAAATCAGTGTTCCCTTTCCTGCTTTCATGTATTTATAAAGCATCCCTCAAGCTTGCAAGGTACTGCCTCATTTCAGTCTGACATCTAGTTGATATGGTGGCTAAAGCATTGGGCCTAGAGTCTTTAAAACCTGAATTCAGATCCAGCCTCCAACATTTACAATCTGTGACCCTGGGCAAGTAAATCTCTTCATCTCTTTCTGCCTCGGTTTCCTCAACTATAAAATATGGGGAAAAAATAGCACATTTATAGCACTTCCAGAGTTGTTTTGAGGATAGGTGAAATAATATTTGTAAAGTCCTTATCATGGTGCCTAGCACACAACAGTCACTTAATAAATGCTAATTTCCTTCCTTCTTTCCCTGCCTTCCTTCCCCTTAATTTCTATTCATTCATTTCCCTGGCATTTATTAGTGCCCTCCTTAACAAAGGAAAAAGTGATAGAGTCTCTGCCATTGAGGGTCTTATCCTACTGGAAGAAAACAACACAGACGCAGAAAATAAAAATACAGTTTCCAAAGGTGAAGAGAGAATGCGCATTATAGGAATGGGAGATAGCCCGAGCAAATGAGAGGTGGAAAATGGAATGTCGTGTGTGGAGGATAGCAAGTAGAGCAATGTGTTTAGAATGTAGGAAGGTACTTGGGAGAGTGATCTTCAGTAAATCTGCAAAGACAGGCTGGAATCAGAATGCAAAGAACTTGAAAAACTTGACATAGGAGTTTGTGTTTTGTCTTGGAGACTAGAAGAAGCCCTGGAGCCTTTTGAGCTGAAGAATGGTTTGATCAGACCTGTGTTTTTGGAATATCAGTTTGGCAGCCATATGATAGCTGGGTTGTAAAGAGAAGAGAGACTTAAAGAAGGCAGACCAATTATGAGGCAATAACAGTAGTCTGTGACAATGGCTCTTCAATTGTCCAGGAACCCCTTTTCAGAGAATCTTTGAAGTCAAAACTATTTTTGTGATAATATTAATATGTTTTCATTTCTAATACTGTAAATGTTGATAGACATAACCAAAGGTATGCTGGCTCTAGCTTGAACTGACTTGCGAAAGCCAATTGTCGTTTTTCTTTGTGAGCATTTATACTTTAAAAATTGGTATAGAAACTACCGCTTTTACCACCTTAGAAATGCTACAGGTAAGGGTTTGATTTGTTGTTTTGTTGATTGTTCTAGACTTAAAGCGATAGGGAAAATATTAATAGTGTAGGTTAAACGTAAAAGTACATGTACTCCCCCTCCCTTCCTTCCCCCCGAGAACCAGTTGTTAAACATTTACCAGCATACCACTGGATGTAATCCACATAAACAAAAGCTCTTTGGGATCTTCAGTAATTTTTAAGAATACAAAGGGGTCTTAAGACTAAAAAGTTTGAAAACTGGTGGTATGGGAAATAAGTAATACCTACTTGAGGTAGGATGATGGCTGTGTAAATGGAGAGAAGGGGCAGACATGAGAATACTTTGGTGATAATTAATTGACATCCATCAATCAAGGCTCAGGTCAAGGACTGTGTCCTACACAAAACTTTTCCTGTTCCCCTTAGATACAGTATTTTGTTCTTTCTCCCAATTACCTTGTGTTTATCTGTTAGATCTCTGCACCAAAATGTACAAGAATTGTCTTATTTTTGTCCTTTCATCTTTAATGCTTACATTAGTGTCTTGTACATAGTAGACATTTAATATTTTTGAAATGTTGAATATTACATTGACAGTTATCATTTGTAGAAAAGTTAACATTTAAAAAATTAATCTTATGTTTCGAAAGCTTTCTTTTACTCCACCTCAAGTAACATGATGTTGTATGAGGATAGTGACCTAGTGTTGTTTGTGAATTCTTTCACTGATACTTTTAAGTCCCTCTGTTTACTTGAAACCAGTGCCTTGACCATTTTATCTTTAAAATGGATTAGTAAAAGATTATAAAAATGAATTCAAAACTGTTATACGTTAAGATAGATGATTCATTGTCTGGAAAAGAAGATGGGCTGGCCATATGGCAAGAGTGAGACTAAAAATGTTACATTGGTATCTCTGTGGTGTCAAGGGAGCTATAAGAAGGTCTCCAGCACTTTAGGTGGACCCTCTGTGGCAGATTGAGGAGAGAATATAGACAGAAGTCACAATATGAAAAGGCATAGCTAAATTGCTACCTACACCATCACGGAGTATTCCAGATGAAATCACAAGATCCATCAAAGTATGTAATAGTGACATTTTCCTTTGGTAGAAAAAAATGTACTCCTCTGAGATATCTTTCCTGAATTGATATTGGAATTTCAAAAGTAATTCTTATAATCATGTACAGAATTCCATTAATGTTATCATTGGCAACCCTAGACTCTGTTATCATGGAACTTGTCTATATATAGACCACTATAGAAAGTGACAAGAAAAACTGTTTAATGACTGTCAGCTCTTGGCATTTGTTTGTAAGTTTAAAAATAGATCAAGTATTGGGAATGACATTAGGCAATATATTTGTGTTATGAATATTTGGAATAAGCATGATAAGCATAATACTATCTAATATATGTTAAGTTTTAATTATGGAATTTCACAAAACACTTTAAAATTAAGGAATTACTTGTAGAATTTTCTTTGTCCAACTAAGAATAAGAAGTAAAAGCTTCTTTTGCTAAATTTTAATCTAATGTGAACTTTTGAATCCAGGTAAGTTGTAATTTGTATTGTTCTATTTCACCTCTTGTGAGTTATTTACATTTCAATAATCATGCAAAGCAGTAGTGTCAAACTCATAGAAACAAATGTCTGCAGGCCTTATATTCACTTAGAAAATCACAAATTCACATTATCTATGTTTTAATGTATATATTTGTTTAAACATTTGCTAATCATATTTTAATCTGATTCTGTTACACTTGGAACTTTTCAGGAAAGGGGAGAATTTGACATTTCTGATGTAAAAGATTTAAAATAAAAATATACCAGAGGAGTTTTTTATGCTCTTCTTTTCTTTATAGTTATAGTGCCCTTATTTGTAAATTTCAGTGACAGAACTTTTAAAATAGCCCTTTATGATTTTTGTGTTAAGGCACATAACTGTTATGTCAGGCTTTTGCTAGGCAGTTATTGTGTGCAACATGATTTGACTGTAGATCTCTCTAAATGCATATGATCAGCTATGTAATATTGGGATTGTAAGGTTCTGTCATCTTATAGTAGCATCATTCTGTTGATAAAAACCAGACACAGTCTTAAACAATTACGTGTCTTTTCCTTTCTACATTATATGCTATGTCTTTCAGTGTGCTGGCCACTTAAAAGCTAGGTGGCATAATGGATAGTGCTGGGCCTAGAGTAAGGAAAACCTGAGTTCAAACCCAGCCTCAGACATTTCCAAGTGGTTTGACCTCTGTTTGCCTTGGTTTTCTCATATGTAAAATGGAGGTGATAATAATAGCATCTACCTCCTAGGTTTATTGTGAGGATCAAATAAGGTAATAATTGTAAAGGGCTTAGCATGGTGCCTGGCACCTAGTAAGTGCTAGATAACTGTTAGCTATTTTTATTAGTAGGGTTGTAAGTTTCTCCTGAGTACAGCATGTTAGGCCACTTGACTGGATAGTTGGTTTCACTAGTAATTTTTAAATTGTTAGCCATGTAATTTTAAAAAATTATCTTCTCCAGTAAAATAATGCTTCCTTTTTTTACAGCAGTGAAACATTAGTACCATATGTTCAAATTTTAGTCGTGCCAAATAAAATTACCTGTATTGTGGAGAAAGGGGAAAGGGCTAAAGCACTTTTGGCTGTTGTTGACTGCCAGGAAGACAGATTGTATCACAGCTGGTGCCTGGAAAACCCATTAGGACCCCTTGGGGGTGACCAAATGATTGTAATTTGAGAATCTTGTCCAAAGGCACTGTGTGTATGTGAAGACAAACTACTGGTACACTATTTTATTAACTTAGATGAATCACACTGTTCTCCTGAAGACGGAAGGCAAGCACTTGAACCAGGACATAGCAAGCCAAAGATAGGAAACATTACAAAGGGCACTTGAGAAATGACAGTACACACCATAGTTAACCAGAGGTAAAAATTGAGATTTGACATGTTTCTCAGTGATTAAATAAATGTAAGATTACTAAGCATATGGAGATATGGATAGTATCACTTGGCTCTTACCACAACTACTATTTAGTGGGGAAGAAAATTTTTTTAAGGGTGGGGGAGATTTGGGCATGTTTGAAGGCATGAGGAAGGAGCCAGTTGATTGGGTAAAGATTAGAGATGGGAGGGTGTTGATTGAGGAAGCAATCTGTTGGAGAAGATTAGAGGGTATGGGATCAAGGGAACACAGAGGAACTAGCCTTAACAGGAAGAAAGGCTACTTCATTATCAGAGACTGCCGGAAAGGAGGGAAGAGTAGGAGATGATGTCAAAAGGTTTTGACATGAAGAGAAACAGAAGCTTAGAGTGAATGGGGTACATATTTCTGTAATATGTAGCTATTCTAGTTTTTAAAAGCTGAGAGAATTGAATTATAGTGACAAAATCATTCCAGGCAAAGGATATGGTATAAAAATAAAGATAAGAATTTGCTGGTACAGGATTAGTGGGCCTGAAGTAGAAGGTGAGTGTGGTGAGCTAGGGAAGTACAGAACCTCTAATACCATGATGACAGGTTTAGATACCATACAGTAGAAAATAGAGAGCCTAGAAATATTCTTGAGCAAAGTCAGAAAATAGAATAAAAAACCATTCAAGGAATGCTTCTTTACTTCAGATTATCAGAGATAATTATGTGTTACAAAATTCCTATCCCCATAAAAAGGAGAAGAAATAAGAAAAAAAGATTTCATTGCAGAGAATAAAAGAAATAGGAGTAGAATGATAGGACAAAGGAGGAAAGTAAAGACCACTGTACATTTCAGAGCTTAGAAAAACAAAAATCTGAGACTCTACCTGAAGAAGGAAGTTGGATGCTTAGAAGAGGAAGCAGCTATTTTTCCTCCGAGGAATGATAAAGTAGATCCACAGATGTTCTCTAGTGAAACATCACATGGTAAAAATAAGCAGAAGAAGGAAAGAGTATTAGTGTTTGGTGACTCTTTGAGAGGTATTGAGGCAGCTAGTTGTTATTGTCTGACAATACAGAGATTTGTCAGTGTGTGTGTGTGTGTGTGTGTGTGTGTGTGTGTGTGTGTGTGTGTGTGTGTACACAGATACATTGTTCCTGATAATCTGAAGTATAAATTCATTTCGTGAGTGGTTTTCATCCTATTAGATAAATAGAGAAATAGGTGGATAAATGCCTTCCAGGGGGAGGGAGAGATAATATGTGTATGTATTCATATAAGGGTTTAAGAACCTCCCAATATTTGGCCGCTCTGATGACTCCTGCCCAGTTACGGCGATTCACCCAGATTCAAATCGTATCGCCAGAGAGAGCCTAGAAAGCATTGCCAAAGATTAAGAAGACTCAGGTGAAAAGTTGAGGCTCATAAGCACATAGTTGATGATTCCTCACTGCTCATCATTTCAGAAGAGAAAAACCAGTTTGGGAAGTGAAGAGCTCCAAAAGGACTGAGTTGGTCTAAAAGTGGTGTTCGACCTGTCAGCAGGTATCAGTGTAAAATATAGGGATAACAGATTTCCTGTCCAGGGATATAATAAACCTAGCAAAGCCTGATAGAAAATCTATTTGCCTGCTCTCTTAAGTGTTTGATGAAAGAATCTTTAAACCAGAACGGAAGTGGCATACAGGGGAGGAGGTTAGGGGCAAACATGCCCACGTACACCCAACAAGCTAGACAGAGTAGAGAATCGCTTTAGTGTAAGAAGACTGGCATTTGTATCACCTAGGTATTCGGAAGATTCAGGATCCAGAAAAGGAAACAGTATTAAAGCCCCTGGCCCCATGTGACTATACACACATGCATAGTATGCAGGCAGCCAGGAAGATGAACTAAATGTCCAACAATAAATTTGACCTTCTCCGTATGCACAGGATTTGAGGTGAGACCAGTGACTGAAATGTGGACCTATGTGGACTATAGAATGAAAGGAATAGGAATAGAATTTGCCATGTTTTACATAAGTAACAGAGGTTAGGTAGCATTGTATATAAAGACGATTATAGTCACATGCAAATATCCAGGAATTAGGTGGGAGGAAAGCATGGTGAAGAAAATTTAGATGAAGAGTAATGGAGGGAAAAAACAGAAGTTGTTTTTGTTATCAGTATAGCAGATGTTAATTTCTTGACTTTCTTTAATGATGGTTTCATCCTTGAAAAGATAGAGTAATCAACAAGAGGAAGTGTTTTCATTCAAATTGACCAACAAGAAGAGTAGAAATGAATGAAGACTGGAGAGAGATTAAAATTTCATCTTCTGTTTTGTGATAGAGGACAGGAAAGCTGGGGATAGCTTGACATATTCTAGATTGGGAAAGGTAGGTTTCTAGAGGGTGGTTAAAGTAGAATATCATGGACTACAGTTCTCTAGGGGAAGGGTTCAAACAACTGTCAGTACTCTTGGTTCAGGTTTGGTGTTGGGATAAGAGGAGGCACTCACAAGTCACTGTACAGTTAACAAAAGCAGGTTTAATTTGCCCTAATACAGAAATGTAATGATGGTACAGTCTTCTTTTTCTCCATATGGAAAAGCTTCAGGTCATCAGAGGAAGATATGTTTACTCATGGCATTTTCAGAAATCCACAAAGACTGATGGACCCTGACCACCCATGCCAGGGCTTTTCATTCCCTTGGATGACCAGGAAGCTACATATATAAGACCTGGGGACCTGCTCCAGGGAGGTCTTTGAGTCTTTTTGGGGAAAACATCCTTAGGATTATAAAAAGGGGCCTGTTGTGCGTAGGGGGAAAGAAGCCACATTAGGGAAATTTTAGTTTATTATTTAATTTATTATTTAAATATTAGTTTTATCACAGGAAGTGAGCCCAGGAAGGAGGTCAAGTTGTCAAGTATAAAATTTCTTTTTTTTTTTCCGGCATTTTAGAGGGGGAAAGGCAGGGCAATTGGGGTTAAGTGATTTGCCCAAGTTCACACAGCTAGTAAGTGTCTGAAGTAGAGTTTGAACTCAGGTCCTCCTGACTCCAGGGCTGGTGCTTTATTCACTGTGCTACCTAGCTGCCCCTCAAGGATGAAATTTCAGACAAAAAAAAAATTCTGATGAGGAAGAAAAACAAGTTGTCTGAAAAGAACAATGTTGATTCATGAAGCAAGGGAATTGATAAATTAGAGAACATCCACAGGAGAACAACCAAAATCAAACCAAAATTGCTTTATGTAAGGGAAAACTTTCTAAGTATTAGAACTGCCTAATGTGGAATGGGCTGGCTCAGGAAGTAGTGGGTTACCCCTCATTGAAAATCTAAGCACAAATTAGATGGCCACTTGTGAGGTGTATTGTAATAAGAATTCATTCTTAAGTACTTGGATTAGATGGTCTCTTCTAGCTCTGAAATTCTTCGTTATCTTGTTCAAGGAAGATTTATTTTAACAGCTGTATATAGGTGAGAACAAGGCAAGGAGACTTGGAGGAATCTTCTGGACTGAGGTAGCAGAAGGGGTAGTTCTGGAAGACAGTGAGCGGGATAAGAAATAAAAAAGTCTTGCTGATGGGTTGGAAATGAACAAAAAAGAAGAAGAGAACCAAAACTAACCCCAAAGCTAATTTAATTTTTTCTTTTCTCTAATACTTTAATTCTTTTTTCTATAATATGTATCTTAATTGACTTACAAGTTACTGAAGTCTTTTGTCATTCTTTTTATACTGGAGCATTGGTTTAAGCTAAAATAAAGAAGAAAACTAGGTAGAAATTTCCTTAAAATACAAAGGTCCTGTGGTATTCCAGGTGGTTTTTGTTTTGTTTTGTTTAAAATAGTCTCTAAATAGCCATTTTGATTGGAACCAAATCACAGAATTTCAGGATTAGAAGGGACCTCAGTGGCCATCTAGTCCAACTCACCCCTGAAGGATTTCTCCCACAACATACATGACAAATGGTTGTACATCTTCTGCTTAAAGATCTCCAGTGAAGAAAGAGCTCATTAGCTCCAAAGGCATCCTTTTGACATCTCTTATATCAAGTCTAAGTTTGCCTCTGATACCAAAAAAAAGGGGATGGAAATCCAATTCCTCCTACAGCCTTTCAAATACTTCAGTATAACTAGCCCTCCACCTTCCCCCCATTTTTCTCCAGATTAAACATCCCCAATTCTTTCACTTAGTGAAATTTTAATAATAATTCAGTGTGTGCTATACATCAGAAGGAAATGTAAATGTGTCAGTAGATTTTAATTTTAATAACCGTTTTCCAATGGCAAATATTTTAAGTTTGATATGATGCTTTCCTTAAATCTTTTTTAGGTCAGCCAGGCATTCGGGAAGCCATTTCTGTGTCCTGTATGGGCAATGGCAGTGGTAGAAGCAGAAAAACAAACCATGGCAGCTCGATATCAATATCAAGAAAAGAAACCTTTTCATCTGCTGCTAAAAGGTATCTTATCAAAAGTGAGCTACCAGTGTCACAAACTGTACAGATATGAGATTTAAATTACAAGCTACTTCTGGAAATTAATAATGGGTTCCAAATGAAATAATCTTTTTAAACACTTGATTTCTGAATGTAGAGGGTTCTAACCCTATACTCATTTTGTAACCATGCAGAATTAGCGAAGAAGAGGGAAGTATTTCGTTCTAACTAAAAAAACCAAGCAACCTAATTCCTTGTTGTTGTTTTTTTAAAGAAAATTTGAAAAAAAAATTTAAGAAAAAAAATTTGACTAGGCATCTGTCATTAATGTATAATTTCAGTGATTTTTTTCTGATATATCAACTATAATATAAATTACATTATTATATTTACCGTAGAAATAAAATCTTGGACATCTTAATAAGGTAGGAAAGAAGTATTAAAATTACTGGATCTTTGGCTGGGATTGCAAAATGAATGTGTTTGGGGGGAAAATGATACTTCCAAAATATTCTGAAAATATAACTATTTCTATAGTTTTTCTTCTTGGACATTCTACTGAGTAGTCTTATTTAGTTTGATAATTTCTCTCATTTGTTATTCTGGTAATGATGTTTACAGGATTTTTCCCATCTGTGTAGTTCCTAGCCAGTGATATCATGACATTGTCAAATCAATATATGCCCTTACATCTGCTTTTTGAAGAGCACTACTGAAGAAGAAGCTGAAGAAATAGAAAATATTTTAGCTTTCTAGTATTGGTGAGCTGTATTACTTTGGAGACAAAATAGATTACTTTAATGTCCATATCTTATTTTCATTATAGTTCCAGGTCCTTTGCCAAACAGATCAGAGCGGAGAAGGTAGATTCAGTATAACATTAGGAAGTTATTGTGTCTGAAAAACTTTACTTATTTTAATTAGCAGGAAAACTAATAAAGCAAAAGCATAGGGTTACTATTTAATAGTAAATAGTAAGTAGAACTTCATGTTTTGTGTTTACTTTTGTAAGTGTTCCCAAGAATTATTGAATTTTAATATAGTAAAAGTTTAATCTGATCCGACTTAAGTAGAACCTCTAACAAATCAAGTTTATTGAGTACCAAAAAATAAAATAAATAAGACAAGCCTTTGTATCAGAAAATTTTCTGATTCACTTAAAAAATCACATTTGTGGGTTATGTTGAGTCAGTCCAAACTGAAACCAGCCATTTACCTTTTTTAAATTATAATGATCATTGCTATTCATAATATATCCAAGAGAGATTCAGTTGCATTCTTGCCTTAAGTATTTTAAGTCTTAAAAAGGTGAACCAATATTTCTTAGATTTTTAAATATTAAATTTTGAAACAATTTCATTTTTTCATTAACAATCCATTAACTGGAAAATTTATTAAACGATAATAGCCTAGTCTTAGGCATTCAGCTAAATAAAACTTTTCCTGTGCTAAGAACTGATAACCAGTGCAATTTTGTATCTGATCCTAGAAGTGATATAAGCCACTAGAAGTTTTTTGGTTGGTTTTTTTGTTTTGTTTTGTTTTGTTTTAGTGTGGGAGTAACCTAGTCAGACCAGCATTTTAAGAAAATCACTTTGAGGGCTCAGTGGAGGAGGAGGGATTAGAGTGGGGAGGGACTTGAAGCAGGCAGACTGTTGCAATAGTGCAGGTATGAAGTGATGAAGGCCTGTGCCAGTGGTCAAACTGATCTTTCTAAAATACAGATCTGACCATATCACTCCTCTAATCAATAAATTCCCCTGGCTCTCTGTTACCTCCAGGGTCATATATGACTTTCCAGCCTTTTCAGTCTTCTTACATCTTATTCTCCTTGTACTATGAGAAAAAGGAACACTGGCCTCCTTCTTTACATAAGACATTCCATCTCCCAACTCCAGGCATTTTCATACACATTTGCTCCACTCATGGAATACTCTCCCTCCTCATCTCCAAACTTTACTGGCTTCCTTCAAGTGTCAGTTAAATTAAACCTGTTCAAGGAGCCTTTCCTCATGCTCCTTAATCCTAGCACCTTCTCTCTGGAACTACCCCAGATTTTTCCTGTATCTATTTTATTTGTACATAGTTGCACATTGTTTCTAACATTAGATTGTGAGCTCCTTCACAGACTGTTTTTTGCCTTTCTTTCTGTCTCTGACTCTTACCACAGTGCTTAGCACATAGTAGGCCCTTAATAAATGCTAGTTGATGGATTTAGTTGGCTATTGGCACCTCAGGGCAGTTGCAACCTATCCTCTTCTTCAGGCACCTGCAGTAGTATCAGAGCAGATACCATTGGGAAGTCCCAATATGTATTTCCATTCCATGACTGGTAAGAGTCCTACCTCCCCCTTTTTTGTTTTGAGAGGGACAGAGTCAATTCACAGGATGAGCAAGCAGATCCCTAGTCTCTTACATTAACTTTACCTCCATAACTGTCCCTTTTCCAAAAAAGGCATTACCATCCTTTCAGTCAGTTAAGTTGATCTCAGTGTCATCTTTGACTCCTCCTCACTTACCCTCTCCCCACATATATAGTCATTTGTCAAGTCTTGTAATTTCAGTCTCTGCAACATCTATTGCATCTGTTTCCTTCTCTCTACTCACTAGTTCAGGTCCTCTCACCTAGACTGTTGAAATAGTCTACTAATTGCTCTCCTTGACCAAAGGATTTTTCTCCTCTCAATCTATCCTCCACATAAGTGTCAGAATGATTTAAAGCATAGATCTGGTCATATCACTCTTGCCACTCAGTAAACTTCAGTAGAATTAAATATTATTTTACCTTTATTACTTTTTAGATTTCTGTGTTTATATACAAGTTTTATAAGGTGCATAATAGTATAGTGGTACATTACATAATTTATAAATACCCACTTACATGCCCAGATTTTTTTTTTAAACTTATGGGGGTTGAACAATGAGAAAAGTTCTGAAACCATGGAACCAAGGCAATTATAATCAGAAAAAATTAAAAAATCAAAATAGAAAGGTGGGTTTTTAACTTTAGAATTTTGAAGCTTAGCTAGAAATTGAAATGTAGATCTATAGGTTATGTCACATTTTCAACAAGTTTAAACATGATAAGCTAGCACACAGCCAATCTAAAATAAACATGCATATGAATTTCAAAGATCTAAAAAATATAATGGGCAGAATGGCAATGTAAGTATTAAATAAGTACCATAATGAAAAGTAATAATTGTTATTTGTCATCTGTGAACATTTTTACTAGATTTTCACATTTGAAAGCTTAATTTTCCTGGCATTTCTTTTAAAAAGTTAGGATAGCCTCAGGTGCCCCAGAAGAAGGTAGACCTGCAGCCTTTCTTTTCAGTCACTTTGTATAAGCACTCAGTTTGCCCCATCCTTCCTTTGTACATGTGTGACAAAGGTCAGGAAGACGCACACTTAGTAATCTTCCAGGGTATGTGTGCTCAGATAATCTTTTCTTTCTAAGGATTGTTCATTATGACTTCTTGGGTGATGGTAGCTATAACTGTGTTTGAGACTATTGTGGGAATAAGTGGTTAACTTAGTCCTTAGAAAAACCTTATTGGGTAAAAGTAATGTGAATCATTATTTATGTGCATGCTTTAGGGTTTTGTCTTATGTGGTATTCGTATATTTTCTTTCACTTGTTGGTTAAGTTCCCTGCTTATGTGTTTAAAACTTGTTGCATATTATACTTTATTTTACAGCAGTACAGAAAAAAAGAAAGAAAAACCACAAGGACAAAAAGAAAAAAAAGAGGATTTTCATTCTAACGATCAAAGTCCACACATTCGAGCATCACCTTCTCCCCAGCCCTCTTCACAGTCTCTCCAAACACACAGACAAACTCAAGAAAGCAAGAGCTCTCCTCCCACCAAAAGGTTTTCACTGACCCCAGTACAGCAATAGGGAATAGTTATAATGATACCTAAATTCAGTGTCATGGGGAAAGGTTGGCAACCTACCAATTTCAAAGAAGAACTTGGCTTTTCCCTTTCTCTTGCTGTAACTTTTATTACAGCAACAGTATTAGGATATAAAAATTTATGCATGCCTTGTTTTTTTTGTCTAAAATTTTTTAGTTTCTTAGTATTTAATAAAGTAAAGCCAATACATATTCTCTAAAATCAAAGCCAGAATCTTCTTGCATTTAAATTGTACAGTATGCCAATATGACATCTTAATGTCATATATAGAAAAATTCTGTGTATAACCCTCACCATAATTTGGTATCATTACAACTTTCAGGTGCCTTTTTTAACAAATTCCCCTTCTCATCTTAGTGTTCTATTTGGGGGATGCTCTCTAAGTTCTTGCTTGGTTGCTGAAGTTGATCCATTTCACTTGTTCTCTTTCATTCTTTTCTGAAGATTTGCTTCAGGGCTTCTTTATACATATATATATGTATGTGTGTGTATATATATATATATATATATATATATATATATGTGTGTGTGTGTGTGTATATATATATATATATATAAATATAAAATTAACACTTATGTGAGGTAGGGAGAAAATCAGAAATTAAATCTGCATGCCAAGTGCATGTTGACTAGCATCTTTGGAGTTTCATGTTGAAAACAACCATGTAGGCAGGTGGACACGTGGTTCAACTTTATTAGTAAAAAGACAAGTATTTTTTTTTTAATTTTGAAGGGGAGATATTTTTAACTTTTATTCAGTATAAATACACACGTGCTTGAGAAAGCTTAGAGATATGTAAAGTAATTCTTCAAACTGACTAGGGTTTTAATAAGGTAACACTTACAAATACTAAATTATCTGGTCCCCCTTTTTATTTAATTACTAAAATGTGTCTTGCCTAAAACCACTGTTCTAATAGAAAACTTGGAAGAACACGACACCTTTCTTTCACTTCAGTGATGCATGCTTACCCCTTACCAAATGCTCTGTCTTCCTGTCACGCAGATTCTTAGTCCTCCTTGGCAGTGTGTCACTGTCCTGCCTAATCTTATAGAAAGAGCAAAGGTAATGGATAGATATTGTGATATACAAGGGGGAAAGTCGCTTTTTAGAACCTCAGCAGTTTTCTGATTTGATTTAACACTCTTTGTCCCCAGACTCTTTTTCAGCTTCTAAAGGTTTCGTGGAAGCATACTTGCTTTTCTCTCATTGTTGTTTGAATGTGCTCCTGCAAGAAGTATTTAAGACTGGATGAGTTGTAGACTGTTAACAATGCAGTTGCAAATTTGTAGCTGAGACAGTTTACTAACTGTCACTTCTAGGACACTTTGAAAATAATAATTTTTCAGTTATAACATCCTACATACAAAACAAGTTGCTATAACTTTTTTTGTTAAATTCAGACAATGGGTATAATTTCCTGTAACATAATCTAGATGACAAATGTGCTGTACTGCTTGATATAGTGGTTTATATTTTGGAAATTTCACCTGCAGTTCTTGTTTATGAGTTGAAACAAAGTTGTTGTAATAGTAACCGACTACCTATGAATCCTGTGACTACTAAAAAGAAGTTTTAATATATCCATAAATTATATGAAATATATGTATATACACATTTGTGTATATACATATATAAACATATATATATATATATATATATATATTTATATTTGGGGTGGCTTCTGCAAAAATTATTAAAGTTTCCATGGGGTAGGGAGCAATGTAAAGAAACGGATCAAGTGTATTAGAGCTACTCATGGCATAATGGGTAGAAGGTTGGCCTTCAAGCAAAGAAGATCTGGGTTCTACTCTTTTTTTCTGGCACATACATCCTCTGTGATCCTGGGCAAGTCACTTAAACTCTCAGTGCTCAGAGCAATTCTCTGAGAATGCAAGTTGAAGAGTAGTTGCTAGCCTGCGCTTATAAAAATGGTTTCCTCCCCTGGGATTTGCCTGTGCCAATGAAATCATAGCTCAAGTCCCCATCCCATCTCCCGTCAAATGTATAATTCTTTAACAAAATATTAATGGTATCTTTGGGAAATCTTCAAAATTATAGTAAAATGTAAACATTTTTGCACTTGCCTTGTTTAACTATACTCATCCAGTCATAACTTTCCAACTAATCCTTATTTCTGTTTGCTGGATCAGCTTTAAGGAAACTTTATATCCCTGCTTTTGTGTTCTGCTATTTAAGCTATTATATCATTATTCCTCAAAAATTTAGCTTAAAAATTGTTTTTTTTTAAAGCATAAAAAGACCATCTACAGCTGAAAAATCACTTAGTACATGGGAGAATTCGGATGATAGTCGTAACAAGCTATTTCGGCCAGCCTCGACACCAAAATTAACATCAAAAGTTAATAAAAATGACAAGTAAGTATTGCATTGGCCTCCATAAAAATTTTTGTTTTAAATGAAAATCTTTTAAAATGAATCCTCTGAAAGCTAATCATTTTTTGACATGTTGGGTTTTGTGTTGTAAAGCTAGAAGGGTAGGAGAGTTTGCCTCATTTTGTAGATGAGACAAGTAATTCTCAGAGACAGGAAATGACATGCTTGAGGGCACACAGTTTGTAGTTGGAGCCAGATCCTCACACGGCCTCCTGCTTGGCACAACCTTGGCACAAACCAAGGTTCTGGGGCTTGGATTGACATCTGTCCTTTATAGGTCAAAGCTTTACGTGACATTCAAGTGTGATGAGTTTATTTTGAGTGAACTGACAATTTGGGGTGAAGAGAGAGCTGTTTCAGTGTCAGAAAGACCTGGGCAAATCACTTGGCGTCTCACTTTCCTGAAGCACCCAATCCTTTATGGTGATAAATGGCAGACCACATTGGATTGGGGGGAGGGAGTTCTTTACCAGGAGTTCCTACATTTTTTTTTCCAATGACTTGTTTATTTATTTTTAGTTTACAAGATTCAGTTCCACAATCACTTGAGTTTCAGATTTTCTCCCCTCCCTTCCTCCCTCCCCCGCCATGGTGGCATGCAATCGTGTATAGGATCTGCAGATACTTTCACATTGTACAATAGTTTGGTTATATAGAAGGGTTGTAACCAGTGAGTGATCACTGGGGAAAAAAAAGCAAAACCAAACATGAAAAAGAACGATGCATGTTTTGCTTCAGTCTCCATTTAAACTATAGTCTTTCTATATCTTTCTCTGAGTTTAGATATCTCCTTCCATCCTGAGGCTTGTAGAGTTGTCTTTTAGCTGTGCGTTGTTGAGGATAGTCCAGTTTATCAAGGTTGGTCGTCATATGTACAATGTGTCTGTGATTGTGTACAAGTTTTTCCTGGTTCTGCTCTTCTCGCTTAGCATCAGTTTGTTTAAGCCCAGGAGTTCCTACATTAAGAAGACCCCAAATCTAATTCAAAAAATCCCTGTGTTGTAAAGAGAAATATTATTCAGGGTGGCCCTAGTAACCAAAAATCAGCAGGCCTCCATTGACCCCCACGTACTTTATTGAAGGGCTGATGGGAAAGCTTGGAGAGTTACCACATGGCATAAGAGGCAATGGGTGGGTAGAAGAAAATGTCTCAGACCAGGGAGGTCATGGATTTGTGGAATATTCTGAGTTGGCACTGCACATTCAGTATTGCATGGACAACATGTTAACTTGTTAACATGCTTAGATGCAGATGAAAAAGCATACCCAAGGATCATTGATCACTGGATCAGATTAATGGATTCACCCCTGGTAAGAATATACCACTGAAGAGATAAAAAAGAGACAAAGGATAGTCCCTGTCATTAACCCGCAATCTATGGGTGGTCACAACATGTAAACAAATATGTATAAATAAGTTATATACAGGTTAAGTAGGAAATAGTCAAAAGAGGTACTAGAATTAAGAGTGGATAGGGAAAGGCTTCCTGTAGAACAGTGGTTCTCAACCTTCCTAATGCCTGGACCCTGTGGGCATATCTGCATGTGGGCAGACCTGCTTGGAGACGGATAGAGGAGTGGTGGTGTCTTGGTTCCTAAGACCATCGGAAATATGTGTTTTCCAAAGGGGTCATGACGCACAGATTGAAAACCGCTGCTGTAGAAGATTGTTTTTTTAAAGGAAACTAGGAAAGTCAGCAGGTTGAATTGAGGAGTGAAAGCATTCTAGGCATGGGAGACAGCTAGAGAGACTGCCTGGAGCCCAAAGATAGAGTATCTTGTGCAAGGAAAAGCCAGGAGGTCAGTGACACTGTATGAAAGAATTCATTTCAGGAAGTTAGGTGTCAGAAGACTGAAAAGGTAGGAGGGGCCTAGGTTATAAAGAGCTCTGAATGCCAAGCAAAGCACTTTTTTATTTGATCCTGGAGAAAATAAGGAGACTCTGGAGTTTATTGAATGGGAGTGGGGGATGACGTGGTCAGACCTGTGCTTTCAGAAAAATCACTGTTGTGGCCAAATGGAAGTGAGTAGATGCTTGAGACAGATAGACCCACCAGCAGGCTACTGCAGTAGTACAGAGTGGTGGCAATGTCAGGGGAGGAAAGAATGTATATTCAGAGAGATATTGCAAAAGTGAAATCAGCAGATCTTGGCAACAGTTTGGATATGGGGAGTGGAAGATAGTAAGGAATAAAGAATGACTCCTAGGTTATGTCCTGAGGGCTTTCCTCAACTGTAAAAAAGAAGTTAGGAGTGTTGGAGGATTTGAGGGAGAAGAGTATGAGTACAGTTTTAAACATGTTGAGTTTAAGGTGTTTTAAACTCAGGTGGAGATGTGAGATTGGAGGTAAGCACAGAAATGGAGCAGGATAGGCAGCTTTGATAATCATAAGTGTAGAGATAATAATTAAATCCCAAGCAAAGTAGGATAGAAGGAGAAGAGAAGAAGGCCCCAAAATAGAAAAGCTTTGGGACACTAAGAGTTAGAGGACATGAGTGTAGATAGGAAGAGAACCAAGAGAGAATGGAGTCCTTAAAACCTAGAAAAAAGAGAGTATCTGGGAGAAAAAGGTAACCAGCAGTGTAAAAGGCTGCGAGGAAGTCAAGAAAAATGAGCACTGAGAGACGGCCATGCGATTTGGCAACTAAGAGACCATTAATAAATTTGGAGAGAGTAGTTTCAGTTGTATAATAAGGTTAGAAACCAAATTATAAGGAGTTAAGAAGAGAATGAGAGGAGAGAAAATGGAGGCACCTATTGGAGTCTACCTTTTTGAGAAGTTTAGCTACAAAGGGGAGAAGAGATAAGAGGACCATAGTTAGTTGGGATGAAAGGATCAAGTGAGGGTTTTTTTCAGGATAGGGGAGACCAGGGCATATTTGTAGGCGGTAAGAAATGAGCCAGTAGAGAGGGAGAGATTCAGAATAAGTGAAAGAACCTTGGTAAGGAGTAAAGCTCCATCCTATGAGACTGAAGTAGAAGAGATAGAGGCAGTAAATTACAGAATATGACTAGTTTCATGCAGTTAAACAGCTGCAAATATGTGAATTTATATTCCTGTGGCTACCATTCTTCCCCTCCCCAAACTTTTTACTGTTTTTCAGTCATGTGCGACTCTTCATGACACCATTTTGGATTTTCTTGGCAAAGATACTAGAGTGCTTGTCATTTCCTTCTTCAGCTCATTTGACATATGAGGAAACTGAGGCAAACAGTGTTAAATGACTTGCCCAGGGTCACACAGCTCGTAAGTGAATGAGATCAGATTTGAACTTGGGAAGATGAATCTTCCTGACTCCAGGCCTACCTAGCCTCTATTCCCTTCACCCACTTAGCTGTTCTTCCAAAACCTGGATTCAAATAAGACATTTGAAAAGGTTCTTCATGTTTTCCTTGTTAGCAAGATGGAAAGATAATCTAGATGATAGTAATTAAATTTGGAACTGTTTGGATTATGACACATAAGTGTGTTGTTTAATGTATAAATGATAGCCAAATCTAGAGTGATAGTACAGACCCAATAGGATGAAACCTAATAAGGATAATGTAAAGTCCTGTCTTTAAGCTGCTGATTTTCTTTAAGCCCAGGTACAGGATGGAAATAGGTGGAGAAGTTTTTAATGGGCTGTATGCTTGACATGAATCAACAGTATGACATAGTAGAGATAAGTATAATTACAAATTTAGGTCGCCTGGATAGAGTAAAAGTTACTGTTCCCAGTCTAGACTTTGTCATAATATATCTAGTTAGGACATTTTAGGGGGAACCTGTACCATTTGTTTCCTAAGGGCAGAATTGAAAACAATGAAACAAAGCAAATTTAGGCTTGGTGTCTTGGAAAAACTTCCAGATAAATAGCTGTCCCAAAATGGAGTTGGGATGCTTTGGGGAAGTAATGGCTTTCCCTTGCTTTGGATGTCTTTAAGCAGTCTGGATCCTTACTTGTTTGTTATATCATAGCAGCTTTATGCAGTGGGAAAAACACTAGACCTGCAGTCAAAGGACCTGGTTTCAACTCTTAACAGTGATTCCTAAATCCATGTGACTTTGAGCAAGTTGCTTGATCTTTCTGAGCCTCAATCAAGTTAAGAGGTTAGACAAGAAGGTCTCTTAGGCTCTAAATATATGATCCCGTAATCTTCTTTTGGGTATGAGTTGGACTAGATGGCCACTCTCCTCTGACACCCTCAAATTCTGTGATTCTCTGATATGTATGTAGCAACAGAAATGGAAAGCTAAAATTCAGAGTTTACAGGAGTCCACTTGTTTTCTGGAACTCACTTATTTTGCCTAGAAAATTAGGGATATAATGTACACTTGGCCTTGCCTTTGTTCTACCAATATCTTACTTTTTTCTTTACAGATCTAATGCCTATAATGCCTGTCATATTTTTTTTCATATTCTGTATGTTTATCATATCTTATTGTACCTATAGGAATTCCAACAAATTTAGAGATGTATGCATATCTCCTGGCAGATTAAAAGCTTCCTCCTGTTGTTAAATGTTTCTCTTACATTGTTGCCTAAATATTCAGATATTATGAATTTTAGTTATTTCATTTAGAAAAATTATGTAAGACATTTTGTTGTAGCCAGTAGGAAACCTTACATCATTACATTTTTTGTATATATTAAATCAACCCAATATTAAAGTCTTCCATTCACTTAAAACTCTGTAATTACATAGTTTTCTAGGTCAGTTATCGTTTAAATTTCCTGTGTTCAGACTTAAATAATATCTGCATTCTGTTCTGTGAATTATATGGTGTTTTATTTCTTAACCTATTGTAATACTTGAACTCTATGATGTTTATGAACAAATGTGAAATCTCAGTATCTTAGCAAATTAATTATGAGCTTTCATATTCCTTTTTCAGGCATAAAGACGTTGTCGTCAATCAAGGTAAATATGAGCGCCCTTGCTAAAATGTAGACATATGGGTTTGTGGGGGGCCTATAAGAGTGAATTTGTCTGAATTCATTAACAATGCAAAGGAAAACGGAAGCCTCCAGCCAACACCTTCTAAAAAAGAAGTGTAAAGTGTTATCTATTTAAATATTTGCTTGTAGGTTGTAATTGTCAGAAAAGGGAAGGTTTTTGTTTTGTTTTTTAAATAGCTTAAAGATCTGTTATTTGTGTTTCATAACCAGCAAAAATGTCAACTCGTGAAAAAAACAGCCAAGGTAAGAACAAGCTATTCTGCTGGTTGCTTTCTAAATTAATTATTTTCTAAATCTTTTATTTGGCTTTTCACGTACTTCACCTGACCTCTTCTTCATTGGTAGTAGAAATGGTATTCTTAATGGCATTATTTGAATTCACTTTGAAAATGATATGGAATTTGAAATTTCTTCTTAGGGCATTAGAGAAGAACCACAAGGTCCAGAAGATTTCAGCTTGCACTTTTTTTCTTTTAAAAAATGCCTAGAAAAGCCATTTAAAAGATTAATAAACTTCCTGTCTATCAGGACCGCATTTTCCTGTCTTGCCAGCTTTATGATTGATAACTGCCAGTCTCTTCAGAAGTAAGAACTGATGATATAAAGCAGAATACTTCTTCCTCTTTTTTATATTAACAAATTGCATATCCTGTGGTTATTGGCTATTTCTTACTTGTTCTCACCAAAAAGATAGTAGACTGTCTATAAATTCTGCAATGTACAATATTCATTCTTTTTGGCAGCTTAAGCAAGTTTTGTACTTCTGTAACTATTTTTGCCTGAGTTACATTGCAAATTTAATTGAAGCATGTAGGTCCAACCTGGAAGCATGTACGTATGCACGCTCTAGCTTCTTTCTGTGCATAATGCTTCTCTTTTTTTTTTCTGTGCTGTTTGTATAACTAGTCTGTAATGTGCTAAAAAAGAAAAAAATGTTTTAAAGATTATATCTCCAAATTCTGTCCTTTGCTTTTATTTCAAGTTAAGAAAGTAATTAACCCTTCCAACTCAGTAAATTTTACATATATATTTAAAATAGTTTTGAATCTTCCTAACACCTTTCCTCCTTCTATTAAATTACATTGTGGGGAGGGAGAGTAGTATGTGTTGTGAATTTAGAAATGAAAATACTGTGGACAAAATTCATTTAATCTCTCTAAGATAATTCTTATGTATTTATGTACCTTAAAATATACACAGAAAATAATTTTCACTTAATATCCCAACAGGGGAGGGGGAAAATGATTGAAGACACTTCGCCTTATACTAAATGATGATCTTAGAAAGATCAGTGCTCAGATTAATGAGTATTTAATATTGTTGAAGGTTTTTCAAACAGCGTTGAGTAATTCAATAGAAAGGAGAGTTACAGACAACTTGTAGATAAAACCTAAAGGAAGAGCAACCTGAAGAAAGTCTCAGCATTGGGGCAGCTAGGTGGCATAGTGAATGGAGCTCTGGCTCTGGAGTCAGGAGGATCTGAGTTCAAATCTGGCCTCAAGACACTTAACACTTAACACGTGTGACCTTGGGCAAGTCATTTAACCCCAATTGCTCAGCCTTCCCTCCTCCAAAAAAGCAAAAAAAAAAGAAAGAAAGAAAGTCTCGGCATTAACTAGGGCTGTGGTGATTGAATGACAGTGGAAATTATTCTGAGCTTTCCAACTGAACACCATGGTCAAGCTATTTAACCTCTCTCAGCCCTTATCCTACTCTCTAAAATGAGCATTTTTATATGTATGTATACAAGCCAAAGCTGGGTACGGCTTGATTTCTTAGAACAGATTACCCCACAGTATCTTTTGAGGTTACTTGAAAAGGAAAAGACTTTGGAGTGACTATAATCTTACTCTAATTCATGCTGTAGCTCAGATTTCATCATGTCAGATACCTTGGTATAACAGAAATCCAGCCATTGGACTTAAGATGCTAGCTAGTCCAACCCATACAGAGGATGGTAGGATTATTCACCTGGAGCTGGAAGAGGCAACCCTCCCATTTTACAGATGAGCAAACTGAGTCCAAAGGAGGGTAAATGACTTGCCTCAGAGTGGTTTTTTTAATTCTAGTCCAGTGACTCCCAGATTCAGGCTTGTAAGTGCCAACTATTTTCACCGCACTTTTCTGCCACTTTGATACTGCTATAAAACAGTATTTGTCAGAACAAAAAGCTGAAGTTTTCTCTTGAGGTTTATCATAACAATGTGTCACTCTGGTCTATTTCTCTTCTCTTTCCCTTTCTTTTCTATTTCCCCAAGGGATGTCCTGCATCCTGGAGACCTATACATACCCTCTCATTGCTGTTATTCATTATTTTTCATCTCTTCTTTTTCTTTTTTTTTTCTTTTTTTTAGGGGGAGGGGTTGGGTTTTTTTGTAGGTTTTTTTTTTTGTCAGAGGCATTTTTATTAACAGACCATAAGAAAAATAATCATGGTGAATTCACCTTTAGTTCATTCTTCTAATAAGCCTGTTGATCTGGTCTTCTCTGTTACCAGCATCTCCACCTTCCACACAATGTGTAGTCTTTTTTTTCATTCCGCCTTGTGGAGAAGATAATTTGAATGGCCACAGGAAGTTGTTGGCCGCTTTAAAGTGCTTGCCAATGGTGTAGATCTCATGGATCAAGTCCTCCATGCAGATGATTTCATGTTTCCCAAGAGATTTTGCAATAAGGGCATTATCCGTCAGGGCAGTTCTCTGTTTCTTGATCTTGCCATAACCACATTTGTAAATCAAGTCATTCACAGACTTCAGGCTTGGATAACCCCATGCAATGTATGGTTCCACAATCCTCAGCATGTTAATTGAGGCCTTGTTAAGCTTAACAAAAGTGCCATTGAAGATTTGGCAAAGGAGAAGAAGCTATAATACTTTTCGGGCCTTTGGGCTAACACCATTGATACCTCTGATTCTGATCACAAAAGCTAACTTGGGTTCAGCAAGTCCATGGTAGTTGCCAGCTTTGTGTGCCATTTTAGCCAGCCAGATTTCACTTCTGTACATCTGTCTGTACTCCTTATGGTAGGCTTTAGCTTTCTCATAGATAACTTTTCTCAGTATTTTACAGAGCTTTTTTATAGCCGTCTTCTTCTTCAAGCGTTTGGCCTTCAGTATTGCAGAAGCCTTCCGCTTTTTCAGAAGGGATTCTGGAACAGATGGTAGCTTCTTCTTTTCTTCTATGCCCACCATGATTCCAGTCAGAAAAAGAGGAAGTACGCCATCTCTTCTTTTTCTGATGAGATTTCTGTGCAGATAGACACCTTCATTCTAGGCCTCTTTCTGTTGCCTTTACCAAGGCACTTTACCTCTCTCACATTTAGTTTCCCTATCACTAAAATAGAGGGATTGGACTACGTAACCACTGAGACCCCTTTCAACTAATTACTTGTGATCCCAGTTGTCGAGGGATGATTTTCCAGGTCAGCATTTTTATATTGTATCCATCTGACACAGAAAAGGATGTTTGAGGTAGCTGACAAGATGTTGCTAATTCATCCCCAGTTTCTGAAGTATTCCAATTCCTCTTTCCTGTTTGGGTAACAGAATAAATTCCTTATACTCTTCTCTCCCTTGGAATATTATCTGTGTGTGCCCCCTGTCCTCCACCCAGTCTATAACTTCCACTGAGTCTGAAAAGGAAGCTAGAAGTAAATACCTAAGTAAGTCATTTTTCATTTTTCTTTTCAACTCCAAACTCCTGTCCATACCCCCAGTGCTAGGACTGTGCAGATTACTTTAAAGCTTTAATAAGCACGAGTGTAAACACTGGAGAGAGAGGGGATTGAGCTAACAGTCTTTCTCCTTCTTCCTGCCATCAACATAAAAAAGTCCCTGATGGACTAGAACCCAGCTCCCCAAGTGCCTGGTTCTGAGGTTTTGTTTTGTTTTTTCCCCTTTCAGTTATTGCTGTCAACTTAACCCTCTTTCAAGAACAACCAGTTTATTTCTTTGTCAAAGTCGTGGTTGCTATAGATAGATAAATCAGTTGATCCAGCCAAGATGGAGATTCTTAAGAGAAATTCTAAGATGGAGACAAAAGATTCTGGAGTCAGAGGATAAAGTCTAGGTAGGGTCCTAATACATACTCATATAAAACAAGCATAAAACAGCATTACCTAGCCACATACTAATTAAGTGCCAGATAACAAGAAAATAAACTTTAAACCCCCGACTACATATATATTGGGTATATATGTGTGTTATGTGAATGTACACATGCTAAAAAGCCATGGATAGGAGTGTCAGTGGAGGTCATGGGGATAACCAAGGGAACGTTCCTCAAAGAAATGGCTTTTGAGGCAAGAGTTGAAATAAATAAGATATAGAGGTGGGTGGGGGAGGGGAATTCTGAAAGAAATGTTGCACTCTGGTGTGTCTGTATTGTATTCTTAGCCTTTAATTCTTAAGCAAAAATACCTCTATCTTAAAGGAGGGAGACTTGAGTACATGGTGTTTCCATTACTGCTAAGCTGTACTTGGCTGGTTTCTCTTCAAGTAGGGGTAGATACTATTTCTTGTACTGTGGTTTGAAAAATGATTTTTAAAAAATGTGATTCTGTCATCTAGTCTTTCACCAGATAGAGACAAGAGAAAGTTTTAATATTTGTAGCTTGAAAAGAAGTCTAGAAAAATGTTTGCTCCTAAAGTCTTTAGAGCAGCAGTTCTCAACCTGTGGGTTATGTTCAATTTAAATATATCCCTGCATATCAGATATTTACATTATGATTCATAACAGTAGCAAAATTACAGTTATAAAATAGCAACAAAAATAATTTTATGGTTGGGGTCACCACAACATGAGGAACTGTATTAAAGGCTCGCGGCATTAGGAGGGTTGAGAACCACTGCCTTAGAGACTTTTGCTAGACTCTGAACAGTTCCCTCAAAGGAGGAAAAATTTAGTTACAAAACTTTTTCTGGCAGAAGGGGCAAGGATATGAAAGGGAAGAGAGATAATCAATATGGCTGGTAAACATCTAACAACATCAAAGTCCAATTGTGTGAAAAAACAGCAGGAAACAGAACCCACTCTTGGCTTCAGAAGTAATAAAGACAGAACATGATTTAAAACAGTGGTGTAGGAGGTCCTTAGCCTGTTATTAGATCTAATCCTAGAGCCAAAGACTCTGTGAGAAGCAGTAATAAAAATAACTTTGAACTTTTCATACTATAACAAGCACAACTGTTCTCCATAGGGTCTTTCCTGATTCTCAGTGCACCCCCACCCCAGCTACCTTTTCCCCAAAACTACCCTGTACTTATTTTCACATATTTATTCATATTTCTGTTAGAGCATAAGCTCCTTGAGAACAGAGATGGATGCGGTTTTGTCTTTGTATTCTCAGTGTCTAGAACAAATCTTAAGCCATCATAGGCATTTATTACTTATTAATTAGTTGTTGAAAATAATTTGGTGTTAATATTTATTCCCCATCCCCATATTTATTCTTTACTTCCAGTGCCAGTGTATGAAGATATAAATTATTGATTATTCGTGGTGACTTAGCAGTTTTAGTAAAACATACTTTGCTAAATGTTTAGGTACAGAGTTGATCCTAAGCAAAATTGTGGAATAGAATAAATGTCTTCATATTCCCTTCACCTTCCTCACCTACTCCTCCCCACCCTCACCCAATTTTCACCACTCTGATGCTTTCTGTTGATTTCCCAAATGTTCCCATTTCAGCCTCTGTTTTTCCAAAACTTATGCTTATGGTATCCATTTATTTCAGACTTTTTCTCTATTATGGGACCATGGTTAGGAATGTGTTAATCAGGTCCTTGCCAACGCGTTAGCATAATACTTCAATTATAAAGCCCTTAAGTAGCAACACTAATGCTAGTTTGTCCCCTGGGATTCAGTCCCACATAACCAACATTTCCAATTGGTTATCCCATAGGCATCTCTAATTTATTATCTCCAAAATAGACCACACTGTCTCTTGCTTACCCCAAGTCCACCATCCATCTTCTAAACTTGTCTGTTTCTGTCCAGAATACTACTGTCCTTGAAAACTAGGAGTCATCGTCCACTCCTCACTCTATTTCATCACACATCTGTTCATTCACCAAATCTTACCAGTTATGCTCTTAAAACATCTCTCACGTCTGTCTTATTTTCTCCATTTACACAGCTACAACCTTAGTTTGGGCCAGACCTTTTGCCTGAACTATTGCAGAGATTCCTAATTGAACTTCCTGACTCAAGTTTCTTCCTTCTCCAATCCATCCTCAATACTACTGACAAAGTGGTATTCTTAAAGCATAAGTCTAACCAGGTCCCTCCCTTACTCTGTAAGATTCAATGGGCTTCCTATTGGTCCTGTGATAAAACACAGACTTATGTGTTTGGCATTGGAAACTGTTTCCAACCTCACACACAGCATTCCATCTCAGTTTCCCCATTGTATAGGCCCCATGCCTAGAATTCACTCCTTCCTCACCTCTATCCTAGAATCCCTAGATTCTTTCAAAACTCAGCTCAATTGTGACC
Organism: Pseudochirops cupreus; assembly: GCA_028627135.1. Lineage (NCBI taxonomy): Eukaryota > Metazoa > Chordata > Mammalia > Diprotodontia > Pseudocheiridae > Pseudochirops > Pseudochirops cupreus. Next base: position 71,427,428 of record CM053581.1, read on the forward strand.
TCCTACATGAGACTTTTTGATGTAGATGCTGACACTATCCCCATCACCCCTCTCCCTTCCCTCCTTTTCACATACATACATACATACATACATATACACACACACGTACACACTGTGTACTGTATATATGTTGTTTCTCCCAATAGAGTAAGCTCCTTGAAGAGGAATTGTTTCATTTTTTTACTCTTACCAGCGCCGAGCATAATTGTTCATCAGCTCTTAAACATTTTAGTCTTGGTGTATTTACACTCAGAAAAATTGTCGAGGACCCAAAGAGCTTTTGTTTATGTGGGTTATGTCTGTTGGTATTTACCATATTAGAAATTAAAAGACATTTTAAAAATAGGATTTTATTTTAAAATAACAGTAACAAACTTGTTGCATGTTAACATAAATAATACATTTTTAATGAAAAATAAGTTTTCCAAAGTAAAAAAAATTAGTGAGAAGAGTGGTATTGTTTCACATATTTTTGCAAATCTCTTTAATGTCTGGCTTAATAGAAAACAGCTGGATTTTTTTTTATCTGCTTCTGCATTCAGTCTGTTGCAATATGTTGTGGTTGAAGTATATGAGGGAATCTGGCTTCACACATATATGTAGTTGGAAAACAGAAGAACATTTTAATAGGCAAATAACATTTTAATATTATTATGAAAATAGTTTTGCCTTCACATACCCCATAAAAGGATCTCAGAAACCCCCAAGAGTTCTCAATTGTATGTTAAGAACTTCTGGATTAGGTATTTCAGGTATGGTACTGACTCCAGAAAGTTAGCATTCTTTAAACCAATAGAGCTAAATTCTTTGTCGAGAATCCCTTTGGTATCTGATTTTTTGCTTGAGTTGTACTTTTATTTTAGTTCCTGGAGTTCTGCTTTTCCCCCTTATAGTATCGGTATATTATGATATTTTCCCTTTTTTTAAAAGTCATGAATTGTTTTTACTTCGTAATTTCATTTTAGGCCTTCCTTATTCTTGTGATTAAACAATCTCTTTACATTTTTAAAATAGAAATATTTTTCTTACATGTTACAGTAGATTCTACCTTTTAATTGTATTATGTTCTCTGCATCATTAATTTATTTTTAATGAAGAAAAGGCAAACTAAAATGGCTATCCTTATTCTTTATTATTTCTCAACATTAGCAGTTCTCATTTTCCATTTGAGCTGATTGTTTGACAAGTATATTTTATTTCATTTTTGCCTTTTTTTTTTTCAACAGAAGGAGAATATATCAAAATGTTCATGAGAGGTCGGCCAATCACAATGTTTATTCCTTCTGATGTCAGCAGCTATGATGACATCCGAACTGAACTGCCTCCTGAGAAGCTTAAACTGGAGTGGGCGTATCCTACTATATTACTGTGCAACATATTTGTTTACTTAACTTTTTATTTAAACAAATTCTTCTTAGAGGCTGGATGGAGTATTGCAGAGATGGATAAGCAACAGCCTGAGGACCAAATCTAACCTAGCCTGGTTTTTTTAAAAATCATTTTAATAAAATAAAACATCATTTTAAAATGTAAAAAAACCATTCTTAACTCACCAACTACAATCCTGGGGATAATTTGAGAACCCCTGAATAGAAAGAGCATTGGGTTTGGTGTAGGAGCAACTAGATTCAGATTCCCATTGTGACACTTAACTAGCTTTGTGACCTTAAGCAAGTCACTTTACTGCTCAAAGCCTCAGTTTCCTCATCTGCAAAATAAAGATAATGCCTAAAGTACCTACTTTGCTAAGTTTTTGTAAGACTTCAATGAGATAATATGTGTAAATAACTTTGTAAACTTTAAAATACTACTTAGATATCAGCTGATGATCATTTTTGTTAGAAATCACTTAAATCCATCAAAATTAATATCATTTCACACTGTAGTTCTGAAAAGTTTGTGCTAAATTACATTATTCCCAGCTGTAGTTTTTACTTGCTGGTATCATTTACTTAATTTTTATTGTAAAATTGTTTATAACTTTTCTATTATCTTTACCATATTTTAAATGTCAGCTCTTTTGTTATTACATTCCCTAGCCCATGAAACCCAGTTTCTCTTAAGCAGCAATTTAAATACAACCTCAGTGCTTCCCAAGTATCATGGTAGAGCCTGAGATTGCATGTACTACCCATCCAGTCCACTTAATGCTAGTATATTTGATTTCTCTCCTTCCAGATATGTTATTTCTGAGCACAAGGAATGAAGAATCTTCCCCGAAACCTATTTTTCCTTCCCTTGTCAGATGCAGGAAGGTACCTGCAACTGCTCAAAGCTGAGCGTTCCTAAGCTCCCATTGTAGGCATTTAGCACTCACAGTTCTCCCTAGAGAAGCCAGAGGAAAGCCAACTGTATTCCTTACCCAGAGCCTTGGCACTTTTTAGTAAGAACAAGAACATATCCCTTTACCGTCAATAAAGTAAACCTAATTTCATCTGTTGGATAGCACAGTCTGCATTTTTTAAAACATATAGACCCCCTAGTGCTCTTATTCTACTCTACAAAGAGATCTTAACTCTGAAGTTGTTAACATTCATATGTACAAAACAGATCACAAATTTTTAGTGCTGAAGGGAAACTTGGAAATCATTTAGTCCAACCTCCTTATTTTATAGATGGGGAAAAAGCAAACCAAAGAGGTTAAAATGCTAGTCCATTGTCATACAATGAGGAACAGAGCAGAGAATAGAATCTAGATCTCGTGCTGTTCAGGCTGGTGTTACTTTTCTCTGTGCTGCGTGGCTTCCTGGACCATTCATTCACTCCATGAAGAGAACATGTTAATTCTAAAATGACCACACAATCAAAATGAATCAGAGATAAACTTAGAAGTCCTTTTAAGGGAAGATCAATATTATTTCACGATTACGTCTTTTAAAAGCCTTGACTTTTTTTTTTAAGATATGGCTATCGGGGAAAAGACTGTCGAGCCAATGTTTACCTTCTTCCTACTGGAGAAATAGTATATTTCATAGCTTCAGTAGTAGTTTTGTTTAATTATGAGGAAAGAACCCAGAGACATTATCTGAGTCACACAGACTGTGTAAAATGGTTGGTATTTCTTGACTGTTGCCTCTTCTTAAATAGTGAGGGTTTTGTAGTCTGTTTTTGAAATTTGAAGATTTTTTGTAGATTGTTCTCTCCCAACAAGGTGAAGACTCGTAAGGAAAATGTAGAAAATTCTTTTGGAATTTTGGTGACTAACTATAGAATTCCAAAGAAAAGAGAGTGTCAGCAAAAAATAAAATTGTACCTACATAAATGGGTCAAAGTTGTCTACATCTTCATTGTAATCTCTCATACCAGCTTTGCTGACACTGATGACAGACTTCTGAACAGTAATGTAGAGGGAGTTGTTAGTTAACATATTTTTATTAAAATGCCACTATATGTGGTTTGAAATTTTAGTACATTCTTTTTGAGAAGGGGTGTTGTAGAATGTGGCAAGTAACAAGCTACCCAAACAGTGGTAAAATGCACACATTTGAGATACTTTTCTGTGTTGATAAACGTATTACAAAATTACCATTTGGTCCAAATACAAGCAAGATTGTTTTACCAAATCTGAATTATGTAAAACATGAATTTTAGTATATAAGCACAAGTTATACTAAGAGAATGAAAATGAAAGTGCCAAAGATGAAGCGAGATGATAAAAGAAATGAAAAATCCTTATTAAAGTGTTAAAAAAAAATTCCCACCAAATGAGTTTTTATGTATGATTTTGCCTGTTTTTCCAGTGTATCCACATATATACATTTACTGTATTTCTTTTTTAAAACATCCCATTTTAAGCATGTTGCCTATATTTGGGTCACCATTATCATTTGTCATATTTATAAAATTCATTGTCAGTGACATGTTGACCTATTTTCCTGAATCTTATTATACTTTAATACTCCATATTATTGAATATTCATTAAAAATTTATCTAACCTATTCCTATATCCAGTCCCATTCTAGTCATCGTGTCTTTATCTCCTGGCAAAACCCACCTAATGTTTCTAATTGGTTCTGTAAAAGTACAGCTTTGTATGAAATTGCTTTACAAGGGGCAGTTTATGCAATAAGAACTATGAGAGATATATGTTCCTAGGCAAAAGGAGGGATGAAAAAAGGTAGACAGTTTGGAAGGGGACTAGCAGAAGGAGATGGTTGGTATTTATTAACTGACTAAAGGACATACATTACATCAAGCTTTCATGATGTTAGGGTAGAGTTTGGCAAGATATTGTGAGGCAGTGTTAGTTGGTGCAGCATTACACCAGACATTGTAATAATAACTTTACATTATCAAGTTTTTCTCATTGACTATATACTATATTTAAAGTATTACAGAAATTAGTTTCTTGAAATAGTTGAAAAACTATCAAAAAACATTTGATGCATAGCAGTGATAGAATTTAAGAACTGCAGAAGGGGATTCTGATGTGACATATGTACATTTCTTTGGTTTTCATAGACTTTTTAAAAAGCAGAAAACGAAATAGGGTTTTTTTCCATTTCAACTAAACATTTATTGAACACATGATATGTTTAAGATGTTAATGTTATGCTTAATCATTTTTAATGTTGAAAATAAGATAATTGTCTGAATGGATAATTATCAAAACTAAAAAAAATAGCATCTGTTTGGAAGATGTTAAAAGAAAAATAGACTTTTGTTCTTTGGAATGATACCTCTACCTTCCTCTTATTAATATAATTAATAAATTTGTCATCTTTTTGTTTGTTTTGTTTTTTTAGCCTTGCTGTACATCCTGACAAAATTAGGATTGCAACTGGACAGATAGCTGGAGTGGATAAAGATGGAAGGGTAAGTGGTCCAATTCAAATACTTTGATCTAATTGGAATTCTCAGTTAAGATGGAATTAGTTGTATTTTTAACTTTAGACATAGTTCACTAGTTATTTTATTTCCTTTAAATGATAACTAAAAGTTTTATGGCATAAGCAGAACAGTGATAGAAAAAAATGACTTTTAAAGAATGATGAATTTCATTTTGCATCATAATTATTCTTTTCCAAATAATTATTCAATTTCTAATCCATGAAAGAGAACAGTAAGACCTGAACATTTATTTCAGTGTTCTGACCTAAAAAACTTATTCCCTTATTGAAGTGGGAACATGCTTGCTCACCCAGAAAAACTGGCACATGGGGATGGTCTTTGTAATTTACCTTGAACAAGAAATTAGCATTTTAGTTATAAAACATTTTTTTGGGAGGCATTTGGGGTTAAGTGACTTGTCTAGGGCCATATAGCTAATAAGTATCTGAGGTCCAATTTGAACTCAAGTCCTCCTGACTCCAGGGCCATTACTCTATTCATTGCACCACCTATCTGCCCTTGTTATAAAACATAATTGAAGATATCATTTAAGAACTTACATTAGAAATCCCTTAAGATGTGCCACTTGGTACAGTGAGCTGCATTAAGAGAGGAATGGCATATAGCAGTGGTTCTCAACCTTCCTAATGTCGTGACCCTTTAAATCATGTTGTGGTGACCCCCAACCATAAAATTATTTTTGTTGCTACTTCATAAGTGTAATTTTGCTACTGTTATGAATCGTAATGTAAATATCTGATATGCAGGATGTATTTTCATTGTTACAAATTGAACATAACCCACAGGTTGAGAACCATTGGCATATAGGAATAAGGAAGTTATCATCCTGCTTTTTATTCTCCCCTGTTAAGGCCACATCTGGAGTATTGTATTCAGTTCTAAAAACCACGTTTAGTACTGACCTTAATAAGCTGAAGAGCATACTAAGGAGGGTAACCCAGGATGAAGGGTCTCTAGTTTATGTCATATGAAAATTGATCAGAGGAAGAAAGAAGCTTTATCCAAGAAGAGACAAGACTTTGGGGATTCATAGCAGCACTCTTTAGGTAATTGGCCTGGTTTCCCAAGTCCCAAAGAGTATTACCAGGAATATTGGGCAAAAGATGCAGATTTAGGCTTGTTACTTTAAAAAGCAAAAAAACTTCTTAACCACTAGAAGTCCCCAAAGAGAAATAGACTGCTTTAGAAGATAGCAGCTTCCTACTTGAGTTCTTCATTCAAAATCTTAATAGCTACTTTTTAGCTATACTATAGCAGACATTCTTATATTAATTGGATCAACTGGCCTCTGAGTTCCCTTCCAGCCTTGGAATTCTGTGGGTTTATTTGTTCAACCCTGTAATGAAACCTCATAAGACTTTCTTAGGAAGGAAGTATGGTAGCTTCAATTCCATGATATAAGGAGAAAATTTCTATATATGACAGTATTAATTTTTAGATCTTTGGAATACCATTTTTCCATACTTCCCTTCTCAGAAAACTCTCGTGGCTCCTCTTTGACTCAAGAATAAAATATAAATGAAGGGTATCCCTCTCACCCTAGCCTACTTTCCCAGCATTATTATATATTACTCCCTTCCCCACATTCTGCTGTCCAGCTAAGTTGACCTTTTTTCTTTTCCTTCATCTCTAGTCTCCTGGTGCTCTTTTCAATTCCACTTCTAAAATCTCTTGTTTCCTTATGATTCAGTTCAAACACTGCATTCTACCTGGTTTTTCCAGATGTCCCCCAGGACCTCATTTGTTTTTGTCTTATACAGACAGTATATATGCTCTTTTATGAATGTAGCGTTAAGTAGCATTTTATGAAAGCAGCGTTAAACTGCTTCTAAAAGAAGAGACTTCTTACATCTTTGTCTTAATATTCCTGGTGCCTAATGTTTCTGAAGCAGGTGCTTAATAAATGCTTGTTGATTGATTGGTTAAATAGTTTGTATCGTATTTTTTTTCTTTAATTCATCATCCCAGTTAAATTGATTTTATGTGACTTTTGTGGTCTTTATATTAATCTAAGTAAATGTTGGATTTTCATTGGCCATTTTAACCATCTTCCTTATGCATGTCACTTTCCTTTTGTAGCCTCTACAGCCCCATGTCAGAGTTTGGGACTCTGTCAGTCTGGCCACACTTCAGGTTATTGGACTTGGAACTTTTGAACGTGGAGTGGGTTGTCTGGACTTTTCAAAAGCAGTGAGTAAGACTTTTATGATTTGGGCTTTAAAAAAAATTGTAAAGGGTTAATGTGAAATCAGAGTCACATTAGTTTGTCTAAAGAAAGTTAAAAAAAAAAAACACTATGTATTTCTTAAACTAGTAAAACTTTTCAGATTATACATATACCCAAACCCCATTATAAAACTATCTTAAGGGTCTTCTATAAGTGAAACCCCCTTTGAAGTCCTTAAATAAACCCTGAGGGGTCAAGTTCAAGACAGGAACATCTTCTCACTACTCACCTTTGTGTAACAATTTCAGTTCAATTCATGGGCTACTTAGTTTTGTACTTGTTATAGCCTCTTCCTAGAAGTAGAATATAGGCCCTTTGAGGGCAAGAAATTGTTTCCTTTTCATCTTTATATCACTGGTCACAGTATCTTTTACAAAGTAGGTGTAGAGTAAGTAGGAAAGATGGATAGCAAGGATCAGGGTCTTTATTGTTCATTGGAGGTCAGTTGGTAGAACCTGGAGGTCTAGAGGATGTAGTACTGATCATTTCCCATTTTTGCCTTTGTAAACTGACCTAGAAACTGGGCTGCCATGTGTGACGTTATTTCTTTAGGAAAATGCATTGAACTCTGAACAGCCAGTTACCTAAGTTACACAGACAAGTTCCATTTATCGAAAATTCCAACCATTTTAATGAATACCTCTTTTAAAATGCAAACATCTCCCATATACACATCTTTTTTCTTTAACTGAATTTATTATTTTATTGGAGTAGGGAACTCCAGGGAGTTAACTCTTTCTACCTGTGCAGATCAGCTTTTTCTCTACCACTTAATAACGCTTCCTAGGACATGGAGAGGTTGAGTAGTATGCACAGGGTCACACAACCAGTGTGGGTCAGAAGTAGGACTTAAAGTGATCTTGCTGACTCCTAGAGTCTCTGTATATTACACTTCCCATGCAGCCTCTCAAATTTTAATCAGATCACGTACAGGATATTACAATTTTTATTAGTAGTCAGAGGAGAGAAGAGAATTTTGGATCAGGGAGGGACTGACTGGAATGACTAGCATAGAATGAGGACACTGGATATCTGTCAGCTGAGGAAAGAAGGCAAAGACATGGGCTTTTCTGAAAGGTTCACAAAAGAGAGAGTAGGAACAAAGGTGAATTTTGCCTACTTTCATCTTTCACTTGGACCTAGATTGCTGCTGTCATGTTGCTAAAACATGGATTAAAATTTCAAAAGTAGTTTGGAAGGCTTAGTACTTCAGTATTCCTCATTTCATTCCAACATTCCCAATGTACGCTCTTCTAGTTACAGATTCTCTGCTTCAGTTATGTTTATCTCTGTGTAGTCTCCACTCATACACTGGTTAGGAGAGACACTTTGACTTCATATTATCAATGAAGTATTCTATAATTTTCCCCATTAAAAGGACCTTCAGAAGGCACTCCCTGGAAGTAGGGAGGATATGCTCTGCCTTTTTTATTCTTTACATTTATAGCTCCCATACCTAAGTCTATACCTGCCACTTAATAGGTGTTTATTAAGTGTTTGCCAATTAAATACCTGAAACAGCAGATCAGATCATCTCCTATCAGCCCTACTTCCTAAACTGTGAAACCTACGTTAAGGAAATGGAAATAATTTGAGTAAAATTAGGAGAATGGAATTTAATTGTGTTTTGATTAGAGTAGCCTAATCTTAGTTTGTCTGTAATAATTGAATTTCACAAATTTCATTTTCATCTGTCAGAGCCCTTAGCCAAATTGCTAGCAGATAGCAACATTTATTAGTGTATTATTGATTTTCTTTCCGATCTTCCATCAACCTTCTGAAGATGCTAACAAGGAAGATGAATTATATAAAGATAAGCACAGGAAGAATGAATAGGAGAATTCAGAGGTACTAGTAAATCTACAAATTGTATTATTATTTTCAAACTGAGCAATCTAGAGTTAGACGATTCCTAAAGGAAAGCAACTCATAAAAATATTAAACCAGAAAAGGTTAAACAATATAAAACCATGATCACTTTCTTCAGAAATTTAGCACTATGAGTAGGTACTATATTCATTTTTTTCTAGTTTCCAATAGATATAATTGTGGAAAACTCATCATTTATAAAACTGAACTCATCTTTTCCCACTAAACCCCATCTGTTCTTGCTTACATCTTTTTGTTGATAGTATCACCACCAGCCCTATCTGTTCCTCCATGTCTAGTCAGCTGCCAGTTCTTATTTTGACCTCTCCAGTTTTTCGATATGTCCCTTTCCTCTATTCTCCCAGCTACCACCTGCTATCTATCTCCTCTCCAATTCATTACCTGTAATCTTCGTAATGTATTTGTCATGTATCATGTCATTCCTCTGATCCAAAATTAAATTCTTGATGCTGGCATTCAAGGCCCTTCATATTACTTAGCTCTCCTTTGCCTATAACTGTCCATCTTGTATCCCACTTATTTATGTAGATGTCATCCTTTTATCTTCCTGTCTTTTGTGTGCCCTCCTCATAATATTTGACCCTAAGCTCCTTTTGTATAAGAACGCTCACTTTTCATCATAGAATTCTCAGAGGCCTGGTACAGTGCCATGCATAGTGTAAGCACTTAATACATTTTTGTTTAATCAAGTTATATTTTACAGAATGTTATTTTAATTTAAAAGAAGTTATAACCTATTACTTGTCTTAAAGCCCTCACAGTTTTGCTTGTTATATTATATGGCATAAGGAACAATTGTTTGACCTTAATAATGTATATTTAATGATTATTACATCTTGTAATAAGGGATTTTTCTTGACTTTTCTTTAAAATAGGATTCAGGTATTCATTTATGTGTAGTCGATGATTCCAATGACCATATGCTGACTGTGTGGGACTGGCAGAAAAAATCAAAAGGTGCAGAAATCAAGGTAAACTAAATCTCTTAAAAACTAAGCCTGTCATTATAAATTCCTTTCTTGCTTAGATGGAATCATTATATTTTACCCATATTACCTACCCTGTAAATGCCAAGAAAATGACTCTCTGATAAATTACACAATACTAATTCATTATAATATTCTCTTGATATCTGCACTTCTGTCATGCAAGATTAGGATTAGCCACAAGGCTTTAAACAGCTATCAGTTATATAATGAAAATATGCTACTAAAGTGTTAAAGCAAATAAAATAAATCTTGAAAATACAAAAGAAATTATTCCAGGCCCTGTTTCATTTTCAGAGGTTATAACAGGTCTCAGAATGTTAAAGTTAGACATGATCTTAGCAACCACCTATTCATATCTGCTCAGAAATCTTTAGTAGTTATTCCCTCTTGCATACCAAATAAAGTTCAGACTTCTCTCTCATTTAAGACACTGTGCAGCCTGGTTCCATCTCACATTTCAGTCTTCTCATATTATTCACCTCTACATAATACATTCTGACCCAACTAGACTTACTTTCTGCACTCCAAATGCACTCTGCATTTTACTAACACCATGCCTTTGCTCATCTTGTTTCTATGTGATATGTCCTTCCCAGTCCTCCTCCTCCTTTTGAATTCCTAACACATCACTTAAAGTACATTGCAAAGGCTATCTTCTCTACAAAGAGTTTCCTAGTTGGTAAACATTTTCCCTTGGTCCTCATGTAGCACTTTGGCATATAATTCTTATGTATTGGTTATTATAATTATCTGTGTTGTGTTACTCCCCAGTAGATTGTAAATTAAATAGGGACCATGTCTTACCTAAACTTTGTTACTCACCCAACACTTGACACAATGCGCTCTGAACAGTAGTGGGCACTCTAATAACAGTTTGTTAAATGAATGAATTAATGAATGAATCCAGTCCAAACTCATTTTATGGATAAGAAAATAGTGATGCAGACTAGGTAAATTGCTTGCTCAAGATTATGTGACTATTTAGTGGCAGAGTTGGAAATACAACCTACCTCTTCAGGTAAGTATCTTCAGTCTGAAAAGGATTTTGATTTTAGGTATGCAACATTTTTAGTTTGAGTTGAACTACAGGAGGAAGGAGTTCTAACTCACTTGAAAGTCAGAAACACAGAACAGCACACAGATACCAAGAGCTGGGTGTAGAGTTCAGTTAGTTTAAAAAAACAAAAACCAAAAGCAGGAAGAATAAAAGTCAAACTAGAAATTCACAAGATGTAGTATGGCAGCAAACTCCAGTAATCTTACTACTAGCAGAGCCCAAAGCTGGTGAATTACTTGAGTTCAGATTTCTGAGCTGCAGGAAGGCTAAAGCTAATCCAGTATCCATATTGTCTGACACCAGTGTGGTGAGCCACCAGGAGCAGAAGGCTACCAGGCTGCCTAGGGAAGGAAAATCTGGTCAGAAAAAACAGTAGTTGAAAGCTTCAGTGTTAGAGCATTATATCCCAGTGCTTGGAAAAGGGTGGATTCATATAATTTAGGACATAGTATGAATTGAGGCCATATCCATAAAATGAAATCTCTTTAAGTGGAAATAATTATGCAGTTATCATATCAAAATATATTTGCAGCAGAAGGTTTTTTACATTTTTTTTCCATTCAAAATAGAGATAGGGGCATCATTTTTCTTTTTTATTTTTTTTTAATTTTTAAAGACTAGGTATTTTTAACTCACCTTGGCTAAAAGTACAGGGCCTACTTTGATGGGTGTGGTAGTTTTGACCTGTGCCATTTCCAACTTCAGCTGGTTCTCCCTTCCTTAGGCAACCTGTTGACTTCCTTCTCCCACAGGCGCACCATATTAATGCCAAATAGTGTGGATGCCCAATTGGCTTAGCTCACTGCAGCTCAGAACTTGAGGTCTGATCCACTAGCCTCAGCCTTCCCCAGCAGGAGGGATTACAGGTATAAGACATCACAGCTATGTTCCCATGCATTTTTTTCCATTCAAAATAAGCCAGCTTTGGAGGGGGAGAAAGTATAGCCTTTGTTCAGATCAATATAGTAATAAGGTCCTAAATGAGCTTATATTATTCATTCTGCATTTGAGCCAGAAATAGCTTTCATTCCCTCAAGTTTTGAAAGGGATTCAGAATTAACAGTGTAACTGAAAAATGTGTAAGACATTTTCAGTGCTTTTGAATATTGTTCTCATGGTCATCTTCAAATGCCATCTCTGCTTCATGTGTCCTGTTCCCTATAAGTTTAAGAATGAGTCAGCAATTTTGAAATTTGATTTTGTTTTGTGTTTTTCTTCTCTTGCTTTTGTGAATGGAGTATATTTTGGAAGACATGGAAGTTTCTATTTTACTTAACCACCAAAGTAAAAAGCCTGAGAAAAACGACAAGCTTTAAAAACAAAGCTAGCTGTAGATTATCTCTTCTAGCTGTCATTCAGGTTAAATAATATATTAAGTATTAAATCATGAGGAAAGCTTTACTGAGATGCATAAACTTCTATTCTATGTATTCAAAACAGCCTTCTCTTCATACTGCTAATGTAATTACCTACTTTTATTGACATTTTTTAAAAAAGAAGAAATGGCATTCATGCACAGGTCTTGAGTCAAAATAAACGAATGATTTGGCTTAAGTCAGTTAGAGACAAGTTTTTTTTTTAATGTGCTTTGTCAGTGTGTATTTTTAAACTTTTAAAATTAAAACCTAATTTAAATGCTAACTTAAAAGCTTATATTAAAGATATTTCATTTTACAGACCCCTTCCAAATTTTACAACTTGGCCCTACTTTATTTTCACTAACAAGTCCAGGGGTGGGGTAGAAAGGAGGATGGACTAGATGAGTATTTGTAATTGTGTAGCTCTTATTTTACATGCTGAGTCATCAAGCTCAGTAACTTTTGCTTTCCCTTGGGCTATACTGTTTGGCTGTAACTGAAGACATTTTGATCTAGTTCAGGTCAGAATGAAGAGTTGGGCCATTTTATGTTTGCTCAATATTAGCACAGTATTGGACTATGGTTTTCTTGGTTAACAAATTGAGCAGGATAACAGCATGGATCAGAAGATGCAAAGCAGGCTGAATTCATTTTTTTTAAATTTTATTTTAGTTTGCATCATTCATTTCCACAAGATTTTGAGTTACATATTTTCTCCCCATCTTTCCCCTACCCACCACCCCAAAACAGCCATCCCAGTGTATTCCCCCTCCCCCAGTCTATTCTCTCCTATGTCTTCCCCCCTCACCCCTCTGACTTTTCAGTAGGGCAGGATGGATCTCCCAACCACAGTGCCTGTGTATCTCAAGTTCCAGTTGGATGTAGTTAATAATAATAAGAATAATAATTATAATTGCACATGTATATATATAGATATATATTTATAACATTTGATTATGGAACTTTAGATTCTAGATTCTTTCTCTTCCTCCCTCGTCACCCACCCCCACTGGAAGGACAAGCAATCAAATACAGGTTCAACATGTGAAATTATGCAGAACCTCTCCATAGCGAGCACACTGTAAGAGTCTCATTACATGTCCCTTCTTCCTATCCTGCCCCCCCAAACAACTCTCCACCCTGTTCCTGTCCCTCTACAGAAATGTGAACATTCATCAGCCCTCCCCCCCACCTTGCCCTCCCCTCCA
>CM053581.1:71441508-71512642 GCA_028627135.1 Pseudochirops cupreus
AGCTTTAAGGCATTCTTCATGTTTATTGGAGGCCCCTGGTGGGGGTGCTCTGGCTGCACTCTCCTCCTCCCTCTCTTTGCCATGATCCTTCTTTTCCCCAAAGAAGGAATCTAGGGTTTGGGTGCTGATCTTACTTTGCTTCTTATGCTTATTCTTACTCATGGTTGTTCAGTCCGTGATTTTTTTTTAAATCTCTATGGGGCTCTGCTTCCAGAAGGGAAAGCTCTGTCCCAAATCACTGGGGTCCTCCCGGCTGCTGTAGCTCTCAGGAAGGTGCTGGGTCCCTTCCTACTTACTTCCGGCTCACTGGATAATGAAGACTCCAGAACCGAAAGCCTAAGACCACGATCCGGATCCAGGCCGCTCAACGCGAGAGCGCTCGGCCTCTGAACAATCGCTTAGTTCCCCTGCTGTCTGCAGGCCTGCAGGCATGGAAGCTGCAAGGCAGAGGCGGGTGCAGAACCTCTGCCTTTCGCTTTCCCACCTTGGAGGCGTTTCGGCCGGACGCTTTTCTTCTCCGATTTCACAAGTCCCACTGACCTAGTTCTGAACGCTGCTCGCAGCTGCAGCTAATCCACTCACCAGAGAGGCTCCTCTGCTTCTCCCGTCCAGCCGCACCCGGGGCACAGCTGCGGCTTCAGGCCAGTCTGGTTTCAGTTCGCAGTGCTGATATCGTTCCTCATAGCCGAGCTGACTTTAGTGGAAGGTATATTTGTGTGCGTTTTGGAGTTCTAGGATTAGTTTAGAGTCATATTTTATGGGTATTTTGGGATGGCTATGTGAGAGCTGCGATATGTTGCTGCTGCTACGCCGCCATCTTGGTTCCGCCCCCGAGGCTGAATTCATTTTAACCATTTCTCCACATTGATGACAAATAATGACTTATTTTTGAAAATCAAGCTAGAAATGTTCAATTCCACAGTGTTCTCAGAGTGTTGTACACATTAGGTCATTTCACAATAAAAACAAGCAAACACATGTAGTCAACTCAAATGTAACAGAAAGAAGCTTGTGTAAACAGAATTAATTGACTTTAAGAGTCTGTACTACAAGTAGCCAACCATCGAGATAAAAATGTGGTACAAGTCAGAGGGTCTATTCCATCTGGGGGTGATGATAGAGGGAGGAAATGTTGAACAAGAGGTGGGCATTTGGTGGATCTGTGTGCTCTAACTGTATCAAGCAACAAAAGGGACTGAAGCTGGGCATCATTTTGAGGGAAAAATCTTTGGGCTCATTATTGCTTCTGTCAGATCAGAACTTCACATGTTAGATTTTCAGTTATTGAATTAGTTTGAGACTACTTCACTTTCTTTTTCTTTTGCTAAGTATTTACAGTGTGCATAATATCCTAATAATCACAGGGGAAATACCATTAAAAAAGGAAAAAACCATGTCCCTTCCCTTAGGGCAGTGGTTTTCAATCTTCTTAATGCCACGACCCTTTAATACAATTCCTCACGTTGTGGTGACCCCCAACCATAAAATTATTTTCGTTGCTACTTCATAACTGTAATTTTGCTGCTGTTATCAATCGTAATGTAAATTTCTGATATGCAGGATGTATTTAATTTGAATATAACCCACAGGTTGATAACTGCTGCCTAAGGACTTATAAACTAAAATTTTCATTTTGAGGAGAAATGGGTTCACACTGAATTTTAGAGTTCGTGATTTGTTCCTCTATACAAAGGATCCCCGTTTTTATTAAAAGTATAAAGTTTCCAGGAATTTTGAAGAAATGGAGGGAAAATGTAATGCTTGTTTTTTACATTTCTTTTACAGCTCTAAAGTCACATCGATAATATAGGAATACAGAAATGTATTCTGTGTAACTTTTTTAATTAAATCATCTTGTTTGAGAAATTTGATGTAACAGTAGTAGAAATACCTCATTTAGCTCATTTTTAGATTTTTATATTTTGAATTTTTGGGAAATCTAGCATTGTAGTTTTTGTCAGTTTGAAATATGTAAAATATTTAACAGAGGAAACCATTTTCATTTTTATGAAATTAAGGAAGACTTTTGTAATTAAGTGTTAAGGCTCCTTCCTGGCACTGCCTGAGAATGGGTCGTAGTGAAAGAACTGTCAGTTGTCAGGAAGGGTTCAACTTTGGAGGGGAGGAGGTGTGGAGAAAAGAAACTTATTGGTTAGGTAGGTAACTTTATTCAAAAGTCATCAAATGGGGCTTACGCTAAATCCAGTTCAGAGTGCAAAATCACCAGCATTTAACAGGAAAATACGTAGAACAGAATCAAAGATCCAAGATTGTTCTGCCTTTAGAATTGTGATTTCCTGGAAGTGTAGATGCAAGAAAAACTTTTTTGAGCTACCATCAAGGTAGGAGTTGTAGCTTCACACTTTTCCGCAACTGGGCACGAAGTGATTGCTTGTGCATTTGACATAGACAGTAGAATTATCCACTGTCAAGCATATATAAAAATATTAATTTTCTCAGAAAAGAGCTAAGGGAAAAACCATAAATCTTGTTGAATGCAACTTTTCCCAAATGGAGCTTAATTTTCTTGGTTATATATTCTTAACTCTCACCGTCAGCCGTTCTTCTGTTTCATTTTAAATCAGAAAACTAACATAATACAGTATGCAAAGCAATGGATTAGGTGTCAGAAGAACCCAGGTTGAAGTCCTGGCTCTGCAATTTACAAAAATGTTCATATTTGAACTAAGAATAATAGTTCATGCTTATGTAGCCCTTTAAGGTATATGAAATTGTTTCCTTGCAACAGCCCAGTGAGATAGGTGATATCTCTATTACTCTCTTTTAGGTACTCACAATAAATGATTTGCCTATCACAAAATATATGAGTTGAGAATGACTTCAGAAGCCCTTTAGTCCAACCACTGTCACCCTACAACAGAGGTGTCAAACTCGAAGCCTGTAAAACTTATATTAGCTGTTTTATCTGCCACAGCACACTGACTTGTGTTGAGTTTGTAATCTCCTCTAAAACCAAAGTCTTATTCCCATGAAATAAGCCAGCTATGTATGCCTCCACCACCCCACACTTACGTAGTTTATTTTTTAATCCTTGTATAAGACTTTATCATGTAAGTTTACTAAATTGAGACAGTAACTTGACCTACTGTGAAAAGTGCTGGATTTGGCATCAGAGGACCTAATGTCAGTTCTGGCTCTGCCACTTACTCAGCTCACTTTGCTTCTTTGTTCTTTTGGGTTGTTTTTTTTTTTGAGGGACATTTCGCCTCTGAGGTCCCTTCCAGCTCTAAATCTGTGACCTCACAAATTAATCTCATTTAGATCTAGCCTGATATTCTAGACTTCAAGAAATTGTAAAACTTCCTTTATGACTCCAAGTTTCCCATGGAAGTAAAGGTCTGTCTTTTTGATAACAACACTCTACCATTGTTGCTCTTTGGCAGTAAAATATAAAATGCAGTGTTTGACAAAGAAATAAGAATAAACATTACACAGGGCAGTGGAAAGGCAAGTGGGAATAGAACTCCATGGGATACAATGAGTAAAAGATGTCATCAAGGAAGAGAAGATGGGTGGATAAGGGATGATAGGTGGACAGCCAGTGCTATACTAAGTGCCCCCATAATGTCAAAAGAAAGAAGAGAAGGCTTTAAGCAGTTTGGTGGACCCATTTGTAGTCTACTTATGAGAGGATGTGGTAAGAGTCACACAAGGTCATCCAGAGTGGATGGATTGCAATCTTTTGTGTAGAGCTTCTGAGTTTATAAGATCATCGCTCTATTTGAGTATTTAAATTAACATTAGAGCAAAATTTTTAAAATCTGACATTAGTTCAGTATGTAGAGTTCAGTTGAACTGTTTATAGCCTTTATGTGATGTTAATTATAAATATAAAATAATGCAAATGTCAAAACAGTTTCTCTGTGAAGCAGTGATATATAGCACGAAACATTAGTGTAGCATCTATTCTGGCTCTATTGCAGCGTAACATTTCATTTATATTTTTGTCTTCATCCGTTTTCTTCCTATGAACTCATGAAAAATAGACTAAATACTTCAGTTCCCACTGCAACTCATTGCTGTCAGTAAACTCAAAAAAAGATAACATGGATCAAGAT
This sequence comes from Pseudochirops cupreus, assembly GCA_028627135.1. Classification (NCBI taxonomy): domain Eukaryota; kingdom Metazoa; phylum Chordata; class Mammalia; order Diprotodontia; family Pseudocheiridae; genus Pseudochirops; species Pseudochirops cupreus. The sequence goes on from CM053581.1 coordinate 71,445,588, forward strand.
GCTAAGAGGCAGAAAGATTCTTCGTTCCAATTTTGACTCTCACAGATTCCAGCTTCCAACTCTAAAACTGTTCAACTTTTTCTCATTATTCTGTGCCCCGAGTTGTTTGGTTTGGTTTGGGGTTTTTTTGTTTATTTGTTTGTTTTGTTTTTAACAAGTGGGGCTACTTGCATTTTTTTTTCTAATTTACAAAACAGATGGATCATACTACTATTATAGCTGCCACTCCCAGCCCTTTGAAGCATAGTAAAGTAATAGGAATATATACACACACACACACACCAAAGAAGGCCTTGAATCCCTCCTTAATCTTGTGAAAATAGTGGTGCCCTTAAAAGGCAATAACACATGTTATTCTTGCAATTGAGAATTTTACTTTTCTGATTTTTATGAGTGGAAAAGAGTCTTATGCTATGGTTTTACATATTCTTTTACAGTCTTTTCTCCCTTCAGAGGAATTAATAACCAGATAGCAGTATTTAAACTCTTTTATCTTAAACATTTTATTCTTCAGTCCCCACCCAAAAAAAGGCTATACTTTTGGCTAGAAAAATGTTTTTTTCTTGAATTTTTCACAATTTTAAATTCCAAATAGTAGGTATTGTCATTAACTTAGTGACCAGAGGATATATATCTTCTATAGTTTTGTCATTTTGTTTCCACAGACTACAAATGAAGTTGTTCTGGCTGTAGAGTTCCATCCAACAGATGCAAATACAATAATAACATGTGGCAAATCTCATATCTTTTTTTGGACCTGGACTGGGAATTCACTAACAAGAAAACAAGGAATTTTTGGAGTAAGGAACTGAATATTATTAATTTAATTTGGAAAATAAAAATGTAATATGTTGAGTTATATAAAAGTACATAGATATATCACATAATATAGGAAAAATTCAAAATTCTCTTACTGTTTCATTGCAGAAATATGAAAAACCCAAATTTGTTCAGTGCTTAGCTTTCTTGGGGAATGGAGATGTTCTAACAGGAGACTCAGGTGGAATCATTCTTATATGGAACAAAACTACTATAGAACCCACCCCTGGGAAAGGACCTAAAGGTATAGTGTGCGCTTCTGTCATAATTATTGCTTATTTCTTTTATATTTATATATATGTGCTCATTTGTTTCTTAATGGTCTTATCTAGATTATAAGAGATGGAAAGGCAACAGGACAGTATAAGAAGAAACCCCAAGATACAGTGTTATTTTTTCTTTGAGGATTCACTAACAACTGTTGACTTTCTTAAGAAATATATTTTTTGTAAATATAATTCATGCCATGCCACAAATATTTGACAGCTTGCTTTGCATATAGCTTCGATTTAAATATACTGATCAGTGTTTAAAAAAATTACCAGTACCAGCACTATTATTAGGTGAGTGATAGTGGTCAAATCACTTTACATTCCTCAGTCTCACTGTCCTCATTTGTAAAATGAGATAATGTTTGTAAAACATTTTGCAAACCATAAAGTTCTGTTTAGATACCAGTTATTATTAACACAATCCCCAAGGAATTTGAAGTATAGCTGAAGAAATAAAACACATGCGAAAAGTTAACTAGTACAAAGCAACATAATGAATATTTCAGGAATGTTAAGAGTTTGGATACTGTAGTACTTGCAGGAGAGGAGAACATTATCCTGGACTGGTTTTGGAACTAAGCAATTCTTAGTTCCAAAAGATGTGTTTCTGATATTCCATGTTAGAGTTCTGGACACATTTGTCACAGAAATATTATTCTAAATGATTCAATTCATTGAATAGTTATGAAGTGCCTGTTGTGTGTAAGGTCCTGTGCCAAATGTCAGGGATGAAAAGATAAAAGTGAAGTTATTTCTGCTCTCAAAAAGTTTGCATTCTACTGGGGAAAATTAAATACAGACATACATAAGTGTAATACAACGGCAAAGGAGAGATCCAAACAGCATTCTTGAGGGAAAGAACATGTAGCTGGAGGCAGTGGAAAATTGAATAAAAATGTTGGTACCTAAGATGATCCTTAAAGAAATTCTAAAAGGGGAAATGATAAATCGAGTTTGTAAGAAAACATTTATACATGCATAAGACAGTAGATACTTATAGAAGCTGATGAAATAGTAGCTATTTCATCTGGTGCTTTAAGGGAAATTATTTGAAACAAGCCTTGAAAAGTATGTTGTAACTAGATAGTTGAATAATTGTGTTGGGTTGTCTAGGAACCTGATCACTCTGAAAAAGTGTTTGTAATTCAAGATGTATCCCATAGAAGCAACTTATATAAAAAAGATGGTGGCTAAGGGTCCACAGTCTCAAAGTTGAGTACTTCCTATACTTGAAAGACATTGTATATTTAGTAAAAAGCACATAGGCCTTGGGGTTGGGGGTGACATAGTTTCATATCTGAGCTGTAAACATTTAGTAATCATGTGACCATAGGTAAGTCACTAACTTCCCTTAAAACTAAGATAGGGATAAAAATACAATATAAATATGAGTAATTGTGGTTGTTGGAAGGAATAAAATGGTTTTCTTTTGACTTTATAATTCAGACTTTTCACTAAAACAGAAGAGTCTTTATAGAATCCAGAATAAGGAGAAGCTGTGCACCTGAGTAAGACTGGATCTGAGATCCATCACACAGAAGCCATTACAGGATACAGGAATAACACCAAGAGTTGTGTCACTCATTATCCAGGTGTTCAGGTCAGAGAACTAGGCCTGATAGAGGAGACCTCCTAGGTCTGTGCCTAAGAGTAGCAGTCCAGGGTAAGGAGTAGATGTGGGTCCTACCCTGAGCAAGGAGTGAGTTCACAAGCAAGTAGCAGCTTTGTGGCTTGGACCCCAGGAGAGGAGTAAGGTTTTAGTTCCAATTTCTTGCCCAGTCTGAAGCCTTTAGAATATTAACCAGGTCAGAAATCCCAGCCCAAAAGGACTAGCAGAGCTTTCCAATTTGCTGGTAGTGGCCAACACTAGTAGAGGTAGTCCAGTGTGCTCAGACCCAGAGCCAGGACAGGAACTTGCAGTTATCAGATTTTGCCCTGAATTTTAAGAGTTAAATGAAATGAGAGCACAAGAGGAAAAAATTGGGAAAGAAATGAGATCTATGGAAGAAAGAATTGGAAAGGGCAGTTGCCTTGGGCAAGTCACTTAACCCCAATTGTCCTGCCCTCCCCCCTCCAAAAAAAAAAAAAGCAAAAAACTGTTTTTACATGCAACAGGGAAATAAGATATATAGGCAATGGGGTATAGAAATCCATCTTGCCCTACAAGAAAGTAAGGGGTAATGGGGTAAGTGGGGGGATAGAGGAGGATATAAGAGAGGGCAGACTGGGGGAAGGAGTAATCAGTAGGCTTGCCATCTTGGAATGGGGGATAGGGGAGAGATGGGGAGAAAATTTGGAACTCAAAATCTTGTGGAAGTGAATGTTGAAAACTAAAATAAGTAAGTTTTGTCATTAAAAAAAAGTTATAAGTATCATCTTCCCATGTAGGGATGGAAACAGTATAACCTTACTGAATCCCCTGTGTTTTCATTTTCCTGTTTACCGTTTTATGCTTCTCTTGAATCTAATATTTGAAAATTGAATTTTCTGTTTAGCTCTGGTCTCTTCAGGACCTCTTGAAAGTCCTCTATTTCATTGAATTTCCATTTTTCCCCCTGAAGGATTATGTTCAGTTTCATTAGGTAGGTGATTCTTGGTTGTAATCCTAGCTCCTTTGCCTTCTAGAATATCGTATTCCAAGACCTCCAGGCCTTTAATGTAGAAACTGCTCAGTCCTGCATAATCTTGGTTAAGGCTACATGATAGTTGAATTGTTCCTTAATGACTGCTTACAGTATTTTCCCCTTGACCTGGGAGCTCTGGAATTTAGCTAGAATATTTCTGGGAGTTTTTATTTTGGGAGTTTTCATTTCAGGTGGTGATGAGTGGGTTCTTTCACTTTCTATTTTACTCGTTGGTTCTAGGATATTAGGGCAGTTTTCATTGATGATTTCTTGAAATATGATGTCCAGACTTGGGGGGGGAGTGGGGAGGATCATGACTTTCGAGTAGTCCACCAATTCTTATATCATCTGTCCTGGTTCTATTTTCCACATCAGTTGTTTTTCCAGTAAAATATTTCACATTTTCTGTGGTTTTTTTCATTGTTTTGATTTTGTTTGATTGACTTCTTAATGTTTCATGGAGTCATTAGCCTCCATCTACCCTATTCTAATTTTTTAGGAATTGTTTTCTTCAGTTAGCTTTTGTACTTCCTTTACCTTTTGGTCAATTTTACGTTTTAAGTTTTCTTCAGTGAATTTTTGTATACCTTTTGTGCTTCCTTTTCCAAGCTATTGATTTTCTTTTCATGATTCTCTTGCATCATGCTCCCTTCTTATCCCAGTTTGTCTTCTGGCTCTCTTATTTGATTTTTAAACTCTTCTAGGAGTTCTTTTTAGGCTTGAGGCCAGTTCACATTTTGCTTTGAGACTTTGCATGTTGGCATTTTGACATTGTTGTTCTCTTTGGAATTTGTGTTTTGATCTTCCTTGTTGCCATAATAGCTTTCTGTGGTTAGGGGTTTGGTTGTTTGTTTGTTTCTCATTTCCAAGCCTATTTTTTGACTTTTAAAGTTGAATTCTGCACCTGGAGTATAGAGAACACTGACCCAAGCTTCTTGCAGGGGTTCAGGGACCTGGCCACTGACCTGCACTGGGGTCTCCAGGCCATGCCTGGCCACTGGCCTGCTGCACCAGGGGATGGAGGCCTCATAAATGGCCAGGTGTGCTGCTGGCCTGCTGTACCAGGGGCCACAGGGCCTCAGTTGCTGGGGTTAGGGGCCTCTTGCTGATCTGCCTAGATGTCACCTACACAGGGCTGTGTGTGTGCTGTGTCTCACTCCCTTTTACCAGAGTGAAACAGACCTTTTCTGCAGTCCTTCTAAGTTGTCTTAGATTTGAAAACTGTTTCACTCTATCCTTTTGTGGGTTTTGCTCTTCTCCAGTTCATTTTGAGGCATTATTTAAAGTTGTTTGGAGGGGAATTTGGGAGAGCTTAGGCAAGTCCCTGCCTTCCCACCATCTTGGCTCCCTATTCCATAAAATAGTCTTTTTAGATAAATGTGCATTTGACATTTGTGCCCCATATTCAGCTCATTGGTGTTGTACTCTCTGAAGTAGAGTTTGAATGCTTAGCAGTTTAGCTCAAGAAAGGACCTCAGTGTCCAATACCTTGTCTTTCCAGGTAATCTTCAGAATCTTCCTAAGACAGTTCAAATGGAAGTACTTCAATTTTCTGGCAGGGCACCAGTGGACCATCTAAACTTAACAGGCATACAGCAATGAAGTTATCACAATGACTATAACACCTGCATTTTAGTATGCAGCCTAATATCTTTTCTTTCTTACACTTTCTTTTGGAACCTTCCAAACACTGAGGCTGCTTAGCAGGCACACCCTGGTAAAACCATCTCAGCAGACAAGCTAAACCAGATTTACCCCATCAGTGAGTTAAGGGCAATGTCTACCCCTACAGAACAGGTAGGTGAGAGCAGTTTGTTCCAATGGGCCATGAAGTTAGCAGAAACAGAGACTATGGAGGTCCTTGACCTTGGTCAGACATTTGAAGACACCAAGGTCATCCAGGAAGAAGATAAGGAAACAGGGAAAGGCTAGTTAAGGAGTTAGAAGTAGGCCATTATAAAAGCAAAAGGATAAAGTATCCCAAAGGAGATATTAAAAAATATCAGATACTGCATAGAGGTCAAAAAAGGGATGAAGACTGAAAAGGACCATTGAATTTAAAGATTAGAAGGTCACACTGGTGACTTGAAAAATCAATTTCAATAGAATGGTTGGAGCAGAAGCCTGTTGCGAGGAGTTAAAGTAGAAGTGGATCATAAGTAAGCTACAGAATTAATAATAGTGTGATTTGATAATATGAAATAATAATAATGTCATTTATATAACAGTTTAAGGTTTGCAACTATTTGCATTACAAGTGTTATCTCATTTTGTCCTCACAACAACCCTGGGAGGTAAGTGCTATAATTGTCCCTTTTTAGCAGATTAAGAAACTGAGGCAGACAAGGTTAAGTGACTTCTCCAGGGTCACACAACCGGTAAGTGTCCCAAGGCTGTATTTGAATCCAGGTCTTACTGATTTCAGGTCCACACTATCTACACCAGCAACTTCACTTCTAAGAGTTTTAAACATCCTCACTACTTTGCAGAAAATCTGCTTCACCTTTGTACCTGTTATATTCAGTTGAGCCTTATTAATATATGCAATGTGAACAGAAATTCCACACGAATATCTTGAAATAATATTGTTTGAAGTTATGTATCGTTATGTGCTACAATTTTTCAGTATGAAAAGAGACTTAATTTATCTGATTTGCTCTAAAGTTTCCCCAGTCTGTTATTTTGTATCTCTGATCCAGCACTAATATATTCCATTAATATATTTCAAACTCAGAAGTATTCCAAAGATGAATTAATTTGTGAAGTGTTAGATTAAGGAAACATCAGTAGAACTCTGCTGTCTAAGTATGATGGCCAAACGTAACAGAAATAAAAAAGTCATCTTCTCAGCCACATAAGCCTTACAAAGAAGTCCTGCAGATACATTTTATTTGACAGTCCGGCTTAGCTTGTTAAATATTCAGCTAAGTTTAAAAAGGGTATTGTAGTTAAGCTTCCACAAATTGATGCAGTTAAGCCAGAAGGCATAGTAGCTTTTAAATTCAAGGATAATCATTTTTCTTGGCAATCACTTTTTTTTTGCCTTTTCTTTTGGAAGGTAATCACTTTTACATATTATTTGGTTTGAACAAGTATGCCAATAATATTAGCCATGTAAAAAAATCTTTGACTATAGCAAAAAAAAAAACAAAACCAGACCTCATTTGTTAATCAGTTTTATATGTAAATACTGTCTAAAAGGAAATATCATAGATTTGATCTTAAACTTGAAGTGTTAAGATTCTTTTAATTATGTTGTTAGAGAGTTTAGGAAATTTATTAGAAAAAATCCACTGGAATGTAAGATTGTATAAAGTTTGTTTGTGTTTGGCCAACTTTAAGTATGCCATTAGAATATAAAAGTCTTGGGGTAGCTAGGTGGCACAGTGAATAGAGCACCAGCCCTGGAGTCAGGAGGACCTGAGTTCAAATCTGACCTTACTAGCTGTGTGACCTTAGGCAAGTCACTTAACCCCAATTGCCCTGCCTTCCCCCCTCCAAAAAAAAAAGAATATAAAAGTCTACCAATTAGGTTGTGTCTAAAAAAATCTTTTGTTTTGAAATATGTAGGACAGTTTATATTGTAAGCCTGTATTTAGAAGAGTAGAGGGGAAGATTTTGATGGAAATAAATAAACTGTGCTTTTACATTTTGTGATTATTTCATTAATATAAATTATCTTAGTTTTTACAGTAATCTGTTAACTCCCTTAATAGAAGTTGTCTCTTTTCTGACTTCCATTTTTCCAAGAATAGCAAAGCAAGTCCTTTGCCCTGTTAAATGCTTATTGAAACTTATAGCTGACTATATAGCAGAAAACACAATTATTTATTGTTACAATGTTTAAAGTATTTTCAGATGATATATACTGAAGTCAGCTATTGAGATTAGTGTTCTGAATGGCTAATTTGTGTCTACTTAGATTAAACACTATTAAAAATCTGCTCTCTAGCACTGTACTAGGTTAAACCCAATGTCACATACGAGCCACGGTAAAAGCATTAATTTTGGAATCAGAAGACTTGTTCTACCTCTAGCTCTTGCATACCAGGTACATGAACTTCTGAAAGGTTTTAACTTCTCTGTACTCTAGTTTCCCTCCCTGTTTGTAAAAACAAGAAAAAAAAAAGCCCAATATCTTTTGTTATAAGGAAATTATAGGAAGCGCAAGTAAAAATCTGTGACAAAAAATAGATTTCCATGTGGTTTGGGGGAAGTCTTGCTGCATTAATAGTCCTGCTATGTTTATTGTTTGTTGACTACAAAAAAAAAAACCACTCTGTAGTTACTTTGTAGTGATTATATATCAAAGCACTTTGAAAAGCTTAAAACACTATACCCAAGGATAGTTAAACTCTTATTGAGTGTCTGCTATAAGCTTAGCACTACTATAGATTGGAACATGCAAGGAAGGAATGTGTAGCAGAGTGGAGCGCTGGGCTTACTATGGTACAGATACCAAAGATTACAAACACATGGAGTTTTTGTTGGGTTTAGGTTTTTTTTTGGTTGGCACACAGTGCTAGAACTTATTTTCTAAGGCTTTAAGAAATGGAATTTAAGTGGCTAATATCTATCTTCTTTCAAACTTAAGTATGAAGAACTTTTTTTTTTGGCAGTGGTGGGAGAACAGTTAGAGTTAAGTGACTTGCCCAGAGTCACACAGCTAGTAACTGTCTGAGGCTGCATTTGAACTTAGGTCCTCCTGACTCCAGGACCAGTGCTCTATCTACAGTACCACCTCACTGCTCACAAAAGAACTTTTCCTAATCTAGTAAGGGAAGGGAGCAGATATGCATGACTTCATTCCCACCTCCTTTCTTCCTTTAAGCTCTCTAGTCAGGTTTCAGAAGTTAAATAGTTCCAAAATTGGGGGGTGATAGGAATTTTGAGGACATAATGAAAGATAACCACTTCTTGGAAGCAAAAAGGAGGACTGTGAAGAATTCAACAGGCTTCTTGGTCGCATTGGAAACTTAAGCATAAAAGACTGATGTGATTTTATCTATGGAAATGCCGTTAAAGAAGAAGCAGCATCATTGGCTTTTATCACACACCCTGAGGACCATGAGACTTTTCCATCTGATTTGCACCTGGAACTTTCCATATGTGTTGCCTTCCCCATTAGAATACGAGCTCAAGAGCAGGGATTATCTTGCTTTTGTCTGTGTATCTCCAGGGCTTAGCATAGAGCTTTTCATATAGTAAGTGCTCAGTAAATGCCTTTTTTTAAAAAATTCATGTATCACCTTTAGTAATGTAAACAACCTACAATTTAATATTTTTATTTGAAAGAGTAAGTAGACAGGGACTATTGAAACTATTTATTTTTCAAGATTACTCATTGTGAAGAATAGACCAGAAAATCACTCTTCCTAGGAGCCATGAGAACACATAAATAGATGTGGCATAGAACTTTTTATTGGGATTGAACCTACATTACTTTGTACCAAATCTCATTTTGCTTATTATATTAACTGACGCGGGAGGTAATTTGTCTCAGTAATTTAAGTGAAAGAATTAATGAATCAGTGATCAAGTATTAGAAGCTTACTGTATTCCAGGCACTATGCTTAAATTCTAAGCATACAAATAAAAGAGAGCAAGATAATCCTTGCCCAACAGAAGCTTGCGTTCTAATGGGGACAACAAAACATAAAAAGGGGCTAGAAAATAGTGGGAAGGAGGTTATCCACATGGTTTGAGACAATTGGAAAGTACCTTTGAGGACTAAAATAAAAGCTTACCTATCAAAGCCCAAGCACCCAGAGGCAGAATGAGATTATTAAGGTAGCACATGTTGAAACAAAAGAGCAGGGGTAATACATTCTTAACTATGTTTAAATATTTAGCACTTATTAATCTTAATGCTCAGATTTCTTTTTTTTAATAAATTTAGAATATATCTTTAATATTCTCTCTGTAACCTTGGTTTTCTGATTTGTTGAATAATCTAAGTAACCCGATTTGTTGTTCTTCATGTTTCTGTTCCTTATTTTGCTCTGTAATTCTAAAGACTTTGATGGAAAATGGAATAGCCAATGTTATTTTTTTTTCCTCCCCATCTTAGGTGTATATCAAATAACCAAACAAATCAAAGCTCATGATGGCAGTGTTTTCACACTTTGTCAGATGAGGAATGGGATGCTACTAACTGGAGGAGGGAAAGACAGAAAAGTAATTTTGTGGGATCATGACCTAAATCCTGAAAGAGAAATAGAGGTAAGAGGGGAGTCTTTGAGTCTATATACAAAAATATTAGCCCTTTTCAGACTATGAAATAGCCTGTTACAGGTAAAGATGGGGTAGCTAGGTGGTACCATGGTGCACAAAGCACCCAGCCTGGAGTTAGGATTCTTCCCAAGTTCAAATCTCTCCTTAGACACTTCCTAGTTGTGTGACCCTGGGCAAGTCACTTAACCCTCTTTGCCTTGGTTTCCTCATCTGTAAAATGAGCTAGGAAGAAATGGCAAACCACTCAAATATCTTTGCCAAGAAAACCCCAAATAGTGTCACAAAGATTCAGACACAGCTGAAATGACTGAACAACAAAAGAGGTAAAGATTAGCACTTGCGTACTGTTCTGATACTTGGCCTGCCTTCTATGCTCTCCCTCCTTTCCTTCTTTCCTTTTTGTTTTTCTCTCATCCTCACTCTAAACCAGGGAAGTACATGTCAAAGTAATGATTTTGTCATTTACAATTACCTTTCTTAAAACAGAGGTGTTAGCAAATAGGAAAACCCTTTGTTCTTAAAAATGAATGCTGTTGGGCAGATGATTTTTGTCCTGTATACCCATCAGTCAATAAGCATTTATTATCAGATACCAAAATTATTATCCTGATATTTTCTAAGGCACTATACTTTAGGTACAAAACTTTAAACTCATTTTCTTAATGTCCCAGGTCTTGAAGCAATGTAATGTAGTAGACAGGGCCCTGGATTTGTATTCAGACATGAATATGTGCTACAACTCAGCCAGTTAGTGGTGCCTTGGGCAAAGCACAGCCATCTCTCTGAACTCCAGAGTCCTGTTCTACAAAATGAATAGTGTAATACCAGCTAACGCACAGAGTAGTTGTGAGGAAAATATTGTATCAATTTAAAGTACTAGATACATGTATTTGCTATTATTTAACTAAATTAAGTGGATTTAATAGTTTCTCTAGGAGATATTTCAATATCTGTCATTGTAAGCCAGTTTTAATATAGATTGCAGAGTACTTGAGAATAGAGGACACTACAATAGACCATTTTCCATGGGATATTTGTTTTTACATCCAGAAATCTCTGGTTGATCTGAAATGTAAACAAGAGCTCAAACAACCAGATTTTTTTTCACATTCTGACCTCCAAGAGAATATGAGGACAGAACAAGCAAGCGTTTCCACGTGGTTTTCTCCAGCAGACCGTCTCTTCAGTCACAGAACTGACTGAAAGCTCCCAAGAATACACATTCCCTGTGTGTTTATTGTTCGTTAATTGCCCCTCCTCCCCACAGAAGGCTTTTTACTGTGTGAAGTTAAATGTAGCCTCAAAGGCTTTTCTTCATGCTGCTGCCCGTGCATATGCTAAGATCTGCAAAATTCCTCAATAAAATAACTTTTTTCATTGAACTTCTGATGATTAATATCAAGAAAGGCATAAAACACGTCTGTCAGTCTACATAGATGCTAGTCATATCCACGTCTTGGATGATGTCCTGTGCAAAATTAAAATGTTTGGAGAGATTCTCTCTAGATTGTGAGGTTCCCTTAGTAGTATCTGTCTATAGGTGACATTGTATGGATTGTATTAAGCTCCAGAATACCACAGGATCTCTTCCGTGAGAAAGAAAGAGTCAGTAAACATTTATTTAGTGCCCAGCACTGTGGTAAGTGCTTTACATTTGTTGTCTCATGTGATCCTCACAACAGTCCTGGGAGGTAAGACCTATTGTTATCACCCCCATTTTACAGGTGAGGAAAATGGGGCAAACAGAGGTTTAGTCATCTGCCCAAGATCATACAGCTAGTAAGTATCTGAGCCTGGTTTTGAACTCAGATCTTTCTGACTCCAGGTCCAGCGCTCTTATCCCACTGTACCATGTAGCTTCCTGGTACATGTAAATGCAGTATGACCACATCGAGAGAGAGAGACTTAAGTAATACATTCTCAAAGTAGAAAGATTTTACAAGGTATAAAGCTGCACTTTTTTAGTGATGTCAAAATCTAAAATTGCTTTTAAATAGGATTCAGTGTTTTTTAATGTAATTCAACGTAATTTAAGTGACCAAGAAAGGAAAGACATTGAGTTTCCTTTTTCATTTAAACAAAATAGCAGTTAAATAATGCATTCTCATGGTTCCATGCATTTGTATGATTCCTGTTCTCCCCCTTGCCCTCATACCTGGGGTACATTCTCTCCATATTTTAAAATCTTTCTCTTCAGACTTCATCTCAATTTCTGCCACCTTGAGGTTTTCCTGATTTCTTCCCCCTCAAAGCTAAAATTGATTTTTTTCCTTTAAGTTTGTTTTTCTGCCTTTCTATGTACATGTCACTTACTCTGATAAATTGGAAGACCCATAAAAGCAAAAGCCTTTAGGGTTGTTTTTTTTATCTCTGTATACTCAATGCTTGATTCATTGCCCCCTATAAAGGTATTTATTCAATGTTTTATTAAATTTTGTTTTTCTCCAAGTAGGTGATTTGTTTAATAGAAGATTGTCTGAAAAGTAGAGCCCTGGCAATCTCCTGGGTTTTGTTTCCAGATAGATAGAAATTGGTTAACAGTTACATTATCACAGCTTTGGGCCAATCAAGCAATTCCATTTCCCCTGATATTTACCTTTCCAGCAAAGCTGCAATTCCTTTGTAGCCAAAGGAACACCCAGTTAATATTATTTGCACTTTTGCTCTTTGTCTTAACTCTAAGTTTTTACATTCTCTTCTTCGGTGATACCTATTTTCACACCATTAGAAGAATCATGCTTGGACTGATTATAAAGGAGGGAATCAGTAATATTTATCAGGATCTCCGTTCCTGAAACATAGTAGGCACTAAATAAATGTTTACTGACTCTCTTATTCTCACCGAAGAGATCTTATAATATCAGTAAATTTAGTATAGAAGGAGTTGTTTACCTAAAGAACCTTATTAAGAATAACTTACCCTTTCACTTCATCTTGGTGACCCTGTGAGTTAGGTATTAGATGTATTACTATTCACACTTAGAGATGAAGAAATTGAACATCAGAAAAGTGAAGAGATTTGTCCAAGGCCATGTGACTATTAATTAATTGTCCAAGATGGGATTTGAATACAGGCCTCTCATCAAATAGTTTCCTGACATACTATGCTACCTTTTTATTGATCAATAGTTGATGCCTTTCCACAAAAAAAAAGTAAATTATAATTGTGTACTTCAAAGGCAGCCTTCAAAGACAGTCATTACTGTGTATTAAAATGTACAAACTGGCTTCACAGGAACTTATTTTTTAGGTTCCTGAACAGTATGGAGCAATCCGGGCAGTTGCAGAAGGAAAAGCAGATCAATTTTTAGTTGGCACATCGAGAAATTTTATTCTGCGGGGAACATTTAATGATGGTTTTCAAATAGAAGTACAGGTAAGCCATATTTTTTTTTTGAGCATAAAAAATTCTCAGTGAGACTTTTTTTTTTACCCTCTAACATTTGTGTGTTGTTTTGGGTTTTTGTTTTTGTTGTTGTTGTTTTGTTTTGTTTTTTGGTAAAAAAAATTTTCTAGTTTTCAGGTTATTTTTTTCTTCTTCTCATCTTCCTTCCTTCCCACCAAAAAAACCTCTTATAATAAATAAGCAAATGTGAATTCTCATATCGGTCATGTCCATTTCCAAAATTGTTCCTTTGTCTCATTCTACATATGAGTCTATCCTCTCTTTCAGGAAGGTAGACAACATTCTTCCTCATTGGTCTTCTACAGTCATGATTTATCATTATGTTGGATAGTTTTTTAAGTCTTTTAAAAATGTTCGTTTTTATGGTAAAAATTGTTCTTCTGGTTCTGTTCACTTCACTCTACATTAATCCTGACATGTCTTTCCAATTTCTCTGTAATTACGTCTCTGTTGCTTACAACACAGTAGTGTTCCATTATAGTCATATACCATAATTCTTTCAACCATCCTAGTTGATAGGCAAACATGTCCTTTTTTCACCAGTTCTTTGCCACCACAAAAAGAGCTGTTGTAATATTTTTGTACACATAAAACCTTTTCCTCGTTTATCTCCTTGGAGTAGAAGACTAGTGGTGGTCTTGCTGGGTCAAAGCATATGCAAAGTTTAGTAACATTTTGGCCGTAGTTAATGTGTATTTTTCTATTAGTGATTTGGAGTATTTTTTCATATTGCTAAAAATGGTTTAGATTTCTTTCCTTGAAAAAAAAAAAGGAGAAAAAGAAAAAAAATTTCTTTTCTTGAGAACTGCCTGTTCATATCCTTTAACCATTTATCAATTGGGGAATGTCTCTTATTCTTATAATTTTTAACCAGTTTCTTGGAATTGAGACCTTCATCAGATAAACTCACTACAAAGATTTTTTTTCCTTCCTCTTAACTATTTCTCTTCTAATATTAGCATTAACTTTTTATGCAATAGCTTTTTACTTTTAGGTATTTGTTTTCATCCTAATCCCCTTTACTTTTTTCCTCGCTTTTCTCTAGTAATGTGGATCAAGCCTGTGCTCAGCACCAGGGCTCTTTGCTTGATGAAAATAGCTTCCACCTCCTGCCCCTCTCTTATTTTTCCCTTATCCAAGCTCCAATCACAGGTTTTTAACCTTGTTTTCCTTTCAAAACTCCCTTCATAGCCCCCACCATAGTCCTCTGAAGTCCTGTGAACTTTGGGTTTGTTTTGCTTATGTCTAAGTCTACCCTCCCATTTACTGTTCTCCCTGTTTCTGTATTGAGTTGAATATATTTCTGTGTCATTGTCTTTATGTGTGGTATGTTTGTGGTTGTGTCCTTTGGATAGTTCAGATGAAAGTGAGATACCAGTGAGGCCTGACTTTCCTTCCCTTTTTCTTTGTATAAACTTTTACTTTCACCTCCCTATTATGTGAGACGTTCTACTCCCATGTCCCCCTTTTCTTCCTTGTTGTGTACTTTATTCTACTTCCATTCCTTGCTTTAAGATCATCAGAACAACAAAAATCACTCTTGGGTCCCATCTTACTGATCTCCCTGTAAGACCCCAGATTCTCAGGAGATGCTTATATCAACACCCTCCTCACCCAGCACTAGAATGTGAACACTTACTCCTTATTAAAAAAAACATTTTCTCTAATATTTAAATTTTGGTTTCTATGTGGCCCTATTTTCATCAGGAACGCTTCAAAGTCTTCTGTTTCACTGAAGATCCATTTTTCGCCCTGTAAAATGTACTCCATTTTGCTGCATAAATGATTCTCAGTTGTTAGTCTATAGACTTTGGCTTCTGGAGTCTCACATTCCGAGCACTCTCTTGTTTTGTAGTTAGTGGCTGCTAAGTCGTGTGCGATCCTGACTTGGTACTTGGTCCTTGAATTCTTCTCCTCGGGCTGATTACTGTGACTTGGAATATGTAGGTATTGGTATTGGCATTCTAAGAATTTTTATTTTGAGGTTCCTTTCAGGTGGTCACCAGTAGATTCTTTTTTATTTCTTCTTTGCCCTCTGATTCTAAGAGATCTGAGTAGTTTTCTTTCATGATTTGTTGCAATTTATCTAGATTCTTTTTTTTTAAGATCTTGGATTTCAGGTAATTCAGTGATTCTTAAATTTTCTGTCATTGATCTCTTTTCCGAGTAATTTGTTTCTTATTTGAAATACTCTGCATTTTCTTTCTTTTCAGTGTTTTTACTATGTTAATTTTTTTTTGTTTTCATGGAATTAATACTTTCTATTCTAATTCTCAGGAGGGTATTATTACTTGGGTAAGGGTCTTATATATCACCTCTTATGCCAAACTTTTTCTTATATCTATAGCTTTCTTTTTTTTTTAAATTCTTTCCTCTGTTACTCTTATTTCAGCAATATACTTGTTTTGGGGGGAGGAGCCAATCAAGGCTGAGTGACTTGCCCAGGGTCACATAGCTACCAAGTATTTGAGGCTAGATTTGAACTTAGGTCTTCTTGGCTCCAGGGCCATCGCTTGTTCGGAGTTATTCTCCTCTTCTGGGTTTGGGTCTTGTTTATCCTTGGCCTAATAACAGTAGCTCAATAGCTCTTTATCTGTTATTGTTGTTGTTTCCAAATCATTACAGTGACATAGTCTGGGCAACCCAGTGTTGCTGTCTACCTGAAAATTCAAAGGGCTACTAGGTCTCTGATGCTGGCCCTATTGTCCTGGGCAGGGAACTAAGATCTTTTCTTTGTAACACTACCTTCAGGGCTCTGGGAGAGTGAGTCCATGATCCCAGTCCACCCTTGTTCCGCAGGTCTTCCCCTAGTCCCTTGTCTGTAGGTAAAATTTGTGATCTTAGACTGAAAAGGTGGCTCAAAATAGTTTTTCATTTGATTTTACTTGCCAGTTACTTCTTGATCTGGCATTCTTCTTCACTTGTTGTTGGAGCAGTTTTGGGGTATCGGGGATATAGTGTTTCCTCCTATTCTTTTTGCCTTGGTTTCAGAACCTTTTATTTTTTACAACCTTCATTGTATTTCATTTTCAGGGTCACACAGATGAACTTTGGGGTCTTGCTACACATCCCTTCAAAGACTTATTATTGACCTGTGCTCAGGACAGGCAGGTGTGCATGTGGAACTCAGTGGAGCACAGACTGGAGTGGACCAGACTTCTGGACGTGAGTGAGCTAACATTTATTCCTAGGATTGTAAGTCCTGCAGGAAAAGAATCCAAAGCATCATAGAAGGAGAAAAACTTGAGAATTCAAGACTTGGGAGAAGGGTGGGGGGATGTAAGGAAAAATTCAAGTATATAATGATAGTCTGCTTTAAAAAAGTCAATGAAAGAGTAAAAGCTCCATTTATCCTCATTGCCAGTGGTAAAAATGGCAATGCAGTTATTATAGTCAGTCTTGTTAAGATATCGAGAGCAGCTAATTTGAGACCCTATAACACCGGTGCATTTTGGTCAAAAACTTGCATGCTCCTCTTCAGTTAGGAAGTTTGAGGGCTGTATTTTGCCTTCACTCAGTTTAGTGTAGTCTTGGTGTAACCTCTGCACTCCACCTACCCCCAACCCCCAGTCCTGTTTTCCCAAGTCCTTTTGGTCCTGTACTTTCCCTTTCTGCCCCTACCCATTTCCAGTCTTAACATTCTTCTCCATTTCATTTCCATCCCTTATGACATGGCTGTCATTAAGTTCACTGGAATTTAATGTCTTTGTGAGACTTCCTAACCCATATTCAAATATGTTATTACTCCTACTTCTCTACATCCATGAAGACTTTCTGATGAAATCCACAATAGCTGTGTGTCTCTCTTCTAGGAACCAGGACACTGTGCAGACTTCCATCCAAGTGGTACAGTTGTGGCCATAGGAACGCATTCAGGCAGGTAGGGTTTTTATGGACTGTATAGCCTCGAAAGGGGGGTGTGCTTTAACTCTTATTGTTTCTCTAAAAGCTTTCATCTTGATCTAGAGAAGTTTATATCTTTAAGGAAATGTTTCCCTATCTGAGGCACTATGATGGCACATTGATGTACTCTGAGAACCGTATTGGTTTCCTAAATACAAAAATCTTATGTGTACAAACTTCCCTTGACATGTAAAGTAACAGAAAGTTTCCCTCCCTTATCATTTCTTATTTGGGTAATAGAGTTGAAGCATTAGGTTAAATTTAGTGATTAAACAAAAAGAACACTACAGTTATACATCAAAATATATACTTTTTCTAATTCTTTTAGCCTTTATGCTCTTATCAGATATTACATGGATTTATTTCAGGATTACAGTCAGTAAGAATAGCCATTCATTTATGTATTATGTGTTTTTCTATAAACTTATACCATTAAGTTAATGAATATTGATCATTTATTGCACAGTTACAAACTTTGTCTGGTTCTAAGAATTTTCACAGATTTTTTTTTAAGTAATATAAAAATACAGGGTCCTAGCTTGTGAGTCAAGAAAGTCTGGTTTCTCATCCTTCCTCTAATACTTATTGGATATGTGACTTTGGGAAAATCACTTAACCTGATATGCCTCAGATGGAGGGAGTTCCTGATTGTTCACACAGGGAGTTTCCTCAACCTGATCCTTTGTATGTTCATTTATTGTGACCTAACCCATCTACATACCAGAGAGACCAAAACAAAAAGAATCTTGATGGAGTTTTTTGGTTTTGTTTTTTTTTAAGTGCTTAGATAAAATATTTCCAAAAGTAACCCACTTTGATTCCCAATTGTATGTACGCTTAGATGATAATATCAAAATTCGCTCATAAAGTCTGACATATTTATAGTTTAAGCAATTCAGACAAACCATTTTCCTTAACCGTTCCTAAAGCTCTCAAAGAAAACTTTCAACCATTGATAATATCAAAAGATTCTTTGCTGTCTGAGGTGACTGCTTGTAAATTGTTGACACCATTAAGATTTTAAAATACAGTCTAAATCAGAAGTGGGGAACCTATGACCTTGAGGCCACACTTGGCATTGAGGCCGCAAGTTCCCCACCGCTAGTCTAAATTCTCAGATTCTTTTTCAAATAAATTATTTGTTGTTATTCAGTCATTTCAGTTATGTCTAACTCTTTGTGACCCCATTTGGGTTTCTTTTGTCAAAGATACTAGAGTGGTTTGCCATTTTATTCTCCAGTTCATTTGACAGATGAGGAAATTGAGCCAAAAAGGGTAAAGTGATTTGCCCAGGGTCATGTATATATTAAGTATCTGAGTCTGTATTTGAACTCAGGTCTTCCTGACTTCAGGGCCAACACTGTCCACTGTGTCACCAAGTTTTTTGTGAGTAGTTCTGAAACAAAGGACTTCTTAGAATTAAACTTCTTGGAGTAATAATTTGAAAGAATTATATCTTTTATTTTATATATCTCTATCTGTCTACATAGGTAGATAGATAGATGAGATATATATATCTCTTATATCCACCACAGTTGCTTATCAGTGGTAGTTTTGCTAACTTCAGCTCAAAGTAACACTTATATCCTTATATTCACATCAGACCTTTTTGTAGGATTTGAGAAGTCTGTTTTCTATTCACTTCAGAATAGTTGTTTGTTTTTCAAGAATTCAAGCATGTGCCCCCTGCTCTCCCTGCTGCTCTCCCTGGCTAGTGGCTGATGTGCTCGCTCAGGGGCTGGGGTGACTGAGGAATGGGCAAATCATCATGGCCACCTGTAAACCACTGGTGGTGGTTGCTGTGGTGGCAGTGGCAGTGGTCCCCCAGCGCCATGGCTGGAGTAGGGAACAAGGCAACTGGTTCCAGCATGGGGGGGCCTGCCTCACTGGCAGCTGGTGCTGGCGATTGGGACCCCACTCATTCTGAGCCCATGCACAGTGTACCTGTGGAGCAGGCTGGGGCGATACCAAGGGGACTCCTTAAACTGAACAGCCAGAGGAAGGTCTCTGAGGGCAGGGCCACCTGGAAGGCACTGGCCTCCACCAGGAGACAGAGCCCAAGCAGCAAAGAACAAAGACAACAAGTATTTTAAAGCAGGAAAATATGAACAAGCCATTCAGTGCTATACAAAGTTCCTATAGAGAAAAAAGCTGACCTTTCTACATTTTTTCAGAACAGAGCTAATGCATTTGAACAATTGCAAAAGTGGAAAGAGGTGGCATGAGATTGTACAAAGACTGTTGAGCTTAATCCAGACCGTAAGAAACTAGACAATAAGAAAGAGTGTTTAAAAGATGTCACAGCAGTTTGTATTTTAGAAGGCTTCCAGAACCAACATGCTGTTAGCTGATAAAAGTTCTTACATCCTTGGGAAAGAAAAGGCCAAAGAAAAACACAGGAAGCATGAGCCTCTGATGCCATTTCCACAGTTCATTAAATCTTACTTTAGTTCCTTCACTGATGATATCATCTCTCAGCCTGTGCTTAAAAGAGAGAAGTCTGATGAAGATAAAAACAAGGAAGGGGAAGCATTAGAAGTTAGAGAAAACTCTGGATATTTAAAGGCCAAAGCGACACATGGAAGAAGAAAACTATGATAAGATCACAAGTGAGTGCACAAAAGAAATAGATGCTCAAGGTAAATAGGTAGCCAAAGCATTGTTGTTATGAGGTGCCTTCTGCTTACTGGGCCGTGCCAGTACAGGTCATCAGCATGGAAGATGCCAGTGTGAAGCTTCGTGCAAATGCCCATATCAAAAGAGGCAGCACGTGTATACAACAACAGCAGCTTTTGCTCTCTTTTCAGGATTTTAGCAGGACTGCCAGTATTGATCCCCAGAATGCAGATGTCAACCACCACCAAGGACAATTAAAGATCCTTCTTGATCAGATTGAAGAAGCAGTAGCAGATTTTAATGAATGTATTAGATTAGGACCTGATTCTGCCCTGGCCCAAGCTCTAGTGTTTTGCATTGTATTGTCAGCAAACAATTCTACACAAGTCCAAACAGCTATGAAAGGCTTTGAGGATGTCATAAAGAAATTTCCAATATGTGCTGAAGGCATTGTATGCCCAGGCACTAATAGATCAGCAACAATTTGGTAAAACAAATGAAATGGATGATAAATGTATTGACTTGGAACCAGACTATGCCACAATGTATGTTAGTAAAGGTTTGCTTCAGCTTCAGTGGAAACAAGATCTAGAGCAGCAGTTCTCAACCTGTGGGTCGCAACCCCTTTGGGAGTCGAATGACCCTGTCACAGGGGTCACCTAAGACCATCAGAAAACACATATTTCCGATGGTCTTAGGAACCAAGACACCGCTCCTCTGTCTGTCTCCAGGCACGTCCACCCACATGCAGATATGCCCACATATGAGTATGCATTAGGAAAGTTGTGAACACTGATCTAGAGAAAGGCTTGGAGCTTATTAGCATGGCCATTGAAATTGACAAGTGTGATTTTGCGTATGAAACAATGGGAACTATTGAAGTTCAGAAGGGAAACTGGAATAAAGCCATTGACATGTTCAATAAGGCAATTAACCTAGCCAAATCTTAAATGGAGATGGCACACCTCTATTCACTTTGTGATGCTGCCGATGCTCAGACAGAAGTTGCAAAGAAATATGGATTAAAACTTCCTGCACTAATAACAGCTGGGAAAGGAAAAATGACCCTCTTTTTAGATGTTTGCCTACACTTCAACCGAGCCCTACAGATGCAATAGATCACAGACCGTGGTGAATGATGGAGCTTAATTTTTCCATTTGTGGTGTGTGTCACTTATTACATCTGTTTAATGTTTAGGTGATGTGGGAGTGGCTGTTCAAAGAAGTTTGCAGTGTTGAAGTTTATTCCCTAATGCAACAGAAAGGGATAGCTAAAACGGTGTTGCAAAGGGAACAAAGAATATTTTGACCCTGCAAAGAAAAACTTGGTTGGGGAAAGGGGGTGTGTGTGGATGATTGCTTTATTTATTTATGTGTGTTTGTGTGTGTTTGCATGCACGTGTGTGCATACATATATACACATAATATAGAAACATTTTATAGCATGTTTTAAAAATAATGTGAGTGCTATAAAATAGATTTCTTTTATATGCATTTAATGCCCATGGGTTGATTATTTGTTTTTCAAAGGAAAAAATATGCTTTTGTTTTTAAAGTTAAATTGAGAAAGACTAAATATGACCAGAGGCACCGTGCCTTTGTCTTATATGTAACTCTAGGAAGAACCTGGTGGCAGCTATCGATCAATTTGATCATTTTCCACAGCAACAGTAATAAACAATGACATATATAAATAGCTTCAAATCTAAAGCAACCACCAAGTCCTATAGTGAAACCATGCAGAAGCAAAAATTTGTTTTGAAAGACTTGTAGGCTATATGACTTAAAAGACTTTAAATAGTGTTACTACTGTTGGGGGAGTTGATCACTCAAGAGGTAAAAGAGGTAGGTTTTTAAAGGCCTAAGACTATTTTCTGAACTTCGTACTGCTAGATTTAATGGTGTACACTTTTTTAAAGAAATTAAAATGCTGGCATATGTATATAATCTAAATAAAAATGGAATGAATGTGATACATGGAAATACTTGCTTTGAAATAGCTAGTCAAGAAAATTTGGTAAAGGAATGTGCATTTATTAAGGACTTAAATGTAATTGTCAAGAGCCTAGTATTTCCTCAAGTGTCAAGTGTTTGAGTGTTTACCAAGTTACAGTAACAGAGTTAGAAAAAGTACCTTTTCTGAGGCACTACTTTTTATATAAAATATGAGTATGATATGCCTTTAATTTTAATTCAGGGAGCCCTTTGTTGTGAGGTCCTGAGTGTCAGTATCTAGAAATTTGTTAACGATTTAGGAAACATGACCATCTATTTACATTTTTATTCTCACTCAACCTGCAACCCATACTTCACGTCATTGTTTATTCCTAGGCTTCTTTTTACCCAGACTGTCTTTTTTTGGTTATTATCCTAATCTAGTAGCACAGTGTCCGTTTTTGTTGTTTGGGTTATCTTTTTTCTTTTTCATTTTTAAAGCAGTGGGCCATCAGAGAGTGTCTCACTAAGCCTGAGCCTTAGTACATACCACAATATATTTAGGGCCTTATGCCATCCTTTTGGGGAAGTAAAATCTTGTTAGTGTACAGGGTCCAGGTTGAGGAGATGCTGCCTGTCCAAAGGGCCAGCTTTCACTGTTACCTGTTCTTAAAATATTTGAAATTGCACTGAAAGCTACATTTGTCTGTAACTTTTCTTTTGTAAGTGAACTCATGTAAGTTCACCAAATAAATATTACATTCAAAAAAAAATTTAGGCATGTAGCAAGCTACCTGAGCTGTTTTATTGGCTGGGTCTGATAAGACGTGCCTGCCCCCTAACAGTGGGGAACAGCACATCAAGAGAATGGGGCTTGGAAGGACTTTTTTGTTGGGCAAGTTACAGGTAGATGGGAGGGTACATAGATACAACATTCTAGTAGCAGTAAGGGTATTGATTTGATTGTATTATTTCTAGAACTGGAAACAGGAAGATGTGTGTGGCAACAAAGAAAATGGCAGGGTAGTAAAGTAAAGCGTTGCTAGAGCAACTGACAATATAGTGAGCCAAAAGTGAGGCATTCACCAATCAGGACTTTGGGAGACCTGGGATGGAAGTTCTGGAACTTGAAGGGTTAATCCTCCAGGGCATGGTCTCTAGTCAAGGTGGTTACCAAGATGGAGGTGTGGGGAGGCAGCAAAAGGAAAGAAAAACATAGTTACAACAGCCAGCCCAATATAACCTCTAAAGCATTCTCTTCTGTTTTTGAAATTATGATCAGGTGACCACATTGTAAAAATGTAAGATTATAAGATTAGACTATATAAACAACACACTGTGAAAAACTAAAGCATACATTAATCCCCAGCACTATGTACAGTGCCTGGCAAATTGGCACTTAATAAATGCTTATCGAGTGGATGAATACATGACTGAAGGCAAAAACAAAAAACTGCACTTCAAGTTAATATTTGTTTCAGAGTAAATTCTAATCTGACTAGATAATTGAAACACATGCTGGTTGTTTGACCCTGGACAAATTGATTAACAATTCTTGCTAGGGCTTTCCCTCTGAGATTAACTTACATTTATACTATTTTTGTCTGTATACACAGTTAATTTCACCTCTCCTCTCTCCCCTATTAGAACTTCAGCCCCAGGACCATGTTTTTGCCTTTCTTGTATTCACAATAAATGGTTGTTGACTTACTGACAGGACAGAGTATTGTATAAAAACCCAGAAAAGAGGGGAGAGATTCAGGTAAAAAAAATGGAGTTTGAGGAATGACCATCCGGTTTGTTGATGGAGATATCATTGGTAACTTTGGAAAAAGCAGTTTTGTTTGAATGATGAAGTCAAAAGACATAAAGGATTGAGAAGTGATTGAAAGGAGAGACAACAATTGTATACAGCTTTTGGGGGGCGGGGGGATGTAGTTTGGCTAAGAAGTGGAAGAGGTTTATAGGAGGACAGCTTGGAAGCTGCCGTTCTAGTCCTTGATAGGACTTCAGACCACATCTGAATCTCTTGTTCAGTTCCAAACAGCACATTTTGGTGAAGACATTTGTAAGCAACAAAGTGTCCTTGTCCAGAGAAGGGTCACCAGGTTGGCAAAGGGCCTCATATTCATTCCATGTGAGGATCAATTAAAGAAATGAGGAATGGTTAGCCTGGAGAAGAGAAACCTAACTGGCACTTGATCCTATCTCAAAGTATCTAAATTGTCATATAAAAGAAGGATTAGACTTGTTCAGAAGGCAGAATTGGGAGCAGTAGAAGCTGTAAAAAGGTAACTTCAGGCTAAATATAAGAGAAAATTCCCTAATAATTAAAACTGTCTCAAGCCCCCATCCCTGAAGTCTTTAAGCAGAGGTTAGATGAATCCTTGGGAGATATATTGTCAAGGGAAAACTTTGTCTGATATCATTTGAATTAGCTGTCCTCTAGGTCCCTTCACGTTCAACGTGCTGCGATTCTGTGAGTTTGAATATATACAAATCACTGAAATTCAGTTTTAATTATTCCATGTTTTAGAGAGAGTCTTTATGACTATTTAATATTACAAAATTGAGCTTTCTTCTTGACTTTCTTTGCTTTTTAAGATTTAGAAATTAAAAGGAACGATTGTGCTTCATTCCATAAACGATGTATTTTTGTTTTTGCTGGTAGAATCACACAGAATTTTAGATATGAAAGGGACTTGAAAGGTTATATGACTGCATTATTATATTGTTGATCATCTGAATGGTTAAAAATAATATTTTCTTATTGCCCCATCTGTCCATATGAAATAAAAATAGTGATTTTTCTATATGTCTCCCTGCCTCCATTGTTCCCCTTCCAATACTTTATACATATTAAAATTTTCTTCAAAGGACAGTTTCATCATGTTACTCTTGTTCAACAACTTACTGATTTCCTAGTATCTGATAAATCAAATCTATATTTATATTCTGCCAGACTTTTAAGGCCCTTTTTAGCCCTGATCTTCCACTACTTTACCTACAGTCAAGTTGATTTCTTTGCTGTCCCCCACAAAGGGTTGGCATTGGCAAGAATTGTGAAGTGTAGACAAAGATTGTCTTCTCCTCCCCAAGCTTCCCCTTCCTGTACCATTTCTCCCTCTTCAAATAACTAATGTTCTCCCCCTACCAAAAATGCCTTTGGGAAAAGTACTTGTACTTTATACTTCAAAATGAATTTAAGTCACAGAATCACAAGAGGTTATGACTTGCCTAAGGTCACACACCACTAGTTAGTGACAGAGCTTAGAATTAGAATTCAAGTCCTTTTCAGTCTTGCTTTTGCCACACCATGATGTTATATCATTTCTCCCCAAGGTTTACTTGCATTTTAAGGCATACTTCTTGTGGTGAAAATGAAACGACTTTATTAAGAAAATTTTAAGCATCAGTGAGCAGGTTGAAGAAGCATAGGCCAGAAGGTAGTTAGGGATCTTTCTGAAATCATATTACATGGGTGGTCACCTCCATTGCTTATACATTAAAACCACCCCTACCTATGAGCATGCCATGTTCATATCTTTATCTTTGCCCTTCATTCATCTTGTTTTCCTACCTGAGAATTTCCTCTCCTTCCCCCTGTCTTCTACTTTTCCAAATACCGTCCAACTCCAGCCCAAGTCCCACTCCTCCCAGGAAGCCTTTCCTGAATAGTTCAGGCTCTTAAATATTTCTATAACATTTATTTTATGTATCTTGAAGTATAGCACTTAATTTTTTTCTAATTTCTTCTTAACAGGTGGTTTGTCCTGGATGCAGAAACTAGAGATCTAGTTTCAATCCATACAGATGGTAATGAGCAGCTCTCAGTGATGCGCTACTCAAAAGGTAAGGTAACATGCATTATGGCATTAAACCCATGTCTGTGATTGAATAGTCTTATTTTTAAAAGAAAGTTGACTACTTTTCTATATTCCCTGGAGATAGTGAACATTGCTTCCTTCTTAAGTAAGATTGAGTTCTGTTCCAGATCACTTCAAAGAGTTTACTTAAAGCTAAGTAACATCTGAGGTTTAAAATCAAATACTATTCAGAACCAACAGGTATAATTGCATTTGCACATGTAAGCAAAATACAGTTAAAATCTGATTTGCCACTAATTTGAGAGTTCAAATAGGTTTAAGACTGTAGATTAACGTCTATTTAACAAAATCTCACTTTGTAGATAGTGTATAAATGAGAGCATAAAAGGAATGTTAAAATCTTTTAACAGATTTTCAAGTCCCATTAAACAGCTTAGAAAGTTCTATAATAGAAATTACTGATTTGCTAGATATATATAATTCTTTTTTTAGATCATATTTAATTTTTTTCAGTCAGCAAAAATCTGCCTTCTGTGTGCCTACCCATACTCCTTCTTCCCCATTGAAAACTAAAGAAAAACAGATCCCATTGCAAATATGTATAGTCATTCAAAACAAATTTCACATCAGTCATGTCCCTTAAAAATATGTCTTATTCTGCCCTCCTAAGTCTTTCACCTCTCTATGTGAAGTGGGTAGGAGATAGTATTTTTCATCATTACTCCTCTAGAATTGTGGTTGATAATTACATTTAATAAGAATTCTTAATTACATAAAATTCTTAGCTAGTCATTATAAGCATATCCTAAATTTAATTAGGTTAGTTTAAAGTAGCTATGTACTTCAAAGTAATAATTATACTTCCTTAAAAATCTGTAATTCCCTTGTCAATCAGTTTGTCTCCAATTCACCTGGTTAAAATGAGTATCATTTTCTTATATTGAGGATTCATTCTCTCCCCTAATTATCTAACTAACCAGTAGTCCAGGGTTTTCCTTAGTTATCTCCCAACTGGCTCTCAGTGTTGTATAATGAAAGAGTAAAAGTTTGCCTCAAGTGTTGGGATTGCAAAGAATTCCCATTACAATAAGCCAAAGAAATTGCATTTCTTGTTTTTAATTTTAATTTTGTGTTTATTTGATGTTGCCTTTTTAAGTGTAAAAAAGTAGTACAGATATAGTTTGTTTAAGCCAACACATTCAAGCTTTGTTGAGTACCTAGTAAATACTAAGTGCCCATTGTGGTAGGTTGGCACAGTAGGATACAAAAAAAACAAACCAAGAAGACAAGATAGGGTAAACAGAATAGTTGTATTATTATCCTGGCACAGGTAACATATTCAGTATGTTTATTTTTTATGTTTACCTCTAGAAATATTTTTTTCATGCCACCCTTATAGTAATCAGTGGTATTACAACTCTGGGCAATTATTATGCATTAGGCCAAATGGCTGCTTTTTTGTTTGTTTAACAGCCTACTTGGTTGGTAGTAAATGAAAAATAATTTAGCCAACCGTGTTAAGTAACATTCAAAATTGATAAGATTTAATGAAAACTTCCTCTCTCTCGTACCATACCTTAAAACATATCTTCTCGGCTTGCCCTCTAAGATTTGGTGTTCAGTAGTTTCAGTCACGTCTGAGTCTTCATGGCCCCATTTAGTGTTTTCACAGCAGATACTGGAGTGGTTTGCTATTTTCCTTCTCCAGTTCATCTTACAGATGAGGAAACTGAGGTAAACATGGTTAAGTGATTTGCCCAGGCTCACACAGCTAGTAAGTTTCTGAAGCTGAATTTAAACTCAGGTCTTCCTGACTCCAGGCCAGGCACTCTTATTCACTGTGCCATCTAACTACCCCAAATGTCTTTCCCTGACCAGGAGTCTAATCAGGCTAGTGGTGAGAGCACTGAATCCTAACCATTTAGACCACCATGGAACCTTGTAAGATAATCTTCCATTCATTCTGCATATATTTTGTACTTCTCTCTCTCTCTCTCTGTCTCTCTTAAATATATATAATATATATATGTACATTTTATATGTATGTATATATGTATGTGTGTGTGTTTTATCTACACCTTACATTAGAATGTAAACCTCCTGAGGATATTTTTTTTCCTTTTTTTATCCTCAGTGCTTACTGAAATATAATAAGCATCAAATCTATTCATCCTATTTCAGGACCTCATTTTCTGAAGTGTTGCGATGGTCTTGTGGTTGGTCTCCCTAGCTTAAATCTTTCTCCTTTCCAATCCTTTTTCTGCACAGCTGCCAAAATGACATTCCTGAAAAGCAGATCTGACCGTGCCCTTCTCCTCCTCCATGAGCTTCAGTGACTCACCATTAGCTCAGGATGAATATAAACTGTTGTGTTTGGAGGAGCTTTTCACAGCTTGGCTCCAATCTACCTTTTCAGTATTATACATTATCCCCCTTCATTCACTCTTTGTTCTAGACAGCCAACCTTCTTGTTATTCCTCTCACATGACACTGACTTTTCCTATTTTTATGCCTTTGGGAAAGCTCAATCCATGCCTAGAATACACTCCTTCCTCACCTCCTTTTTCACATTTATTTATTTTATTTTAAATTTAGAAGTCCTAGTTTAATTCAGACTTCATTTCCAGGGTCCCATCCAACATGATTTTTTCCCTGATGCCCTTAAGTCCTCGTTCCTCCCCACAAAATTTAACTTTGTTTGTCTTTTGTATACATTTACATGTATATACTTGTCAATATACCTGTCTCCAGCTATAGGTTTTTTAAGGACAGGAGATGTTTCCTTTTTTTGTCTTGCATTACAAGTACAGTACCTAGCAATGTACATGGCAGATTCTTAATAAATACTGACTGACCGATTAAAAAAAAAAAAACGTATCTTCTCCCATCCTCACCTGCTTCTCTATTCACAGAGCTTAAGGTGACCTTCCATTTTACTAAAGCCAACCCCCTCTTCCAGTATCTTTGATCATCCCAACTTTCCCTTACTCCATCAATCATTCCCCCCATCCCCATTCTCTCTTTCACCTTCAGTGTCTTCCTTCATACTGATACCTTTCCATGGCCTACAAACGTGCTATCCAAAAAATAATTTCATGTGAACCTGCCAGCTCCTCAAGCGTGCTTTCAGCAGTTTAAGGAAACTGGTCTGTGCTTTTCTGTGTGGGTGTTAATCACCTACTCTTGTAATATTAGTTCCTTTCCTACTCTTCTACTGAAATTGTTCTCTCTGAAGTTACCTCCCAATCCCTGCATTCCTTGACATTTCAGTAGTATTTGTCATCATTGACCTAACCTTTTTCTTAATGTGTTCATAACTTCCATGCTTTGGTTTTTATCTTACCTGTTTCTCCTCTCTACTGTGCTGGTTTCTCTTCTCCTTTTCAGTCCCCGAAGTCTTCCAAAGGGCAGCTAGTTGGCACAGTGATAGAGTGCCAGGCCTGAAGTCAGGAAGACCCATCTTTCTGAATTCAAATTGGGCCTCAGATACTTACTAGCTGTGTGGCCCTGGGCAGGTCACTTAACCCTGTTGGCCTCAGTTCCTTATCTGTAAAATCAGTTGGAAAAGGAAATGGCAAACCATTGCAGGGTCTTTGCCAAGAAAACCCCAAATGGGGTCATGAAGAGTCAGACACAACTGAAAAAGGACTGAACAGCAACAACAGACTCTTCCAAGGCTAATCTCACTCCTCTCCATATACACTCTATCTCTTGGAAAACATCCACTCCTATGGCTTTTATTACCTTTCTGAATGACTCCTAATTCCTTTTCTCTAGACTCTGCCTGTCCCCAAGCTGCATTTCATACCTTCTGGACATCTCTACTTGAATTCAAAACAGAAATCATCCTTAGAAAACCAACTCTCCCCACTGATTTTCCTATTGCTCTCAGTTACCCAGACTTAAACCTTCTAGTCATTCTTGAACCTTTCTTAACATTCACCTTTCCTCCGCCTGCCCCCTATGTATAATCAGTTGCCAGATCCTGTTTTTACCTCTTAAAACTCTGTTCCTTTTTTCTCCTTTCTATTCACACTGCTATGATCCTAGAGTAGATCCTTGTCCCTCATCCACTAGGTGATAATAGTTTCCTGTACCTAGTCCCACCCCACTATGGGAATAATATTCCTCGTATATGAGTCTGACTGTGTCGCTCCTCTGTTCACAAACATTGAATAATTCCTTATTGCCTATTGAATAAAATTTAAACTCTTTACCTTGGCATTCAGAGCCATCTGTAGTCCAGCCCCAACCAGCCTTTCTAGCATTACTTTATGCTACTCTTCTTGTTGCATTCATTAATCCAGCCACACTGGACTGCTCATTGTTCCCTGATTTCCCCTTTTGCTCTCTTATTCAGTGCCTTTGCACTCACCATCTTCCATGCCTGGAGAAAAGTTACTCTGTATCATCACCTATTTAATAATTTTCCTCCTTCAGAGCCAAGCTCTAGTACTACCAATTTTGTGGCACTCCAACAAGAAATGATCCCTCCTTAGAATCTCTCAGGCCATTCAATTTAATCTGTTCTAATGATATTTAATTATTTTCTAACTTGTGTTATTGTTATTTTAGAGCATCTCATCCTTATTAATAGACTGTAAGTTCTTTAAGGGCAGGGACTAATTTTTTAAAAATTTTGAATCAAACTCTTGTGAAGCTCCTGCTGGATGCCAGGCGCTGGACATACGAAGAGAAAAGTGAAACAGTGCTTACCCTGAAGGAACTTAGATTCTAATGGAGGCATATGGACACAAATATATCCCCATCCTAACAAATAGAAAGCAGATACAAGGTAACTACAGCTGAGAGAGACCAGAAAAGGCTCATGCAGAGGAAGCTTGAGTCTCAAAAGAAAACTTGGGACTGCAAGAGACAGAAGTGAGGTCGAGTGAGCATCTCAAGGCTAACCCCCAAGGAAGTACTTAAATGTTTGTTAAATTGAATTGAAAACATATCATTGTACATAAGATTGTTGGAATAAGGAGTAAATGAAATCGGTGGTATATTTACTTTGTGACAATCTTTTCACCTTTATTGTAGATGGCACCTTCCTTGCTGTAGGATCCCATGACAACTTTATTTATCTCTATGTAGTCTCAGAAAGTGGAAGAAAATATAGCAGATACGGAAAATGCACTGTAAGTTGCATAGTATATGAATTTTTTAAAATGTGAAGGTAGTCCATATACATTGGTACAAATGTTTAAATTTTACTAAAAATGTAGATGTTTTTGTTAATACAGCTTTTAAAGATGATTATTGTTGAATATATAGCACAGCTTTAGATACCAATCCATATTGATAAATTCTGAAATTACCTTAGAGTTGTATGTCTATATCCACGTTTACTTTAAAAAGGAAATATATATATGTATATACATATGAGATTCTAACGCTTGTGTTTTTAGCTGTGAATATTCCCATAGCTCTCTTTGTCTCGAGACAATAGAGGAAGGAATGACTATTGTTTTCTCTGCTATAGTACCAGTTTCATAGAGATTCACAATTTCATATACAATCATCACCATTTCCACAGTGTATGTGGAAATTACAAATTTTAGATTGTGTCTTAAATGTTCAGAGTAATAAAATGGAAAAAAGGAAGAAAAAAATTGCCAGCATTATGTCCCTTCCTTAACATACAAATAACTTGAGAAATTATCTTATTAAGAAGCAATACTGGGGGAGCTAGATGGCGCAGTGAATAGAGCAGCAGCCCTAGAGTCAGGAGGACTTGAGTTCAAATCTGGCCTCAGTCACTTAACCACTTGCTAGCTGTGTGACCTTGGGCAAGTCACTTAACCCCAGTTGCCCTGCCTTCCCCCTCCAAAAAGCAAGAAGAAGAAGAAGCAGTACTGTTTCCTTGTATTTATGTCTGTAGGTGTTGTATTCCCCTAAGAGAACGTAAGCTCCATGAGAGCAGGAAGTAACTTGTCTTTACCTTTGAATCCCAGGTACCTCCCACAGCACCTCAGTTAAAGTCAGCACTTAAGGTTTAAATGAATTACAAATACAATCAGGTTGTTATCTAAGCTAATGTTACCAACATATGAAAGAAAATATTTTGGCATTGAGGGGCAGATAAAAATGAGTTTGTGGTCTGTAGTTTAAGGGATCGAATTACTCATCCTATAACAGCAGCTGCTATCAAAAATAATTTGACAGTTTTTAAAGAAAATATTAAAATTTCCATCTTTAAAGGAGTAGGGATAAAATTAATTTGGATAGAACTCTGTGATATTTGTCCTTATATATTATGACTCATGCAGAATTCTGTTTTTAAACTTGGACATAAGTCGAAAAGACCTGCCTTTATGTTCACATATTAATGCCCATTTTCAGAAACCATACCATCTCCAAACTTTTGGACAAAATCTGCCAATGGAAATGTAATTTAGGATTTAAGCAGCAATCATGTTTATTTTTTTACTGGTTCAACAGCAATTAAGAAAATTTTTAGACCCTGGATTTAGTGGAAATTAATTATCATTAAAGTCATAGCTATGAAACGACCATTATTCTTCTAAAAAGCCCTCGGAGAAAGCACCTTTTTACAGACTGCATTCTTCTGGATCTTTCCATACCATTTAACTACCTTAAAACCACTACCTCCTTCTGTATGCGCTCTCTTTTCACTTGGTTTCCAGGAAACTCCTCTCTCATGATAATCTCCCTACCTCTCTGGCTATATATCCTTTATATCCTTCACTAAATCTTCTTCCCCTTCTTCTTACCCTTAATTATCAATACCCCCCAAACCTTTGTCGTAAGCTCCCTTCTCTTTTCTGTGTTCTTTTCTGGGCTGTCTTATGTACTTCTCACATTTCAGTTATTATCTCTCTGAGCTCCCATTTAAAATTTTCAGTGCCTACCACAAACCTAGATGTTTTTCCAGCACTTTAAATTCACAATGTCCAAAGGAATTCTTCATCTCCTACCACTTCTCTTCTTTGCCTTTTCACACCTCACCCCCCAACACACATAAAAAATATTGTGTGTGTGTGTGTATAATTTAATTTATAAATTATAATTTATTACACACACACACATATATACAACTCGTCTCTCCTTCCAACTTCACTATTTCTTCTGCTATATTAAAACTACCCAGACTCAAAACTTGTGAGTTATCTGCTACTTTTCTTTCCATTCTCATAACACGCAGAAATTTTGGTTTGTTCTCATCCATTTGTCATTTCACTACTTGGAATAATAATAGTGTAGCCTCTAACTTTAGAGATTTACCATGTACCTACTATTTCAGATCTTTTATTTCATGCCAACCCCCAGGGGCCATTTTACTAGAAATATTTTTTTATATTATATACTTCCTATGTAATTAAACAGTCTGGCAAATATAACTTAAACTTTTCTGAGTGATTCGGGATCTTCATTATGCATAGTTGTTTTAGTATTTTGCTGTTGCTGTATTGTAGTTAATGTACAAATTGCACTCAAAGTTTGCTTCTCTTATGCCTCTTTATTTCTGGTGTGCCAGTGTTTGGTGAACAAATCCCAGTTTACTTTACCCATACTTGTCGTGATCATTTAGATTTCAATAACTATTTCCTCTCAGACTTAAGCTTTTGAGATAGAAGCATCCCAACTCATGCACAGGACTTCTAAGGTCCCTAGTGCTCTGTCCTAAGATGATGATAAGATGATCCAGCACTTGGAACCCCAAAAATCCAGAACAGCCTAAAACCCACCAGTGCTCTAATTTAGACACACCGGTCTGTGATGTGAAGGTCCATACAGGTTGGAACCAGGTAGAGCTGAACACCTCAATAAGTTCTAAAGGAATCAGAGCCTAGTCTTGGCATAAAGCTCCAATTCAAGATCTAAGACTGGAGAGATGAGTAAAAGAAGATAGCAACCTCTATAAAGAATTATAGATTCAGAAATACATTTTTAAAAATCCTGCCTAGAAAGAAGGAATAACTCTACAGCAGTTGCAGGCAGGGACTCAAAGGGGAGAGGGAGGGGAATAGAATAGATTTTTCTCGAAGACTAGATGAATAATTGAAAGAAACAAAACAAGAAAATTTTTAATTAAAATAAAGAATCTAAATAAAGGATAAAAGGAAAGGATTGAAGAAAGAATAAGTAGCTTAGGACAGAAAATAGTAAACCCTATCCATGTCAGAGACTCCTGAAAATTAGGAAACACTAAATAAAACTTAATGACTCAAATGAGATGATTCAATGAGACAACAGCCAAATCAAAAGATTAGAGAGAAAGAAAAAAAAAGATATGTGTACTATCAAAAAACAACCTGGAAAACAGGTCAAGGAGAAATAATTTGAGAATTATTAGAGACCCTGAAAACCCATGATTTTTAAAAGCCTGGAGGATACTATGTTTTAAGGACTCACTAATGAAAACTAGACAAAACTGTTGAATCAAAAAGCAAAGTGAAAATAGAAAGACTCTACTTGATCAGCTCCTGAAAGAAACCCAGAAAAGTCTCAAGAATGTCATAACAAACCCAGAACTTACAGGTCAAAGATAAACTACCATAATCAGTCAAAAAGAAAGAATTCAAATACCAAGGAACCACAATGAGAATCACACAAAAATCTGTACAATTCTTGAGAGATCTTGTAATACAGTATTTCAGAAGGCAAAAGGTAATAAGTTTACAACCAAAGAGTATCTCACCCTGCAAAGCCTGAATATAATCCTACAGGGGAAAGTGGATCTTAATTGAATAGAGAACTTGGAATTGGTTCTGCTCTGATGGTGTACAAGAAGAAAAGAGGACAGTAGCAGGTATAGTGTAGGAGAAAAAAGAGGGGAAACATTATTTATCACAACTGTGGTGCACTAAAATAAGAGTATATAAACATGAAGGAAGGTTTGAGGAGATCAAGCATTTAGATCAACCTCATTGTAAACTGAATTAAACAAAGTGGGGCTGAACATAGGTAGCTGAGCACATGTACTCCTTCAAACACACACACACATACAGAGTTAGGTATTGAAATACATCAGATTCAACAGGAAAAGAAACCAGATAGGGAAGGGATTTTAAGAGAAATGATAATATAATACAAGGATAGGAATGGTTGAAAATAAAACAAACTTCACTTTCACAGAGACATTAAAAGAGGGAGAAACAATTTTTTTAAACTAGAAATTTAAAAGGAGCCCTATCAGTTGGTCATTTGCTGAACAGATTTTGGTATGTGAATATAAAGGCCAGCCAATTATACCTTTGTACCATCTGTGATATTTGATCCCTCCTTTCTAACACTGTCATCAGCCTGGGCAAGCCCTCATCAACTCACACCTAGACTACTGGCTTTTCTTCCTGCCACAAATATCTCTGCACACCAGTGCATCCTCCATTCAGTTAACAAAGTGATTTTCCTAAACTCCAATGGCTTATTATTACCTCCAAAATCAAATATAAAATCTCTGGCTTCCAAAGCTCTTCACAACCTGGACCTTTCCTAGCTTTACAGCCTTCTTATAACTTATTTTCCACTAAGCACTCTGTAGTCCCATGACTGGCTTCCTTGGTTTTACTCCATCAGCTCCATACATTTTAACTGGATGTTCCCATACCTGGAGTTCTTTTCCTTCCTGCTGGCTTCCTTCAAGTTTCAGCTAAAATCCCATCTATAAGAAGCCTTTCCCAGTCCTCTCTAGTCTTAGTGCCTTTTCTCTAAGACTGCCCCAGTTTATCTTGTATATAATAATTTGTGCATAATTGTTTCTGTGTTTTACTCACCATTAGACGGTGGGCGCCTTGAGAGTAGGAGCTACTGATTTTTGCCCTTTTTTTGTATCCCCAGTGTTTAGTGCAATGCCTGGCACATAGTAGGCATTTAATAAATGTTTATTGGCTAACTGCAATAATTCAGAGTGAAAGAAACAGAAGCAGGAGAATAATTTATATAGTAACGACAACACGGTAAAGAAAAATAAGTGAAAGATTTGAGAACTCTGATTATAACTTCAGAGGTCCTGTGCTGACACATGTTACCCACCTCCTGGCAGAGGAGTGATGCAGTCAAGCAGAAGAGAGAGGCTTATATTTTAGGGCGTAGCTACCTTGTAGATTTGTTGCGCTTGATTATGCTTATTTTTAGAAGAGTTTTTTGCTTTTTACTGTTTATCACATGCTAAGTGCTTTGCAATTACTGTTTCATTTGACAACAGCCCTGGGAGTTAGGCATTATTATTATCCTTGTTTTACACATGAGGGAACTGGAGTTAAGTGACTTATTGAGGATCATGCAGCTAGGAAGTGTTAGAGGCCAGATTTGAACTCAGATATTCCTGACTCTGGCCTTTGCTTTATCCACTGTACCACCTTGCTGCCCCTGGACAACTTTGGAAGTAGTGAAATGTGTTTATGTGTATATGTATGTATGTGTATATATAAAAATACACATATATGTACTTTTTTAAAAAGTAAGCCATAAACCATATCACATGTATTTTTTGTGCCCTTCTTTGTTAACATTTCAATCTTTTTATCTTCTATTTCATATGCAAAAATGTTCTTTTTTGGAAGGGGTGATAGTCAGGATTTTTAAAAAAGTATCAGTACTGCAGAACTGAAGGTCTAATGTCTTGATTTTGTCCCTCCGCACACCCCCACAAAAAAGTGGGAGGAAGAGAGCAGAGGCCAGTAAGGCCAATGAGCTCAGTTTCTTAGGAAATTTGATTTAAAATAAAGGAAAATATAAGGTATTGTTAAGATGTTTGTTGGTGAACTTACTTGAAAAGGAAGTAGTGGTAACAAAGAGCTAGCATGGTTCATCAAGAATGGATCGTACTCCCCAGAAACTAAGTGACCAAAGCATATAAACAGGCAACTTTCAGAAAAAGAATTATAAATCATCAACTATGTGAGGAAAAGAAAGAAATATGGCAATTACTTTTTCTTCCCTTTTTTAAATGACCAGTGATTCTATTTGTTTCCCCAAGTTTTTATGTTAATTATCATACAGATTCTTTGACATGTGTACCAACAGAGACAACTCTGTTCAGTCACCCTCTGATTAATGTCAGGTGAGGCCTACAAAAGGAAGATATGTTTCCCAAAGGTATTCAACACTGCCATGGAATACATATCTCTATCTGTCTCTATATATCGTGCACAGGGTCCAAATGGAAGAGAGATTTCCTATAAACAGTGAAGCAATCCAGATATTCTCGTTTGAGGATGACAAATGTCAAAGAATCTGGTATGATAATTAACATAAAAACTCGGGGAAATAAATAGAATCACTGGTCATTGTGATCTAACTCCAAACTTTCAGCAACAAAGAGCTGGTTTTTTAAGTGCATGAGAAGTAGTGTCAGGGCAGCCAGGTGGTACAGTGAATAGAGCACTAGCCCCGGAGTCAGGAGAACTGGAGTTCAAATCCGGCCTCTGACACTTAACACTTATTAGCCATGTGACCTTGGGCAAGTCACTTAACCCCAATTGCCCTGCCTTCCAAAAAGCAAAAAAAAAAAAAAAAAAGTCACATTATAAAAAGAATAGGAATAGTTCATACTATAGAACTTTAAAATTTGCAAAGCTCTTTACATGTAATATCTCCTTTGATCAGGCATCAAAATGATGTAGGATTTCTCATCCACAACAAAAATTAATAGGACTAGAATATGACATACTGAAATTCAAGAAAAATCAGACTTCTTCCCAAAGGAAAATTTGAACATATCTTTTCTCTTTTTTCAAATTTTTATTTATAGTTTTTGTTTTTATATCATTTTAACTTTCAAATGCCCCTCTTTTCTCCTGCCCACCAAGCTGTCTTTTAGAACAGTGGTTCTCAACCTTCCTAATGCTGTGACCCTTTAATACTTGTATGTGGGCGTATCTGCATATGGGCAGATCCGCCTGGAGATGGATAGAGGAGCAGTGTCTTGGTTCCTAAGACCATCGGAAATATGTGTTTTCCAGTGGTGACCCTTGTGAAAGGACCCCCAAAGGGGTCATGGCCCCCAGGTTGAGAACCGCTGCTTTAGAACAAAAAGAAAGTGGTGGCTAGGTGGCTCAGTGAATAGTGCACTGGGCCTGGAGTCAGGAAGACCTGAGTTCAAATCCAGCTTCAGACACTTAACACAAAGCCATGTGACCTTGGGCAAGTCACTTAACCCCAATTGCCCTGCCTTCTCCCCTCCAAAAAAAAAAAAAAGAAAAAAGAAGTCATACAGTAAAACTAATATATCAACCAGCTCTGACTGTATATGTAGTAGTTCGCACCTATCCACCTCTTTGGGGTTCAAGTGAGGACAAAGAAAGCAATGAACTACATTTTTTTCCCTATCTTTTCTCCAGGGTCAAGTTTGATTATCAGTCGTTACATAGCATTCAGTTTCATTTTTGTGTAATTTACATTTATATTACTGTAGACATTTTTCATACTTATTTTCCTAGTTCTGCTTATTCTTTTTGAAAGGGAGAGAGCAAGGCAATCAGGGGCTTAGTTCAGGGATGATGGGAAACCTGTGGTCTTGAGGCCCATTTGTTCTGTGAAGTTTGGATTCTGTCAAAGGGCTGCACTTGAGTACTTAGAGGGCCACATGCAGCCGGAAGGCCACTGGTTCCCTGGCTTAACTACATCAGCATAATTTATAGAGTGAGAATTTACAAAGGGCAGAAGAGAAAGGTAAAGATTTACACATGAAAGAACAGGTAGGAAAGGGAAGATCTACATCAGGCCAAATTATAAATTGGTCAGGCAGCACTAGGAATTTGCAGACTAACTAAAGAGGAGAGTGGAGCAGGTGCTGCCACTCCCATAGGCTCCTGTGCTTATTTGCCTGTTGGTAACAATTGGTCAGCACTTGATGAAGTTGAGGAAAATGGCTTCTTCTCCACAATGTCTTCTCCCCTCAGTGATGGCTGTCGGTGCTGGCCTGGAAGCAGGTCTTGCGGTTTGGGGAACAGTGCTATTCCCAAGACTCTTGAGTTCAGGGTACTGAGCTGTCTTCATCAGGATCTGAGGAGGAAGATAGAGTGATAATGGTGGTAGTAGTTTGACTTGCCTAGAACATCCTGCCATGTGTCTCTCTTCCTCAGAGTATCTTCAGCTAAGCTGGCTCTCCTCCTTGCCCACCGGTTGGTAATTGGTGAGGGATTTGTTGGGTTTCATAATCACTGTTGTGACCAATTAATTAGTTTCTAGACTGTTTCTTTACATACCGGAGCCACTTCTCCCAGTACACCAAACTATTTTGGAGCTCTGAATCTTTCAGAGGAGGTTGCTAGGTAGATATGAAAAATATCTCAAGCATACTTCATTTTGGCAATTTTGTATCTTAGCAAAGATTCTAACATCTAGGATGTTATAGAGGAATACTCAATAATTAATGCTTAAAATACTATTCTGAGTTAA
This sequence comes from Pseudochirops cupreus, assembly GCA_028627135.1. Lineage (NCBI taxonomy): Eukaryota > Metazoa > Chordata > Mammalia > Diprotodontia > Pseudocheiridae > Pseudochirops > Pseudochirops cupreus. Next base: position 71,484,592 of record CM053581.1, read on the forward strand.
TAATGCTTTCTGTTGACTATTCTGTTATTCCTTAGGGACATTCCAGCTATATTACACACCTTGACTGGTCCCCAGACAACAAATATATAATGTCCAACTCAGGAGACTATGAGATACTGTACTGTAAGTATGAATGGGATTTATCTTGTGTGTGTGTATACATACATAGCATATGCATATATATGCATGTGTGTGTATATATGTCTGTATACACACAGACATATGCACACATACACACTATATGGGATAAGATTGGTCTTCTAGGGATGATAATTAACAGTTTTAAATGAAATTAGGATTATAAAATAAATGTTTACTAACCACCAAAAACTAATACATCCTATGCACCTTTGAACCAACAATACTATTCTGAGCATTTATAGCTATAACATTTCCTTCTGGGACTAAACAAGAGTATAATTGATGGAACTTTGTAATTTGGGTGGTGGGAATGAAGAAAAAGAAAAAATCCTCAATAGGAAATAATACACAGTTCTGTAAAAACCAGTTAAAAGTAAATGTTTCCTGTACTTTCTTTGCTTTTCTTTTGAAATATATTTTAATGTTGAGTGTATGAATTATAAATGCAAGTGTAAGTAGCAAATTTCAAAAAAGAGTTCCTATTTCTCAATTTAAAGGGGACATTCCAAGTGGCTGCAAACTAATCCGGAATCGTTCTGACTGTAAAGATATTGACTGGACAACTTATACTTGTGTATTAGGCTTCCAAGTCTTTGGTAAGAAACATTTTACCTTATGTAATGAGACCTTTCAAAAAGAAAAAATATCACTTGGCTAAGTCTTGTAGAATGAAAAATGTGCATGAGTACAATCACACTGTCAGTATTAATGCTAGAAATTAGTAGTTGAAATCATGGAAACTAGATGAGATCAGATTTAGAAGAATGGTGTATTTGTTCCTTGTGGGTTGTAGCACACTGTTTTCCCCAATAAATGTGAAAGGAAAAAGATAAGATATAAGACTGAAAAAGAAGTGATACTGTCCACAGAGTATACTGGGACAAGAAAAAAAAAAAAACAAATGAGGAGGTTGGGAGCCTAGTACAAATGCATGATATAGCAGATAAAATGTAAGATTTAGATTATCCACATAATTAATTGAAGCACTTTTCCCTCAAAAACACAAAAATTGATTTTTGACCTTGCTGTGATAATAACTTCATCCTGCAAAGGATAAATGTTGAATATTCTCATACCTGGTCATATGCTACATATCCCAGTGATTCTGAACCCTATATAAACCCCATTCCTTTTCCCCTACCATCCAGTTACTTATTCCCATTCCCCTCAACTCTCCCACCCCAAATTGCCAACCAGACACCACCCAACCTTTCCACTATGCCCTCTGGAATGTTTGTTCCATAGGCAACAAACTTTCATCCTAAATCTTTTCCTCTCCACTCCTTCCATCTTCTAGCCGTCTCCACAACATCCCATTCTCCCTGGCCACCCTTTCAAGTACTGGCTGCACCTTTACTTATTCCCTTCAGTTCACTGTTGAAGCAGGAGAGTTGGAATATTCCTTGCTCCCCATTGCCACTTCCAGGTTCTCCCCCTATCTTCATTACTCAGAAACTTCAACTCTGTACACACCATGACCTCCAACTCCTTGATCCCTTCAGTTCTCTCTCTGGCTCTAGACTGTTAAATGTTTTTTTGTTGTCGTTAAAAAAAAAATTGTTAACATATTGGGCGCCAGAATCAAGATCTAAAATGATTTATAGGCTAGAACATTGGGCCACAACTTGGATAATGAAATTTTAAAGGGTTATATGTCTCAGACTGGAGATCAAGAAGTAGACGCCACAAAATATAAAATGGGGAAGTTATAAATGTATTTGCTTGGTGTCCTCCGTATTTCTTCCCCCTAGGTTATCATGACCTTCTCCTAGCTCTCCTCATTCCTATGTATTAGACTAGTTTTTCTCAATCTTTTTCTGGATCATTATTCATGTGCCATTTCCTAAACAAGTATACCCAAGAACAAAGTCTCTTCTTTCTTGGTGATCTTGTCAGGTAGGTAGATCCATTCATCATCTCTTAATCTAGAGGATTCCCAGTTCTATACATTCAACCCAACTGTTTTCTGTGAGCTTAGTCTCACATCTCCAGCTGCCTATTGGATATCTCCACCTGGATGCCTTGTAGTCAGTTGAAGTTAAAACATCCAAAATAGAACTCAGCATCTTCTCCCTTAACTCAGTCTCTTTTTCCAAACTTTCCTATTTCTGTGGTGAGAACCTTCATTCTTCAGTCACCCACATTTGCAAATCCAGCATCATCCTTAACTTTTCCCTTTCCCTCACCTCCCATATCTAATTGGTTGCCAATCTTGTTGATTCTTCCACTACATTTTTCATATCCATCCTTTTTCTGTCTACTCAGCCACAATCCTAGTTCAGGTTCTCATTACTTCTCAAGTGAACTATTGCAACAGCCTCCAAACTTCCAGTGTCTCCAATCCATCTTCCATGCAGCTGCCAGAACTATCTTCCTACAGCACAAGAACCCTATTGCTTCTAGAATGAAACGCATAAAGCCTTTCACAAATATGACTCCAGGTTTTGCAGCCCTTTACCCCTTCTACATTCTGACCAAACTGACTTAATTGTTCCCCAAACTCAACATTCTATCTCCTGTCTCTAGCCAAGTCTTTGCGCAGACTGTCCCCCATATATAAAAGGCCCTCTGTCATCTCTGCTTCTTAGAATCCTTGACTTCCTTCATTGTTCAACCTTTCTGATCCCCTTAGTTATTTTCTCTTCCTCCTCAATCATGTATCTGCATTTCTCTTTAGAGATTGTTAGACATAAGCATACATATATCAGTAGAATGTAAGTTCTTCAAGAACAGGAACAAATTTTCCTTTTTTTCTTGGTATCTTCGAAACCTAGCTCAGTTCTTGCACTTAATACTATAAATGCTTCCTAAATTATCTGAAAAAAAAATCTTGGGATTCTTAATGGATTACAAGTTTATTATGAGTCATCTGTGTGATATGGCAGCCATTAAAGCTGAATGCAATTTTAGGTTACATTACTAGACAATTAGTGGTCTTTCTGTACTTTGCCCTGGCCCAACTACATCTTGAGTATTATGTTCCGTTCTGAGCATCACATTTTAGGAAAGACATTGATAAACAAGTGTTCAAGGTGGTCAGGATGGTAAATAGCATCAAAATCACTTCATATCATTCAGTGAGTCAGCATACATTTATTGGGCCCTTACTATATGCCAGATGCTAGGGTTGTTTGACCTGGAAAAGGACAGTTTGGGAAGGTTGTAAATACTAATCTTGAGGTAATAGAAGGGCATTTATGTTGAGAAGAGATTACACTTGTTCTACTTGGTTCTAGAGTGCAAAACAAGGAGTAGTGAGTAGAAGTTGCAGAAGGACAGATTTTGGCTTAATGTGAGGAAAATTTCCAAAAACAGCACTTCCAATTACTCTCTAGAAATGGAATGAGGTCCCAGAAGCTATGGTTGGTACCTCCTCTAATACTAGAGTTCTGTAAACAGAGACTACTTGTTCATTGTGTTTTTGCAAGCACCATTGTTCAGGTAGGGATTGTAAAGCTGGCATCTGACTTCCCTCCCAGTGTGACATTCTGCAATTCTGATTTTATTAAACAACAAACAGTGTGCGTTTCCTAAGCTTCTCTAGGCTTTTCTTGTCTCTTCCAGTGTGCTTATGACATTTGACCCTTGACTCCTTATTACCTCCAGTATCAAATATAAATTCCCTGGCTTGGCATTAGTATACATTATTCATCTTCATTCTATCAAACAGTGCGGTGCCACAGAATTAATGAGTGAAACAGCTAGGTGGCATAGTTTATTTTGGCCACCAGATGACACTGCCTTTTGACCGCCATCCTTGTGTGAGCTACATCAGAATGCAGAGCTTTTCCCCAAGGCTGCAGTCTCCTTCCCTGCTCACCAGATGGCGCCACAGCACACTTCAGGGACCTGATTCACTCACTCTTGGAAGCCTGAGTGTTAAGCACTGATTATGTGCCAGGTACTGTCCTAAGTATCTGGAGTACAAATAGAATTATATTCTGATCAAGGAGGAACACCTATAGGAGGATAAGGACCAGCGAGGGCTGTTTTGATCCGATAGGTCACAAGGGTGATATGTGGAATGATTGGGCAATCTTTCCAGAAGAGTCATGTTGATTAGATTAAAATTCCCAGAGCTAGTCATTTGAATAAACATTGATTAACACCAGCTGTGTAATGGCTCGGTGCCTAAGCCCTGGAGATACAACTGTAGAAAAGGAAAACCTTCCCTGCCCTTAGGGAGCTTACAATGTAATGGTAGAAAGCAACATACAAGAGGAAGCTAAGCAATGTTGGAGAGGAGGCACAGCCCCCCTCAAATGGAGTTCTAGAAGAAGCTCTCCACTCCACCGTCCAAATGGAGGAGCCTCGGGGGCAGAAGGTACAGACAAGATACCAGAGCCAGTGTGCTCTTGCAAGATGAAGAGGTTTCAGGGGCATGCTGGAAATCCAAAGAAGGGCAGCCACAGAGGACAGCAGAGTGCTAAGAGTGGAAAGATCGTTGTTCACTGACCTGGCATGAAGATGGCCAGGGAGCAGCAAGGTAGGTATATCTGGGTCAGGCTAGATGTGCTGAACTTTCACCAGTGAGAATACCAGGGCTAGAGAGCCAGCCAAGCTGAAGGTGGAAGATAGAGTGCAGGAGCCCAAAAAAGGAAATCCTTTCAATTCTACTCTGAGCCCCAATTGCCTGCATTTGGAATTTCCCTGCATTCACAGATTACTTCTTTCATTTGCTTTTTTTTCTTAATGGCCAGATGATTTATTGAAGCAGCAGAGTAACTATGAAATGCAAACAAACTATACAGAGCTTTCAAATGACAAACTTAAGTTTTCTGCAGGGTGATTGACTCCCCTTTCCCCATATCTCCTCCCAGCCCAGGGAAAAGACAGAAAATGCAAAGGAGGGTGTCAAAAGTTTTGTAATACAATTGAGATTCCCTCAGGAACCACTCTGAGGAGTAAGAAGGGAGGGCCAAAATACTGGCACTGGCTGCAGCTGTGTACTTGGCACAGCCAGCACAGAATCTGATGTGATCAGCTCTGGGCCGCCCTCCACACTTCTCTAGCTTTTTATTCATTCCATTCTGCTCCACAGTAAAGCTGGTGGGCCATCACTTCTTTCTAGGTACTCAGAGAGAAAACCCAAAATGAAGTGAAGATGAGTATTTCTTTTCATTAAGCCTGCTGCAAATCTTGCACCAAGAAATCTCTTCAAAGGAATTAAAAATCAAAAGATGTTGAGAATATTTTTGCACTCAAATCCTACCATCTTCATGGCCTCACTGATCTGTTACTCATTTCAACTGTCAACTTCCTAGAGGCATTAGAAATGCCTGTTCCAAAGTCATAGAACACAACAGCTGAACTTAAGAAAATTTTGAGTGGGAGAAACTGGTAGAGCTGATTCTTTATTTAAGAAATTTCAGGTGTTCTCTTTAACCTTTAACCGGTACTATACAAAAACTAAAGATTTAAGAGCAATTTGTTAGCACCACCTACTGGTTACTGTTTATGATTTTACATATAGTTTTTTCAACTTTGATGACAACCAAATTCAGGATCATGAGATGTGGAACAAGAAAAGACTTTAGAGGTCGCTTAATGGTTTTGTTGCCTTCCCCTTCCATTATATCTTTTGAACTCTTGTTCTATTGTGAACAAACCATCTTTCATATTAGATTTCTTCCTCTCATCCTATGTACTTGCAATAAAGATTTAGCCTGGCATGTGAAAAAAAAGGCATATTATTGCACTGTTGATGGAGGCAAGAATTGACCCAGTCAATCTGGAAACAGATTTATAACTATGACCCAGAGATAGCACTACTAATAGCCCATACTTCAGAAAGATCAGCAAAAGAAGAAATGGACCCCTAGCTACAAAATTTAGCCTCCTTTTTTAGTCATAGCTAAGAATTAGGAACTGAGGGGTGCTTGACAATTTGGGAATGGCGGAACAAATTATGTTGTTTGAATGTAATGGTATGTTATTGGGCTGTAAGAAAAAAAGGAAAGGTTGCAGAGAAACCTGGGAATACTTGTATGAACTGATGCAGAGTAAAGCAGTTAGAAGGAGAATAATTTAGACAGTGACACCAGTAAGGCAAACAACTCTAAAAGACCCTTAAGAAAACCGAATCAATGCGGAAATGATCTCAGAAGACCTGCAATCAAGCAAGCTTCCTACCTTCTGGCAGAAGTGATGGATTCAAGATGCAGAATGACATGGCTGGTGGATGACTGTGTTTTGTTTGATTATACATTTTTGTTACAAGGGCTTGGTTTTTCTTTTCTTTTTTTCAGGGGGATAGAGGAAGGAGAAGGAAAGAGGAATTAGGGGATAGGGAAGTAAAAAAAAAAGAAAGAAAAAAGCGTCAGCAAAGCATTTTTTGAGTGCAGAGAATAGAAGGGCAAAAAAGAATCACAAACCAGATCAGATTTGAAAGTTACACATTGAATTTATTATATATGTTAAAAGAAAAGCAAATGCTACGTAATAGAGACTTGCATTTTCGTTAAAAAAAAATCTTTTTCACTTGCAAAGATGATAAAATGAGAATTAAAGATAGGATTGAGAGGGGGCTGGAGAGGCACATGGGTGGAGCCACGAATCATTGTATTTTGGAAAGCAGTTTGGAATGCAAACAGAATGACTAAAATGCTCCCATACACTTTGACCCAGAGAGTCCTAAAAGTCCCCATGTATACCGTGATATTTATCACTGGACTTTTTGTGATATCAGAGAATTCGGAACAGAATAGATGCCCTTCAGTTGTGGAATGGCTAAACGTGAATATAATGGAATATTACTGTTGCATAAAAATGTATGAATGTGATTAATACAAAGAAACATGGGAAAATCTATGTGAACTAAGGTAGAGTGAAGAAAAACAATATACACAGTAACCACAATGATATAAGCAGAACAACCACAAAAATCAAAAGTGAATGTTGAAAATTTTAAAAAATAAGCACAGCTCTGAAGAAGAGAATGAGACAACATTTACCTCTTCACAAGGGAAGGAGGTCCACAAGTGTACGTGGCACATAGTTTCAGACTTTTTAAATATATATTGATCAGTTGTGCTAATTTCCCTTTTTTTAAAAAAAATGTTACTTGTTTTTATGGGATGGCTCTCTGGGAGGAAGAAATACTGAGGAAAATTATGGTAATGTATAAAACAAAAGACGCCAATAAAAACTTATTTTGTAATCCTGTGTGTGTTTTTCTGTCTACTTTATTTGGTCTTTGTTAAGTTCAAATTTTTCAAATAGATTTTAATAGACAGCTTGGCATCATAGATGAAGATAAAAAAGATCTAGGTTGAAGTCTCCTCTCTGGTACATAGTGGTTGTATAACAACCCTAGACAAGTGTTGTTGTGTTGAACAGTTCTCTAAGACTATAAATTGCAGAACATTTATTGATCTTCATTGGTAGAGGGCATTTTTCTCTGTAGAATTCCCTACACGTGTACAATGAAATCACAGGTTCAGATCCTCCCCTCCCCCCCCCCAAAAATTCAAGCATTGTGTTAAATGATGATTTAAAAAAAAAAAAAAGTAGGATAATCCATGCCCTCAAGTTTATATCCTACCCATATATCACCCTATTCAGATACTAGTAGATCATTCTTCTTTCTTGAGGAATTGAGTACCTGTTGCTCAGTCTCCCTTATCTTATACCCTGCCTTTCTGCTTTGGTGCTACAGTTTACATATTGCTGTGCCCTCAGATTTCCTTCTCAGTTCATCAGCTTCCTCACTCTGCATCTTCATTCCACCTCTGCCACATCCAGGATTTTCTGACCCTTGATCTCATCACCTAGCACACGTGTACACACACACAAAAAAACAATATGTGTGATCTACCTCCACAATCAGTAAGTAAAATTCCTATCTGACTATATAAAACATCTTCTCCTTCCATCTTTCTCTGTGCCTCATATTTCCTAATCACATTTTTTGTCCTTCGGCTAGCTATTCCATTCTCCAGGCTCTTGTTACTCCCACTCTCTTTCCTGTCTCAACCCTATAGCTGACTGGTTTACCTTTACAACTGACCTTTCTCCATGAATCCCTTATATTCTTACCTTATCTCAGCTCATTTATTTTTAAAAATTATTTTTAAACGTTAATACTTTTTTAAAAACAATTTTAAACCAATGCTGGATTATTCTCATCATCTGCCTACTCCTATTTTTGTGTTAACACCTGTAGAGGATGTCACTTTATCATACTGCAGATTTATGCTATGTGATGACCTCTGTGGTGCCTTGCAGCTCTTAGAGCTATGATTCTGTGATACTGACTAGTCCATCACTTCTGCAAATCAATATTTTGGTCCCCTGTAAATGACTATCAGATTCCATACAATATCTGTTCTAAACTGTCTGTACTACACCCTCTATACTCCCTCTTATCCCCAATTCTAAACCTCGAGTCTCCTCGGGATCATTACCCCTTCTTTCTTGTGTTCCATTGTGATGAAAAAGTGTCCTTTCTCCCTTCAAAAACCAACACTTAGTCTACTGTCCCCTCCTGTCTCCTTTGGGAGCTTATCTAGTCATTTAGTCATTCCCTCTCTGTTCCTATTGTTCAGTCTCCTGGATCCTTCCTTCTTTTTTCTCTCCCCTCCTCCCCCCTTCTTCCTGACTTCCCTGTTTCTTCAAGATCACACCTTTTTTTCAGGTTACCCAGATTTATAACCTAGAAGTTATCCTTAAACCCTTCTCTTCTCTCACTACCACCCTACAGCTCATTAACTTCCAGGGCTTCAATTATGTATTTCTGTGCAGATGACTCCCAGAACTGTATACACATTCAGCCACACATCTCTAGTTGCCTACCAGACAAATAGACCCATAGAAATCCCACACTTAGCATCTTTGCCCATCTACCTAATTTCCCTGTGATTTTTTTAAAGTACCACCTTTCTTCAAGTTAGTTATTCTTAACCCCTCATTATCATTACCAGCCCACATCTAATCGTCTGCTATTTTGCTGGTTCTGCCTCCACAACACTTTTATCTACTCACATGATCACCACCCTGATTCAGGCGCTTATTGTCATTATTGAAACAACTTCCTAAATCAGCTTCTTACATCCAACCTCTCTCATTTATTTTTTCACATTGCTGTCAAATGAATAATGCTAAAATAGCATTCCCCTGTTCAAAAAGCTTTAGTGATTCCCTATTGGTTCAAGGACAAAGTACGATTCTCCTGTATTTGGCCCTTGACAGTCTGGTTCCAGTTCACCATTCCAGGCTGATGACGTATTGCTCCTTTCGTACATTCTGTGTCCTAGCTATACTGGCCTGTTGGATGTTCCTGCTTTGCATCGGTCTCTTCTGTCTACGCTTTCACACAAGTCGATCCTTGTGCGTAGTAATGCTCTCACTTCTCTCCTTCACCTTTTGGAAACATTAGGTCCCTTCATGGCTCACTTGAGTTCCACCTTCTAAATAAGAAAAGACCTTTCCTGATTCTCCCAGTTAATTCTTCTCCAACCCTGAAATTACTTTGTATTTATTTTGTATAGATTTCCTTTTTTTTTTTACTTGTTTATATGTTGTTTTTCCTAGGAGAATATAAATTTCTTGAGAGCAGGGATTGTTTCCATCTTTCTCTTTATATCACTATCACAATACCTATAGTTCTATGGCAGACGATTAGTAAATGTGTATTGTCTTGAATTAAGGGACTTGTCCAAAGTCACAGGATTACTAACAAGTGGCAGAACTGATTTTTGAACTTCTACTAGTTCCAGATTCAGTCAGGCAGACTGGCTGGCTGATGCATCCCTCGTGTCCCCATCCCCCCCACCCCCCAAATAATAGTATTATTTGATCATTCTTTTTTATATAGTTTAATATTTGGCTACCAACCTATAGTCTTCAGAAATTTTCTTATCAGCTAGATATGTAGACTTAGTCATTTGGTAAATTCTCATTTTATATTCAAAGCCAAAATAAAAAATATGTATTATATCTATATGATCCTCCACTAAAACTCCGGTGTCTAATGGCGGGAGGAAGGTCACCTTGAGTTCTCTAATTCTGTGCCTTATAGAGCCAGAAAGATTTAGAGTGCTGATCATACCCTGTTGCCTGCGGACCATCTTAGATACATTTAGAATTCACTCTGTTGGCCCCAGCATGGTAAATTTTAGCCACAAAGTTCCCAAAGACCTTACCAGGTTGTAAAGTTACAGCCCATATCAGTGAATGAGTAATTGCGTGACAGTCACAGAATCTTGAAGCATTAGAGCATAACCCAAAATAATACAATATATTGTTTATACTAACGTTGCCATGTGCATGTTTCTATGTTGTAAGGAGTCTGGCCAGAAGGATCAGATGGAACAGATATCAATGCTCTAGTGAGATCCCATAACCGAAAAGTGATAGCAGTTGCTGATGACTTTTGCAAGGTCCATCTTTTTCAGTATCCCTGTTCCAAGCCAAAGGTAAGTTCAATTTCGGTGTAAGCAGGTCTTAAAGGAGGCAACTGGGCTACTTGTTGGAGTACATTTCTGTATGTTTTACCTGATTGCACATGTATAGCCTATATCACATTGCCATCTTGGGGAGGGAAGAAAGGAGGGAGGGAGGGAAAAAATTTGGACCTCAGAATCTTATAAAAAATGAATGTTGAAAATTATCTTTACATGTAATTGGAAAAAATCAAATTTTATTTACTTTTTTTTTTAAGAGTACATTTTTAGTGATGGGAAGGCCACTTAAATTCCACTAGGATACTGAAATAGACACCAGCTTCACCTGGCTCTTCCTCTGGACAGCCACAAGAGGATGCCTTTTGTTCCTTCTTCCTTCCTTGCCTTCTTGCTGCCTTAAAATAAGGACATCCTCGGAGAGTAGGAAGCAGAAGGAGCAGCTAGGACTTCCTCTTTTTGGGTGTTGGCAGAAGCCTCTTGGCAGTCAGGGGGTTTGAATAGGTTTTTTGGTTTGGCTTGATTTATTTTGGTGGTTTTAAACCTCTCAGATTTCTTAAGAATATAGTCATTAGGAAATTCTTAAAGATGAGGAGTCTATCATGTTTTGTCATAAATATTATTACTGCCCTTGGGAGTTTATCATCTATTATTCAGATAAGACAATCACTTGGGCATTTTTTTTTCCTTTTGGGACTGAAATAATGGACATTACCATCATTTCCTCCAACTTTTCTCCTATCCTGCCGAGTTATTAGAAAGGAGATTTGATGTCTCACTAGCTTTATTTCTCTCAGATCTGATTAGGTGGTGATTGTGATGGGAGTTATTATTTTACATAAGCTAGATGCCTTCCTTCCTTTAGTCAATCATTGTTACAGTAAGCAGACATATAAAAACTGGTTTAATTTTCTATCTGTCTTATTTATTTCAAATAGGCACCAAGTCACAAGTACAGTGGCCACAGCAGCCATGTTACTAATGTCAGCTTTACTCATAATGACAACCACTTAATTTCAACTGGTGGAAAAGACATGAGTATCATTCAGTGGAGAGTTGTGGAGAAGTTATCTTTGCCTCAGAATGAGACTCTGGTAGATAATGCTATAACCAAAGCACCCATTTCTGCCAATGAAAATGTCCTACTACCAAATACTCCCACCCCACCTCCCTCCTCCCAGCCCTTCAGTGATGCTGCTGAAAACGAAAGAATGAGTGATTCTTCAGCACCCCTTGAGAATGACGTGGAACAGGCCGAAGAACAGAGTGAGGGACAGAGTGAAGGCAGCAGTGAATACCTGGGGGAGCCTAGTTATGAAGAGCCTTCCAGTGAGACCAGGGAAGAGCAGAGTGAGTCACCTATTCCTGAGGACCAGCAGAATTCACCAGTTTCCTAACACTTCAGCTTCAGATGATTTCTTTTTCCCATCTGATATAGGTTTTGCAACAAGGAGAAAGTTGAGCTAACAGGAAGGGGAGTAATGGAGAATTTCATCACTCCAAATGTTGGTTTCCACGTGGTCTGCTTTCTTCAGTAGTCTTACCTTTTATCTCCCAAATGGAGCTGACCTTCAGTTTGGTGTTTGTTGAAAACTGGCCAAAGTTAGTAGTAGGAAAAGACTGAAACAGTCATTGTTTCAGAGATTGCTATGTGTGGAAGTGGCACAATGTAAATACTGGGGGGAAAATGGCAATTATGATGATCTGAAATAAATCACCTTATTATCTGAAAGTGTTTTCTGCAGGAACTTCCAGAAAAAACAAAAGCACTATTAAATATATCCATAAATATATAATGTGCTGTTGTTTCAAGTGTAGCAAGAAAAGAACGGAAAGTGAGCTCTTTGAGCCATTCTTCCCTCCAACCCCATTCCATTATGTGGAAGAAAAAGGGGACTAGAAATTGGAGGCGATTACAGTAATGCCATGTGCAAGTGACACTGCCTTCGTGATTAACAAATATGCAATTTTTCTTGTACTACCAGTAGATTCCAGATATATTTGCATTCTTTTTTTTTCTAAGGAAAGTTATAGCAAGGAATAGACATGTCATTCCCTGCATCTGTCTACTTAAATGTAAAGTATTGCCTAATAAAATTAACAAACTGGGCTAATCTACATAATGATCGGATTCAGTGTTTATCAAAAACAGTGGATTCTTCTATTGACCTAAATAGTTTTCCAGACTATCCAGGTTAGCATTCATATGAATAGAAAGGACTTTGTACCTACCTGTAAAACCAAACTTTGATAGTTCTCTAGCCAAACTTAGCTAGGAAAAAATATGCCGTAAATTTTAAATTATGAAATTGGTGCTTGGGATTCTTTTTTTTTTCTTTTTTACAATTATAACTCTTTAGAGTGAAACTAAGCATCAGTAAATTGCAAATTCTTCTTATGGCCTTATTAACAGTCATGATTTTGGTGTAGGACAGATTTTCAGATTTGCCATAGATGGCGATTTCCTCTGTTCAGAGATGTGATGAGCTTTTTGGCCATTTATGGGATATCATGGCATTTATTGTTATGCATTTGAAAACTTGTTGTGTTTTTTTTTAAGTTTTGTCATACACCTATGTTGTCCCTACATATGTTTCCTACTTTTAAAAAATTTACAGACAAGTATGCATTTCTTATGTATTTGTTTATACTTTGATTATATAAAATCTTTGTTATTGTTTTTTACTTGCTGCATTGTTCAGATATTTTTCAGTAGGATCATGTTTAAAAACTTTGGATGAGTTAAGAAGTCTTAAATGTTCAAGCGTTTACGTGATTGTGCCATTCCAAAGTGCATCAAAACTGTCATTCCCTTCTAGTATCTTCTCAGGAGTAATGCTGCAGATCAGGTATCTAGTCATCATTTGGTAACATAAAAACTCCAGTGGCCTCCAAAAGGACATTTACAACATACATGCATACATGAACACATCTACATGTGCTGTATGTGACTGTGTGTGAGTGTGAACACAGGCACTTATTCTGTGTATCTGCATAGATCTATATATATGTAGGTAAACACATTGAAATACTCTGTATCAACGGATATACATATGTTTGTGTGTGTATATGTGTCTCTCCTTTTGTTTACATCTGTTCAAGAAAACCTCAAAGTAGTTCTCTTCAAAAGAAGAGAGAGAGAGTCCAAGCAACCCATATGTTTTCTAATATGTTCTGTACATAGTTATCAGAGAGCACCAGTATTGGACTCAGACATTTGCCAATTAGTAATGATGGTTAAAAACTATCAGGTCAGCGTGTGATATAATTCCCTACAAGGAATATACTGTAAGATGAGTGAGTAGTACTAAAAAGAAAAAGCATATCATAAAGCTTGTGGGGTGCAGAACTCTCACAGTAAACAGGGAGATTCATTTGGAAGCATCTGTCACCTTGTGGGGTTGCCATGTATGATGAAAATTATAATTGTGATATTCTTGTGTGGTAGTTCAGAAAACACTACTAAATATGCAGAAAGCCTTACAACTTTCAATTGCTGGCAACTACTGTTTAATGGATAATGAAATCTGTGATAATGGATGAAAATGGGTGGGATTATGAAACTGTAGATGTTTTTTTAGAAAACTTGTGAATGAAATCTGAATCAGAGTGTTTCATGTGAAGATGTTTGAGCCATTTCTATCATGCATTCCTGTCTCATGGCAGAAATTTTTGAAGATAAATAAAATAATCAAAATAATGTGTTGCCTTTGACTACATAAGGATGTTAACTTTTCCTCAAATATTAATTTTAGTTAGAAATTTTCATGCCAAATAAATTTGAATCAGCTAACCCCTGCTTCTGCTGCTAAGAACAGTGGCATTTTGTAGAGGAAAAAAAGTCAACAAGCATTTATTAAGTACTAAGTAGGAGCTAGACCCTGTACTAAACACTTGAGGATATAAAGAAAAGTCCCCCCCCCCCCCCTTCAAATGTTTTTTAAAATACACACAAAATCAAGCAGGGTTGCATTCTAATGGGTGGGGGAGATAACGTGAGTAATTGTGTTCCCAAGATACACATATACATATGTGTATATACAGTATAAATGGAAGATGATTTCAAAAGAAAGTCACTGACAGTGGGAAGAATCAGGGAAGGCCTCTTGCAGAACATGAGATTTGACCTTAGCCTTGATTCAGTCTAGGGAAGCCAGGAGGTAGGGGTGAGGAAGAAGAGCATTATAGGCGTGAATGAAAAGGCAATGAATTAGAGTATCATGTACAAGAAAGAGCAAACAAGGCATTGCAGTTAGATCAGAGTCCCATGGAGGAAAATAAAATAGAAAAACACAGGAAAGGTGTTAGGGCTAAATGACAGGACTAAATTGTGAAGGGCCACCTTCAGCACTAAACAGGTGTTTATATTCTAGGACTAATGGGGAGCCCCAGAAGTTTATTGAGTAGAGGAGTGACATGATCAGACCTTAACTTTAGAAAAATTACATTGGCAGTCAGAGGACTAGCTAGATCAACAGGAGATTTGAGGCAGAAAGACCAATTACAAGGCTGCTGCAATATCCAGACTTTAGGTCCTGAGGACCAGGGACTCTTAATGGAGAGGAGACTTACATAAGATATGATATGAAGACTGAAATGATAGGACTTGGCAGCAGATTGGATATGGTGGGTGAGAGAGTGAGGAATCAAAGACAGCACAAAGGTTACAAAGGAATGGTGGTGCCCTCAACGGTTATAAAGTTGGGAGGAGGCTGGAGTTTCAGTGCAAAGATAAGTTTGTTTTAGACACATTGAGTTTGAGGTGCATATGGGACATCCATTTTAAGATATCTGAAAAGCTATTGGTGATTCAAGCCTGAAACTTGGGAGAGAAACTAGGGCTGCATAGAAACGGGAATTTTTAGCAGACAGAAGTTACTTCAACCTATGATAACTGATGAGATCACCAAGTGAGAGATTATACAGGGAGAAGAGAAGAGAACCAAGGACAGAACTGTAATGGACACTACTGTTAGTGGGCATACCCTGAATATCCAGTAAAGGAGAGATTACACAGGAAAAACTAGAGCAGTATCACAAAAACCCTAGAGGACAATACATCTGGAAGAGAGTGATGAACGATGGCAGATGCTGCAGATAGGTCAAGAGTGATGAGGATTGAGAGAAGGCCATTGCATTGGGCAACTTTAGAGAAACCAGTTTGACTTGAATAATGAAATTTCAGAGGGTCTAGAAGCAAGAGAGGAAAGGAAGTAATGGCAGTAATTATAGACAAATTTTCAAGCTTTTTCAGTCTTTTGTGAACCCATTTGGTATTTTCTTGGCAAAGATACTGGAGTGGTTTGCCATTTCCTCCTCATTGTACAAATGTGGAAACCAAGGCAAACAGTTAAGTGATTTGCCCAGGATCCCACAGTAAGTGTCTGAGGCTGAATCAGAACTCAGGTCTTCCTGACTAGGCCTGGCACTCTACAAGTTTAGCCCACAAAGAGAGGAATAATATAGGTTAATAACAACTGGGGGTGGTCAGATGAAGAGAGAATTGTTTAAGGCTGGTGGGAGAAAGGAAAGCAAGGAAGCAACCAGTAGCTAGGGAGAGATTGGAGATAAATGAAGAGGGAGATGACAGAGGGAACACTCCTGGAGGGGCTGGGATTGAGGGTGAATGTTGAGTGTACCTTGGCAAGGAGAAGGACCACCTCTCCTTGGGAGATAGAGGTCAAAAAGATAAGTAGCAGGAGATGTGCGAGTCATATGAAATAAAGGAATAAGGAGGAGCTCCACAAATGGCCTCAGCTTTTGTGTGTGTGTGTTTTTTGGTCGTTTTGTTTTTTCAGTAAAGCTTGATGCAGGATGAGGGGAAGGTCCTGGGGGAGAGGGGGAGAGTGTTGAGAGATGAGGATGATTGGAACAGCTGCAGTCGTGAATGGGATGGGGAATCCATTAAAAGAGTTCCCTCCCTAAAGTGTGAAGGCCCAGTTAAGGTTATGTAACAGCTTTGTAGTGGACCTGCTCAGCCTAGTTTCATGATTTTCTCTCGTTTGTTAACAATGAATAAGGAATAAAGAAATGGATGGTGAGATCAGTCCAAGGCTGGAGTTGGACAAAGCATGATTGGCTAAAGGACAAGTGGAAAATTGACAGTTGCACTGGTTAACCAAGGGATCACTAGGGAAGGAAATACACTAGTAAGTGCAGAAGTGATGACCCAGGAGATAATTTAGGAATGCAGGGATTAGAGGTTACAGTGAGAATGAAAAACAGGGTTAGACATAGGGAAAACTAGAATGATAAAAGACTATGAGGCGAGAGATTTCAGACTTCACAAATACAGAAGTAGGACACTTGCAGGCATTGGCAACATCAGTGGTAAATGTGTCTCTGTGTATACTTGAGGTGGAATGGAATAGGTCGTGAGACTTGAGCAGACTGAAGTTAAGGTATTTAAAGGAGCATCATTATGTTTGCTGAAGCCCTCTTGTATGAGGGCAGGAGTTATGGTGGGCGGAAAGACTATGAGCCAGAGACTAAACACATTGAGGAAAGAAGAATGCTTGAGCTGGGAGCCTTGTTTTTAGATGATGACTACTAGGAACTGATACACCAACCAAATCAGTCTAGGCAGAGTAAGATTAGGAATATCCAGTATCTAGGCTGGCTCCAAGCAAGTGTAAATAGTGATTGTTTTTGTTTTGGCCAGAAACCCGAGGATCTTCTCCCAGATTGATTTTTTTTTTTTTGGACTTGTAAAGGATGCCATTCTTTGCCTCATTTCTTACCTAGCCTTAATCACTAAATGGGCATTTCCTCAGACAAACTGAGACCTGGGAAAGACCTTAGCAGCCAGCCCATAATACTCCCAAGAGTAGCTCAAACAAGATTAAAATGTGATTATGAAATATTTATCAAAATAAGGTAAACAATAAGAGTATACTAAGACATAGACAATTTTACATTTTTAAACTAGGTTAATATGCAACCATAGGGATCCTTATATGTGGATGCATCAGACCCTCTTTTTTATTTGAGTTTGTCACCACTCACTTGAAGCATGGAAAAGTTAAGGGACTTGTCCTGAAGGAAGGACAATTGTAAAAAAGCACAAAAGAGAAATGGCAACAGAGAAAGGATGTGCCAACTTTAATACAATTTTAAATGACAAAAGCTAAGTTAAAATCAATAGATAATGTTGTTACTGATGAATTAAAGTCCCTCCCCTCTTTCTTTTAATGTGGTCAGCTACTAAAGGGCCAGGGTCATGAATCCATACAAAAACACTTGTATGCTATTTTACTGAGCTGCTGATATTACACAATATAATTCTGGTTTAGGTTTTGTATCCTCTGTTGAGCAAAACTAAATCTGATGACATCAGATTGCAATGTGCACATTAGCCTCCTCATTGCCAAAGCACTAGAGAGTTTTCTCTCCATGAACCCTGTGGTATAAAAAAGTCTTCAGGTATAAAAAGCCTTCCCACTTGCCATTATAGGACAAGTGCTTTGCCCAAATTCACACCTTCATGAAGCCCCTTCCTCCACCAATCCATAGAAAACCTGAGCCTAGTTGCTGGGGAGCCCTACCATCAGTTGCAGGGCTTTGTTCTTCCCTTTCCAGAGCGTGATCACTTGGACCAGATAATAGATTTGCCCAGGAGCCATCCGCCAACAGAGATGAATGTGGAGAATTACATGTGGTGATGAATGAATAACTCAGTGGGATTAAGAGAAATCTGCTCAAAAGCCAGATTTTGGCTCTTGACAGTTTAATTTCACCACCAATTTCACTGATGGAACGAAACTAAGTGCCATAAGACAATGACTGCACTGAAAGAATTTAACTTTTTTTTAATAGAAAGCTACAGAAATGCCCTAGAACTCATCTGTTTGCAAATTGGTCTTGACTAAATAGTGTAACTGAGCCAGCAACCTTCTAACTCCCATAACTATAACGTTTGATCTATCCTTTCAGTGTCTTGTACCTCATGCCTGGATTTCTACCCTTCTTACCTTCACCTTGTGGACCCCCTAGTTCTGTTCACCTGCCACTGCCTTAAAAAGTCCCTTCCTGATTCCCCTAGTTGATAACGTCTCCACCCCTATTATTGTATATCTGTTTGTATAAGTCCAATACTTAGCACTAATCCTATTATATTCTCCTAGTATAGCAGTTCTCAAATTTTTTGGTCTCAGGGCCCCTTTATACTCAAAAATCATTGAAAATCATCCCCTGCCTAGTAGAAAGCAAACTTCTTAAGGGAAGGAGTCCCTTGTGTTTGTGTCCAGAGTGTTTAGAAGAGTACCTGGTGATATGTGATGGTAGGAGCTTAATAAATATTTACATGGTTATTTCTCTCCCTTCAGATGTCCTAAAGGTGCTAATGGTTGGCAGGCTAGAAACCTGGATCCCAGAGTTCTCTTCCTGGTAACTGTGGGTGCAGCTTTTGCTGCTTTTCTGAGCCTCAATTTTATGAAGTACCCAAATTCACACCACTGCATTCAACTCAATTCAGTTCAAAACACTTAAGTGTCTGCTGTATGTGCAAGGCACTGTGATAAGCTGGAGGTACAAACAAGGCCTGGTTCCTGCCCTCAAGGATCTTATATTCTTTTGAGTAATAGGAATCCTACTACTCAAAATAGTGGAACTGGAAGTCTGTTCTTTATTGAGAAGGTAAAATGGAGAGTCTTTTTATTTTTAATTAGTTATCATACATTACTGGGGCAGCTAGGTGGCACCATAGTGCATAGAGTGCTGGGCCTGGAATCAGGAAGACTCATCTTCCTGAGTTCAAACCTGGCATCGCTTACTAGCTATGTGACCCTGGACAAGTCACTTAAGCTTGCTTGCCTCAGTTTCCTCATCTGTAAAATGAGTTGGAGAAGGAAATGGTAAACCACTCCAGTATCTTTGCCTAGAAAAACCCAAAGGGGCTCACGAAGAGTCAGACATGACGGGACGTTACTAAATGTTGTTTTACCGGTGTTCCCTACTTTCCCCACTTGTACTCTGTAATGAAGATGACAAGCCCATACATAACGACTTACAAAGAATGAAAGAAATTATGCACATGACATTATCTAAATAAGTCTAAGAAGCATTCATGAATTCATGGATAATAAGACCAAAAGAAGTTATGAAAAAAGACAAAGCACTCAGGACCAGTGGTCTTTCCACTGTACCACAGCAGTGGTTGGTGGCTCTGTGGGATTCTCCTTCCCCAGGAGTGCCTTGGCCATTTGATGGAGTAATTAGAGTCAACACTACAGAATGGACTTTACACTTCAGGTATCTTTGTGGGGGGAAAGGCCTGGCCTGAGGTGTTAACTCCAGGCACACCTGTGTTCTGCACCAATACAACTTATGAGTACTAGAGAGATGCAAATAAAGTGCTAGGAGATCCAAGGCAGAAAAGGTCATTGCCAACTGGGGGAAACAGGAACATCTTCATATAGTTAGTGACCTCTCAATGGGTTTTGAAAAACAGGTAAGAATTCAAGAAGCTGAGATAAGGACAGTATGCCAGACTGAGAGAATATCCCACATTCAACTTCCAACAAGAAACTGCCTCTAGCAACTATCTAAAGCAAGGGTTCTTTTTCTCTTTTCAAATTTTGCTTTTTTAATTAATCTGTTCCTTCCACTACTTGCCACTCCCATTGAACACATTTTTTTTAATTAGAAAACAATATCCTCACAACCTAGCTGAAATAGGTTCCTACATTTGCCATATCCAAAAATGTATGTCTCCTTCTGCATTTTAAGGTCAGGAGGTAAGTGATGTATTTCATCTTCATTCTTTTGAATTCATGGTTTATCATTGCACTGATCGGGAGGTCTAATGTCTTTCAAAGTTATTTTTTCAATATTTTTCAATATAAATTGTTCACCTGGTTCTGCTAGTTTCACCATCACTTCATAAAAATCTTCCCAGTTTCCTCTGATGTTGGATTTTTCATCATTTCTTTCGACACAATAATATTCCATTATGTTCATATATTACAATTTGTTTAATCATTCTCCGATAGGAAGACACCCCCTCCCTTGGTTTCCAATTTTTGGCTACCATGAAAAGAACTGCTATAAATATTTTTGCATATGTTGATAATCATTAAATATCACATTTTGGCCAAAATCTGAATTAATCAAACAAACTGCTTTGATTGATTTTAAAATGCCTTTCCCTGGGTCAGCAACTTCAAAGACCAGAGCTGAGATTCCCCTTATCTTGGGACTTACTCCACATGTGAGAAAACCAGACATCCTGAGACCATAAAATGTAAATAGACCCTGCTCCATTTGTTGTTAACCAAGGAACTTCTTTCTGTAATAAATGGAAGTCATAAAATTTTGTGTCATGGTCATCCTGAATGGGGATGGTTCTAAAATGTATAAAAAGTCTTTTGATTCATCTGTTCTTCAGCCAGGACTTAGCTCTTGGCTCCTTGTACAAGTACCGCTAGCCTTAAGGGAATAACGAATAAATGTTGTAATTTTTATATTACTATTCATCTGTCTCCTTTAACCAAAGCTTTTCTGGACATCGACAATATAAATTCTTTTCCTCTTTCCTTGATTTCTTTGTAAATACGGGCCTAGCTCTGGTAAAGCTGGGTCAAGTGGCATTCACAGTTTAGTAGCTTCCTGGGTATAAACGCAAATTGCTTTCCAGATCAGCTTGACCAATTCACTGCTCTTTCCTATAGCCCTTCCAATATTTGTTATTGTTCCTTTTGTCATCCTTATCAGTCTAATAGGTGTAACCTCAAAGCTGTTTCCATTTACATTTCTTCCTTTGTTAGTGATTTTATGCATACAGCATTTATTCGTGCAATTTCTTCCTTTGAAAATTGCCTATTCATAGCCTTGTATCTATTAGCCATTTATCTACTAGTGAATGGCTTACACATCTTGGGGTTTTTAACATGGAGTCTGCGAAGTTTTTTTCTTCGATAATAATATCTCAGTAAAATTTGTTTCCTTTGCAATCCTATGGATTTCGTTTTATACATTTAAAAACATTATTCTAGAGGCAGCTAGGTGGCGCAGTGAATAGAGCACCAGCCCTATAGTCAGGAGGACCTGAATTCAAATCCAGCATCAGAAACTTGACACACTTACTAGTTGTGTGACCTTGGGCAAGTCACTTAACCCCAATTGCCTTGCCTTCCCTCCTCAAAAAAAAATTATTCTGAGAAGGAATCAGAATCTTCACCAAACTGTTGTCAAAGAATTTAAGACACAAAAAAAGGTTAAGAACTTCTGGTCTAAAGCCTCCTAGCCTCTGCCTCAGCTCAAGTGTTCCCTGTCCCTGAGTTAAGATGAAGAAAGTACAGACGGTTGCTTCATAACTCCCTAATTCATTATCTGGTGCTTTTGTGAGGGGTCTATGGAGATGAGATTTACAGAAGCAAATCCTTCCCCTTCCCTCCATAGCATAGGCTCCTGATTAAGAGGCAGAATCAATTTGTGCTGCCAGCTGTTTGCTGCTAATGGATAATTGAACATTTCACCAGCAAAATCATTTTCAATCAGATTCGATAGGCTTCCAAATTTCCATTTAGAAGATGTACTCCTTTTGATCTGGGCCAAGATTCCCCTCAGTGCCAAGGCTGCTGCTGATCCCTGTGTTCTTAGTCTGAATTTACCAGTGACCCCCAAAAGTATCCAGAAGATGCGGAGGGTGACAACAGCAGCCTGACCAGGAGCTGCTAAGGAGAACTCCTCATTAACAGCTTGCAGTTTCGTTGGGAGGAAAACTGCAAAGTTGTTCTGGGAGTTTCCCAGCTCCAAATAACTAAGACACAAAGCCACATTCTCCCTCAGTTTGACATAAAGGATTTGGAGCCACCCTCATTTTAGAGTGAAGTCCAGAAGCGAGGCTAAGTGATTTTTCCCACTGTCACCCATCCAATAAGAGGCAGTACTAGGATTTGAACCCTGAGTCTCAGACTTGAAAGACAGAATATCTTTTACAAAGGAATATCTACTCCAGAAGGCATGATCACAAACATACAAATTTACTTTCCCAAGGAGGCACGATTCCCCTGCCCCTTTGTACCACATCAGTCTCTGGAAGGGGAAGGAGATCAGATTTAAAATTTGGCTCAGTCTCTGGGAGGGGAAGCGGTTAGATTTATAGTTTAGCTGAATTCCCTTAGAGCAAAATCCTAGCTCCAAATCCCAAACCCCCTCGAGCTCCAGGCACCCTAGCTTCTCGGAGCTTTCACGGCAAAGTAATCTGGCGGTCTGCACCAGCCCACCTGCAATGGTGGCTCCAGGGTCCCAGGAGGATCGCCTCCAGGAACTGAACACGAGGACAAATAACACAGAACAGACACAAAACCTGTCAGGGTCATTTCTGGGAGCTGGGGGCAAAAGAGAAGTGAGCAGCTAGTCTCCTCACCATCTCAGTTCACGGCATCCAAGCTGGGTACACTACGTTGGAGCTGAGAGAATGAACATCTTGGAGGCACTACTTTTAAAGATGTACATTGCCAATCCCCACCGGTAGGGGACCCAGCAGGATCAACGTTGGACAAACTAGGCTGACTTAAAAGTCAGATTACATTCTACAAATACTGCCCTCTAGTCTGTCAGTCAAAAAGTATTTACTGTATGTCGGGCATTGTGCTAAGTGCTGGGAATACAAAGAGAAGCAAAAATAGTTCCTGTCTTCAAGGATCTTACAATCCAATGGGAAAAACACGTAAACAACCAGATACACAGAACATAAATGCAGCAAGTCTCAGAGAAGGTATTCACTAGTGGAAGAACCAAGGAAGGACTCCTACCAAAGGAGGGATGTAAGTACAATCTAGAAGGAAGTCAGGCAAACTAAGAGATAGGAGCAAGGAGAGAAAGAGTTTTAGGCACACAAAGGCATGCCGATGGACTAGAGTGTCATTATATTCAAGGAAATCAGTGCAGCACTATACAGCTGGACTGTATAGCATGTGAAAGGGTGTAAAGTGTAAGAAGCCTGGAAAGGTAGGAAGGGGCCAGTTTGTCTGGGTTTTAAAAGCTAACCAGAGAACTTGGTGTTTGATTCTGCAGGTAATAGGGAGCCATTGGAATTTACTGAGAAGAGTAACATGGGTCAGTAACACGTGTATCACTTTGGCAGGCACAAGGAGGATGGATTGGAGTGGAGGGAAAGACTTGAATCAAGGATACCAACCAGAAGGCTACATCCGGACAAAACAAGGGGTGATGAGGGCCTGAACCCGAGAGGTAACTGTGTGAGTGGAGAGAAAATAGTTGCAGGAGTTGTCATAAAGATAGAAATGGCAAAATTTGGCAAGGGATTGGATGTGTGGGGTAAGTGCAAATTAGGTTTCAAGAATGACAGAAAGGTGGCTATGAGGACTGTCATACCTCAACAATGATGGGCACATTAGGAATAGGGGAGTGTTTGGAGGAAAGCTAGTGAGTTCTGTTTCAGATATGTTGAGTTTTAGATGCCCACAGGACATCCAATTCAGGATCTCCAAATAACCATCAGTGATACGGGATTGGAGCTCACAAAAGAGGGTAGGACTGGACACATAGATCAGGGAAATCATCAGTATAAAGATAATAACTAACCCAAAAGAGCTGATGAAGTTACCAAGTGAGACAGTATAGAGCAAAAAGAGAAAGGGAATCATGACAGAACCTTGAGGGACATCTATGGTTATTGGTTGTTGCATGGATGAAAAAAAAAAAAACAGCAGAGGAAACTGAGAAACATTAGACATGAGAACCAGGAGAGAGCACCCTCATGAAAACCTAGAGGTAAGAGTACCTAGAAGTAGTTTTTACACTGATCAACAACGTCAAATGCTGCAGGGAGGTCAAGAAGGAGCAAAGTGGAGGTACCATCAAACGAGGCAATTAAGAGATCACTGGTAACTTGTTCAACAGATCAGTTGTGTCCAACTCTTTGTGACCCTGTGGACCAACTATCCATGGGGTTTTCTTGGCAAAGATAACGAGTGGTTTGCCATTTCCTTCTCCAGTGAATCCTTTTGTTAGGCAATCAGAGATCAAGTGCCCAGGGTCACACAGCTAGAAAGTGTCTAAAGCTGGATTTGAACTCAAGTCTTCCTGACTCCAGGTCCAGTGCTCTATCCATTGAACCACCAGATGCCTCATTGAAAACTTTGGAGAGGGTGATTTTTATTGAATGTTGAGATCAGAAACAAAACTACAGAAGGCTTAGAAGCAAGTGAGAGGAAAGGAAAAGGAGGCATTATATAAACTGCTTTCTCAAGATTTTTTTTCTAAGAAGGGACAGCTATGAAAAGATAGCAAGCAGGAATGATAGGATCACGTGGAAATTGTTTAAGGATGGGGGAGCCTTGGGTGGGTTTGTAGGCATTAGGGTAGCAGCCTGTACATAGGGAGAGATTGAAGATAAAAGAGAGGATGAGGACGACAGTGGAGCCAAATCTGTTAGAGAAAAGGAAAGGATGGAATCAATAGTGCAGGTAGATGAGTTGGCCTTGGCAAGAAAGGCCACCTCTGCATCAATGGGGTAAAGGAGGAAATGAAATGAGGAAGAAGGGAGACAAAGGAGCTCTTGATGAATGACATTAATTTTTTCAGTAAAATACAGGACAAGGTCCTCAACTGAGAGGGTCGAGGAAGGGGGTGTTTTTGGAGTTTTTAGGAGAGACAAGGTTTGAGATAGCCTTTGTGTAGAATGGAATAATGAATAGATTAAGAATAAGCAGAATTTAAAAAAAAAGAATAAATAGAATTATTACTTTTGGGCAGTGAGAGCTCAGTTGAGATTAAATAATATTAATAAATGTTGAACTCAAACAGCTCTGTTCAGCAGCACATGTATAAGAATGAAGGAAGAGGATGGTGAGAATATCTCCGATTGTTGGCTTTTGTCAAGGCCAATCAATGATAAGAGAAGGGGGCAAAGGATTTGAAAAGAGAAGATAATATGGAGTTGAACTGTTTCACTGAGGGGATGAAAAACGGAAAAGAGAAGATTGCAGCCACTGCAGAGGAGATGACCTGAGAAGGAACTAGGGCATAGAGATGCAATGGAGATCATGATGAGGAGGAAGAACAGGGTTAAAAATGAGACATGGGCAATGATGGAATGGTAAAAATTATGATCAGATAAAGGAATTGGGGAATTCATAAACATGGAACTGGAACACTTGTGGTGACAGCAAGATCAAGGCAATGACCCTGCATGTAACAGACGGAGTCAAGGAATAGGTCATGAGAACTGAGTAGATTAAGGAACTAGAAAATTAAAGTATTTGAGAAAGTATAAATGTGTGTGTGTGTGTGTGTATGATGAAGTCAGGAAGTATGACGGCAAGACCTGAGCTGCAGAGAAACTGTAAGCCAGTCACTGACCTCCCTGAGAAAGGAAGTGAAATGTCCTGGGAGTCATCAGATAACTGGAACACATGGAGAGTCCAGTGGTAACGATACAACTTTGGGGATGAAGAGAGAACTGCCTTTTAGGTAAGAGGAAAGTGGAAAGGCAATGGCCTGAGTCCTTGAACGTCATGTCCTTGGCTTGGTATGGGAGTAGTTCTCCAAGAGGTGCTTGAAGGCCCGACTTCTTTGCTGTGAGTTAAAGGAGCTTAAGTCCATGACCGCTGCCTCTCCCTGCAATTACAGCAATCGCAGGTGTTTGCTCTCCAAAGTTCATCAAGGGGGATGAGTAAGATTGTTTGTAAAGGTAGGAAAGTCTACAGATGGCTCCCTTAATAAAGCTATGATTAGTGGCTGGTAAAGCACGAATGGTTTCCATGGAAACCCCTTGTGTTAGATTGAAAGAGATGCTTGTTATACAATTAAATTATAGTAGCTAATTACATTTCTTATTAAACATTATTAAACTTAAACAGGGATTTGTATAAGAGCTGCTCTTTTCTCTACTCTTTAGACAATAGGTATCAGTCAGATCAACAAGAGTCTAAGACTGCTGCCTTTGAGGACAGGTGACATGGAGTTCATTCAATCAACACACTATTTACTAAATGTCTCTTACATACATGGCACTATGCTAGGTGTTAGGAATAGAGCTATAGAAACACAAGTCCCTACCCTTAAGAAACTTATATTGGGGTGGGGGGGGAGGGTATGACATACACAAATAAATACTAGGTAGGGTTTGAGGGGACAACAGAGAGGTACAAGTGCTCTAGAAAAAAATCTGAAAGAAAGAACACATCAGTTGGGGAGGATCGGAAAAGGCCTAGAGAGGAAGCCTGAGCTGAATCTTCTTGGTTCCCAGGTATGACACTACCAGGCCTATACCCCAAAGGGATAACAGAAAGAGGACCCCATGTGCCCCAGAGCAACTCTTCTAGTGGTGGCAAAGATCTGGAAGCCAAGGGGGTGACGGGCAATTGGGGATGGCTGGACAAGGTATACTATGGGAATATAAACAAATGCTATTTGTACTGTAAAACATAAAGAAAAAGATGGTTTGAGAGAAACCTGGGAAGACTTGTATGAACTGCTGCAGAGTCAAGTGAGCACAACCAGAACAATTTATGAAATAATGACAACATCAAAGACAAATGACCCTGAAAGACCGAAGGAAGGAAGCAAGCATTTACTAAGTGCCTACTGTGTGTCAGGCATGGGCTAAGTGCTTTAATAATAATAACAGCTATCATTTTATGTAGTCCTTACTATGTGCCAGACTCATTAAATGCTTTACAATTATCTCAACTGATTCTCACAAAAACTCTGGGAGGTAGGTGCTGCTATTAGCCCCATTTTATAGGTGAGGAAACTAAGGCAAACAGGGGTTAAGTGACTTGGCCAGGGTGACACAGCTTGTAAGGGTCTGAGGCCAAATTTGAACTCAGATCTTCCTGCATAGAGGCTCAGCACTCCATCTTCTAGCTGCCTTAAGAATTCTGAATGAATGAACTGAAGGAATCTGATCAATGCAGTGATCAACAACAACTCTAGAAGATCCATGAACCGTGCTCCCTACCTCCTGATGGAGAGAGGATAGACGCAGGGTGTAGACTGAGACATAAATTTTTGAACATCCCCAATGTAGGATGTTTTCCTTTTTTTTTTTAATTTAAACTTTATTTTAGTTTGCATCATTCATTTCCACAAGATTTTGAGTTACATATTTTCTCCCCATCTTTCCCCTATCCACCGCCCCAAAATAGCCATCCCAGTGTATCCCCCCTCCCCCAGTCTATTCTCTCCTATGTCTTCCCCCTTCACCCCTCTGACTTTTCAGTAGAGCAGGATGGATCTCCCAACCACAGTGCCTGTGTATCTCAAGTTCCAGTTGGATGTAGTTATTAATAATAATAATAATAATTGCATATATATATAGATATATATTTATAATGGATTTGATTATGGAACTTTAGATTCTAGATTCTTTCTCTTCCTCCCTCGTCACCCACCCCCACTGGAAAGACAAGCAATCAAATACAGGTTGAACATGTGAAATTACACAGAACCTCTCCATAGTGAGCACACTGTGAGAGTCTGATTAAATGTCCCTTCTTCCTATCCTGCCCCCCCATCCACTCTCCACCCTGTCCCTATCC
>CM053581.1:71513142-71540958 GCA_028627135.1 Pseudochirops cupreus
ACATCCAACTGGAACTTGAGATACACAGGCACTGCAGTTGGGAGATCCATCCTGCCCTACCAAAAAGTGACATAGGAGAGAATAGACTGGGGGAGGGGGGAAATACTGGGATGGCTGTTTTGGGGTGGTGGGCGGGGGAAAGACGGGGAGAAAAGATGTAACTCAAAAAAATTTAATAAAGAA
Organism: Pseudochirops cupreus; assembly: GCA_028627135.1. Classification (NCBI taxonomy): domain Eukaryota; kingdom Metazoa; phylum Chordata; class Mammalia; order Diprotodontia; family Pseudocheiridae; genus Pseudochirops; species Pseudochirops cupreus. The sequence goes on from CM053581.1 coordinate 71,513,326, forward strand.
TCTCATATAAAAAAAAGTAAAATAAAAAATAAAAAAAAACAAATATAAAGCAATGCAGTAATCAAAACATGTCTGTTATGAAATTATGTACTGAAGAGGTCATTTAATTAAAAATAAAAACAACTTGAAACTTTCTCTTTCCCGTATTTATTCCACAAGCAAAAATAAATTATACCTTCAAGCTATGGCATTTAACAAGAGTAAAGAAGAAGCACCGGTAGGGATGTACTGTACAACAGTCCAGTCCAAAGTGCAAAACTTATATTAAGAGTTGTTCTGTTCCCATGGTGGAATAAATACCGAATCTTCATCTCTGGAATATTTGAAGAGGTCAGAGATCAGGCATAAAACCCTTTTGAAACTACAGGACAAATTTATGGGTATATGGATAGTTAACAGAAAATAATTTCTTATTAACACCATGCCGCAAGATGGAAAAATTCCCAATTAACAGCTAATTAATTCCCAGTGAAATTTATGGTGTCAGAAAGAACAGATTTTTGGCACCAGGAAGTTCAAGGACTTCCTGTCACTTGTGCGGCTTCAACAAATCCTCTTTTAGCCAGCACATCTGGTTACAGAAAAGCTTCCCCCACCTTCAGTGTCTGTGTGTGTGTGTGTGTGTGTGTGTGTGTGTGTGTGTGTGTGTCTGTCTCTCTCTCTCTCTCTCTCTCTCTCTCTCTCTTTTTCTCTCTCTCCCTCTAGGGGACTCTGATAGGTCCACTCAAAAATCCCTGGTGGCCTCATCACAGTGATGAGCTGGCCTACCAACCTCTGGAGATATAAGGGAGCCCAAATTAGAAGGGCATTATCACCTTTGCTTAAATAATAACTCTTCAATATGTTTTGATAATCTACTTATTTTCAGAAACAAAACAACCGGAACTGTTCCTTATTGATAAGTCTTCTAATTCTATCTGAAAAACAACATAAACTTACAAAGGTCAGAAAATTCACTGGCAATTGGGAAAACAGACAACTCAAAGGGTTTTATGCCAAAACTCTTGTTAATGGATCAATCAGTCTTATGAACCCCATCCTATTTATTTCTGGGTTGTGAAGCCATGTAGAGAGCTATCAGGCAGTAGATGGTCCCTCCCAGCGTCAAAGCCACGGTGGTCCGATAGAGCATCTGATCAGGTAGACCATGTTTCAAGTGGACAGGTAAACCATCAGATTTCTTGGAGGAAAAAAAAACAGCATGTGTTAATATATGCAAGTACCAAACAACAAGACACATCCAAGTCAAGAGATTGTAAAACTAAACCACCAGCATGATTAATGGAGAAAAACCAAAACTAATTCTAATTCCTCTGAACATAAAATACTAGACATTTTCATGTAAATATGGCTAGTTTCTAAATCTGCAATCACTCCAAATTTGAGTGTATGCATATCTTTTATGTCACAGATTTCTTATTTCTGAAGCACTTATCATAGACTAAGTTTAATGAGGAAAAGGAGACTAAAAAACAAAAGATCTATATAAATCAGAATCCAGGCAAAACAAAATACTGTTTGCTTAATACATAATCCTGATCTGAAGAGGACCAAAGTCTGAATCCAACAGGCCAATTAAGCGTGAATGAGTTCAGGTCCATTTTGTGCTCAACTGACCTTTTTCTCTTAAGCTTTTAAACCCCCTTATATTAAGGGAAAATCTACAAAAGCAGCTTTAGTTCATTATGTTCCATCGCCTCCAAGATGCCCTCTTTCTGCCTTCAATTCATCAAAATACCCTCTCAGGCCAACCTTGTTCACCAAGTCAAAAAGGGTGAGATAGGTGGTGCCTCATTTCAAACAAAATCATTATCTGAGTTGTAAGAACAGTACTAGGTTTGGAGTCTGGAAACCTGGGTTTCAAAGTTGAATGTACAACCTTGGGCAATTTCGTTCATGTCTCTGGGCCTCAGTTTCCTTATCCATCAAATGAGAGCTAGGCAAGGTGATTTCTAAAGTCTCTTTCAGCTCGAGATCAGGGCATCCATGTGTCAAGCACAGAGGTCAAGCAGTCAACAGGCAATTCCCATGAGCCAGGCACTGAACTAAGCACTGGGGAGCCCCCATTCTAATGAAGGAGGAAATGTACATAAACAGGTACATAAAAAAGACACATAGAATAGATGAAAGGTAACCTGAGAGGGGCAGGCACGAGCCTGGGGGACCAGGAAAGGTCAATCCTGATTGAGAGAGATGGAAGACAGGAGGGAGAGCATGCCTGGCATTAAAGACAGTCAGTACAAAGGCATGGGCATGGAAGACAGAGCATCATCCAGAAGGAACAGCAAGTAAGCCAGTAATGCTGGACCACAGAGTGCATGGAAAGGAGAAATGTGTTAAGTAACTAGAAAGACAGGAAGAGATCAGATTGTTGAGAGCTTTAAATCCTACAAGAGTACAAATCTGATGCTAGAGGTAATTACAAGCCCCTGAAGGATAACAGGGATACACTCGAGTTTACTGAGTGTGGGAAGAAAGTGAGGGAGTAACATGGGCAGAGCTGTACTTTGGGAAAATCACTCCGATAGCCATGTGGAGGATGGACTGGAGGTGGGACGGACTTGAGGTACACAGAACAATTAAAATACTCTTGTGATGGTACAAAGGACAGGTTATAAGGGTGGGGAATGGGATGGTGGCTGTGTGAGTAGAGAGGAAACATACAAGAAATGTGGAGAAAGACTGACTAGATGTGACAAATGATTGCATATGTGAGCTGAGTGAGAGTCAGCAGTATGGTGGTACTCTTAACAACAAGAGGAAGTAAGTTTGGATGTAATAAATATTTCTCCGATCAACAAGGAACACTGTGCAAAGTGTCCCTTTTTGTCTTAGCAGTAAGCTTTTAATTATGCATACAGATGATCCACTCCTTGGAGTGGACATATATGGAATATCTGATTTTCAATCTGACTTCCTTCTGTCTTTCAGCAAATTTCAGAGGATCTAGATCTTAAATGGACTTTAGAGATTATCTAATTCAATCCCCTTACTTTACACATGAAGAAACCAAGGCCCAGAGGAATGACTAGTCCAAAGCCACAAGGATCACAAATAGCAGCATCTAGCTAAAGGGCTTCTCATTATATATCACAATGAACTTCATCCCCCCATAGATGAAGGATGGAAGAAGACTGAATTTTAATTGACAATTTAAAAAAAAAATTATGACATGGAACTACTAGCAACTTTTTTAAAAGTCAAAGCCTTTTCTATAAAGTCAAACAGAAACATCTTTTGGATTATTTCCCTCCCCTAATGTGGACAAATCAAGAACTGATTATTTATTCAACTAAAAACCTCCGATCTCATAAAAAATACCTATAACATGAATCCCTTCACTTTTATCAGAAAGTGAAAATAAGGCCTGTAGATTTAAAAAAAAATGGTTTTAAGAAATGTGAGGCAATTTATATTGTTAGAAACTCATGTATGGGGATGGAGGTGGCACGAGTACTAAAACAGACAGATTCAGACTGTGGGAAGAAAACCTCTATAGGTCACAAAAAACTGAGTATTTCACAGGCTTCTTTTCCTAGTCTCACCTGAAAAAATTTCTGCAGCTCTGGAACTTTGTTTTTCCCAGCATAATCGTATGGAGCTGGTTCTGAGGCAAATTTCGTTGGTGTGGCAAATATGATAGGTGGTGATTCTGAAGATGCCACAGGCTTTAAACCCTGTAAGAAAGGAAAACATAAATGTCTAGTTGAAAGTATGGGTAGACATTTAAATGAATCTTCTAAGAAGCTCTGCCCTCAGGAATGGTGGTGGCGCGTGAACTCCGTCAAACCTTTTCCCTCATGCTCCTATCACCAAGAGTCTGTTGTCTGGTCTTCAAAAACTCTACAAAGCAGTTCTGCCCATTGTCTCAGGACAAACACTGGCCTCAACACTCTCTCTCCCTCCAAAGGAAGAGGACTAATCCTAAGATTTCATTACTGTAAAGAATTCCCAGAGAGGAATCCCTCTTAACTTATTCTCACAGAGTTATTTGAGGCACTAAATAGGGCATTTAGCTAGTAGGTTTTGAAGGCCAAACTTGAACCGAGGTCTTCCTGACTCTAAGGACAGCCTTCCAACCACTATTCCCTGCTGCCATTTCTGAATACTTTTCTTTAAGAAAAAAAATCTAGGTCCACCAGAAAAATTAAAAATTAGGACTTTCATGGGAACTGGAGCAGGGCATTCCATGCCTAAGGAATTGACTGTGAATTAAAAACACAGGACAGAATTTGAGTGAATTGCGTTTGACTGGAAAAAGAATTGGAGATAAACACAGGATGAGACTGTGTGGTAGGCCAAGGTTTTAAGGGTGGGGAATGATGGTCAGAGCTTAACATGAGGAAGATTAATCTGGCATTGTTTAGGATGGGCTGGAAGGGAGGGCAGCAGGCAGCTTAGCAGAGAGATGTAATGAGGGCCTTTGGAAAGGCCACTTCTGAAGGCAAGAATTACATAACTCACATCTCTTAAGGACATAATTAAACACTTTTTTGAGTGATGTCTGACTAGAGATTAAGAATGAATGCTTGCCTGGGAATTAAGAGATGCTGGTTTGAATCCCAGCTCTGCAACTTTCTAGTTATGTGACCTTGGGCAAGTCCCTTCATCTCTGTGAGCTTAGGTTTCCCCATCCATAAACTGGGGATAATATGGCATCTACTTAGTGGAGTATGATGACATGAGATGAGATAATATATCTGAAACCCTTCGTAATGCTCAAACACTATATAATGGTGAATCAGTAGGCAGGAGTACTGATGCTATAAACTGACACTGGTTGCCTTAGATAAGCTTGGCCACCTCAGGAACTGAAAGCACTTGCAGCTGTACTTGTCAGCCTGCTCTAGAGCAAGTGCTTCATAGAGTGAAGAGCACTGTGGCTCTGCAGTCAGAAAACCTGGCTCCGATCTGTCCCGTGGGACCTTGGGCAAGTCCCTTAGGCTCCCCTGGCCTTGTTATCCTCATCTGTAAAAAGAGGGGCTGAACTAGATGGCTTCTGAAGACCCCTCCAGATCTAAATCTATAATTCTAGGATCAGAAGTTAATGTGCTATAGGAATTAAGGCAGAGAGGCAAATGTCTTGATTTTCAAGAAAGTAAATTATGCCAGCTACGGGTAGACGAATTTAATATTCAGTCCAGGCAAATTTCTATAACAGAATATAAAACAGATGGATTTTAGTATTTAGAAAAAAGAAGTGATCATTGACATCCAGCATGATTCATTAAGTCATGTCAGATGGACCTCATTACATTTTTTTGACAAAATTATTTAAGCTGGTGAAGCAATCATCATAGGCAGCACATATTTGAATTTTTAGCAAAGCATTCAATAGTGTTTCATTACATCCTTAAGCGATGGGAGTTGCCTAACTTTTGCCTTCAGAAGTGGCCAGATGAACCTATCCAAAGGCCCTCATTACATCTCTCTGCCAAGCTGCCTGCTGCCCTCCCCTCCAACCCATCCTAAACAATGCCAGATTAATCTTTCTCATGTTAAACTCTGACCATCATTCCCCAGCCTAAAAACTTTGGCCTACCATGTAAGGGCCCCCACAGTCTTGTCCTGTATCTATCTCCCATTCCTTTTCAAATCTCTTATCCTAGCCTCTCCAGTCAAAAGCAAGTCATTCAAGTTCTATCTTGTATTTTTTTTTTCCTTTTTGGAGGGAGGCAGGCAGGGCAATTGGGGTTTTGTGACTTGCTTTCGTGGTCACACAGTTAGTAAGTGTGTCAAGTGTCTGAGGCCAGATTTGAACTCAGGTCCTTCTGACTCCAGGGCTGGTGCTCTATTAACTGAGCCATCTCGCTGCCCCTCTATCCTGTGTCTTTACTGTGAGTTTTTAGGCACAGAATGCCCTGCTCCAGTCCCCATCAAAGTCCAAGTCAAGTTTCTTTCAGAAGTAATTCGCATCAATTTAATCTAAACACTCATTAAGTATTTACTGTTGGCAAGACACTGTGCTTAGAAAGCTCTGGAATGAAAAATAGACTCTGACTTCAGGGAGTTTACAATAAACTTGGAAGTTTTTAGACATGTAAACAAATAAATAAAATCCAAGGAAGGCTGTGATAAGGGCCAAGAAGTAGTATTGACTAAGTGGTATAAAAAAATATGAGGAAGGATCTTTTTCACCTTCAGGGGAGAAGTCAAGGGAAGTTATTGAAGGTGCATTGGATAAGGAATCTCCTGAGCTAAACTCTGAAGGAAAAGTATTTCAATAGGCAGAAATGTGAAAGGTGTATATTCTGGGAATGGCAAACAGCCTATGCAAATGCATGGAGGTAGGGAACCAAAGAACAGAAAAAGAACAATTAGTAATTCATTCTGAATGGAAGAACAAGTGTGTGAATGCAAAATAAAATGAATAAGACTAGACTAGTAAAGACTGAGCAACTAGATGGCACAGTGGATAGAGTGCTGGGCCTGGAGTCAGGAAGATTCATCTTCCCAAGTTCAAATCTGGCCTCAGACAATCACTAGCTATGTCACTCTAGGCAAGTCACTAAACCCTGTTTAGTGGGTTTTAGATTTAATTCTGGAGATAATAGGGAATTTACTCCATGGAAGGGAGGGATGACAGTCAGACCTAGATTTCAGGAAATGGCTTTGGCCTTCTGAGTGAAGGATGAACTGGGGGGAAACTCCTAAAAGGGGGGATACCAACCAGAGGCAATTTCAATAGTTAAGGCCTGAAAGATAAGGGCCTGCACCAATTCAATTTAGCAGACATTATTGGGGGTAACTAGGTGACTCAGTGGATAGAATGACAGGCCTGGAGTCAGAAAGACTCATCTTTGTGAGTTTAAGATCGGATCTTGCACACTTAGTATAGCTGTGGGACCCTGGGCAAGTTACTTCATCCTGTTTGCCTCAGTTTCCTCATCTGTAAAATGAGCTGGAGAAGGAAATAGCAAACCATTCCAGTATCTTTACAAGAAAATCCCAAATGGGGTCATGAAGAGTTCGATATGACTGAAAAACAACTGAACAACAAGAAAGACTAAACATGTATGTTGGAACCAGACAAGCAAAGGAGTTTTTATTTTATTCTCTAAACAACAGGGAGCCACTGAAGTTTTGGGGCCAGGGGAGTACTATGGCCTTATGAAAGTTCATCTGACAGCTGTGGGAAGGATGAATTGAAAACAGCAGACAATGAGACCAGTTAGGAGGCTTCTGCGGTGGGTAAGAGATAAGAAGAGGCAAAACTACAGCAATTTGAGTGGAAAAGGGAAGGAATGAAAAGAAGCAAAAGATATTAGAGAGGTAAAATCAATGGATTTGGAAGCAAGAGGAATGTTATTTTAAAGTTCGGAGCTTTTAAACCTCATTGTTTGCAGGGACGATAGTATTATCAACATCTATAAGAAAGGTAGAAAGAGGAGCAAAGGTTTTGTTTTAAGAGGGGGTAGGAGAACATTAAATTTGAGGGGACAATGAAACATTAAGATAGAGATATAAAATAGACATACAGAAATGTAGGGCTGCACTTCAGAAGCTAAAAGAGAGTTATAGATGTGGAGTCACCTGCACAAACAAAATGAGACATCCAAGAGAAAATGTAGAGAGAAGGCAGAGAGAGTATTAGAGAATCCTGGTACTCAAGCCTGGGAAAAAGAAGAACCAATGAAGGATCAAGTCTATACTTGCTGCTTCTATTTTCTCTTCTCTCAATCATTTCTCAAATCTTTAAAATCTGCCTTCCTACATTATCACTCAACTGAAATTGCTCTCTCAAGTTAGCAATGAATTCTTAATTGCTAAATCTAAAGGTCTTTTCTCATCCTCATCCTTCTTAATTCTAAGTCCTTTTTTCTTCTGCCTCTACATTCCCTTAGCAACCTATCAAGGTCCCATGAGTTTAACTACCATCTCTATACAGATGACATGTATGTGTGTGATATCTATATCTATTCAACCAGTCTTTCCCTGGAACTTCAGTCCCACACCAGCAACTAACTGCCTATTAGTCATTCCAAAAAGAATGTCTCAGACACACCATAAACTCAACATGTCCAAAACTGAACCCAATCTTTCCCCCAAATCTTCTCCTCTTTCTAACTTCCTTATTTCTGTCAAAGGTACGATCATCCTACCAGTGTCGATGTTTGTGACATCAGCATCATCCTGGACTCCTCATTCTCCCTCACCCCATATATCCAACCAGCTGCCAACTACTGCTGTTTCTACATTCACAACACCTCTCTCATCTGATCGCTCTTCTCTATGCACAGAGCAACCTAGCAAATTTAGGCCTTCATCATCTTTCACCTGGATTATTCCTACAGCCACCTAATTGGTCCCCCTGTGTCAATTCTCTCACCATTCCAGTCTAGCCTATGTGCTGCTTCTAAAGTCATTTTCCTTAAGTGTAGATCTGATCATTTAACTTCTCTATTCAATCAACTGTGGTGGCTTCCCATTACCTCAAGAATAAAATATAAACATAAAATCCTCTATTTAACTTTGAAAGCCCTATACAATCTGTTCCTAATCTCTTTCCAGCCTCATTGGACATCACACACACACACACTTACTCACTCACTCTCTCTCTCTCTCTCTGTGCAATCTAGCCAAAATGGCCTTTGTTCTGCTCCTCAAACATAACACGTTATGTTTCCTGCCTCTCTGCTTTTGCCCATCTCCCATGCCTAGAATGAACTGTCTCCTCACCTCTACCTCAGAGATCCTGTCTTCCTTTAAGATGTAACTGAAGCACAATCTTCTGTATGAAGGCTTTCCTAATCTCAACTGCTACTGCTCTCCCTCTCACAAACTACCTTATATTCAACTATGTATTTATTCCTGTTTATTCACTTTATACTTGTACAAGCCTTTTGCATACAGATTATTTTATCTCTGTACTTGTATCCACAGTATCTGACACAGGACCTGGCTCATAATAGAGGGCTTAATAAAATACTTGTTGATGCACTGATTGCCAAATCAGAACAGGTAAACAGGTAAGAAGAAAACTAGGACCATCACTAAAGTCAAGAGATGAGAAAGTATTAGGAAGTCAAGGACAGTTCTGAATGCTAAGTAAAGACAAGAAAATAAGCACTGAGAAAAGGCCACTGGATTAAGCAAATTAGTAAGTGTAGACTATTTCTAGAAATTTAACAATGAAAGGCAAACAAGACATAGTTTGAGAGGATGGCAGTCAAGGGAAGGCTTTTGTTTTTTATTTAAAACTAAAAGAGAGCTGAATATGTATATAGGCGGAGAAAAGAGTCAGTAGAGACTGAAAATGTGAGAATATGTTATAAATAAAGCAAGATCCCAGGAGAAAAAAAAAGATGGGATCTTGAACACAAGTAGAGAGATTGTGGTTGCTAAGAAGATATACCTCTTGCTCTGACATCAGTGAAAAGCAGATACATGAAGACTGAAGGTTTTAAGTATGGAGAACAAATCGGACAGATGGTTTCAATTTCAGTCAAACAGGAACCATGGACTTCTACTGAAAGTAATGATAAAGTCAAGGACTTGGGGAAAGAGGTTTTGAACTTCTACTGTAGGTAAGGGGATGGGAGTCAAAGAGATAAAGACTGTTTTGCAGTCATGAGCTCTGAGTTCAGGTCAGACAACATGAATTTATAATGAGCTCCCGATTTCCAGGCTGAGTTACATAAAAAGTTTGATTCTGGAGGTGCCCTTCTCTGAAAACAATAATAAGCCATGGATGCCGGGCCGAGTTCAGATTTTATATCGTAGGAGATAAGGAGAAGTCACATGATCAGCCGCTTGCAGCTATATAAAAGATACATTAGAGCAGTGGCGGGTTTTTTGTTATTGTTTTAGCAGTTCTTAATCTTTTGTGTTTTGTGAACCCTTCAGCTGCAGTGTTATTAAGCCTCTGGATCCCTTCTCAAAATCATGTTTTCAAATACATAAAACAAAAATGCATAATATTACAAAAGGAGCCAAGAATATTGAGAGAGTTATTAAAACATTTTAAAATATGATTTATATTATTATATATGTTATTAAAATATTTTAAATATTAAATTTTTAAAAAAGATCCCAGTATAAAACTGCTGGATTAAAGGTAGAAGTTGAAGGGAGGGAAAATCAAACAAGAAACTACTGCACTAGTAGAGAGAAGAGGCCATGACCCCCTGGTGTCCCCAGTCAGCAGTGGGAAAAGACCCTAGGCAACAAAATGGACAGGACCTGATAAAATGGGGGAAGTAGAGAGAGGAAAGGACCAAAAATAACAATAAAGTTTCAAGCACAGGCACCTGGGTAAATGGTAAAATCAGTAAATTGGCAACTGATGCAGGAAACTGGAAAATGGAACGTTAGGAACTAATTCTGTTCTTAGAATTTATGAAGAATTCTATGAATTTATAGGTCTTCTTTTCTCTCTCTAAATTTACTGCTTACATAGCAAAACTTAATAGAGCAGATACCTTTAAAAAGCACGCTAAGAAGACCTGGGGTAAACTAAGGTAATCATGTTTTAGATGCTAACGTTCACTGAATTAAAAATACACCTACCTCCCCCCAGTGCCTCCTAACAGTTTACTTACCCCACAAACAAAGAAAGCGTCTTACACACCTCAAAATCTTTCTTGGTCATTCTCAATTTTCTTCTCTGCTTTGGTGTCCGATGAAGAGAACTCCAAGGCCAACCCTTCCACCTGGGATTTTGATCATGTCTCCTCTGCCTGTCTCCCTTCTTCCCATCCCACCCCAGCATTCTCTTTCTCATTCTCAGTCTCTCCTTATCCATTAGCTCTATCCCTGTCAACTACAAACATCTCCCCTACCCTTAAAAAAAATTGTATTTGGTCTTGCCATTCTACAAGTCTTCATCCTACGTCTCTTCTCCTTTCATAGCCAAACTTCTAGAAAGGACTGCCTGCACTAAAAAGCTTCTTTTCCTAATCACTCAATCCTTCACACCTGACTTTGCCCAACTCGATGGAAACTGCTCTTTAAGATTCCCAATGATCTCTTAACTGTTCAACCTTAGGCCTTTTCTCAGCCCCCATTTTCTTTGACCTCTCTGAAGCAAGGGGCACTGGCCAGCTCCCCTTTCTCTGCTCCTCAGGCTCCCTTGCTGGATCATCATCCATGTCTCTCTCCCTAACTGAGTAAAATTCCACAAGAACCCTGCTGTAGGCCTTCTTTTCTCTCTATAATCTTTCTATAATTAGTTCTCATGGAGTCAATTATCATTCCAAAACCATTACAGCCAGCCCTTCTCTTGTTCCTGAAGTCCCCTATAGACAACTGCCTGCTGGATATATCTATGTGGATGTCTGTCACCTGGCACCTCAAACTCAACTTGTTCAAAATAGAACTTTACATCCTCCCAGCAAATTCATCTCTCCTCTAAATTTCCCCATCATAAAATTGTTTGCCTTCTCAAGGTGGGGAGAGGATGGAGAACACAATTTAGAACTCAAAGAAATGAATGTTAACAATTGTTATTACATGTAACTGGAAAAAATATTTTAAAATCTTCACTTGAAAAAAAATAAATTTCTGTTTCTGATGAAGGCCTCACCATTCTTTCAGTCATCCAGGTTTCCAGCCTCAAACTGAGGCCTGACTTCTCCCTCTCCCTCAATCAATGCATCCATACAGTTGCCAAGTGCGCCTCCACATCTCTCATATCTACCTTGTCTCCATTCACACAGCCACCATCCTCGCCCTTCACCTGTATTCCAACAGACTCCATACTGGTCTCCTTGTTTCCAATCTCTCCTTTCCAAGCCATCCTCCACACAGCTGCCAAATACCCCTAAAATACAGGTCTGACCATGTCAACTCTCTACTCAAAAATCTGCTGTGGCTCCTGTTGCCTTTATCACCAAGTACTTTTCCGACTGGCATTCTACAATCTGGTTCCAATAACCTGGAAGAATATCACCAAGAGGAAGGGAATTAAGGACTTGTAGCTAAAAAATATAATTTAGGCTCTTCCAAAAGAGTAGGGAACTGAATGATCTGAGGAGGGAGCAGATGCTTATAGATTACATGAGAAATTACATGTTAAAAGTCAAAAGAAGAAAACAATAGTGGTGGTTGGTATCTACCTGCTGAGGACTACTGAGGCATCTCTTGACCTATAGAAAGGGCTGTTGTCATCCTGGTGAATATATCTAAGACCTGTCTCAACACGTAACTACTCCCCACTTCTGACAATTCATGTGGGCACAAAGAGCATTGCCAGAAGGAACCTAGTGGGCACAGGTGGTGTTTTCACCACTGATGACTGAAGGCAAAAGATGCAGAAAGAAAAGCACATTTGGGAAGTGAACAGCTGATTAAGAAGATGGTGTCTGGGAACAGGATTTCTATTTCTGGAACATGACTTAAAATATAAGAATGACAGCCCAGGGATGAAGGGCACCTAATAACTGGTTAAAATGTATCTGTCTACTGCCATGCAAATCTAATCAAAAAGACTTTAAAGTGAAATACCAAGAGCAATAATAAACTTGGCATTTATATAGTGCTTTAAGATTTGCTAAGTACTGTATACACATTATATCACTTGAGTTTCACAACAACCCTCTGAAGAAGCATTATTATTATCTCCATTTTACAGATGAGAAAACTGAGACTCAGAAAGATTAAGTGACTTACTCAGGGTGGTGCAACTAAACACTCTTTGAGGAAGGATTTAAAACCATGTCTTTCAGACTCCAAATTCAGGAAAGGTAATTAAAAATTTGTCTGCCTGTTCCTGTTTGTATGTGTTTCTATCTCTCTCTCTCTGTAAAGATCCACCAATCCAGATACCATAGTAAACAATCTTAATGAGGGAAAATGGAGCTGGAGGAAAAGGCCAATGTGGATTTACACTGTACTCAGCAAGCAATTTAGATTTTTTAAAAGAAATGTATGGAAGATGGAAACAAGGGCAGATAACCCAAGCATGTATCAAAAAATGTTTTATGCTACTGTAGAATAGTACCAAGAGTATTAAAGCTCAAAATGAGCTGAGGCTGGAGATGAAAAGCTAAAATCAAAAGAAATTTCTTTTTTTTTTTTAAAGCTACGTGGGGGAAAAAGAGCACAATCTAAGACATCCTCTCCTCCCCAGGTAGTGTATGGAGAGAAGACCACAATAACGGATGACAGAATGCAAAGCTGTTCAATTCCTATTTTGTTTGTTTTTTCGAGAACTTGGACTGGAAAGGAAAGAACAAACATGACAAGGAGATACATAAGAGAAGACAGTAAGACCGTGTCTGGCTGGCTACCTTTGAAGAGTTCCAGTAACCTAGTGCAGATAAATGAGAAAACTGCTGGCTCTTTAGAGTGATCCATGAAAGGTCATAGAGGGTGGGAAGAATAATGCAAAACTAAGGGCAAATGTTATCCCAATTTTCAAACAGACTTAAATGGAGCCTACAAACTATAGGCCAGCAAGCTTTATTTCAACTCGTAAAAAAATTCTGGAATGGATTATCCAGGCTATGTTAGCGAACCCCTAGAGAAAGAAGGGGGAATCACAGAGCTAGGACCTTCAAGAACAACTTCATTCCTTCTTTTTTAAACAGTTACTAAATGTTAGATCAAATTTTAGCAAAGCATTTGATAATTCTCATGAAAAAGAGGGAAAGATGTGGGCAAGATGATAGTATAGTTAAGTGGATTCAACTGGCCCAAAGTGTACCCAAAGGATTGAATGGCAACCAGACAGAAGTCTCCAGTGCAGTGCCCCAGGGGTATGTGTTTGGTCCTGAGCTGTTAAACATTTTTATTAATGACCTGGATAAAGACAAACATGGAAAGCTTATAAATTGGAAGATGATCTAACTGGAAGAAATAGCTAACATACTAGATGCCAGGATCCAAAAAGATCTTGACAGATCAAAACTTGACTAGGTCATTGGGTTAAATCTAGGAAGACAGAATTTAAGAGACAAATATGAAGTCTTATAATTGGGTTAAAAAAATAAACTTCCCAAGCACAAGATGGGGGAGCCATGCTTAATGAGCAGTTTGTCTCTAAACAATCTGGGGGTTTCAGTGGACCACAAACTTCATGAGTCAACAGTGCCACATGGCAGCCAAGATAGTAAACATTAAGAGAGGAATCTGGGGGGAGCCTGAATCTGTAATTTCACTTATATAAGAGAACTCCTCTACCATCTGCTTACAGTTTGGGATAACTGTTAAGAGTATTAGGGAGCTATCTAGAGATTAAACAATTTTTCTAGGGTCACAAAGATAGTATGCATCAGAAGCAGGACTTGCACCAAGGTTGTCTCCATTCCGAAGCCAGGACTGTCTGTCCACTAGGCCAGACTATCTCTCTAGACATCGCTTCCAGAAATAAGAATAGAGGATTCAAAGGGCTGCCATGTAGGAAAGGGATCACATTTGTTTTCCCTGACCCCAACAGACAGAATTAGGAGCAACAGGTGAAATCACAAAGAATTAAATTTAGGCTTTATGTAAGAAGAAACCTCCTAACCACTGTTCCAAACTAGAAGGCTTCAGAAGGTAGGAAATCCCCACTTACTTCGGGTTTTCAAAAAAAAAAAAGGCTAGATGACCACACATAGGGTAGGTCACAGGAAGGAATATTTTAAGGATTTATGGCTACTCTGGAGCACTCAGATTCTGAAAACTGGCCTGCTAGCTGTTATCACATCTCCTCTGCTTGGAATCCACTGTGATTTTTTTGGGGGGGAGGAGGGGTTTGCTTCTCTTTGTATCCCTAGCCCTTATAGCATAGTGCCTCCCACATAGTAAATTCTTAATAAATGTTTGTCAACTGATTCCCCCTTCACCTCAGCCTCTTCATCAGTCAGTCAATAACATTTATTTATTTACTTTTGCTTTTTGGAGGGGGGAAGGCAGGGCAATTGGGGTTAAGTGACTTGCCCAAGGTCACACAGCTAGTATTAAGTGTCTGGGGCCATATTTGAACTCGGGTCCTCCTGACTTCAGGGCACGTGCTCTATTCACTGCAACACCTAGCTGCCCCAATAACATTTATTAAGTGCGTATTATGTGGCAGATAAAAGTGTAAGGGATATAAAGTAAAAGATGGTGCTTGAGTGTAAGGAGTTCACAGTCTAACGGGGAAGACAACAAACAAATATAAACAAACAAACCTTATACAGGAGAAATAGGAAATAATTAAAAGAGGGGAGGCACTTAGCACTAAGAAGTACTGGTTAAGACTTCTTCTATATAGTGGAATTTTAGTTAGGACTTGAACCTGAAGCCAGGGAAGCCAGTTAACAGATCAGAAGAGAGAATTCCTAATATGGAGGAACAGTCAGTGAAAGTGCCTAAAGTCTGGAGATTTGAGTGTCTGGACAAGGAATAGTAACAAGGCCAGTGTCAATGGAGTACAAAGTACCTAGGGAAGTACAGGGAGAATAAGACTAAAAAAGGATTGAGGGGGGCAGATTATGAAGGGCTCTGAACAACAAAGAATTTGATAATTGATCCTAGAGGTGACAGGGAGCCCCTGGAGGTTACCGAATAGGGTGGAGGTGTGTGTGATCTGATCAGAACTATGCTTTGGGAAAATCACTTTGACAGCTAAATGGACAATGGATTGCAGTATGGAGAGGCTTGGGACAGGGGAACAAACCAGCAAGCTATTGCAATAGTCTAGATGTGAAAAATTACAAGGACCAGTAGCAATATGGTGACAGTCTTAGAGGAAAGAAAGGAGTCTACTGAAGAAATGTCCTAAAAACTTGGCAAAAGATTAGATAAGGAAGGTGAGAATGATGAGTTTAGGACGGCACCTAAGTTGCCAGCCTGGGTGACTGAGAGGAAGGCAGTGCCCCTGACAGTAAAAGGGAAGTTAGGAAAGGGAGAGGGTTTGGGTGAAAAAATGAGTAGTTTGGGACAGATTGACTTTAGATGTCCAAGTGATATCCAGTTGGAGATGTCCAATAGGCAACTATAGCTTTGAAACTGCAGTTCAGCAGAGATTAGGGCTTGATAAATAGATCTGAGAATCATCTGAATTTATAGGAGCTGAGAGGATCACCAAATGAAACAGTACATAGTAAGAAAAGAGAACAGGGATCAAGACAGAGCCCTACTTTGGAATATCTAGTATCCTTTCTTCTGATCCCTTCAACTGTTGTACATCCTTTTTGTTTGCTTACATACTCTAGTCCCCAACAGAATATAAACTCCTTAAGGTCAAGAGCTATTTTATATTGCCTAGCATCGTGCATTCTCCGGGCTTCGAAAGTCCCCACTAAAATCTCACATTCTGCAAGAAGCCTTTCTCGATCTCCCTTCATCACAAAGCTTGCCCTCCATGAGTTCCCCGCACAAACCTCACTCTATCTTGTGGGTACAGAGTTGTTTGCCTGTTGCTTCCCCCGATAGATTGTAAGCTCCTTGAGAGCAGGGGCAGTCTATGGCCTTTTTGTATCCCCCAACGTCTCTCACGGTGTCTGGCACACAGTAGGCTCTTAATAAATGCTTGCTGACTTCGATTCAATTCAACAAACATCTATTTGCCAACTCCCCGGGCAGTCGAAGAGGATGGTGGAGCTGCGGTAAGGCAGGAATTAGAGCTAAACCTTGGCAAGGTCAAATTCACAAGGCCAGGTGACCTCAGGGGTCACTTTTGCTCTTAGGAGAAAGCGAGGAAGGTCACTTTGGGCCCCAGGACCCGAGAGATTTGGGGTGAGGAAACCGGAAGGGAGGAAGGGAACGCCGCCGGTCAGAGGACACAAGGCGACTGAAGCTCCGCCAAGGGCAGCCAGGACTGGGCCACCGCCCGCTCTTCCCTCCTTGGGCTGGCGCGTTCGCTCTCGTACCTGCGGGCTGTAGGCGGCCGAGGCCCAGGACCCAGCCAGCTTCTGGGTGAACCCGCTGAATTTGTAGTACATGTCGCCTCTCAAACCGACCTCCTGAAGCCGGTATCTTCGCAGCGACGGAACCACGGAAAGACACGAGGGGGCGGGCATTCGCCAAAGGACCCCGCGCTTCAGGACCCGGCGCAGAGGGTGGGTTGCTTACAGTGAATGCCTGACTAGAATGAAACACTGAAGCCGAAAAGAGGCCGGCCAAGCTGGAAACGGGAGTCAGGAGTTTCTTAGTCGACTCTAAAAGAAGGCTCAAAGAACCGGAAGTGAAGACGCGGAGTGCCCTGGGAGGTAGCTACTGCGCATGTGTGCGCTATGCTTCCCGTACTGTGGTCTGGAACCGTGTGGCTGCAGCAGGTGTTCTCAGCTTACCTGGTGACCTGCGGCTGGTCTCGGCCCACCAGTAAAGCCTTTGGCCAGGAGGGAGCGTTCCCCTCCACAACCTTGCACACTTCGAGGGGGCGCAAATTCATGCCCATCTCCCTTAAGCTCCGAGGACCTTCATGCCAGGAAGGCCTTGAGAACAGGAACGAGCGAACGAATGGGAAAAGCATTTATTGAGCGCTTACTGTGTGCCAAGAACTGAGCTAAGCGTTGGGAATTTTAATAGAAAAACAAGATCGTCTCTGCCCCCAAGGAGCCCACGTTTGGTAGGAGGTTTCAATTGCCAAGTTGCGCCCTGTTCATTCTGCCTAGGCAGTATCTCTCCAGTGCTCCGTCTTTTCTGTTTTCACTTCTGCTTCTTTAGTATTAGTGTTTAGTGAAGTGTTCGTCCTCGGAGGGCAAGGACTTTTAAACTGGACCGTTCTGTCTATAGGACCGTAGTGGGGAAAACCTTATTGCAGTGTTTGAACGTAGGCTTGAGGCCAGACTTGCTTATTGCTTGACCCCATTGACCTTCAACATCTGAAACATTGCTTGTGTTCCTTATAGAGGCTGTGCGCTCTGTTTGAAAGTGCCGGCCTGTTACTGGAGCCAGTTGGCTCGATTCCCCTGGCTCCCGTGTTCCTGAGCTCAGGCATTTAATAATAACATTATTAACAATAATTAACAATAACATTTAACCTAGGTCTTTGTGGGGAGGTATTTTAACTGTCTTCTCTGTCAAACGACTTAATGATACACTTTCCAAAACGTTCTCCAGCTTGGAGTCTGTTCTCGTCCAACTATGCCTTCCAAATAATAGTCACTGAAGTGCTTAGACTAGTTCAGGGGTATGGAACCTGCAGTCTTCTAGTTCCTTGGGTGGGGCCTTTTGACTGAATCCAGGTTTTACTGATTTAATCCTTTTAATAAGGGGATTTGTTCTGTGAAGTTTGGATGCTGGAGGCCGCACTTGAGGACCTAGAGGGCCTCAAGGCAGATGGTTCCTGTTGCACACAGATATTTGGTAAGTGTTAAATAAATGAGAAATAGGTCCTCAAAACAAAAAGATTCCTTTGAGCTATTCCTGCCCGTGTTGAGTGAAGTGGCCCAGGAATAAGAAGCATGCCCTGTGACAGCCTATAAAAATTTAAATTTTATTCATTCAGCTAGCTTTCACTAAGTGCTTGCTTGCTAGATGGTTCAGTGGATAAAGTGTTGGGCCTGAAGTAAGAAAGACCCTAATTCAAATTTTGCCTCAAACACTAACTGTGTGACTCTGAGTAAGTCACTTAACCCTTCTTGTCTCAGTTTCCTCATCTGTAAATTGGACTGGAGAAGGAAACTCCAGATACTATCTCTGCCAAGAAAACCCCAAAAAGGGGTTGAGAAGAGTCAGACACAACTGAAATGACTAAACAGCAAAAAGCTGAAGAGCAAGATATGGATGCTGGAGAAAATAAAAATCTCCCCAAAAGACAAGGTCCCTAACTATTGGAGTTTATTTTCAAGGCTCCCATTTCCTTTGGATAACTGTCCAAATTAGAATTACAAATTTACCATCATTATGGTGGCTTTACATTTCCAGAAAATACTTAGTTGTCTTTGTAAATTTCAGTTATTAATTTATTTTTATTCTGAGTTGAAGGGCTAAACTCAAAAAATCAGCAAAAGGAAACAAGCTTCAGAGGTAAAGCACAAGACAAGCAATCCAGAATCTCAATAAGGTAACTATCTTATGAATTAACAGTAGAGAATACTTATTCAGTCCTCTAACTCATCACCCCTTTCCCACCCGCATGTACTTTGGGATTTGTTACAGTCTCTGCCAGCACATACTACTCCTGTCCTTACCCCAACATCTTGTTGCAACAAGCTGCAGAACTCAACTCTTGCCAGTCATATAGCAAGAAAAGAGCTATAGAGTGGTATTTTTTCCCTTCTACCTAGGAGTAAAGTTTAGGGAATCTGCCTAGAATACACTCCACCCTCCCCAAAACCTGCGTAATATGGCAGACATGACTCATTGCAGCTAGAGAACTAAAGAATGGGATAGGGTTGTTGGGAGAGGAGGAACTGGGGCAGGGATCTAGTGTGGGGGGCTTGCCAGGGCCTGAAGGAAAGAGAATTAGACTCTGACTGGCTCCATTCTGTTCTCAGAAGCTGCTGGAGCAGTAGGCCAGTGAGAAATGGGAAATTCTAGAGGGGCAGGAGACTAAGACAGCCTTGAGATCTAGCCCCAAGGGTAAACCCACCATCAGAGGGGAGTCAGAAAGTGATTGGCATATGAATATAAGGAAAAAAGCCTAAAACCACCAGAGATATTAAGAGCAAGAAAATTCGATCAAAAACCTAGAGTTCAGGAAGATAAATCAACAGGGAAGGCGCTAAAATTAGAAAGGAAGATAAATACCAAGGCCTTTGCAAAAAGGTTTGCAAAAGTAAATATTACAAGAAAAAGAATATTAAATACTCCTATTTTCTCTCTTGTGGCTAAACTTTTTGAGAAGACCAATTGCCTCCGTTTCTTTTCACTGGACAGAAGCTTTCTACTGTATGACTTCTGACTTCTTTATTCAACTGAAACTGCTTTCTCCAAAGTTTGCATAATCCCTTAAATACAAAATCTAATTGCCTTATCACAATCACAATTCAATAAACTTGGGTGGCTCCTAACCTTTAGTATCAAATATCAGATCCTCTTGTTGGTGTTCAAACCTGCCCCCTTCCTGCCTTTCCAGTATTCTTATGCCTTATTTGCATACCTTATACTCTTATGACTGACCTCCTTGATGTTCCTCAACTGGGCATTTTTACCAACTATCCCTGGTTCCTGGAATGTTGTCCCTTCTCATTCCTTCCCTCACTCCCAGCTTCCTTGACTTCTTTCAAGTACTAGCAAAAATCCCACTTTCTACAAGAAGCCTTTCCTGATTCCTAATCTTAATATCTTACAAGAGGATCATCAATTGGGAAATGATTGCACAAGTTGTGGCATAGGATTCTAATAAACTGCTATTGTGTTATGGGAAATGATGAAGTGAGTGGTTTCACTAAAAAACATGGCAAAACCTATATGAACTGATGCAAAGTGCTCTGAGAAGAACCAGATCGTTGTGCACAGTAACAAGTTGTAATGATCAACTGTGAAAGACTTTGCTACTCAGATCAGTGCAGTGTCTCAAGACAGTTCCAAAGGATGTATGATTAAAAACAAAGTGCTCTCCACCTCGAGAGAGAATTTATGAATTCTGAATGTAGACTGAAGTATAATTTTCTCATTTTTTATAAGGCTAATATGGAAATATTTGCATTATTTCACATGTATAATTGATATATTGTTTTCCTTCTCAGTGGGTGGGGGCATGGGAGGGAGGGAATCTAGAACTCAAAATTTAAAGAGAAAAGTATATTTAAAATATTCTTTAAAAGATCCAGATACCTTCCCTTTGTTGATTATCTCCAATTCTGTATATTTCCCATTTATACAGTTGTTTACATGTTATTTCCCCAATTAGAATGTGAGCTGCTTGTGAGTAGAGACTGTCTTTTTGCCTTCTTTGTATCTCCAGAGTTTAACTTGATGCCTGGCACATAGTAGGTGCTTATAAATACTTGTAGAGTTGCTGTGGTTAGGGTTAGGGGTGCTCAAGACCCCAACATACCAACATGCCAGGTCCTGTCGAATGAATTCAACTCAGCTCTTCTCTCAGCCAAAGAAAAGTAAAGTTTATTAAAAGTTCACCATGTTGGGTAGACTCTTAAGGAGCCTAGGTATCTATGACATTTGCATTGGACAAGTGGGCCAGAGCAAGTCTGTGCCAGGTCATTCTATGGTGCTCTCACACACGGGAGCAAGATGGGATCTTATATACAGAAAGGTTGTGGGAGGAATCTAGGGGTGGTCTAGAGGAGGAGTTTGGGGAGGGTCTTCAGGAGGAGTTAATGAGGTCAATGAGTGATTAAGGGTGGGAAGTTGCTGGATGCTACCTGGAGCCAACAGACAATGGTGGGCTAGGCCAGTTCAAGGGTGGGAAATAGATGGACAATGGAGGACTAGGCTAGTAACAGAGATCTGGGCCCAGCCGCAATGAAAGCTTATGGCCTCTGCAAATATCTCATCAAGTGGGAAGATTTCAG
Source organism: Pseudochirops cupreus (assembly GCA_028627135.1). Classification (NCBI taxonomy): domain Eukaryota; kingdom Metazoa; phylum Chordata; class Mammalia; order Diprotodontia; family Pseudocheiridae; genus Pseudochirops; species Pseudochirops cupreus. The sequence goes on from CM053581.1 coordinate 71,534,655, forward strand.
TCAGAGTTCAAGGGGTTTCCCAGAGCTGGTAACTCAAAAGATTCAAGGAGAGCTCAAGGGGGTTCCCAGAGCCTGTACCTCAAAGATTCAAGGGGGCTCCCAGAGCCTACACCTCATCGGAGTGACTGACTGACCTAATGAAACACAAAACCTTGTGGGTTCCCAAGAGTATCTGAAATCACAGCAGGATGTGCCAAAGTAATTCAAAGGAGAATCTAGGATTGTGTGAGAAGTTAGGCTGAAAAATTGGCACCATTTATGACCTGCATATAAGAAATAATTGGCAAAATAGAAAAAAGTGAATCCCCAGTGGCAAGTCTCTCCAAATAAACAAAAGAGAGACCAGTAGACTGGGACTACAAGTATGTTAAAGGGAAGGACAATCTAGAAGAGAAGCAAAAAGATGCTGAATGAACTCATCAGGAAATAGGAATGAAAATTTGAATGAATATAAGGTGGTGCTATATTTGATAAATCTTAAATTGGAAGGGGTCTCAATTATTTAACCCAAACCTCTTTCTCTGTAAAATATTGTCAGAGAAGCAAATATTGAGTACCCTCAGCATTCCTGGACAGAAATAGGACAAAAGCAGCATTGGGTCATTTACTTTAGAAACATGGAGTTTGCCTACCAGCATCAGGTGTTTTCTCAAAGTTATTTATATCTGACTTTTAGATCCTAAATGACATAAAATAAGAATTCTGCAAATGTTACATCTGGGGAAAAAATTGTCAGCCTCAGAGAGTGGGTTGGAATGTCACATGGAATGACTAGCTGATCATGCAAAGGTTTTGTCTAATCTCTCAAAATATAGTGTGCTTTGCCCAATACTAACTCTTACCTGCGTATCATTCTCAGCCCTGAAGACAAAGTTCTTACTGTCAATTGCTTATGTTATTTCCCAAATCATAGTCTGAAGTTCGACAACTCAACTCTAAAATGGAGAATTGACAGTTACCCAGAAATACAAGCAGTTTTAGATGACACTTGGTTCTGGGCAATTCCAACCCCAAATCAGGCTTGCTGATTGCTGTATGAATGCCATGTACCGCCAGTTTTGCTCAGACCACTTTGTGCCAATTTGGATAACAATAACTTTGTATTTTAAGTTTTAAGTCAGCTTTAAATTGCATGGAATTTAGGAAGTAACAGTTTTCAAAGATAGTTTTGTCATAATTTCAGAATGTCAATTTTTGCAACTCACGTGTTGGCTTTTTAAAATATTGCCCGTATCTGTCATTATATATTGTAGAATTTAAAGGGAAAAGAAGTGTTTATTAAGCATTTACTGTGTATAACACACTGGGAATACAGATAGAAAAGTAAGCACGTCCAGGCTTTCAAGGAACAAGACCTTGTTGTGGCAGGTGAATAAGCTAGTGTCTACACAGTGCCCAGTGCTCATTGCTGTACTAAGGGAGCTTTTACATTCTAGCTGGGTTTGTTGTCTTCAGGTATGAGCAAGAAATGAATGGTATTCCTAAGCTCCATTTTCACCATCCAGATTAAGATCTTCCTCTTCTTCTTTTCATTCTTAGGAATGAAAGTATCACTAAAAGATTCCAAGATGATGTGAAAAAAACAAACCAGTTACAGAGGGAGCAGGGCCAGAATGTGTATGTACATACAGTAGGAGTGGTATCTACCCTAAAGGTGGGTTATAGTGCAAAAGAATTAGGTGTACTGTGCACTATTGCCATACCTATCAAAAGCATTAAGAAAAAGTCAAGAAACTTGCCCTTAAAATACTGCAAAGTAGAAACTAAAAACTGAACCGTATATGATACGGTTCACAAAATGGTGGTATTTGCAGGTAGATTGGTAGGCATTTTTTCACATGTGACTTTTATATGTGTTTATACATACAGCAGAGTAAGAATGCTTACAAAACAAATTATTTCAGCTGCCTTAGAGAGAAAGGCTCTATTATATGAGATCCTAAGCTTTATCTTGAAATATGAAATGTAGGTTGTAGTGATACTTGAGAGCAATTAAACTGTTATTGAATCGATGTTTTCCTAACACACTTTAGGTGTTGAGTAGCTCTTCTCACTGATAGGAAATAGCAGCTTGATTTGCAGTTATTGAGACAGCTTTATTGTAGTACAGTATGAACATACTGACATCAGCTCATTACTCTGACCTTTTCTTTGTTGAATGTCAACACAGTTTGTGAGCCAGCTTCCGTTTTGCCAGCCCTTCCATAATTTGTAAAACAAAATAATATCTGTAATGCTTATGGATTTAACTCAATTTTAGTATGTCACATTTCTACTCCAGAGATTATAAAGGGCTTATGAAATTATTTAAACTCACTTAAAATACTTAACATTCAAGAAAGGTTATTAAAATTAGAACAAGCTGCAAAGTGTTCTATATTCGGTGTATTAAATGCAGAATGTGCAGACTAACTGAAAGAAATCATTCAACAATTAAGAATATCAGCAAAATATGCTAGGTAAAGTGAGATAACATGTTTAAGATTAGTTTTTATTCATGATGTCACATGTCTGTGTCATGCTTTAAGGTACAAAATACTTCTTATCCTATGACATAGGTTATAGGGAGTGCAGGGGAGTTCCCATTTTACACTCTGCATTTGTTGGAGCTAAATGGGACCTCAAAGGCTATTTAGTTTGACCCATATCTCAATTGGAGTAAGCACAACAAGATTCCTTAGATCCAGCCTCTCTGAGTGGACTTTCAATGACGACAAACTTCCTCTGGGAGTCATTCTTCTTTCAGACAGCTTTAGTTCCTGCAATCATCGATCTTGAACTGGAATGGAACATAGAGGCCCTGAGTCCAACTAAATTTGCAGATGAGGAAACAGGCATAGAGAAGTCAAGTGACTTCCCCTGCATCAGGCAGATGGTGTCTGAAGTGGAATTTGAACCCAGGTCTTTCTGAATCCAAATCCATTGCTTTGTTCATGACAAAATTGGAAGGGGAGAAATAAATTCAAAGGAGTTCAGTTCGACTCTATATTAAGTGCCTGTATGTCCTATACTTTGGTAGGCAGTAGAAATACAAATATAAAAATAAAAGTTCTTATTTTAAAATTTTTTATTAATTTTGAATTTAAATACAAAAAGCCAAAAAAAAATTTTCACATACACAGAACAGCACAAAAAGAATTCAAGGTGAAACCATGACTCTCCATTTCACACTGTTTATTTTTAACTATGTAAAAAATACTACACATCACTTAAAAAACTACATTGCTTTTCAGTGCTTCCTTCTGAGTTTTCTTTTTTTTGTCTGCTGTGTACTTTTCTGTCCTGCCTTAGAGAAGGCCACCGTTAGACACAGATGTGTGTGTATGTATGTATGCATGTATGTAAAACCATGCTATATATACTTCTATTATCAGTTCTTTCTCTGGAAGTGAATAGCATCCTTCCTTCAGGGGTTTTTTTGTAGTTGATTTGAGTATAATATTCAAAATTACTTAGTCATTCACAGTTACTCTTAGAACAATATTACAGTTACTATAGACAGTGTTCTCTTGGTTCTGATCACTTTTCATTATTTCATGTAAGTCTTATAAGTTTTTTTTAAAACCAGTCAGCTCCTCATTTCTTATAGCACAGTAATATTCTAGAAACTATTCTTTCACTCAAGAAAATTATGTTTGATGGAGATCCAACAGGTATACATATTATTTAGTGTTATTTAGGTTTACTGGGATAATTTGGAAAGAAGAGGCAATCCACCACTCCTTTTCACATTATTTCTGGCAGAAGCAAATACCTCTCTAAATAAATGATTTGTCAATGGTAAATAACTGCCTATGATAGGAAAGGAAAAAAGAGCATACACATCCAAGTGAGATTTGTTGAAAAATAATCTTTATAATTGACCAGGCCCTCAGAAGCCTTGAAAACGAGATATGTTGTGAGTTTTCAAATTTGCATCAGTTCACATGAGGGGCAACAGCACCAAAGAGAACTGCCCACCTCCCTTTTTTATCTAATAACACCCTGTTTCTGGCATGTCAGTAGTGTGTCACCAGCATCCCCAGTTCCTGAGAGTTCTAGGGTAGAGACAGGGAAGCAAAGGTTAATCTCTTATCTCCTGGCTAGTTCTGTACTCTAATCTTTGTGATTTGGTTGAAAGAAAAAAAGGGGCAAGAAGGTTGATTTCCCTGATGTCTCACTGCAGATTTATTGTACGTATTTTCAGAGATCACAGCTTGTTCTCATGGCCTTGGCTTAACTGTGCAAAACTTCCCCACAATCCAAGGTTTTGGTTTCTGCACAGGTGGTCATCAAGTCATAAAGGAACATCATGGCAAAACATATAATAAATCTGCATTTTATTCATGGCTTGTATTTACAATTTAACTCAATTCTCCTGGGCAGTTGGCTGACTGTAAAGCATTCTCTAAGTGGAGTAAACAGACTAATATTCTTCAGCCTTTTAATAACTCATATATTGGGGGGTCATTTCTGTGAGATGGGCCAGTGGGTAATTACCGATTTGGACAGATGAGAGATGTTGTTTCCAGCCTGTGGAAAGTCAGAAACAGGAGATGGAGGTTTAGTTTGACTGGAACACAGTATGTGAAAGGGATGAATATGTAATAAGCCTGAAAAGGGAGGCTAGAGCCACGTTTTAAAAGACTTATCAGTGCCAAACAGGAAGTTTTCCTTTGATCACTGAGGCAACAGTGATCCACTGGAGTTTCCTGAGAGTGATGTGATCAGATCTGTGCTTTTGGAATATCAGTTTGGTAGCTGTATGGAGAAGGGGTTTAAGAGGACAAAGAGAAGGGTTAGCTTTGATGAGGAGAAAGTTCAGCTCTCTTCTTAGTCAGTGACTGTGAGAGCCAGAGGGAGAAGATTTTAAAGAAGACTTGTGAAAAGTTTTGGAATAGCTCCTGTGGCTATATGACAGAGTCAGTCAGGAAACTTAAATGGATTGTTGTGCATTAGTGAGGGCCCAAGCAAGGTAAAGTAACATGAATTTTCAATAAACCTAGCAAATATAGTTTCATTATTCTCCCCAGGAATGGCCAGAAATATGTGAGTAGGTGTGGGAAAAGTAGATGGTGGAGGTAACCCAGGATTGGAGTTTGGCAAAGGATTCAAAGGTTTATGGTTGAATTGGGAAAATATAGGGTCAAGTTGGAGTCCAGAACAAGGATGGTAGACTGGGTGAACATAGAGGGGTAGATCATAGTAAGAATGAAAATAGGCTTGGGAGGAGTGAGGCAAAAGAGATGGAATTATGGGAGCATGTGGTCATAAAAGGGAATTTCAGAGTTGTAGATCATGGAGGTCAAACACTTATGGGTGATAGAATTATCAAATGATGACCATTCCTGTGTATATGGCTCAAGTGGTATGGTAATGGATTTCATAGCAGTTTAAGAGACAAATGAACTGGGAGGCTAGAGTATTCTGGAGGACATCAACATGTATAATATATTGAAGTCCCTGAATATAAGAGCAGGGATTGGGGTGGAGAGTGAGGTTGTAAATTGGCCACAGGTGGTCCACCCCAACATATGGGACACTGTGACATCAGAGATGAGATATCAATCAAACATTCCAGATTGACCTCACTATTGCTTATAAAAAACTCAGGCCTCACTGGCTCCCCTGTTGCTCCAGAAGGTGAGCTGCTGGAGGTGGTAGTCCTGCATAAGAGGGACAGTAGGTGAGAGGCTGGCTTTGTTACTGTCCTAGTAGAGGTTAGGAATAGACCACAGCCATCTCATACATCAGTTAGGAGGAATGATGAGAGCCCTGACGTGAGGACACCAAGTCAACCTTGCCCATCCTTCGATGGCTTCTCTGATTATACCCTTCCCTTCTGTGTTGCTACCACCAGGATGTCCCCTGAAGTCAAGTTTTCCATTGCATGATGTTAAAACATGCCTGTAATAAAAGTCTATCGTTCTGAATTAATGACTGATCTAATTCTTCCATGAAGTGCTCGTTAGGTCCCAGCATTCTATTAGAACAGGTTTATAGCATCATGATTTAGAGTTTACTTAATAAAGGAATGTGTTCGTATAGTAATTCAAACTGAGAGTAGTGCTTTACTGTTCATAAGTGTTTTGTTTTATTTTTCCAAAAGCATTTTCTTCTGTATCGGCAAGCACCCTAGCATACCTAGGGCAGCTACTAGCACAGGTTCTTAGATCTGCTTTTCTAAAGGAAAGCAACTCAAAGTGGGTTAACAATCTTACTTTAATCAATCAAATATCATTTACCTAGTTCAGGGGGAAAAGTCGGCACCCTGAACTTCAGAGAATACAAACAGAAGTTACAAACAAACAGAAAAACAGATCAG
>CM053581.1:71541458-71583865 GCA_028627135.1 Pseudochirops cupreus
CCCCCATCCCAAACCTCTCTATTTATAAAAACATCTCCAGAATTTACTAAGTATTTAAATTCCTAACTACATGTTGAACCTATAAAAACTCCTGATATCCTCTTTTTCTCATTTTTATTAGAAAAGAATTCTATTTCTTATAGCTGTTGTATGCCTGATTCATATTGTATACCTACTCCTTTGGGGAGACCTTAGACAAAAGCCACAAATTAAAGAAGAGAATAAACATTTATTAAGCACTTTACAAATATTACCTCGTTTGATCCTTACAACAGCCTTGGTAAGTAGGTGCTGTTTTTTTACAGTTGAGGAAACTGAGGCAAACAGGGTAAGTGAATTGTCTAGTCGCACAGCTAGTAAGTGTCTGAGATGGGATTTGAACTTGTTTTCCTGATTCTAGGCCCAGCCCTCTCCTCTGAGGCACCTGGGTACACATGTCTAACCAGCCAAAGAATGAGAGAAGGGAACCTAACCCCACACATTAGATGTCACATTGCCCAAGGATTAAACTTGATCCAGAGCACATGCATGGAGCCAGAACAGGTGAGCACTACAGTGAGAAGGATGGGATTCAATGTCTCATCCCCTTAGGCCAAGAATTGGTTCTAAATTTGAGATGAGCTTGTTGTTGTTCATCCTTGAAGAGCCCCAGGGACATCACTGCTTGTGACTTGGATCTGAATGAGGCAGTCATCATCCTTAATCTCTCCTCCAGAGTCATTGGCTGTCCAGTAGCAAGGCAAAGGTCGAGATGACTAGCTATGACCCAGATGTACAGTCGGTCATCTTGGCACTTCTAAATTAAGGTCTTTCCCAGGTCTATTTGTTTGAAGCCATGCCCATTCAATGACTAAGGGCAAGGTAAGAACTCTGACAAAGGGTGGCCCAATTGACCATCCCAAAGATATCAATCTGACCCTCAGAGTTTGGGGCCAGAACAGAAAACAATTGCTATTTATACTCATTCCAAACCATCAAAACATGAATAATGAGCCACAGAGGCTTGGACTGGGTCTATCATTGGCCATTCAATGAAAGTCAGAATGATTTGGATAATCTTAATTTGATATAAGCATTACGCTATGACAGAGATCTGCACCCCAGCCCTGGTCCAGGAGAAATCCCAGGAAGATAGGTAATCTGTGCTCCAGAGGAAATGCCAACCCCCAAAAAACTAGGGGCGTGGTGGATAGAGTGCTGGACTTGGCCCTGCAGGCATAAATTCAAATCCTTCCTCAGACCCTAATTTGGCTGTGTTGACTCTGGACAGATTACTTCACCACTCTCTCAGTTTCCTCATCTGTGAAATGGAGATAATAATTGTAACTTCCTCCCAGAGTTATTGTGAGGATCAAATGAGATAATATATGTAGAGCACTTTGCAAAACTTAAAGCTTTATAAATGCTAGCTATTATTAATAAAAAGTACAGTGGCTGCCCAGGATACCTGGGTTATCCTCTGAAGTATGTTGTGCTGCAGAGGAGTGAGCTGGCCAGAAGAGATGAGGGAGGAATTTCAGCAGAGGGGTCCTAGCAGCAGCCAAGTTGAACACAGGTACATTAAATGGTGCCATGTTGGCTGCTGGTGGTACTAGTCTGGGGGGGAAAGGGGAAAAACGAAGGGTATTCTAAGATCTTCGGTATAAAAATGAACTACCTAGGGAAAGTCTAAGGAATTGGGCCAAACAACATGTTTTTAAAAAGTTGTAACCAGAAACCCAAGAGGAAAAACCCTCAGACATCAGGATCCACCCTTTGCATTTGGAAAGCATCAGAGTCCTATCACAACAAACTTGCCACAACATAGTGGGTACTATGGAGTCAGGTGATGTGTTCAAACTGATTTCAAGGAAAACAGGCCCTAGCGATGGCATGAGCTAGAGACAAATGAGTATTGTGTTGGGAGCAGACCTGAACAAGTAATTCATTTGGGGCCACATAATTGACATAGCCTTATTAATGAAATAGGGCAAACATTGTTTGGGGACATTTGCTGTGAAATGGACTGGGCACGTAGGAAATCAACCTTGCACAAGCAAAAAACACAAACATAAGTAGAAAACCAGTTGCTAAAAAGTTCAAATCAAAGAAATATAGTCCCAAAAGTGTGATAGCCTTAAAGCCTATGTAATTAATAATTTCATATCTAAGGAACTGGGAATTTTTCCCCTCCTAATTAATTAGCCAGTAAGCTCATCTTTCAAGTACATTTTTCATGTCAAGCAGGCAGTAGCTTCTAAGGGAAGTGGGGGGCTGGTTTGCCAGAGAGGAAGAAAGCAAAGCAAATAGCTCCCAGATTGGCAAAACCATGCTGGGAAATGGGGCCATTTCTTGCCCAAGCAGTCACTGAAAATGAACCAGAAAGAACAAAGCCATCTGTAACTGGCAAAAAAAAATGGCCCTGAAATAGAGTTCAAAGTCAAGGAACCTAGAGAGCCCAGCTGCCTAATCCTCACTTGATGCTCGGAACCAAATACTAAAAAACAAAAGGAACATATAGCCAATTCCTATCCAGCACCAAAGACCAAGGAACAATCTCAAGCTGTATGTTCTACGGAACCTAAATCTAACTAAGAAACCCAGAGGAAGTGATTGACAAGTCATTATTGAAAAATAAAATAAAATGAAAAAAATTTTAATAATATTTTATGCATTGAAATTAATAAAGCTAAGTATATATATTGGCAAAATGAGTTTGATTGTGTGATGTTCAATATGGTTTCAAATAAATGATAATTTTTAAAAGAATAAATGCACAAATTAAATTGTGTCATTATTTAGCACCCTATAAGACTACAGAAAGAAAGATTTTCCTTTTAGTTGAAAAATCTGCATTTCATTATGGAGGTGAAGTAAAATATTCTTGGCACCTTTCCTAACCTACAGCAGCAACAAGAAGTCAGAAGTGCTAGCATGTGCCAAGCATGGAGCAAAGTTAACGTTGGAAGCACCTGGTTTTCTAGACCAAGATGATTGAAAGCAAGAGAGCCAAGCAGCTTCCATTTCAGGGGATGGGTTACCCTATATTGAACATTAACAGAGACAACTCCTGGTTCATAATCATTGGCCTTGAGGAGCTGGAGAGGAGGGGAGAAGAGGCCAACAAGAAAAATTTATGACTGAGAACTTCCTAACTGCTGTAATTGTAATTAAAGGGCTGGGTGACTGAGGGGCCAGAAGATCAGGAAAGCAAAAGATGGCCCAAAGTTGGATGTTTATCACATTATTATGCTCCCCTATTATGTTGGGGGGAGATAGTGCAATGTACTATTCCATGGACGTCTTAGACCCTATCCTCCAAACTGTAACTCTGATAATTGAGCCCAAGGAAACTTGTAGAAAAGAAAACCTTTAAATGATTTATGCAAAAAGTTTGGAGTGGGGATTTGTATCCATCATACTACATTCCCAGCACCCTCCTAGAAGAATGGAAGGTCAGATAGCAGCCATTGCGGCATTACCATAATCCCTCTTTCACTAGGCACTCTTCCCTAATATTTCTCTCATTATCCTTTCCTTTCTATTCCCACTCCCTCCAATCTAGTCAAGGTCTTCATCTTTCTAGACAAGATGGTCTTAATCATTTTTGTGTTATGGATATATTTGGCAGTCTGGTGAAGCTTATGGACTCCTTGGGTCTTCCTGCCTCCTGAAAGCTATATGGTACAAGTGGATAGAACACTGACCTGGGAATCAGGAAGACTCATCTTCCTGAATTCAAATCTGACCTCAGACACTTAACAGCTATGTGACTCTGGGCAAGTCACTTAGCCCTGTTTGCCTCAGTTCCTCATCTATAAAATCAACTGGAGAAAGAAAGGATAAACTACTCCAGGACTTTTGCCAAGAAAACCCCTGGTGAGGTTGGAGGCGAGCAAACAACAACAAACAACATGAACTCCATCTTAGAAGAATTGTTTTAAGCACATAAAATACATTAAAGTTACAAAGGAAAGTAATTATGTTGAAATCAAGATAAAACTTGTTTCCAATCCAAGTTCATGGATTGTCTTAGAATTACCCATGAACCCCATGTTAAGAACTCTTGCTCTAGGCCAGTATTTTTCTTGTCCTGGCTCACTGATTTGTTTCCCTTATAATCCAATTATTCATACTGCAGGTAGAATCATTTTTCTGAAATGCTATTGTCACAGTATTATTCCGCTGCTCAAAAATTGATAAAATCCCACCCCCACTCCCTGTACCCACTGCCCAGCCCATCATATCTAAAATTAGTCTAGCTTGCCAGGCCCTCCATTTTCTGGTTCTACTTATCAATCCAAAATTAAAGAAAGGAAGAAAGAAAGAGAAAGGAAGGAAGGAAAGAAAGAAAGAAAAGAACTTAAAACTGATATTGTAAGAGCAGGAAGGTGGCACAGTGCATATAGTGTTGGGCCTAGAGTCAGAAAGACTCATCTTCCTAAGTTCAAATCTGGCCTCGGACACTTCCTGGCTGTGTGACCCTAGACAAGTCACTTAACCCAGTTTCCTCATCTATAAAATGAGCTGGAAAAGGAAATGGCAAATCATTCTAGTATCTGTGCCAAGAAAACCCCAAATGTGGTCATGGAGAGTCACATCTGAAGATGACAAAACAACAACTATAAGGGAGGAAAGATTTGGTTTCACCTACACCCTACTCCCTACAAGCTTAGTTAATGTAGTTGCAGGATCCAATCACAGACAATAAGGTGATCCCTTTGCAAAATTTGAAATATCTTGCTCTAATGGAATCAAAGGAAGTCTGGCTATTGAACAAAAAATAGTTGGCTGCAGGTCTGGGAGTTTTAAATAATTAAGCTTCTGAGACAATCCAACTGTAAAGCAATTCAAGAATTTGAACAGGTGTAGAGTATGATTGCTGCACCTATAACAAAAGGCAGAAATAAGGGGAAGGGAGTTTCTTTTCTCTCCCTACTCCCCATCAGACATTGAAGCTACTCATCCAAAAGGATAGACCCCATTCAGTAGCTGGGGAGTCATTTCAAGAGAGTTTGAGATAACATAGAAAGAGCAGAGATGAACACTCTCCAGAAAGATGCAGATACATCAGGGAAATCACTTGAAGCAACACAGCTTCAAGGAATGTGACCTATTAGCAAAGAAGAAAACTCTCTATGGACTAAGGGAGAGGTAGCTCTGACAACTGAGAATTGAGCTTAAGAGAGGAGCAAACTCAGAGACTCCAGCTGAGTGACTCACCCTACAGATAAAGTTTACCCAAGGGGTGCTTTGTGAGGACTCTAGGAGGACAGATAGGACATTGAGGCACTGCATATTCAGAGGTGAGAGTTGCCTTGAACATATGTGTTCCCTATATGTGTATCTCATCATTGTGCTTAAGATTTGTGCCCTCCATTTCCACAGATGCTGTGTGTTTTTGTGGGAGAGTTCACTTAAGTTTCTGTTTTGTAGCTACTTAGTATTCTATTTTAGTGAATGTCTTAACAAAGAGCCCATTGTTTTTACTGTCTGACTCTTTGGGAGAAGCGCACTGGTAGGGGCTTATGAACTGTGGTAGAAAGAATAGATACTCTCAGGGTACCCCCAAGAACCTGAGGTAGTAGCCACCCTCTAGGGAATCTAGTCAGCTAAAGTAAATCCAAGTTGGGGGAGTAACCCAGAGAGGTTAATACAATAACTTTTGTTTTTGTTTGCTTTGATTTCTAATGTATCCTCCAGTAAGCCATGTACTGTAACAAAGAATTTTAAAAGGGGGGAAGGGAAGTAGTTCGTCAACCAGTCAACCAATGCATCAATTGCCTGACAGTATATGCAATATCTCACACTCATAGTCCTCCAGCTACACAAACAAAAGAGGCAAAGGTATGCACTTAAGTCTTTTGCATGTGTACCCACTACAAATGATGCTAGCTTTTAGATTAAATATAACCATTTTCCTCACATAAGAAACAGAAAAATATGAAGAATTCATTCAGAAAAGTATGTGAAGACTTATATGAACTAACGCCAAAAGTCCCACAAAACAGCATACAGTGATTACAATAATATAAATGGAAAGAACAAAAAAGTAGAGAAGTCTCATAAAATATAGACTTTTTCCTCATATTAAAAATATCCCTTGTATACCTATACTTATGTTTTTTAGCATGAATGAATTTTGCATTTTGTCAAAGGTTTTTTCTGCTTCTGCTGATGTGATGATGTGGTTTGAGGTGGTTTTAATATACAATTAAGTATGTTCATTGTTTTCCTAATGTTCAATCAATAAATCAGTAAGTATTTATTAACAATAATAATAGCTAGCATTTTTTTATAGTGGCTAAGAATTGGAAATTGAGGGGATACCCCTCAATGGGGAATGACTGAACAAATTATGGTATATGAGTGTAATGGAATATTATTGTGCTGTAAGAAATAATGAGCAGGATCATTTCAGAAAAATCTGGAAAGACTTAGATGAATTGATGCAAAATAAAGTGAGCAGAACCAGGAGAACATTGTATACAGTAATAGCAATACGTTATGATGAACAACTGTGAATGATTTAGTTATTCTCAGCAACACAGTGATCCAAGATAAGCCCAAAGGACTCATGAGGAAAAATGCTTTCACCTCCAGAAAAAGAACTGATAGCATCTAAATACAGATGGAAGCATACTATTTTTCACTTTCTTTCTTTTTTTTATTCAAATTTTCTTCCATGAAATGACTAATATAGAAATATGTTTTACCTGATTTCACATGTATAACCAATATCAGAATGCCTGCTGTCTTAAGGAAGGGACAGAGGAGGGAGGGATAGAATTTGGAACTTAAAATTTTTTTAAATGAAATGTTAAAAATTGTTTATATATGTAATTGGGGGAAAATAAAATAGTATTAAAAATAATAGCTAGCATTTACATAGTGCTTTAAAGTTGGCAAAGTGCTTGATAAATATTATCTCATTGGAGCCTCCCAACAACTCTAGGAGGTAAATGCTATTATTATCTCCATTTTACAGGTAAGGAAATGGAGGCAAATAGTGGTTAAGTGACTTGCCCAAGATCACTCAGCTAGTAAATGTCAGAAGCTGGAGTGCTCTATCTCCTGCACAACCTTGCTGTATTATACTAGGTACTGGATATACAAATATAATGATGGAAAGAATTTCTACTTGCACTCTAGAGGGGAAATAGTAAGTACATATGTAGTCATATACAGAATAGATATAAAGAGAATAACTGCAATATAAAGTGTAAGGTGATTGGAGAAGGTGGTACTTGGGCTACATCTCAAAGGAGGAGAGGTAGTCAGTGAGGTGGAGGGGAGAAGTAAGGGTATTCCAGGCATGGGGGAAAGCCAAAAAAGAAGGCTCTGAGGCAGGAGATGGTGTAGTGTATGCAAAGAACAGCGTCAAAGAGGATGGGAGGGGGCATGTTATACAATGAGATTAGAAAGATACATTGGGCTGAGGTTACAAAGGGCTTTGAAAACTAAACAGAATGAGTTCATATTTTATTCCAGAAGCAACTGGAAGCCTCTGGAGTTGTTGAAGTAGAGGAAGCAATCATATGGTCACACCTACACTTAAGAAAAATTATTTTAGTAGCTTTTAGAGGATGGGCTGGAGTGATAAGAGACTTGAGGCAGGGAAATAATTAGGAAGTGGTTGCAATACTCTAGGGGAGAGGTAATGAAGGCCTGAGGAACTCAGGGAGTAGCTATGTGACTAAAGAAGAGCCTATGCAAGAGATGTTGTAAAGGTAGAAATGGCAAGATTTGACAACTGTGAGCTGAGGGAGATGGAGAAATGGAGGCCAACTCCAAGGTTATGAGCCTAGAAGACTGGGAGAAGACAAAAACAGGGAATTTGGGGAGAGAGGAGAGTTTTGGGGGGAAGGGAATGAGTTCTATTTTAGATATACTGAGTTTGAGATGTGTCCAGGACATCCCGTTTGAAATGTCCAATGGGCAACTGGTGATGCTGAACTGAAGCTCAAAACCAAGACTGGATATGTAGATCCAGGAGTTATTGCTATAGAGATGATAATAATTATTATTTTTTGGAGACAATTGGGGTTAAGTGACTCACCCAGGGTCATACAAATAGTGAGTGTCTGAGACCACATTTGAACTCAGGTCTTCCTGACTCCAGGGCCAGTACTCTGTTCACTGCTCCACCTAGCTGCTCCATAGAGATGATAATTAAAACCGTAGAAGCTGATGCAGGGGAGGTGGGGAGTTGGGCAGGGTGCAGAGGCACAGAAAGACAGAGACAGAGAGAGAGAGAGAGAGAGAGAGAGAAATGAAGGGAAGCTAGTTGATAAATATTTACAGTTTGGGAATATGGCTGATGAACTTGCAAAAGACACTTGAGAAGGGGCAGTTGGATAGGCCAAGCAGAAGAGAGTAATGTCATGAAATCAAGAGAGAAGAAAGTGTCCAGTAGAGGGTTGTCATCAACAATGTCAGCTGCTGCAGAGAAGTCAAGAAGGATGAGGCCTGAAAAAAAGACCATCAGATTTGTCATTTAAGAGATTACTAATAACTTTGAAGACAGTAGTTTCGGTTGACTGATCAGGTAGATCAGAAGCAGACTGAAGAGGATTGAGAAACAAGGGGAAAGGCAGTGAAGACAGCTAGTATAGACAGTTTTTTTCTAGGTGGATGGCTATAAAAGGGAGAAGAGATAGAGATTATTAGTTTGAGAGCAACAAAAAGTCTAAGAAAGGTTTTTAAATGGTGGTTCAGACTTGGGTATGATTGAAGGCAATAGGGAATGATCTAGCAGACAGAAGCTGATGGATGGGTAATTTATTTTTTATATGATTTAGGTTGATTGACTACTTGCATTGTTATCACAATGATCTAAGTTCTAATCTCTCCTCTGGCATTTATTAGCTCTGTGGATTTAGGGAAGTCATCTAGCTTCTACTTATCAGGTAAAGAGACCTGAGATCTCTAAAATTATGGGGTCTTGGGCTTAAATGGACTCAGAGCTCAGGGCTACCAGAATAACTACTTGATAGATGATTTTTAAAAAAACTAACCAGGGACTCAGTAACAGTTAAGGCATTTATACAATGTTTTTACATATATGTAATGACAAGCAAAAAAGTACTTAGTACCTTGTTTTAGCTATTTAATTATTTAGCACCTAGTTTCAGTTCAAGTTTCTTTTAAGCCTTGCCCATAATTATATTAAGTCTTTGTTAAGAAACAGAACTTGTGAACCTCTGTTGGTGATGCAACAGAAAGGGGCAGAACAGGGAGGAGCTAATGATCATATATAAGGAGAAGCCTAAGCTGGGAGAGAGCAGAACTGAGAAGAGAGCACTTGTGGTGGCAGAATTGAGAAGGGGAACTCTGTGGTGTCCAGGTACTCTATTTGTTCTGTTTGCGTTGATTTTTGATTGTGATACTTTGTACAGAAGCTCTGGGACCTTACTGGAAGCCCTGAAAGAGGATTTTCTTCTTGTCTGTTTACAGAAGTCCTGGAGGAGGGATTTGGAGGTCCTAGGACTGTACTCATGATTTATATTGAGTTCTCAGACCTTGTATGTGGGTCTGTGTTGATTTCACAAGCAGATAGTGAATTGATGGTAGTGCTGGCAATGTGCATGAATGTTGTTTTGGCTCTGTTAAACTTTGTCTTCCCAGAAACAGAAACTCTGAAGGACTTGAGATGAACTGGATACCATGAGCTTCAATATGGAATGCAAACTGGATGAGGAACTGAATGAGGAGTTAGACAAGGAGCTGAGAGCTGCCTACCTGTGAATCCAGGTGACAGTTGGGTAGATTCAGGTAGAAGCTGGACCCATGGAGGAAGAACCATGGAATTTGGGAGCCAGACTCCAGTCGAGATGAAAAAGACCTCTCCTGGGGTACTTGATGCTGACAGAGAAGATTATGATTTACTGTGGCCTAGGGGTGGAGAACTTTGACCTTTGTACTTTGTGTCCCTTAAGGAGACTTGCTTCTTAAGGATGATTGAATTAAGGATGATTGGAAACTAATCTCCAATCAAGAAGAAAGACTTTTTGACTGAGAGATTAAGACAATGTGAACTAGGGGTGGAGAACTTTGTTCTTTGTGTCCCTTAAAGAGGCTTGCTCCTTAAGGATGGTTGAGGTAAGGACTTACTGAATGACATCTTTTGTTTAAAACTATGTAGCCACTTTGGTGAAAACTATGTGGCCACTTTAGTGATAAGTTGTTATAACATTGTGAATGCTGTACTTTGGTTTCTGTCAATGTTTTATCTTAGTTTATTATTTTATAAATAGAGAGTTCACTATACTGTGTAATCAGAACCTTGAAGCTGTTCATAGCAGCAGTCCTCTGGAAAGCTGCTCATGCTTGGCTTTGCAACATACTATCTTATTTCATCTTCACAAAATCAAAACATTATTGTTTCCAGGGTGGCTAGGCGGTACAGTGAATAGAGCACCAGCCCTGGAGTCAGGAGGACCTGAGTTCAGATCTGGTCTCAGACACTTGACACACAATAGCCATGTGACCTTGGGCAGGTCACTTGGCCCCAGTTGCCCTGCCTTCCCCACTCCAAAAAGCAAAAAAACAAGCAAAAAAACCCCATTATTATTTCCCTTTTATAAATGAAGAAATAGGCTCAAAAAAGCTGTGACCTGCCAACAGGGTCACACTGCTAATAAGTGGCAAAGCCCAGATTCAAACCTAGATCTTTTGATTGTGTGTCAGTCTGTATTTTATCCATAAATGAAAAAACTTTTTGGTAGCCATACCTGAACATATTAGGTACTTAATAAATGCTTGTTGACTGACTTATAAAGGGGAGTTCTTTTTCATCATTTTGGGTTTTAGGGGGAACAGATGAAGAGGCAACCAGGGTTAGTGACTTGCCCAAGGTCACACAGCTAGTAAGTGTCTGAGGTTGAATTGGAACTCAGGTGCAGGAGCAGTGCTCTATCCCCTAGACCACCTAACTGTCCCCTTAAAGGAGATTTCTAATGGGAATAAGGAAGGGGTAAGGAGAGTACTGAGAAGTAACAATGATGAAAGAAAGAAAGAAAGAGACATCAATAATAACGTTCGGAGTTGGAACCTGCCCATACCATGATGAATGCAAGATCATGAGTTTATAACTGAAAGAATCATTGAGTCCAAATCTCCCATTTTATAGATGAGGAAGTAGAGTTAAATGACTTGCCCAGCCATTGAATCCAAATTCCTCATTTTATAGATGAAGAAACTGAGACTCAGAAAGGGTAAGCAATTTGCCCAGGGTTGTACAGCTAATAAATTTAGAAGGAAGATTCAAATCTGTGTCTTCTTGAGTCCACCTCTGGTGCTCTTTCTCTCAACACCCACAGCACCTAGCATTCCTAGGTGGTCTCCCACCATATAGTAATGAGACACTACTCTGTCTTGCTTCTGATATCAGACTAGATCAGGTGAGTTCAGGATGGCATGACTAGACTAGAAGGAGGGGAGAACCCAAGGAATGATGGGAAAATGGAGGAAAGAGATATAATCAGAAGCTAAGAAACAAAAAGGGAGGACTAGAATGAAATGTAAAGAAGTAGGAAAAGTGAGAGGATCTGCAGGAGTTCCTGAAATCTAGATCCATTCCTTCCCAACATAGTTGGGTGGTCTGGGCTACAGACAAAGACTTTCCAATGAATTTAAAGCTTATAGGTTGGGTAGGGATAGATACATGAGCCATCCCTTCAATGGCCCACCCTGTGGCAAGGCTCCATGAAAGCTGCTGGTTTTCCATTGAGGCCGTCAACTTGATTTTGGTTATGTAAGTAATAAATTAGAACTGTTTCCACATCCAGGTCTGGCTCCAGTTACTGACATTATTTTTGCCGACCTCTCCTTACGTTACATTAGAGACACAGAGCTGAGGGTATAGTAACTGTTGGGGCCATCAGAGTCCATCACTAATAAGCAGCTTTCTGAACTTCTAGAGGAAGAAAATCAAGGTAATTATAGATTTTTCTATTCAAGTTTCATATGATGTTGATGAACTAGCTTTTATAAGTCTTGGTTTTCTTTGCTAGTCGTTTAACTGCTTATTTTCAGACAGCTGCACTTCTGCGTATGTGCCTGTATGCACTAGTGTCCATTCAGAACATGATCAGGAACACAGCAAATCTAACTCACTGTGTGTCTCCCACCCCTTCTTGGAATAAAGAAAGCAATTTAAATTCATGACAGAAATCCCTCACCCATTCTGAGAAGGGTGAGAAGCACAGGTCTATGCCCGGCATTTGGCACATCCTATTTCCCAGGTATTATATGAAGATGACTGTATCTTACCATGGTGATACTCTTTTGGTGGAACCTTGTTCCTTCACACTTGGGTTGTTATCCAGTTAACCCAAGGGCCTGAGTTTCCTAGATAAGATGAAAAAAAATGCTGGCAAAAACATAGTAATTTTTTAGAAAAGAAAAATGTTTTGGTTATTTAAGATTCAACTATATGTGTCCTAGAGTAGGTGATCACTGCTTACAGACCATAGCTATAAAGTTAATTTTCTTTGAAAGCAAAAAAGCAAAAAGCTCTTTAACAATGTGGGTTGTTATTATTGTTGTTAGGAATTACACTAAGAAACAACAACAATGCTTATGGGATGCAACAAATAAGAGCCTGTATGATCCATGTAATCTCTCAGGTTGCTGCAAAAGTCCCTAAAACCATTAGTGGCAGAAAAGTTGCCAATCTACTTGACAGAGAAAATTTCTCTCTAGAAGCTCTCTATACCATTAAAATCACAGGACTGATCTCTCCAGGAGTTTAAAATAAATCTTTAAAATAAAGAGTTATCTGTACTGAGATGAATTAAAGTATTGGACCAATTGTGAAATAGAGCTGTTAATAGGTGGGCAAGGTGAAACTGAAAAAGGATGGGAAGGATTGGGTAATCACCACCCAAGAAGAAAAAATGGAATCAACATCTGGCTGCCAACTGGTTAAGTGTTAGTGACCCAAAGAGTTTAGAAAAGCCTGTTATCTCTTTTGGTCTACAAAACTCAAGAAATATAGTGCCTCCATTAATGAACATTTGAAAACCTCAGAAATCTCCTCTAGACCCTCAAAAGTAGGGTCTGAATCTTGGTGAGTTTTGACTCACTTTCAGAATTTATTTCCAGATCCTTGCCGTAGATATTGGTCCCCATCACACCCTGAGCCAAACTGTATACCTTACCAACATGGGGGCAGCAAAGCAAGAAAGTAGCAGCTCAGGGTTGGGGCACTGCAACAAGCTTGAACTAGCACAATTTATTTTACAAATGGTTTGCATAATCTGAATTTGATTCCTCCTGCTGTGAATACCGAGTGCATTCAATTCAACTAGAAATAGATTAACCTTAAGAGAAAGGTTCATATCCTCTGACCCAGAACTGGGCATGTAACCTAAAGAAGTCAAAGACAAAATAAAGAACAGTTTCATGTGTACTAAAATATTCGTATTTTGTGGTTGCAGAAAACTAGAAACAAAATGAGTGCCCATTTATTGGAGAGTGTCTGAACAATTTGGGGTATATGAATTTAATGGAGAAGTTCTTAATATTTTGGGGCATCATGGACCCCTTTGTTAGTCTGACAAAGACTATAAAACCCCTTCTCAGAATGATGTTTTTAAATGCATAAAATAAAATACATAAGATTACAAAGAAAACCAATTCTCCTAAAATACATTTATTAAAATATATTTTACAAGAGTCCACAGGCTCCAGCTTAAGAACCCATGAATTTGAATATTATTGTGCTATATAAGGTACACAGGAGCTAGATGACTCAGTGCATAGTGTGCTGGGCCTGGAGTCAGGAAGACCTGAGTTCAGATTTGACCTCAGACACTTACTAGCTATGGGACCCTGGGAAAATTATTTAACCACCATTTGCTTTAATCTATTGAGAAGGAAATGGTAAACCACTCCAATATCTTTGTCAAGAAAATTCCATGGATAGTGTGACGAAGAGTCAGTCACAACTGAACAGCTGAACAATAACAATGTAAGACATACATACATCACAATAAAATGAAGAATTCAGAGAAGCATAGGAAGATTTGTATGAATTGATGCTCAGTGAAGTAAGCAGAACCAGGGCAGCAATATACACAAGGACCCTTATAAAGTTACTCAAAACCCCAAAGGGCCCCTTAACTTACGATAACCACAATGCCCAATACTGAGTGAGGAGGTCAAATGACTCCAGACATCTATTTTGGCAGAGGCATACAGACACCTTATTTGTCTTTGTAACAATGGAGGGTCAATGGTGGAGAAAGGGAATATAGGAAAAGCATGGAAAAATAAAACTCACAAAACCATTTTTTAAAAACTGTGTTTAAAAAGAAAAAGGAAATGGATTACCACCTCAGCTAATCCTTATTAACCCTGGCATTACAGCAGCTGCAGTGGGCAGTCTTCCTGTGTCATTTGGTAGGATAGCAGTAGTTGATAGAAGGCTGCAGCAAGATCACCACTTCCGTTGTGGCAAAGACATGGTTGGCTTTGCCCCAACTCTTCTTTTCACTAAGTGCTTTACTTCCTCCACACCCAAGCTGAGAACAGCAAGACACCATTGGCCTGTGACAACTTTCTCAGCTTCTGACATTATCTCCTAATTCCAGCTCAAAATCCTATGATAATAATTATTTTCTCAGCAGCCCTAACTTGGCACCAATGCTCTCCTTTATGGAACATAATTGTAATATTGAATCTAATTGGGAAAGGGGGAAATTTGGTAATGTTTTGAGTTTCTTGGGGCTTTTACAAATTTGCCAAAGGATCTAAATAAACATACACAATATTTTTGAAACAAACCACCTCACTTCAAATGCTAAGTGAGGGGGCTTTCCCCCCCAAGTTTCAAAATTCAGAAAGCAATAATGTATGTTTTCAAGTCAGACAAACATGTTTATGTAACAGAGTAGCTCTTCATCCTAGGCACAGCTTCCAAAGAATAGAGTCATTTATTTAATGGCCTGAAACTGAGCCCAAAGTACGTCAGACTTGTATTTATTTCATGACATGCTCCCTGGGTGACATGACACAGCCTTCAGAAAAGAATTCTTGAGACCAGCTGATTTCTTCCAGCAGCCTTGAGGCACTCAGTGGCAATCTACAACATGCTTTCATAACCAGGAACAAGGCCAATTTGACCTGGGAACCAAGTAATTGTAAAGATCCTTTTGAACAGGTCAGTAATAGTCTTTGTGCACTTCCCAAAGTTGAAAATAGAAAGGACTTGCACCCCAGTACCCCCAGAGGTTGGCTTTCTCTTTCCATCTTCCCAAACCCTTTCTTTGACATTGATGTTTCATTTCCCCAAAGATAGCAAGAAAGAGCAAAAGGGAGCTTATTCTTCTGACTGACCTAAAGGAGATGCCTTACCTTTTGCAGCTATGTTTTCTAATCAAGATGAGTCAAATTGGTTAGAGTAGGGTGCTGATGAGACCCCCCCAAGTTGAACTTCCCTCAGTTCCATGAACCTCTAACCCTGGTTAATTATATATAAGTGAGGACAGATTAAGGACAGCATTGGCAAAGATCTGTAATCTCATAGATACAGGTATTTCCTCTAACAAGGAAGATCACAACTATTCCACTCCTACACATCCCATGTCCTCCATAAATCCACCCATAGGGAATCCACCTGAGCAAAAACAGCTCAGATGCTTTGCAGTAGGACAGCACACTTTCATAAGATCATGATATCATGAAGTAGAAGTCAAGTGATGCCAAGACAGCAAGTATTTATCAAGCACCTTCTAGAGGCCAGGCACTGTGCTAAGCACTGAGTATACAAAGAAAGACAAAAAACTGTCCCAGTTCTCAAGGAGTTCAGTCTAATGGGCGAGACAACATGCAGATAACTATGTATAAACAAGATTCATACAGGATAAATTGGGAGTAGTCTCAGAGGGAAGGCATTAAGATTAAAGAGGATTGGGAAAGATTAAGGAGAATTTAGAGATCATCTCCGCATCAAAACAATGCTACTTTCCTTCCTTCCTTCCCTTCTTCTTTTCTTCCTTCCTTCCTTCCTTCCTTTTCAGTG
This sequence comes from Pseudochirops cupreus, assembly GCA_028627135.1. Lineage (NCBI taxonomy): Eukaryota > Metazoa > Chordata > Mammalia > Diprotodontia > Pseudocheiridae > Pseudochirops > Pseudochirops cupreus. The sequence continues at coordinate 71,557,465 of CM053581.1, forward strand.
AATGTCAGAAGTCTAACATTATCCTTGAAAGTCAGGCTTAAAATTTTGACACAACGGGTATTATAAATTCTCTAAAATCCTAAAGTATTTAAGCAGCAGGGGTTTTGTTTTGCTTTGTTTTGTTTTTAATTTCAGGACCTGAAAGGCAGCATGGTGTTTCTGCCTCTGGGTTGTCAGGGACTAGGAGTCTGGTCCTGACTTGATCATTGTTCTATTGGATCATCTCCTGAAAAGCTACATAACTTGCTAATATTTTCTTCATTTTTGCTAACTTAATTCAAAGGGATAATATCCCAAGCCTCTGGCTCACTAATCACTAAGCCCCAGAGAGCCTCAAGAGAAAAACATCACTTAAATAAAAAGCATAATTAACAGATCTGCTGCTGAGTTTATGGAAGAAAATGTTGGAATTACAGTATACTTGTATTTCAAACATAAATGCTCACTTTTTTCCAGAAATACAAGAGGCTGGTACTTCTTCAAAGCATTCCTTTTCTGTCTCCTGCCCACCCGCCTCCCCCCAGCTCCACATGGTGTTTGCCTTGCCAATTTCTGGGCTATGGAAGTTAACAAGACTGTTGTTTCTCCAGGAAGCCCACACTCATGGATTGTCAGTTGGGCTGGCAATTCTGGTTCAAGACTCTGATATTTCTTGTAAATAATTCGGGAACTAACACCTCCCCAGTACTATACTCACTTCCCTCCCTCCTCCATAACATCTTTTCAATTTCTTCTTTACTGTTCCTAATACTCTGCCTTAACTTGCTCCATCTCTTTCTGCCCCTTGCATGCTCTTATGACAGAGCAGGGGCATATAAGGGGGCTACTTATATAAGTCAACAACTAGCTCTCTTGGTGGAAGAGAATACAATTTAGTGCGAAGTGTACTAGGCCAGGAGTCAAGATCTGTATTCTGGTCCTGACAACTACAACCAGTTAAGGGATAACTACAGCCAGATCAGTTCACTTCTCTAAGGTTTTAGCTTTCTCATTTGATAAAATGAAATGCAGAGGACCATATTATCCTGCAAGATCCCTTGTGGTACTAACAATCTATGATTCTCTTATCGGATTTGGTTAAATACTCCCTAACTCAAATAAGTGAGAAACTGTTTCCTGTTCAGGAGAAACCTCTAGGTATAACTGAAGCAGTGATTCTCCCAAGTGTGGTCTGAGGAACCCTGTTGTTTGTTGTTCAGTCATTTCAAAAGTGTCTGAGTCTTTGTGACCTCCTTTGGGGTTGTCTTGACAAAGATACTAACTGATTTGTCATTTCCTTCTCCAGCTCATTTTATAGATGAGGAAACTGAGGCAAACAGTTAAATGACTTGTCCAGGGTCTAGTCTGAAGCCAGATTTGAACTCAAGAAGATGATTCTTCCTAATTCCAGGCCTGGTATTCTATTTATCCACTGCATCACCTAACTGTTCTCTAGGGAACCCTAGGGATCACTAATATCCACTCTGTGGAGTCAACACTATTTTCGTAATAAAATTAACATGTTTCTAATCTAATAATAAATCTAATCTAATCTAATACAGTAAATATCAATAGGTATAACCCATAAAAATGAGGGGTCCTCAATAATTTTTAAGACTGAAAAGGGGACAACTTCTGGATCATGTGATAAGATATAGAACTAGACACTTTCTCTAATACTCTTGACCTTTCAAGCCTCTACTCAGACATTTAGCTATACGAACCTGGGCAAGTCTTTTAACCCTGTTTGCCTCAGTTTCCTCATCTATAAAATGAACTGGAGAAGGAAATGGCAAATCACTCTAGCGTCTTTGCCAAGAAAACCCCAATGGGGTCATGAAGAGTCTGACATGACTGAAAACAACTCAACAAAAACCAAATAAATTATGCACCAAAGGCAAAGAAACTTCAGCTGTGTCCGTGAGACAGGGCCACTAGAATCCTAAAAAGAAAGATCAAACCAAACCAAACAAACCAACAAAAAAACCCAGCCTCATGAACTGACTCTAGCTGAGCTCAGTTAGCACCCCTCCTCCAAAGCTGGCACAGTAGCAAGGCTGAGCTAACTGACCCATGTGGGCTCAGAGCAAAACCCAAGCCCACAACCTGATCTCTCTGCCCTCTTTCCAGGACCTCAGCAATCGGGGCCAGGAGAGCTAGCCAGCATACCTGTGCAGTGCTCTAGTCTATGGAAGGTGACTGGGACCACTGAGGCAGCTCTGAGGTGGGCAGCATTCTGAGCTGCAAAAGATCTTTGCAGCAGAGCCAGGAACAGAGGGAAAGGGGCAGAACTCGTGACTGGGCTGGAAATAGAGCTCAATACCACATCCCACCCCCTCCTCCTCCTCCCAAACTACAAAAAACCAACCCTGTAGCACCAGCATGGCAGTTCTTCAAACCGAGGGACAGAAGGAACAGGACAGGACACTGGGACAGGGCTCAGTGTGTGCGTTGGAGTACTCTACTAAGCCTGAGGGGAAGTACTCAGCACCAGCAGGAGCTAGTCTTCATCCACCCCATAGTCAACTGGAACAGAGATTTAGGTCATTGGTTGTATGTGAATTGCCCTGCATGGGAGGGACTGAGATGCTTTGAAATTCAGGCCCCTAAGGAAAACACCTGAGCAAGTCATAATCAGAAAATGAGTAATAGGAGGAAATAAAAGGGGGGGGAAAAGACTGAAATTACCAAACATCTCAGGAAGAAGAAAACTCAAAGACCTTGAACATAAGCAGATAAATCAACAGGGAAATTATTAACAGCAGAAAGAAATATGGCCAGCATATCTAGTAATGAGTTCAGGCATGTATGAATAAATACTGCAAAACAAAGGGAAACAATCCAACACATAGTGAGACAGAAGGCTCTGTGGAATTTGAGGAGAACATGGAACTGCAATACATTGTTCTTGAGTAGTTCAAAAAAGAAATGAGAATTATTAGAGTAGGATTTATGGCCTGCACAGCAAAAATAATGAGCAGAATAGAAAAAGTGGAATCTGTGATGACAAGTCTTACCAAAGGAATAAAAGAGAGAACAACAGACTGGGAATACAAATTGTGAAGTGAAGAGCAATCTGAAAGAAGAGAAGCAAAAAATCCAAATAGCATCAAAACAATAATATTTGCTTACTATGCAAGGAAAACATACTGATCTTGAAGGTTACGCAGGAATAATCTGAGTATCATAGGTCAGGGCAAAAAGCCTTAATGCTATAACGTAGAAATAAATAATGGAAGAGAACTGCCTGTTTCTGAATGTAGGTAATGAAATACAAATGGAAAGAATTAATAGATCACCTCCAGAAAAAAAAACAACAACCCAAGGCTGCAAACTCTAAGACACATAGATATTAAACTTAGCACTTCAATTCAGAAACAAGTTGGCATTCAATCAGGAGAAGGACCTTCAAATACAAAGGAAAACCCAGAAAAATTCACAATGAGTAATTTTTCCAACCCAGAGAAGTTTAAGTATACAGAGAGGTCTATGGACACTAGGGATGGAGGACTGCCCATTAGCTTGCTATAAGAGCAGTAGCAGCAGGAGCATTCCAGCCTCCAAGGAAATAAAAAGAACAGAACAGCAGGGAAGGAATCACTGAGACAGGAGGAGATTCCTGGGGACTCCTGAACTAGAGCTGGGTGCAGGAATAAGTGCCAATTGACAGCTCTATAGCTCATTGCCCAGTGAGCCAGGTGATGGATCCAGAGCAAAGAAGAGTGGTTCTGAAGGAATGTGAGCCCACCTTAGCTGTGTACTGAATAAGGAGCAAGATCCAGAAATGCAACTGTGTGGCTCTTATCTCAGAATCAGAGCAACAGGGTCTTAATTCTAGCCTCTAGCCCAGTATTGAAGCCTGCTGTGGAATAACCAGGGCAGAATTCCCAGACCAAAAGAGAACCAGGAGTTCAGTTGCTCCAAACCTATAACATCTCTCAGCAAGCTAACTCTGACTGAGTTCAGAGCAGTCTATTGAAACTCTCAACCACACGCAAGCCAACAAACTAAAACCTATGTCAGGAACTTGCAGAACTCAGACTAGGAAGATAGCAAACAGATCTCTTTCTAGATCACCCCACTTTGGGAGCACTGCAAACTTGCAGGCCCCCAGAATGAGCTATGAAAGCAGCATCAGGATCATGACAGAAACTAAAGCCCACACATCCCTCACCAGAGGTGAGCAGAGCCCAACATTAAAATAAAGTCCAAAGTCAATTGGAAGACTAAAAGAATGAGTAAAATTGTTTTAAACCTGACTATAAAGATCTTCATGGTAACAAGAAAGCTCAAGATACAAACACAGAAGAGAATAAAAAGGTTGGACACAAGCTCAATAAGAATTCTTAGAAAAGTTAAAGAATGAGCTAAAAATAATTTTTAAAAAAACAACACAAATGAGAGCTATGGAAGAAAGGCACGAAAGGAGAATTAACATCTTTGAAAATTTGAAAGGAGAATTAACATGTATGAAAAGAGAATTAATATCTGGTAAAAGAAATGTAAACCTTGCTGAAGAAAATAGCTCATTGAAAAGTAGAATAGAGTAAATTTATGTTAATGACTCCATGAGACATCAAGAAACAACAAAACAAGGTCAAAAGACTAAAAGAAACAGGAAATATGAAATATAGCACAGGAAAAACAACTGACTTAGAAAACATATCAAGGAGAAATTATTTAAGAATAATTGGACTACCTGAAATCCATGAACAACAACAACAACAAAAAGAACCTAGACATCATATTTAAAGAAATCTTAAAAAAAAAAAACCTGCCCATATATCTTAGAACTAGAGGGGAAAGAAGAAATTAAAATAATCTGTCAGTTATCTGAAAAATACTCAAAAATGAAAACTCCCAAGAATATTATATCCAAAATCTAAAGCTCCCAAGTCGAGGAAAAAACAATGCAATCATTCAAAAGGAAATAATTTTAATACTGCTGAGACATGGTCAAGATAACACAAGATTTAGAAGTCACTGCCCTAAAGAAAAGGAATACCTAGAACATGATATTCCAGAAGGCAAAAGATCTAGGCTTATAAGAATAACTCTCCAGCAAAACAATATAATCCTAAAGGGGGGTGGGAATGTATCTTCAATGAAATAGAGGGCTTCTAAGCATTTCTGATGAAAAGATAAGAGCTGAATAGAAAATATGGCATACAAATACAGGACTCAGAAACATGAGTGAGAAATCATAAGGTACTAAACAAAGTCCCTTATGCTTATATTCTTACCTGGGAATGTGATACATGTAACTGACTCCTAAGAATGTTATCATCACCAGGAGTCATAGAGGGAATCTATGTAGACAGAAGACCTAGTGCAATTCTATTATATTTGTATGATCTAAAAAGAACAGAAAGGTAGAGAAGAGAAATGCACTGGGAGGGGGAAAAGGGAGAGAAAGAATGAGGAAAATTATCTCACATGAATGAAGTGCACAAGAAAGAGTTTACAATGGAGGGGGGAGTGGGCAATACTTGAACCTCATCTGAATTGATTCGAGGAGGAAAAAATACACATGTAGACACATAGTTGGGTACAGAAATTTATCTTACCCAGTAGAGAAGTAGGAGGGAAGGAGGTTAAGGGAGAAGAGGGGAGAAATAAGAGGAGGTAAATTAAATAAGGCTGTAGTCAGGAGCAAAACAGACTTTTAAAGAGGAGACAAGGAAAAAAGAGAAGGAAAAATATAAGAGAATAGGATGAAGAGCAATATACATTTAACAATCATAACTATGAATGCAAATGGTATTAATTCCCCTTTAAAATGGAAGAGGATAGCAGAATGTAGAGGTAGAGAACAGAATCTAACAATATACTATTTGCAAGAAACACACTTGGAACAGAAAGATATACACAGAATTAAAATAAGGGACTGGTGGCAGCTATGTGGCACAGTGAATAGAGCACTGGCCCTGGAATCAGGAGGAACTGAGTTCAAATCTGGCCTCTGACACTTAACACTTACTAGCTATGTGACCTTAGGCAAGTCACTTAACCCCAATTGCCCTGCCCTCTCCCTCCAAAAAAAGAAGCAAAAAAAAAGAGAAAATAAAATAAGGGACTAGAGCAAAATCTGTTATGTTTCAACTGAAGTAAAAAAAAAAAGGCAGGCATAGCAATCAAGTTCTCAGACAAAGCAAAAGTCAAAGTAGACCTAATTAAAAGAGATAAACAGGGAAACGATATTTTGCTAAAAACTAATGAATTAATATCTACACTGAACATATATGAATCAAATGATATAGTATCTAAATACTTAAAGGAAAATCTAAATGAATTATAGGAAGAAATAAATAGTTGAAACTACAATAATAAGGGCCTTCAATTTATCTGTCTCAAATCTAGCCATATCCAACCATGAAATAAGCAATAAATTAAAAGGGATGAATAGAATTTTGAAAAGTTAGATTTGATAAACCTCTGGAGAATATTGAATGGAAATAGAAAAGCATATGCCTTGTTCTCAGCTGTACGTGGCACCTTCACAGAAATTGACCATGTATTAGGGCATAAAAACCTAACAAACAAACCAGACAAGTAGATACATTAAATGCATCTTTTCTAACCACAAAGGGCCTTTGAAGTATAGATAAATAACTTCTTACTAAAGAATAAATGAGTTAAAGAACAAATCATAGAAAAGATCAATAATTTCATTAAGGATAATGACAAAAATGAGACAGCATAACAAAATGTATAGGATGCAACCACAGCGGTATTTAGGGGAAAATTCTTATCTCTAAACTCTTTCACCAATAAAAGAGACAAAGAGTAGATCAATGAAGTGGGCATACAAATTTATGTAGAATTTATCTAGAAAATTTATCTAGAAAACCAAATGTAAAACCCCCAATTAAACAACAAAATAGAAATCATGAAAGTCAAAAGAGGGATTAATAAAATTGAAAGTAAAAAACAACAGCAACAACATTGAATTAATAAATAAAACAAGGATCTGTTTTTAAAAGATAGATAAGCCACTAACTAATTTTCAAAAAGAAATAAGAAAACCAAATTACCAGTATCAAAAAATGAAAAAGATTAATTCTCAACCAGTAACCAAAAAATAAAAGCAATCATTAGGGGCTGTTTCACCTAACTGTTGTTGTTTTCAGTCCTTTCTGACTCTTTATGACCCTATTTGGGGTCTTCTTAGCAAAGATATGGGAATGGCTTGCCATTTTCTTTTCCAACTCATTTTAGAGATGGGGAACTGAGGCAAAAAGGTTTGACTTGCTCAGTCCCACAACTATTAAGTGTCTGAGGTCACATTTGAACTCAGGTCTTCCTGGCTCTAGGCCCCATGCTCTATCCACTGTGTCACCTAGATGCTCATTTTACCTAACAATATGCCAATAAAACTAACAGTCTAAGTGAAACAAGTGAATATTTACTTTTTTTTGAGGAGGGAAGGCAGGGCAATTGGGGTTAAGTGACTTGGCCAAGGTCACACAGCAAGTAAGTGTCAAGTGTCTGAGGTCGGATTTGAACTTAGGTCCTCCCAACTCCAGGGCCAGTGCTCTATTCACTGTGTCACCTAGCTGTCCCTGAATATTTACAAAAAATATAAATTTCCAAGATTAATAAATATCAATATAAAAAAAAGAATTCTTAAACAACCGTATTTCAAAAAAGAAAGAAGGAAAGGAAGAAAGGAAGGAAGGAAGGAAGAAAAGAAAGGAAAAAAGAAGGAAGGAAGGAAAGAAAGAAAGAAAAAAAGAATGAAAGAAAGAAAGAAGGAAGGAAAGAAAGAGAAAGAAAGAAATTGAACAAGTTATAAATAAGTTCCCAAAGAAAAAAAAATACAGAGTCAGATGGATTTCCAGGCAAATTCTACCAAATATTTAAAGAACAATTAAGTTGAATACTACATAAACTGTTTGAAAAAAAATAGGTAATAAAAGGATCCTACCAAATCCCTTCTATCACACAAATATAGTCTTTATACCTAAATCTAGGAGAGCTTAACAGGCACTTTCCCTTATGAATATTGATACAAAATCTTGAAATAAAATTCTAGCAGGAAGACTGTAGTAACATATTACAAAGATCATAACTATTACCAGGCTGGATTTATACCAAGAATGGAAGCCTGGGTCAATATTAGGAAAATTCTGAATGTAATTGACCATAGAAATAACAAAACCAACAAAAATTATATGATTATTTTAATAGATGCAGAAAAACTTTTGACAAAATACAACTGCTATTCCTGTTAAAAACCCTAGAAAGCAGAAAAAATAAATGAAGTCTTCCTTAAAATGACAAGTAATTTCTTTCTAAAACAAAGAGCAAGTGTTACTACAAGTAACAAGTACAATGGAGATAAGTTAGAAGCCTTTCCATTAAAATCAGGGGTGAAGCAAGGATATCCATTATTACCGTTTCTATTCAATATTGTACTACAGATACAAGTTATGGTTATATTGCAAGAAAAAGAAATTGAAAGACTAAGCATAGAAAGAGAAGAAACAGAACTATCATTTTTGCAAATGATATGAAGTTTGTAAGCCGTGGAAATGTAGGAACTGCTAATGGTCAAGTTTGTTCATGTGGGAAAATATATTTCTCAGTGGTTGGTTTTAGCAGAATTTTCTGTATTGGCAGGCAATCTCTCCAAGATGACAGAGGTTTCTTTTAAGATGGAATCATTCTTGTCCATCTTGTTGTCACCAAAAAAGGAAAGTAAAGAGCAAACCCCATGGTTCCATTTTCTTGGTCAGGGGTTGTCTTATTTGGGAAGAATATGTTTCCCCAAAATTCATAGTAGTCAGATTTATCCACCTCTTCCACACCTCCCATATTTGACAATGAGCTCCTTGAGAACAGTTGCTATTTTTTCTTTTTTCTTTCTTCCTTCCTTCATTCCTTCTTCCATTCCTTCCTTCCTTTCTTTCTTCATTTGTTCCTTTCTCACTTCTTTCTTTCTTTCTTTTTTTCTTCCCTTCTTTTTGTATCCTTAATGCTTAGTATAGTGCCAGGCACATAGCAGATGCGTAATAAATGCTTGTTGATTATTGCCGGTATGACTAATTTCTGGGCCCCAGTTTCCTCATTTGTACAATGACAGGATTGGACTAGATGGTCTCTTACATTCTTACTAGATCTAACATCCTATGACTTACAAAAGGTCCAAACATATAAAGAGTCACCTTTGCCCTTCCAATCTGGTTCCAATGTACCTTTTCAAGCATACCACATACAGTCCAATCAAACTTCCTTTCTCACTGTTCCTTATATACAAGTGTAATAGATACTGAAAAATGGTAACAGATTCCACTTCCCTCACAGACTGGAGGAATAGCCAGGAACCTCATGATTTTGAGTTTCTGCTCATGTCCCTGACCAAAGAAATATCTCATGGTTTGGGGATAGCAGTGAGACTTGGAAAGACTTGTTGAAAAAGAGTTTGGAACAAGAGAGAAGAAAGGTAAAGATGGTTTTCTTTTCCTTGCTCAATAGTGGTGACAGCAACAGCCATCCAGGACAAAAATGTAGCGGGGACCATTTTAATAGCAGTGGTGCCAAGAGCAGCAGATGAGACAAGGGTTCCCCTCCCAGGCCCACAGGGATAAGAAATGAAAACAATGGGGGTGACTAGAGAAGTATCATTACCTCTCTTTATCGTTGCAGCTGGCTTATGTGGTTGATCTCTAGCAAAAGCAGATGGGTTGCGGGCAGTGCAAAGAGACTCAACTGTCTTTGTGCTCCTCCTCTTTGGTTTGGCTGACTGGCGCCTGTTTCCGAATTTGTTTCTTTAGTCAGCCATAATTTGGTATTTCTATTGGCCTAGTTTTATTTCTCCTAAACATCTGCAGTCAGCATAGATACCGATATTTATTTTCTTGTGTCAATTTGTGAATGGTATGCTTATGCGGTGGGACAGCTCTGATAGTTGTAGACATAATGAAGGAAATTGACTAGGATGTTTTCTTCCTAGCCCGGGCATGTTGTTAGGGAACCTCTAACTAGGGGCATATTTTACTAGACATTTATCTGGTATATTGTTACTATGTTATAAATTCCCCAATACAGAACATTCAAAGAGAAGTTAGTCCCTAAAACTAAAGAGCGTAAGTTTCATCGTTGACTCACTGGTGGCCTTGGGAACAAGGAGCCAGAAGAATAAGAACACTGGTTTTGATTTTCAGTTTCCCTTTTCACCATGACCTCCTAACTGTGCCATGCAATGATTTCTGGTGTTATACATGGGACTCCATCTCCTGTCTCTATCCCTTTGTACTGGATTTCCCCCCCCTGCCTAGAAGGTACTCCTTTCTCATCTTCACACCTTCAAAGTTCATTTTCCTTAAAGTCTCAGCTTAAGCACTACATGAAACTTTTCCTGATTTCCTACTGCTATTGCCCTCCCCCCGGATTACTTTGTATGTCTGTAGTGTATATATTTCTATATGCACATATTGTCTCCCCAGCTAGCTTTTAAGCTCCTCAAGTAGAGACTTTCACTTTTGCCTCTGTAGTCTTAGCACCTAGCAGAATGCCCACTGCTTAGTAGGTTTTATAAATGCTTGTTGATTAATTGATCTCACTAATTTATGATTCATTTGGATCAGCTGGCAATCTCTTTTAAAAAAGAAACCAAACCAAAATCCTCTGAGAGCATTAAAAGCTACCAGTTATTCATCCCTGGCCTTTTCTATAAAACCTAGCTAATTTCGAGGGACAGAATGGAGTTTGAGGAAGGTGGCAGCTATTGAGGAGGAAGAATGAGAGTTTTGAAGCATGGATGTTAAGAGTAAGGAAGTGGTGGGGGGGGGGGGTGTAAAACTCATGAATAAGGCAGCATAATAAGAGCTAGCATTTATATGGTGCTTTCAGGTTTACAAAGAGCTTTACATATATTATTTAATTTGATTGCCACAATAATCATGTGAGGTAGGTGTGATTATTATCCCCATTTTACAGATAAAGAAACTGAAGCTGGGAGAATTAAAGGACTTGCCCAGGGTGACTCAGTAATTGTCTGAGGAAGGATCTGAACTCATCTCCCTGACTCAAAGTTTGCTACTCTGTACTATACCACTTAGTTGCCTTAGGACCAAGACTTTGGGAAAAGGTGGGCCAAAAGAGAGATTGCTAAAAACAAACTTAGTTTATTTGACAATTTTGCTTTGGTCAGCCCTGTCTCAGAAAAGTAAGAGGAAACACTTTTCCTCCTCATCTTTCCCTCTGTTTCCAGGATTGGAACTCAGACTACTTACTCCTCCTCCTCCTCCTAGGTCACAGCTCTCTCTTATTTTTATCAAATAGCCACCATTTTGAATACTATTAATATAGGAAAATAAAGCTGATTGGCTCAGCAGACAAACTATTGAAAGGTATGTTACTCCAAAATGGGGGGTTACAAGTAATAGGGTCAGTCAAAAGACCTTAATTCCTACTCCCTTAGTTGAACTGTTCTAGATAAACAACTTTGGACCAACTGTTTGATTTCTCCCACCTTGAGTTTCCTAATGTACAAAATGGGGTGATATACTTGCCAATTCTTTGAATGCAAGGATGTTTGAAAAGTTGGGAGTTGTGGTTTGTCTTGCCACCCTTTAAAAGGGCTAAGAAAACCTGTAATTGAGATTATATGCTTGGGAAAGATCATGTGTGTAAACTAACTGATTCTTATGTGTGAATGTTAGATAGGAATTTTTGTAAGCAGTGGGATTATAATTGGATTTTACTCTATATTTGGAAAATTTGGCCTTTAACTCCTAAGCAGAACCAGCTTTTCAGACTGGTAGCTGATGGATTATGTTGTATTCTTTTTCTCATCTCCTATAATCATTAAATTACATATTCATATTTCCAAAGCTCCAGGCAAAAGCTTAAAAGAAAAACCCCAGATCCATTAATGAATAGTGAATGGCAAGCAGGAAGGAAATGATCTATTTCTAAGTCATAAGAATGAAAGATTTAATTCACCTCTAATTGACCTCAGATTACCATTTTTTGGTTTGTTTTTTTTACTGCAGAACAAGTATGATACTCTTACGATTATCTCCTAGGATTTATCCTGATGCATTCCCTAAAATATTCACAAAGCAAAAGTAAATGTGGAAAGCAAAAGTTATGAAATATACGTGTATATTCAAGTGCAAGAAAATATAAGCAGCAGAAAAAAAAGTCGAGGTTTTTTTTTTATCATATGCCTATAAATAAAGAAGTTTTGGTCTAATGGATCACATTTCTCAGAATTCTCAGATTGGAAGTTACAGAATCTCAAAGTTGGAAATGATCTTAGAAGTTGTCTAGTCCAACCTGTTTTCCAGCCTTTGAGCAACATGTTCCCTTATCTTCAAAGGTCTGTTGGACATTGCCAACTGGATGTCCCATATGCATCGGAAGCTCAACATGTTCAAAACAACTTGTTATCTTTCCCTGAAACACAATCCCTCCTAAACAACTTTCCTCTTTCTATTGAGAACACCACCAGAATCTCCTGGGTCATCCAGTTTTTCAGATTCATATCTTCCCTCTCTCTCAACCACCCTATCCAATCAATTGCCAAGTATTATTGTTTCTACCTCCACATCACTTGTGTCACTTACCTAGATCATTTCAATAACCTCCTAATTGGTCTTTCTGATTCCCCTTTTTCTTCTCCAATCTGTCTTCCCCATAGCTACTATGTTGATATTCTTAAAGTAAATCTGATCATGTCACTCCTCCAGTCAAGAAACTCCACTAGCTACTTATTGCCTCTTAATTAAAATGCTAACTTCTCTGTTTTTCATTCAATGCCCTTCAATCTGACCTCACCACATATTGCCCTTCACATAACTCAGTCTTCCAGGTATTTGGTCTATCCTAACAACATTTTATCTCCTGTTGCTGTGCTTTGACATAATCTATCTCTCATGCTTGGAAAGACTAATTCCTCAACACTATCTCTAAGAATCTTGAGCATGCTTGAAGCCTCAGAGCCAAAGGGTCAACTTGTTATATGAATGTGAGGGAATACTATTGTGTAGTAAGAAATAATCAAGGGGATGGCTTCAGAATAACCTGAAAAGATTTGTATGAACTTATGCAAAATGAAATGAGCATAACCAGGAGAATTATTTATATGATTAACCATAATCAACTCTGAAAGACTTGGGAACTCTGATCAATACAATGACCAACCACAATTCCAGAGGGCTCATGATGAAACATGCTAAGTGATGGATTCAGACTAAAGATAAAATAATATGGTTTACTAATGCATTGTTGGTGGAATTGTGAAGTGATCCAACCATTCTGCAGAGCAATTTGAAACTATGTCCAAAGGGCTATAAAACTGTGCATACCCTTTGACCCAGCAATGCCACTATTAGGTCTATATACCAAAGAGATCATAAAAAAGGCAAAAGGGCCCACATGTACAAAAATATTTATAACAGCTTTTTTCTGTGGTGGCAAAGAATTGGAAATTGAGGGGCTGTCCAACATGGGATAGCTGAATAAGTTGTGCTATATGAATGTAACAGAATACTATTGTTCCATAAGAAATGAGTAGGCAGATTTCAGAAAAACCTGGAAAGACTTACATGGACTAATGCTGAGTGAAGTGAGCAGAACCATGAGAACATTGTACATAGTAACAGCAACATTGTGTGATGACCAAGTTTGAAAGACTTAGCTTTTCTCACCAATGCAAGGACCCAAGACAACTCCAAAGGACTCATAATGGAAAATGCTATCCACATCCAGAGAAAGAACTATGGAAGGTGAATGCAGATCAAAACATACTATTTTCTCTTTTTCTGTTGTTTTTTGTTTTTTCTTTCTTGTGGTTTTTCCCTTTTGTTCCAATTCTTCTTTCATAACATAACTAATATGGAAATATGTGTAATATAGTTGTATATGTATAGCCTATATCAGATTGCAGACCATCTTGGGGAGGGGAGAGGGGAAAAAGGGGGAAAATTTCAAACTCAAAATCTTATAAAAATAAAATTAAATGTTGAAAATTAAAAATAAATACAATTTTTTTAAAAAGAATATTTTTCCACTTTTCTCCCCTCCTCTTTTTTTGGATATGATTAATGCGTTCATTTATTTTGCATGATTACACATATTTGTTTTTCTTGCCCTCTCAATGGGTGGGGGAGGGGAAAGGAAGGAGAAGAGAAAGAATTTTGAATTGAAAATAAAATGACATTTAAAAAAATAAAGGGGCACCTCCTATACAAGTTTTTTTTTCCCCTGATGCCTCCAATTCTTAGGGCCAAACTCCTAACCCTAAAATACTTTGCATATATTTTGCAATTATTTACCTGTGTACATGCTGACTTCCCTCAATGGGAATGTAAGTTCTTTGAGGGTAGAGACTGTTTAACTTTTGTCTTTGTATCATTTTTTTGTCTTTTTCATTTTTTTCTTCGCTGACCAAATTCCATTGCAATAACTTTTACATGGCTGAATACTTACATATTGATATCAGTGACATTACTAAGTTTTAAAGTGACATTACATTTACTAAGAGAATGGAAGCTTGTATGAGAGGTATAGATACTGCATCTATAAATGAATATTAGGGCTTAGGAATTTGTCAAGAGAATATCTTGAGAAGTCATTCATGTTGATTTTTTTTAAATGTTGCTTTATTTACTGGGAGCAACTAGATGGTTCAGTGGATAGAATACTGGGCCTTAAGTCAGGAAGACCTGAGTTCAAATCTGGCCTCCAACACTTACTAGCTATGTGACTCTGGGCAAATCACTTAACCGCTGCCTCAGTTCCTCTTCTGTAAAAATGATGAACTAATAGCACCTATCTCCCAGGATTGTTGTGAGGACCTAATAAGATAATATTTGTTATTCACTTAGTGTTGTACCTGGCACAAAAAAGGTGCTATGTAAATTAGCTATTATTATTACGACTTTTGAGTGGGTCTAGATGACTTTACTTATTGTGATATGAGTTTGAATAGCTTATCGAGGATTCTTATGGATTACAGATACATGAATCCGAGATTTGCTGAATGCCCTCAAAGCCCTACATAACCAATTCCAAGTGCTTAATCCCCATATAGGTGCCCCATATCTCACTGGATAAATTTCTGAGTTTGTTCGAGTTCTTGACAAGCTAGTGTACTTATTCTCCTGAGGAGTCTGGCCTCCATGAAATGTCCCATGTGTTGCTGGGGTCCATTGGGGAAATTTTAGCTACCCTATGTGTTTCAGAGACCCAGTGAAAATGTTTGGCTCTCCAGTTGGAAGGTCCTTTGTGTTTTCCACGGATTGGTGGAGAAATCTGGGGTGCTTCAGGTTGTTGCAAGAGTTCAGTTGAATTTTCATCCAGAACAGTTTGAGTTCTCATCTGAAGGTAAAGGGATGACTTCTAATCAACATCAGGTCCCCTATCTCTATTGAGATCTATGTGGGAACAAGACCTTTTCTCTCAGTAGTGAGACACAATTTTTTTTCTTTTCTTTATTGTCTTAAGGTTAGGGTCCAGGGGTGGGGAACCTGTGGCCTCAAAGCCACATATGGTCCTCTAGGGCCTCAAGTGTGGCCCTTTGACTGAATCCAAATTCCCTTGTTCTGTGAAGTTTGGATTCAGTCAAAGGGAAGTACTTGAGGATCTAGAGGGCTACTTGTGGCCTCAAGGCTGCAGGTTCCCCACCCCTGGGGAAGACTTTTGTAAGCACCAAAACAGGAAGTGACCTGGGAGAATTTTGTAAAATGTTTTCTGTTTTTTATCTTGTATAACCACATATTGGGGAGCAAGTCTAATCTCCAAGACTACCAACTATTGCCCCCTTGGACTCTTATAAAAGACTATTAATTTTCAGAATTATTTAAGTACTGTGCCACACACCCTTTGCTGATACTTTTTAGGCAAAACACAAGAAAAAGAGACTCAAAAGGATAATGCTCAAGTCCAAGAAAAGGAGTCTGCAAAATTTTTCTGGAAAAGGCTATATAGCAAATATTTTTCTTTTTGCAGGGTAAGAAGCAAAATTAAGATATTATACATATACTTATATCACAAGAGAGAAAACAAATTTCCACAAAATTTTTATTGACAAAATTCAAAATGTAATAATAATGATAAGTACAGTTTTTTTGTGTATGTGGTAATACAGATCTACTAATGAGAAAAATAAAATTCTTTTTGTGGAGATAACATTTTGCTCAACAGAGGTTCAAGATAAGTGTTTCTTATCATCAAAATCATTTGCAAATGTTCATCTATTAATACTGATCTGTGATGAGATTTTACATATTTCATCTTTGAAAATGTCTTCTCACACAGATAAGTGCTGCCAAATACTAACATAAATCCATGAACATGTTTTTAATTAAGCATATCTATTAATTGGAAGGCATTTGTAGAATTCTATTAGATTCTTCTCATGATATTTGCCTTTTAGCATATCATTACATTGCAGAATAATCACTTCCAATTAAAGGTTAGGTGGGAGCTCCTCAATTGCCCAGGTAAATGGATTTTGAAATATGGACACTTCTTTTGCATTTGAATTGAAGTCTGAAAGACACTGTTAGAACTGCAGTCTGAGTTCAGACAATATATGTACTACAAATTTGTGTGGAAATGCAGATCTTACTTCTTGTTTTAATTTTTAACACAGGAAATGTATAAAGCAGCTTGACATTACTTTGTGATTCAAGCAATGCCAGTTGTCAAATTGACTTTGCTACAGTGTGTTTTACAAAACTAAGTATAGTTTTGTCTTGTAATTTTAGGTTGAATTCTGTAAGAATTATTATCAAGTCTGCACCAAAAGCTATTTTTCAAAGTTTTTCAGTGTTCAGTAAAAGTGGTTGAGGGAGGTTCTTCTTAGCCACAAAACTCTCAAGCACTGCCCTGAGATAAAAAAAAAAAATCATAGCATCTTTTTACCATCCTTTTGTTGTTTCGACAAGATGGGTATACACTGGAAGTAAAAAAAATAAAATAAAATAAAATGTTACATTACGGCAATACTCATTACATTAAAAAGGCCACTGCATTACTGTGTAGTAATAGTAACTGCATTACTATGATTTGTACTGTGCTGAGCAGCAGTGTGAAACCATGAGAGCACCACATATGTTCTCTGTCACAACTACTTGACTCTGCCATTGTAGTAAAAAAGCAACCATAGACAAGACGTAAACAAATGAACATGGCTTTGTTCTATTAAAATTTTATTTTAAAATGTGAAAAACCATTTTTAGCTCACAAGTCACACAAAAACAGGTAGGCTAGATTTGACCTCTGGGCCATAGTTGGCCAAGCCCTGCACTAGAGACCCATTCAGAATTTTACAGTAGACAAAAATCTGCCCAAATTCCTGCAATTGATTTGCTGAACACAACAAATATTTTAGTGGGGGTGTGGTGGGGTGTGTGTAACAGGGAAAAGTTGGGCAGGATCAATTGATTTCTCCCTCTTCCCCTCTCCTTGGCTTGGTGCTGAAACCACAGAAAGGACAAATAACTGAGATAACAAGGTTTTAATGTCTTAAACAAAGTGAAAATATATGTTGCTGTTACTCCATTAGGAAGTATGAAGTAGTTTCCCATAAATGAATTAGAATACAAATTGCCATTGACTAATTGAAGATTGGTCATACCCTGATGTCCTTGGAAATTGGCTAACCTGCCTCCAGGCTTAGGAGGCTGGCCAGCAGGCTGCCTCAGGACAGGTGAAATAACATAGATCAGAAATGAGGCTGCTCAAAATTTCCATACTGATCAGCAATGGGGCCAGGTCTGTGAGTGGTGACTGTATTTCCAGCCAGATAGTAAGACCCAGTCTCAAAAAACAAAATAAAACAAAATAAACCTAGCTTGCCAACTCTGAACACAATAGTCAAGAGAGCTTTCTGTAGTAACCAGGAAGAAACCAACAAGTGAAAGTAAACTGCTGTCTGTCTTTCACATTGGGCCTCTGTAAGAGAGTAGTTGGGGGAGAGGTTTCTCTCCTACCTTCCTATAATCTTACAACAGAACCATTTGCTCAGTAGAAGACACTCAGAGAATCAAAGTATAATCAATGGAAGCAGCTCATTGTGAAAGTGACTCTGGAAGCAAAGAAAACCAGCTATGGATGCAAGATAGAATTAGTATTGGCAGTCAGGATTCGAGCTGTGGTGATAAGCAGTCCCACTGAGCAACCTGCCCAGAAGAGATGCTATGCCTAGGGAGGAAGCAGTATGAGGAAACGACGAGAAGAACATCAGAGCTCTGCAGTGCAGGAAGCATGAGTTGCCTTGGTCACACATATCCCCTACATGTGTGCCTCACCACCCATGTACACTATGTATATGCTGACCCTTCCCACTTATGCTGTGTATATAAGATGAGAAAATGCACCTCCTTTCCTTCTATGTAAAGGTGGGGCATAATGGGTATGAAACACTGCATGTACTTTCAGACTCAGTGTGCTAAGTGTTGCTGATGGATTTTTCTCTTCTTCATTTTTTATTGTTTGTTACAAGAGATGGCTCTCTCAGGAGGGCAAGGAGAGAGAAATATTTGGAAATAAAGATGGCATAGAAATAAAATAAGTTAATAAAAAATTTTCCTCAACTCTTTTTTTATTGGTGATTTTTTAAAGTAATATTTTATTTTTCCCCAATTATTTGTTAAAGCAATTTTTAATATTTGGTGTTTTTTTTTTAATTTTGAGTTCCACATTCTAGCCCTCCCTTCCTCTTTCCCCTTCCTCTTCCCTGAGATGATAAAACAATCTGATATCAGTTATACATGTGCAGTCATGTAAAATATTTCTTTAAAGGAAGGCTATAGTTAGAAGAGATGGGATTGGGTTCAAGGAAATTAGCACAATATCATCTGCAAATAGGAGACCTGGAGAAACCTGCTTTCTATATAGAATCCCTTTTCATTATGGTTTCTGTACTGGAAAACTCTTCATGGCAGTGGCAAACACTGTTGGTGAGTATGTCTCCCTATTTTATGCCTTGGTAGGTATTAATATAGTCAACAAAAAAAACAATCCCTAAGGTTACATCTTTCAAGGATTTTTATCATATACACCAAGGGCACTTTGATGAAGGGGAGCCCTTAAAACAGTATTTGTTTATTGAATTGTATGCTTTTTTATAATCAACTAACAGTAAGTGGAGTGAGCACTGATATTCTTTGTTCACTTTAGGATTTAGTCCTCTGTGGAAAGAATATCATTTTTGAAAGCCTACCTGTTCTCTTCTACCTTCCCCAAGGAGAAAAACAGTCCATTCTGAAATGCCATAGAGGGACTGAAAAATCCAGGGGTACTAACCAGGGGTACTAACAAAAACCTGGGAGACCTAGGAAAAAACCAAGCAGAGTAGATTACTTTGCCCAAAAGTGTATCAAGGGATGGTACCTAGCTCTGGCACAAAGCTCTAATCTAAAGAAAGCTTAAGGTAAGTAAAGCAAAGAAGATACTAACCAGTATAAAAAATTATTGTGAATTAAGATGGTCCCAACCAAAAAAAAAACCCCACTGTAGATGGAGAAAGTAACTACTTAACAACTGCAAGCAGAGACCCAAAGGAAAAATAAGAGGATATACCATAGGGATGAAAGTAAGATATGAAAGACATAAAGATAAAAAATGAAATATAAAAAGCATTAGAAGAATTTGGTGGAGAATAGATAGAATGGAAAATGATAAACCTTGCCTTACAAACTTAATTAAAACTAGAATAAACCAATTAAAAATCAGTGACTCCACAAGACAGCAAAAAATATTAGGATAAAAGTTTTAAATGAAAAAATAAAAGTAAGCATAAACTAAAAAAACTGACCTGGGAAATAAGTGGAGAAAAAAATTAAAAATCATTGCAGTTCCTAAAAACCAAGATTATTTTTAAAAGCCTGAACATTATATTTCTGAAATATTTATTAACTTTCATTAAATTTAATTAATTAAAATTGCCCAGATCCATTACAACCAAAAGGCAAAATGAATATAGAATCCACCTATCACCTCCTGAAAGAGACTTAAAAGAAACCATTCTAGGAATTTCATAGGCAAAATCCAGAGCTTTTATAGCAAGGAAAAAGTGCTGCAAGTTTCCAGAAAGGAGTTCAAGTACCAGGGAAGATAGTGAGGATCACACAAGACCTGACAACTTCTACTATAAATAGAAGAGATCTTGGAATAGGGAAAAATAGACTTACAACCAAGAATAACTTACCTTACAAAGCTAAGTATAATCCTTAAGGGGGAAAAGTGAATATTTAATGGAACAGAAAATTTTCAAGCATCTATGATGAAAGCACTAGAACTGAGTAGGAACAGAAGGGTCCAGAGTAACCTAGAAAAGTGGTATGTGTGTATATATATATATATATATATATATATATATATATATATATTATATATATATATATATATATATATATAATTTAATTAGTCAGGTGTAAGAAATGACAAAAAAAAAAGAAAAAAAGGTGATTGCAGAGAATCCTTTGCAGCATGAACTGCTGTAGAGTGAAGAAAAAAAACTAGGAGAATAATTTATATGAGGACGATAACATTGTAAAGAAAAACAACTTTAAAAAACTTAAGAATTCTGATCAATGCAATGATCAGCCATGTCACAAAAGGACTTATGATAAAGCACGTTACCCATTTCCTGACAGAGGTGCTGGACCCAAGGTGCAGAAAAAGACATACTTTTTTTTTTTAACATGGCCATTTTGTGGATTAATTTTGTTTGAATATGCTTATTTCTTAAAAGGTTGGGGTTTTTTTCTTCCTTCTAACTTTTAATTGGCTGGGAGTAGAGGCAATAGTGATGAAAAAACGACCATTGAAACATTTTTTTCAAAATGCACAGACCAGAAGAAAGTTCAGAAGGAAGCACAGAAAAGCAGGACAGTTTTGAAAGTATTGTGTGAAATTTACATATACTCCTTTTCCAGAGAAAGAACTGATGGAGTCTGAAAGCAGATTGAAGCATACTTTTTCTTTATTTTCTTTATTTTTTA
The DNA here is from genome assembly GCA_028627135.1 of Pseudochirops cupreus. Classification (NCBI taxonomy): domain Eukaryota; kingdom Metazoa; phylum Chordata; class Mammalia; order Diprotodontia; family Pseudocheiridae; genus Pseudochirops; species Pseudochirops cupreus. The sequence goes on from CM053581.1 coordinate 71,578,407, forward strand.
TGGGGTTTTTTATCTGTGTTCTTTTTCATCACATGACTAACATAGAAATGTTTCACGTAGCTGCACCTGTATAACATATAAAATTACTAGGCGGGGAGGAGACTGAGGGAGAGAAAGAATTTGGAACTCAAAAAATTTTTTAAACAAATGTTAAAAAATTTTTACATGCAATTGGGCAAAATACAATATTAATTTTTTTTTAATTTTAAAAAGAAATTTACATATACTTTTAAAAAGGCAACACATTTGAAATGGAGAGGGTTTCATTTATAATCCTTTTGTGTTCTGTTAAATATATGGAAATACTGTTTCTTTGTGTTTAAATTCAGAATAAGAAATATTTTTCAAATAAAAGAATTCCTACCTTTTAAAGACTAACTCAAACACCATCTCCTTTGTAAAGTCTTCTTTGTCCATTTGCCCCAACACCCAGTTGGTAATGATCCTAGATATCACTCACAGTTTTACAGGCACTTCTCTTACATACCTATTATACATTTAGTTTAATTGTAATTATTTGTGTATGTGTCTTACGGTCCTTCTTGACTTCAATCTCCATAAGAATGGGTACCTTTTTTTTAATCTAAACTTTATAAATCTCCTCCTGCTTAGCACAATGCTCTCTGTACATAATAGAAAGTTGATGAGTGTCACTGAATTGAACTGAATTGGTAAATGTATGTCTATATCTCAAAGATGACCATTTTAAAAATCAACTAATTATTTGGGCACTGCTCTGTTGGGCAGTTCTTTAATCAACTTCTTATAGGCAAAAACTGTCTAAAAAGATTTTCATTCTATTTTTCAGTTTTCTCTTAGCTAATTTGGATTATTTTTCCAATTTGGATCCCTAGAGTCATAAAACAAGGACTCCTTTTTGCTTTTTTTCAGCACTTCAGTTTTTGCTTAAAATTTCCTACAGCCAGGGTCACATATTTCCCCCTAAGGTTAAGAAATTGTTGCTGATGAGGCCTATCAAATTCATCTGTAGTATCAACTTGAATTATTACCCTTCCTAGTAAGTTCAAGTTTTAATGTATTTTCAGATGGGGAAACATGGACAAGAATGACCCAGGATAAAAAATGTGCAGAGGTGGCAATCGGTATCAGTGGAGTTGCCATACCCCATGAATTCAATAAAGATTTCCAGAACAAATCTCTAGGAATTGGCTAGAATGTGCACTGTACCATTCATTTTGAATTCCATCTTAGGCTGGTGTAACACTGACTATATAATTGTCCATGAAGTGCTAGCTCATGGCTCATTCTATATTTACATTATTAAGCACTGACCTTTGTTTGGAGGCAAAATCTTCTCTATGAAAGTCTGAGGAAATGAGTTTTGGTTTAATAAGCAAACCTAGTTTCATAACAAACCAAGAATCTATAAACAAAGGATTTGGGGGGAAGTATAAACATAATAAGCTGCCAATAAATAGATCTTATCGACAGAGTCACCTATGTATAGTAATGACTTACATACAGAGGGCAAACAGTTACCAAAAGACATGGTAGCCAATATTAAAAGAAACTCTTCTGCAGTTTGAAATAGAGGACATTTTTCTCACAAAAATTCTCAATATTAATTCTACAAGGTCCTTGGAGCAAATAACACATCCAGCAGCAGGTGGTAGAGTACACTCTATACACTGTGTGTCAGAAACGTGAACGGCTTGTAATCCCCTGATGACTTGTCCTTCTGGAAAGAAATTTGATTTGATTAAAATTTAATTTGATTAAAGAAATTCATATGTATGCTAAAGTCAAGAATACTAAATCAAGGAAAGAAACATCACTCTTTCTTCTTAAATCCCACAGTGATTATGGGAGGAACACAACTATCTGTTGGGTTGTTAGAAGGTATTAGCGACTCTTGTGCTCACTACATACCCCAAAATACTATTCTAAGGTCAAGGTCTTGAGCCCTGTAGAAAGTATTGGACCTTGGTCTATTTCACCACCATAGATGTATCCTAGAGACAAAATTCCAGGGAGTCTTCAAAAATAAGAAGGTGCTGACATGACTAATAGAGGAAAAATCTAATATATGGGAATTCCCAAACCAATTATATCATAGGTCTAGTTTCTCGCCCATATTTCTGTTTTATACTAGTGAAAACTGAGGCTGATATATCTTCAGGACTTGCTAGTCATATAGCTAAGATATGTCCAAGGCATGGTTCAAATTCATTCCAAGTCCAATGTTCTATCCACTTTTGTTGTCTGCTTGTTTCAGTTGTGTCTGATTCATTGTGAACCCATTTGGGGTTGTCTTTGCAAAGATGCTAAGGTGGATTGCCATTTCCTTTTCTATCCCATTCTACAGATGAAGAACTGAGCCAAACAAGGTCAAGTGACTTGCCAGAGTCACACAGCTACTAAGTGTCTGAGGTCAGATTTGAACTCAGGAAGATGAGTCTTCCTGACTCCAGGGCCAGTACTCCATTCACTGTGCCACCTAGCTGACCCTTCCATAGTCTATACTCTATATAGTCTTAGTTGTTTCCCATTTCTCCTTCTTATACCTAACCATCAGGAACATCCCACTTGGTCTGACACTTTAGTATTCAAGTAACTATTTCACTACAGTGATCAGCAAATCACATATACCCATATGGCTATAGAATCCAGTCTTGTCAATTTAGGAGAAAACCTTCAGGATTTCTTTGATTTTAGACTGTTTTCTATTGTGTTGTCTTTGTTTTTACCTCCAGACCAAGCTCAGTTCCTACAAAAAACAAGAACACAAGTTCCATCTGTGCTTCAGATTTTTCATCTACAATGTGGCATACTTGATAGAGAACCAGACTTGAAACCAATAAGTCTTGGGTTCAAGTCCTTCCTCTCACAAATACTAGCTGCAAAATCACTTAACCTTGCAGTGTTCCAGGCCACTCTCTAGGGAGATAGATGAGGACATTGGTAGGGGGAAGTTCCTCACCTGGGAGCTCCCAATGCCAATTAAATCACAAGTCTAGTAGTATCAGTATTTATAATATAGCACTTTAGGATTGGAGCAGCAGGCAGGAGGGGGCAGAGCCAAGATGGTGGCATAGAAGCAGCAAGGTTTCACAGCTCCCACATAGCTACCTCAAATACCCATAAAATATGACTCTACACAAATTTTAGGGCTCCAAAACTCACATAAAAATACAGAAAAACACATCTCCCACTGAAGGTAGCTCGGCAAGAAAGGTTCAGCACAGCACACTGGGAACAGAAACCAGTCCAGGCTGAAACAGCTTGGTCTCGGGGTGGCCAGGATGAGCCACAGCTGGAGCTCCAGGAGAGTGGATCAGCAGTAGCTGTGGCAGTTTCCAGAATTATCAAGCCATAAGAAACAAGGACTAAGTGAAAGGTCAATGGATCTCAGCTAAATTTGGGGGAGAAAAGCAGGTCTGGCCGAACTGCCTCCAGGGCAAGGAAGCAGCAGAAGCAGTGGCCCTGCAGCCACTTTCATGTGGCTGCTTAAGAGCTCCTGGCCTGCAGACTGCAGGGGGGCCAGGAGATCATTCAGAGGCTAAGTGCTCTTGCATTGAGCAGCCTGGATCCGGATTGTGGTCTTGGGTGGTGGTCCTGGGGTGTGTTTTCAGTGAGCCAAAGCTGGTGGGGGCTGCAGCAGCCTCCCAATAACTCCAGCAGCTGCAAAAACCCCAGTGATTTGGGACAAGCTTTCTCCCCCACTCCCAAGCAGAGTTCCACAGAGCTAAAAATCAAGTACTTTCACTGGCAACATGAGCAGGCAAAGGAAGAAAAGTAAGAACAGCAACCAAACTCTAGAATCCTTTTTTTGGGGACAAAAAGGATCAAAGTATGGAACAGGAGGAAGACAACACAGTCAGAACTCCCACCAAATGCTTCCAAGCAACATGAAGACTGCCTAAAAGCCATAGATCAGCTTAAGAAGTATTTTGAAAACCAATTAAGAGAAGTGGAAGAAAAATGGGGAAGAGAAATGAGAATGATGCAAGAAAATCATGAAAAGAGAGTCAACAACTTGACTGAAGAAAATAACACCTTAAAAAACAGATTAACTCAAATGGCAAAAGAGGCCCAAAAAGCCAATGGGGAGAAGAATGACTTAAAAAGTTGAATTTGCCAGATGGAAAAAGAATCTCAAAAAGTCACTGAGGAGAATAATTCCTTCAGAATTGGAGTGGAGCAAATGGAAGCAAACGACTTTACGAGAAATCAAGATACTATTAAACAGATCCAAACAAATGAAAAAATAGAAGGCAATGTAAAATATCTCCTCGAAAAAACCAATGACCTGGGCAGAGCCAACGTGGTAGCGTAGAAGCAGCAAGGTACCACAGCTCCCAAATAGCCACCTCAAATACCCATAAAATATGACTCTAAACAAATTTTAGGGTTCTAAAACTCACACAAATACATCTCCTGCTGAAGGCAGCTCGGCTAGAAGGGACCATCTCAGCACTGGGAGACGAAACCAGCCCAGCCTGAAACCAAGGCATGGCCCTGGGGGTGGCGGGACAAGCCAAGCCAAGCTGCAGCTGTAGCTTCAGGAGAGTGGATCAGTGACAGCTGTGGCAGTTTCCAGAATTATCAAGCCATAAGAAACAAGGACTAAGTGACAGGTCAGTGGAACTCAGCTAAACTTGGGGAAGAAAAGCAGGTCTGGCCAAACTGCCTCCAGGGCAGGGAAGTGGCAGAAGCACAGCCCTGCAGCCACCTCCACATAGGTGCTTCAGAGCTCCCAGACTGCAGACTGCAGTGGGGCCAGGTGATCATTCAGAGGCCAAGTACTCTTGCACTGAGCAGCCTGGATCCAGATCATGGTCTTGGGTGGTGGTCCTGGGGTGTGTTTTCAGTGAGCCAAAGCTGGTGGAGGGTACAAAAAAATGGCAGCCTCCTAATAGCTCTGGCATCTGGGAAAACCCCAGCGATTTGGGACAGAACTTTCCCCTCTGGAAGCAGAGATCCACAGAGCTAAAAAAAAAATCATTGACTGGCCATCATGAGCAGGCAAAGGAATAAAAGTAAGAACAGCAGCCAAACTCTAGATTCCATCTTTGGGGATAAGAAGGATCAAAGCATGGAACAGGAGGAAGACAACACAGTCAGAACTCCCACACCAAAAGCTTCCAAGAAACATGAAGATTGCCTAAAAGCCATAGATCAGCTTAAGAAGGATTTTGAAAACCAAATAAGAGAAGTGGAAGAAAAATTGGGAAGAGAAATAAGAATGATGCAAGAAAATCATGAAAAGAGGGTCAACAACCTGACTGAAGAAAATAACACCTTAAAAAATAGATTAACTCAAATGGCAAAAGAGGCCCAAAAAGCCAATGAGGAGAAGAATGCCTTAAAAAGTCGCCTTTGCCAGATGGAAAAGAATCTCAAAAGCTTTCTGAAGAGAATAATTCCTTCAGAATTAGAGTGGAGCAAATGGAAGCAAATGACTTTATGAGGAATCAAGATACTATTAAACAGATCCA
>CM053581.1:71584365-71613021 GCA_028627135.1 Pseudochirops cupreus
TCTCATATAAAAGAGGCTAGGGATAATTGTTACAATGGAGGGGAAGAACAGGAAGGCAAAAGGGAAAGGGTCAACCTTACTCTCATTGAATTTGGCTTAGGGAAGGAATGACATAAACTCTAAACTGGATATCTTGCCACACAGGAGAGTAGGGGGGATGGGGATGAGAGGTGGGATGATGGAGAGGAGGGCAGGGTGGGGGGGAGGGTTGCTGGAAGTACACACTTCTATAAAGGGACAGGGACAGGGTAGAGAATAGAACAAGGTGGAGGGCAGGATAAGAAGGAGGGACATATAATCAGTCTCTCACAATATGTCCACTGTGGAGATGTTCTGCATAATTACACACATACAGACTATATTGAATTGCTTGTCCTTCCAGTAGGGGTGGGTGACGAGGGAAGAAGGGAAAGAATCTAGAATTTAAACTTCTATAATCAAATGTTAAAAATATATATGTATATATATATTATTGTTATTATTATTAACTACATCCAAATGGGAATTAAGATATACAGGCACTGGGGTAGGGAGACACATCCTGCCCTACTGGAAAGTCAGAGGGGCGATGGGGGAAGACATAGGAGATAGCAGATTTGGGGAGGGGCTATATAGTGGGATCACTATTTTGGGGTGGTGGGTAGGGGAAATATGGGGAGAAAATTAGTAACTCAAAATCTCGTGGAAATGAGTGATGTAAACAAGAAAATAAATAGATTAATTTTTTTTAAAAAAAAGATCGGAGAAGAATATATATTGGTATATATTGTCTCAGTTGGTCCTCACAAAAAGCTAGTGAGATAGGTGCTATTACTCTTCTCACTTCACAGATGAGGAAACTGTGGCTCAAAGGAATTACAATGACTCGTTGACCAGGCTCACATAGCTAAGCACTGCAGGCAGGATTTGAAGCAACACAGTATCCAGTATTTCAGTATTTCAAGCTGTAATTCCTCATGATGATCTCTAAGGTCCTTTGTGGCTATAAAATTGTGTGGTTATCCTCACCGTCTAACCTTCCTACTATCTTTTCTTTGTCAAAGGACTCTCTTCCACCCTTATTGGAATGTAAGCTCCCTGATGACAGGACATTGCATCCTGTTTCATCTTTGTAGCCCCAGTATGTAGATCAGTACCTCAGACAGCAGGTAGTTAATGAATGCCTGTTGACTTAAATTGAATCACCTACTGCCTTATTTCCTACCAGTTTCTGACCGATTACAGGTAAAACTTAGAAAATCCTTACACAAGCATAGGAAATATACAAGAAAAACATATAATCTAAGGGCAAGGGTACAAATCATATCCCCTAAGTCTGACTTATCATGTAACAAAAGTATGTGTAACCCACAGATGTCACCCTGCAAAGAAATATGAATGACTCATACTCATTCCTCACACCCTCCTCTACAAGCAAAGGATCCTCCCAGACCAAGCCTGCCTCCACCTCCCACTGGGGCTGGATAGAAGCAAGACTTAGCTTTTAGAACCACCTCCTCTCTCTCTCTCCCCCCCCCTCAGGCAAAAGGCCTAAGAGATAAGATCTCCTCTCTTATCCTATCCCTTGGGACTAGGGAAATTTTTCTGTCTTCCAGAGAGAATGAACACTTTTTCATTTCACTCAAACCTCTCCATCTCATTGATTCCTCTCAGTCATCTTCACAGCATCATTACTCACTTTGTCCCCCAAGACTCTGTCTTTTGCTTCCTCTTCTTTCACAGTTTTTTCATAAGTGTGCTAACTGGATATATTAAAAAATTCATTTTATCCAATCTCAAAGTAGGCCTTTTATTCTTCCCTAATTGGGTAGGTAGGTGGCACAATGAGTAGAGTGTTGGACCCGAAGTCAGGAAGATTTGCCTTTCAGATTTCAAATCTGACCATAGACATGTACTAGCTGTGTGACCCTGAGCAAGTTACTTCACCCTGTTTGCTTCAGTTTCCTCATCTGTAAAATGAACTAGACAAGGAAATGACAAACCACTCCAGTATCTTTGCCAAGAAAACCCCAAATGGGGTCATGAAGATTTAGACATGACTAAAAATGACTGAATGACAACAACAAATTGATTTTTGGTCTTATTCCCCACAGCAACTATTTTAAACCTTCTCTTCCTTCTTCACATCTCCCATATTTCCTCCTAACCCCTCTCTCAGTTAACGAATTTTTATCTTACTTTACTAGTAAAATTGAAACTATTCAACAGGAGTTCCCTCTTTCCCCATTCTCATTATCTCAAAACCCCTTAACATCATCTCCTACTCTCTCCTCTTTTCCTCCAGGTCAGAACCCTTCTCATTGCCAAGGCCCCTTCCTCTATATGTACATTAGATCCCATCCCTCCTATTTCCTCCATCAGATTGCAACCTCAATCCTCCTCCTATTCTCTCAAATTTTCATCCTTCTCTACTGCCTTCCTATAAGTTCTAGTTCCTATATCATTAATCAATATTCATTATGTTCTTTTCTAGTGGTTCCATGTGGTAGGGGTATGCGCTAACTGCTACATGAGTCATAAGAGGACAAAGATGAGAAAGTGAGGTTGAATAAATGCACCACCTGCTACTGTAAAAATGAATCGAAGAAAACATTCTACTGGTGGTAGGGGATAGTTATTTCATATAAGAAGGATAACTGCTTTCATCTCAAAAGTTAAACTCAATCAGCTAGTAATGATTTGGTGTCAGCTATATGTCAGAACTAGTGGGGGATACAAAAAGAAGAGAATACTCCGCTCTTCCCTCAAGCAGCTTACGGTCTAGTTGGGAAGACAAAACTTAAAAACAAGAAGTAGCTAAAGAATGATTTCACATTTATGAGGTCATATGACTTCTAGAGTCTGCCCTGATAAATTCAGAAAAGGACAAAATTAATAAAAGCTAACGTCAGGGAAGGCTTCATGAAAAAAGGAGAAAACAAAAAAATAAAAACAAAAAAAAGAAGTGTCAAAATATTTTTGAAATGATGAGTCAAATAAAAACGGGGTGGACACTTGAACTGAATCCTAAAAAACTGATTAGGCAGCTAGAAGGGAAGCGGATGTTCTTGCAAAAGAAACTACATGAGAACTATAGAGTCTGAATGCCGATTGAAACAAACTACTTGTTCTCTCTTTTTTTGTGTTTTGTTTTATTTCATTCCTTCTTTCTCCTTGTTCATTCCATTGGGTATAACTCTTCTTTACAACTTTACTAATGTTTAATGCAAAGGTATTTGTAGAACCTGTATCAGATTGCATGCTGCCATGGGGGCAGGGGAGGAGAGGGACGGGGAGAAAATTTGGAACTCAAGAGATTATGGAATTGAATGTTGTAAACTAAAAGTAAATAAATGTATTTTTAAAAAAGAAACATGAACAAAAAAGTCACATGTCTTGTCTCTATTCCTAATTCTTTATTGTTATGGTTTTCACCCAAATTTTTCTGTTCTACTAGTTCAGAATACGTACAGAAGTAAAATATTTCAAATGCTTACATGCATTTGTAATTTTGTCAAATTTGTGTTGAAAAATTGTTGTGCTGGAAGCTAGGGTATTTTCATTGGCAGCCAGGCAGCAGTGGCCAATGCTGGACAGTCAGGGAGACCTGATTTCCAATTCTGCTTTACATTCTCAGTAACTGTAAGCCTGGGCTGCCTGCCTCTGTTTCTTCATATGTAAAATGGGGATAATACTATCTACCTCCCATAGTTTTGAGGATAAAGTGAGATAATAATAATAATACATGTAAAGTGCTTTGTAAACCTTAAAGTGCTATATAAATGTTAGCTATTGTTGCGATTATTATTATAGTCCAGACATCCCTTTTCTTTAAAAGAGATAAGCTGGGGTCAAAAATTCAATTTTGGAAGCAAAACTTGCCACTGATAACTCATTATTTTGATTAACTACATACAAACGTTATCTGACTCAGTGCTTATTTTATTTATAATTGTCTCATATGCTTATGATTCCGCAGTGTTTTGATCTCAAATACTGGAATTAGCTTTGAAATGCTAATCATGAAACTGAAACTTACATCTTTATCACTACTGTCTTCTGTACCTATTACTAAGAAAATAGCAGTGAGGTAAGAATAGTTGTGTATCAGGAGCAGAATGTCATTTTGGTACTTTAGTAAAGCACAGCTCTTTGTGCTGAAATACTTGGGCAATGGATAGAGTGCCAGAGTTCAAATCTGACCTCAGACACTAACTAGCTTTGGGGCCCTGGGCAAGTCACTTGCTATTGCTTGCCTCAGTTTCCTCATCTGTAAAATGAGCTGGAGAAGGAAATGGCAAACCACTCCAGTATGTTTGCCAAAACTCCAAATGGAGTCATGAAGAATCTGACTGAACAACAACAAACTATTTACAAAGTTAATACAGAGCAATTTGGGGGTAGGATTCTCCCTAAGAACTGGAGAAATAAGGATAGGTCTCGTGATTATGGGGGGAGGTGACACTTGAGAGAGTTAGGGGTTCCAAGAGGTAGAGGCAAGGAAGGAGTTGAGGACAGAGTACACAAATGCACGGAGGTTGAAGGTGGCATGTTATAGATAGGAACAAATAAACAAGCCAGTTTGACTAGAATACTGTGTCTGTATTGGGAAGTAAAGTGAAATTAACTTAGAAAGATAGATCAGAACCACTGTGAAAGACTTTAAATGCCAAACATAGGACTCGATATTTTATCCTAGAGGTAATAGGGAGCTACAGAAGTTTCTTAAACAAAGAGTAGCATTGTCAGACCTAATCTTTAGGATTATAAATTTAGCAACTCGGTTGAACGGATTAGGCAAGATCATTTAGGAGGCTATTGATAGTTCAGATGAGAGGTGATGGGGAGTTAAGGTTAGGAAATTCCAACAACACTTGTTCACACCGCCTAAAGGAGTAGAGACAAAAACTTTTCTTTATATTTTCTTTTCACTAGACCCATCAAAACCTAAAAGAAGTTACCTTTACAGGGTACGATGGAGCACCTCTCCTTTTCATAGGCTTTATAATTTGGGAACGGATCACTCAGAAAGTGAGCACTAAAAGTTTCACAGTCTTTACAAGCTATGAATGCAACCACTCCAAGTGTGAAAGGGGTAAAAACATTAACATCTCAGGGTCTCTGTTAACAAGAGAGTTCAATTGATCAAGGATTCAATGATCAATTCCCTACTACAAATAAAACTATGTTCACTTTAGTGGTCACTCTCTTTTTTTTTAATTCAATTTTACATAATGTTCAGATCAGAATTCTCTCTCTGCCACTTCCTCTCCCACCACTCACCCCAAGAAAAACAAAATCTCTGTTAACCATCATATACAGTCAAGCAAAACAAATCCCCATATCAGCCATACTCCCAAATAAATGAATGAATGAATAAAAATAAATTAAATAAGAATTAATATATTTGACAGAGACAGACAGATAGATAGACAGATGTCTCAATCTGCACTCTAAATCTATAACCTCTATACTTCATTGTGGAATGTCTGAAATTGTGGGTGGTCACTGTTTTTAGCTATAACTCATGAACTTAGCAAACAAAATGAATATCCACTGGGTGGGAATCCATCCTGATTTCACTAGAACACTTACTTAAAATATACTACCCAGAACATTATCCTTACTCCCTCCACAGATTTATCTATGCATGTGGTTAAAAAAATTATACACCCATATGTCTATACGTGTGTGTGTATAGCTGGTTAAAATAAGGGGAAATAAATCATGTGAGAAGTGAAGCAGAGACAGGCTGAACAGCTGATTCAAGGCTATCCAAACAATCAGTTGTATGCCCTCACAACTGAAATGCAAGTTTTGTGCTTTTGCCAGAATTCAGCTAATTTAGTCTTAGGTTTCCTATTAGAAAAAGAGGAAGAGAGAGAGAAACCGTGAATAAGTTATGAACTAAGTCAACATAAAAGATAACATACAAAATACCAACACAATAGTTTGTTCTAGAAGGCAAAATTTATTATTTACATATTCAATTCTCAAAGCTATACAGAATATTTTATGTCTGCAAACAATATATAAAATCAACATTCTATAAAAAACTATAAACTATTTAGTAAAGAACTAAAAATTTTGAAAAGCTGCAACCACCACCATTATTGTTTTTTAGAGCTGATTAAATATTGAACGCACATTTATGTACTTATGGAGATCTAACAAATGCACAGAAGTCACGAGGAGGGATGAAGAAAATTGACATCTTCAGCACCATCATGCACCTTAGTGATCATGCCCTGAACTGATTAGCAAAATCTTAATAAAATGGGCTGGTTTTAAGAAGATAAAATCAGAGCCCATTTTAACAGTCCTGCATATTTATGAAACAATAAAATGTTCCTCTTGAAGTCTAAGCTATACTACAATCATTACAACTTGAGTTTTTTTTCTTTTCAATTTGTTCATGTTATATTTGGTCCTTGGAAAACAATCTGCATATATCTGTAATGTACACTGTGACCATTAAGATAATTAGCAGAGGCTTTATGTACACTGGAGGAAAAAAAAATCAAACTTACAACACATGCATTTTTAAGAAATGAAGATACTCTCATGGATTATATGACCAATGGAAATAATGGATATAACCTCAACATTCAATTTGTTTGAATCTAATTCTCTTTAACAACCAAAGCTAAAGAAAAACATACATCCCTCCTCCAGCAAACCTGAGAACATTAAAAATAATCTTCATTGACTCTGTAGAACATTAACAAGGAACAAGCTTTTATTCTTTTTCTCACCTCTGTACATCTTATCAGCTTTGCTCCAAGTCACCTCCAATTAGGCGTACAGCAAGACTGGCATGTTTATAGGGCAGACATCTTCTCATTTAAGGCAAATATCTGTGTTGCATGTACACAAAAAGCTTAAACTATTGAGAAACTGCTAGCAAGAACCTGTATAAAACTGAAAACCAAACTAAAGTATAATTTTAATAAAATATTAATCAGAACTGTGATATTAGCTAGATATTATCAATGTTTTATGCATAAATGAATATTTATAGAACTTTTCTCAAAATATCTATATCAGAAATATTCTAGATCTTGTAATTTAGAAAATAATGTTAGAAAATTAAACATCCTAAAATTGCAATAAGGCTCTCTGTTGTAAGGCTCCCCTTGATATAAGGCTACTTTGACTTGGTTTCTAAAAATAGCAAAAGTATGTGCTAAACATAAAACATATGCACTCACCTAAATTAAAGGAAAAAGATGATGAGTTTAATTATCAAAATTAAATTATATTCAAAGCAAATTAAGAATATGTCAAATATGAATTTCTCAATGTTATATTTTAAGATAACAAACTAAAATTATAGCAATGTAAAAGTTTTTGGATATACAAGGGAGTAGTAACCCTCATTGTATCACAAATGTACCTTTACATAACCTGGCATCCGTTTGCATTTTTTTAAAAAAAAATCTGTATTCTTCAATCTTTATAAAACTAAATACTTTCTCAGTGGGGTCAAAAGTATTCTAAATTCTTCTTTGGAGCGAGTCAATATATAGCTAGGTTGACAAAATGAAAGCTCAATAACCACCCACACCCTCAGGAAATCTGATGTATTTGTTCATTAAACTTCAGTTTGGGACACTTAATTCCTAAATATAGCTTGCTCAAATTATTTTCCTGATTTCAACTTCTATTCCTTTTCGTGTTTTTTAAGCAAATAAACAACATAAATGTTGACACAATTACAAATTCCACTTCGGCTGAAAACTCTGAGGACAATAAATCCTACTCATTTTCACAAACTCTTTCCCTTAAAATGAAAATAAATTACACCAATGACATTTAAATACAATCTGCAGACTAAAGGCATGGTATTCTTTTAAAATGTTTGACACTGAACTCACTTGTTTTTGCTAACACAATATCAAAATAATCCTCAAGGGAGATGCAGCTAGTTATTTTCATCTACTAATTCAATTCTTTAAAAATTGGGATAGGGATTATGACTGGAGATACTTTTTCAGCAACTTACAGTCTTAGGCAGTTGCATGAGCACTGAGGCTCGCCCAGAATCCCACAACAGGCAGGATATGAACCAGTTTTGCCTGCCTTCAAGACTGACTCTCTATCCTCTATGTTATTCTGCTTCTCAGACAACTTGGAAAAGTTAAATAAATGGAAAATGATAAGAGATTTTCTTTAAAAATCACTACATAAAATAAAAACTAAAAGATACTGAATTATGAAGTATTATTAGAGTGATTGTGATGGGGGGCCAAGGGGTCAGAGAGTCCAGGAACCCCAATAACCAGAGTCCCTGGGAAGCACTCTGGAATGAATTCATGGACTCAAGCATTCTCTAAGTCAAGGTGGCAAAGATTTATTGTTACACTATACAGTGGGCAAGAGTTCTTAGGGAATCTGCAACCTTTGAGGCGGTATATTATAATTTATATAAGATAACTATAGTAAAAACAGTGCCATATATGCTAAGTAGGTAAATCAGGGAGGGATTAGGGAGTGGTTAAGGAGTGATCAGTTCTTAAAGGAACGTGTACTTTTAATATCTACTACACAGGCGTATTGTCCAGAATTCACCAGGAAATAGCCTGAGGGGGTGCTGCATGGAGGTGTGGTTTTAGCATTGAAATGTCACTAAGTCAGCTAGAGGGTCAGAGCTGACTAAGCTGCCACCCATCAGTGTTGTGTTTGACAAGATGGATGTTAGGAGTATATGTATATCCCAAGCTAATGAGGGATTCCGGATGTATATAATGAGCTAGGGAGTATACATATGACTGAGTCTAGGATATATATGGTAGGTATGACCCAGTACACAGCAGCTTCAGCCAGTACACAGCTGGATCAAACTACTAAATTCTACAGGTGCAGCTGGCCACTGTAACAGGAAGAGAGATAAATATTTTGCTATGGCATGCTGCCCTTGAGCTAGAGAGAAAGTGCCTGAAACAGTGCTTTCAGGCTAGGGAGAAATGTGATTTTGGAACTGGATGTGATTTTACAAACTGGGGTTCAAGCATTGGCACTCAAGCACCCCATCAATTGAATATAAAGATTTCAGATCTGATCAGTTATAAAAATCCCCAATTCAATAAACTCAGCAACAATACTTATTTACAATATAAATAGTAAAAAAAAAAATGTAGACAAATACTTTCTTAATGTTGCTGTAGGAAAACTTAAGAAGACTTAGGTTCCCTCTACATATGTGACACTTCCCAAAGAAATAGTTGGGCTGCCACTCTATAAAGTGAAAAATCAGAAATTAGATCACTCCCCCACTTAGGGTACTCTTGGAAGCCTTGAAAGCCATAGGCAAAGCTACTCTCCCAGTAGATCCCTCCAGATGTATCAGCCAAGAAAACAACCCCTTAGATCACAGTATGGTTGGGATATGGTGCCAACAAGGGTTATATGGAAAGTGCTGTAAGAAATCTCTAAGGAAGGCCGAATTCACTTAAAATGGGTATAAGTCTACATTTGCCCATTAGTCACCCAGCTGGTAAAGGGAGGTTTGCATGTGCAAAGTAGAAAAATCCTAATTTTGCCTTCTCTCTGGGTCCAAATGTCACTTAAGGAGCCATTCCACATGAATAACAAAGGGATCTCCTTACTTTGCATAGCTGTGACACCAGTGGCTAACAAAAGCTAGTGACCCATCTTTACACAGCCACAAGCTAATATCTCCTAGGCATACAGTGACTTGCTCTGACTCTGTGACTAACTGAAGTAGCAACTTAGCTTTTAGCATAAACTATTTAACATGACCAAGAAAAACACTCCTTGGAGGTATTAAGTTGCACCAACACCACCAACCCAGTCATTTCTTTTTCCAAATAATTCTCATGTTCTTCCCAGAAAGACAATGATTTCCACATCTGGAATGCTTTTTAAAAAAATGCTCATGAAAGACCTAAACAAATGCTATAATACTGGGAAAATGTATTTCTATATTACTTATTAAATTTAAATGTTGGAGTAATTTTTGGTCAAATATCCAAAGTACCAGTAATTCACTTACTCATTCATTCACCTCATTAAGTGACCATTGTTCAATACATAATAATTTGGAACCCATGTATTCACAAAAACATAAATCATTGTCATCAGTTGGCATAACATATTGCTTATGTTGAGTTCACGGTCCCAATACTGCACAACTCCCCATGGAAGCTTTTTTCTCCTTCTACTTAGTAAATGGGTGACATTATGAATGTGGTGTCAGAACCTGCAGAGAATAACCCCATTAATTTTGATTTCACATTTGCATTTGTTGAAGATTATTCACATTTAGCTGGCACATTCATTTATTGGATTTATTTTAAATATACCCATTAAGCAAAGGCCTCTAGGGCACATGTGCAAAAATATAAGAATTCAGTCAAATACCACACTAATGATATTGCTCATTAAAAAATACCACAGCAAGGCTCTCTCCATTAGAGTTTATCAAGTTTGAAAAACACATCTCGTAGGTATTCTTCTAAACTCTAGATTCAGCTTAGTTTCCATTTCCTAGAGAAATTTTGATAAGATTATGTTCACTGCAGTTCACTAAATTTAAAATTCCAGGATTAACATGGAGTAAAACAAAAAACAAAAGCAAACTTATCTATCTGAGATAGAGTTTCATTGACGGAGAGAACTTGGTGATGAAGGTCCCCCTACCAAAGGTAAACCAAATCAATTTGCTTTCTTAAGATTGATCTGTTTCAGAAACATTTGTCTCATTGGTGTCTTTTTCTCCCTTCCTCCAACCTAATTCTTATGTTGTATTTTGCTATTACATAAGGATAAAGTACTTATTCACTGCCACCAAGACTCAATGCTACAAAACTAAATCTTCCCAAAAAAAGGAATGAGTCACTGAACTTATTCATTGTTGTGCAGATGAGACTGCCAAATAATAATGGAAAAAACCTCCTGAGGGAGTCAACCAATCCATCCTCTTACCTTTAGACCCATAAACCAAAATTAAAGTTAACTCAGGGTAATTTTTAAAAAGAAAATCATAGTAATAATGTACCTTGAAAACATTAGAGATCATATCAATTGTGGAACTACCATTAAGCCTCAGTGATTTTTTCTTTTTTTGGTTACTATCTCCCAGATACTCTATACACTCAATTTAACAAAATTCCCACTCTGGGCAGGTGAAGAGAACATACCTCATTCAATATACCAAAAATCTGTTCCTTGTTCCTTCCCTCCCTTCTCTACATTGATAGACAGAGAACTAGCCTTGTTGTTCTCTGCCTAGGTCTGATCATGTCTGTAGTATTGTGTTCATTTCAAGTTATAGAGGACTTCAAAATTCAGCTAGCAGTTCCTCTATGAAGAGCTGACACTAGTATCTTCTAGAGGAAGCCTGGAGAAGAGAAGGCTGGGCAGTTGGGAAGGTGGGAGAAGAGAGAGATGTTAACTCTTCTTCAAACAGTGGCAGACTTGTTTTACCTGGTGCCAGGGAGAAGCTAGAATTAGCAACAGTGGGTCAAGGTTATCCATGGGAAGATTTCACTTTGACATAAGGAAAAACTTCCTAGCACTGTTATTAAAGCTCTCAATAAGTGAAATGGGCAGAAGTGAGAGGCAACCATCATGGTTATGAGTTTTTCAAATGAAGGTTGGATGACTAGCAGTCATCAGGTATATTGAACAGAGAGATTCTTAATCACAAACTTAACAGGATAACCTCTGCTAAGGTCCCTCCCAACACAAAGATATTGACTGAGGGGCAGCTAGGTGGCTCAGTGGATAGAACACTTGTCCTGGAGTCAGGAGGACCTGAGTTCAAATCCAACCTCAGACACTTACAAATTGTGTGACCCTGGGCAAGTCACTAGACACTAGCTGTGTGATCCTGGGAAAGTCATTTAACTTCCATTGCTTCCCCTCCTCAAAAAAAGAATTATTTGTCTTTCAGAAAAAGGAACAAACTGTAGGACGACTTGAAATAGTGAGGCCCTGGTGCATCTGATATATTATTCAATATGAAATCTAAATTTATATAAAATTTTTATGACTACACCTATTGCATAAAGTGAGGAACAACTTGAAAATTGTAGCTCATTTGTTTATAAAATTACTTTCTCCTAAAGATAATACAGTTAGTTATATACTGTGGCACACATAGGCACAGAATGTTCCATCTAGGTATTTACTGTTAAAGGGAATTACTTTTAAAGGGGAGACAAATGCAAATTATTCTTTTAATTTTAATAACAGAAACCTTAAAATGTGAGGAAATTTGTTCTATTATTTTGAAAATGTTCTTTATAAAAGCCTATAAATTTTAGGAATTTCTATATAAATTACAAAAAGTCATATAGTATCTTTCAAAATGCTATGGAAAAGTGCCACATTCTCTACTTTTTTCTGTAATATTAGGATGAATACGATATGTCTTATTCAACTGAGCCTCCTTTATGACCACATTATGTGGAAGTGCTTCTTCATCAGTGGAGAAATACTCTGGCAGGGTGTTTGGCTCCTCTTTCCCAAAGAAACTCCTATTTCAGCAAATATTGAGTCTGGCCATCCAAGAGAATAGTGCAAACCCTGTTCCAGAGGCCTTCAGGGTTCTCCAGCTACAAGCAACCTACAAGTTAGCAAGAAAAGTAGCTTTTGTGGGGGGAATGGGTTGGCTGAAAAACATTATGTGGTCATTGATTAGTTAATCCTACAGGAAGGTCCCTGGCTCTTCCTTTAACACAGCAGAATTTGTCAACTATGCTTACCAGGACTTTGGCTTGCCTCTCCTGATGCAGTCCAAGAGGAAGTCATTGGTGCCTACAGGGCCTAGCGACAGCAACAATTCAGACACAATGCTATAAAGAACTCAGTGGTTGGCAGAATCAAAGTAGCAAAGCCATCAGCCAAAAGAGGGAATGCCAGCTTGAACAGTGACCAACAACTCAAATGTCTACCCCACAACAAGACAGTGCGAGAAGTCCCAGCCCTCTTGACAAAGACCAATAGCCTTCAAGTAGCATAGGAATTCTAGGTCTTTGTCACCTAGCCACAGACTTAGATCCAGAGCCTTACTTAGCAGAAATAGGTGAGCAGCCTCTCAAGGAGGACAGGAGGCTCCAGCTATCTGCAGGGCAATCGTGGAGGACCCCAAAAACTTAGCCAGGTCTAAGTTCTTTAAGAAAGAACTTTGGGTATCCTCTGTAGTAAATTGACCAAAAGTATCTCTGGACTGGACACCCAGAAAAAAAAATGCACCCAGATCCTCAAGGAGTTATTCCACGAGGCTTTGGAACTCCTGCCATGAGCCAAAGGGCCTTCACTGGCGACTCTCTATGTGAGTACAGTTATGTTGAGAAAAGTGGTTATGCCATTCAAAGTAGTCACGCCCTGGGTAGAGAGGTTCAGGTTCACCCTGAGTGCTGTGCTGAATAGACATGTGCCTCACACTGAGATACATTATTGTTTTAATCCTTGGAAGACTAACCAAGTAAATGATGAGCCAAATTTAACTTTTTTTGAATGAATCTATTCGAAAGTCTTCATGGTTTTCTTTTGGAGAAAGGAAGAACAGGGTTTGCTGAAGTCCCTTCCTCAGAGGAAGCTAGGTGGTCCAACAGATAAAGCTGGACTTGTTTTCAGGAAGACCTGAGTTCAAATCTAGTCTCAGAAATACTTACTGGCTGTTTGGCTCTGGGAGAGTCATTTAACTTCTCTCTGCCTCAGTTTCCTCAACTGTGAAATGGGAATCATAAGTGCACTTATCTTCTACTAAGATTGTTGTGAGAATCAAGCACTTAGTACAGTGCCTGGCACATGTTGCCATTGTTGTCCACTCTTTTCAGTCGTGTTTGACTCTTTGTGACGCCATTTGGAGTTTTCTTGGCAAAGATACTGGAGTTCTTTGCCATTTCCCTCCCCAGCTCATTTTACAGATGAGGAAACCAAGGCAAAGAGGGTTAAGTGACTTGCTCAGGATCACACAATTAGTAAGTATCTGAGGTCAGATTTGAACTCACAAAGATGAATCATGCACACTTCAGGCCCAATACTCTATCTATTGTGCCACCTAGCCGCCTGTCTGGCACATAACAATTGCTTACTGTTTGTTTCCTTCCTTCCTTTCAACTCTGAGACTCTGTGAGCATATACTTTGAGTTTCCAGATCTAGGTAAATAACTCAGGCTTTTTATAGAGCAATGGAATAATACATTTAGTATTCATATAACAGAAGCATCTTTCTCTCCCTCCTGCTCTGCCCTGCTCGCTAGAGTCACTTTTCCTCATACAGAAGCACTGATTCATGGTCACATTTTTCCTCTCTCTCTTTCACACTATGTGAGAGAATCAACCTGACTCTCAAACTTCCCTCCACACTCTCAATGCTGGTCTCTACAAACGTAGCTGTTTGATTACCATTGTCAAAAAAGAATGGCTACACCTGAAAAATTATGGATAGCTTTACCCTGGCACAGCCACTTCAACAGAGTAGTTCAACTAGTTCAACTGAGGCACCCATCACTCTAGCCTAATACCCTTGGAATGCCAAATGATGTATGAAAAGCCCATCTAATCGAATGGGTGTTTGACCTCACTTTGAATGGCTAATGGCCACTGCTCTGTGTCAATTAATAGTGAATTAATGAGATTTCTCATCTCTGATGTCTTATGTGACTACATAAGTGTCCAGTGTAAATTGGGGAAAGCAGGGGTGGGGGGAGGCCAGAATAAAGGTGTGCGGGATCTTGGAAATGATGAGTGACAATGAAAATGATTGGGGGAAATAAAAGTTTAGGAGGGGAAAGATAAGCAAGTTGAAAAAAGATACAAGACAATTGAGAAGATCAAAGGGTACAAGATAAGAGAGAGGGAAAAAGGAGTGAAAGATGGAAGGATAAATGAGTCTGTTCTATTTGGCTTTGCAAATATTTTGTAAATTTGGCTTCTGTTTAATTGCAATTCGATTGCTGGCAAAGAATTAGAGCTGACTGACAGATGTGGCTGAATATCCCACAAATGCTCCCTAGAACTTCCAACTGTTACAAGGCATTTATTACATGTAGCTAAAAACCCATATGCACTTCTGAATTGGAAAACTTCTTAACAGGGAGAAAAATGGAAGAAAATATTGCTGCATATGTTAAAATCAAATGTCCTTAAAATGAACATGATTGTATAAGGTTAAATTCTAAGGCCTTAAACTAGAGATGAGGAACCTGTGACCTTAAGGTCACATGTGGCCTTCTAGGTCCAAAAATGAATTCAGTCAAAAGGCTGCACTTGAGGATGGATTTATTTTGCAAAATTTGGATTCAGTCGAAAAGCTGTACTTAAGGATTCAGAGGGTCATATGTGGCCTTAAGGCTGCAGGCTCCCCACACCTGCTTAAACTCTAAAGAAAAGTCTTCACAAAAGGTCCCCTTTCCATTCTGTTGTTAGAAAATTAAAAAATTTGGGCAACTTCAAGGATTCTTGGGTAAAATCCAAAGTACATAGTAAATGTAAAGTTTGTGGAGTCTAAGAAGGTCTCTGATTACTTAAGCATGATTAGGATTAATTGGCCATATGTGCTTGTATGACTGCTGTAAGATTTGGACATCCAAACTTTCCTCAAAATGGACCTATGCTTATCTCAGAATGTAAATGGAAACATTATTCCATACCAAGTCAATTAAAGATCTGAATCCTAAAGCTGAATAAGTGTCTTCCCCAACCCCTCAATCCTAAAGCCTTCCCTCTGCTAATTATTTATTCTTTATCCTGTATATAAACTAGCTTTGTATATATTTCTTTTTATGTCATCTTCACCATTAGCTTGTAAGCTCCTTGAGGGCAGGAATTGTCTTTTGCCTCTTTTTGTATCACCAGAGCTTAGCATGGTGCTTAGCACATACTAGGCACTTAAATGTTTATTGATTGGTTCATAGGAAACTCTTTCTCTCTTGCTGTGTTTAATGAAAGCAAATGCTGATCTTTTTTGATTCTCTTCCTGCTGAGTCAATCTGTCTCTGAAGCTTATTTATTCCACATAGTGTGCAGTGTTCCATGAGATCCTTCATTCCTCCCTTTTATTATCTCCTTCCCTCCTTCAGGACCTTGGGGGATGGAAGTGTACAAAGACGTTCCTGACGTTTCCATTGGTTTTACCCTTCTCAACATCATGGAAATAGTGCCCTACTCTTGTTTGTTCAGGGGTTTTCTTTATCTGTTTTCTATTTTTGGCTCCTGGGCTCCAGCAGACCAATGGCAGGCAATCTTGCCAGGATACCTGTGTAACAAGCTTAGAATGCTATTCTTGCTACTAAAAAATGGAAAGTATTTCTACCTTTGTCAAAGCAGAGGAGTTTATGGATGTAGACAAGAGACTATTAGAGCTTCTAGCAAAATATGGTACAGTAGTAGCATAATTAGGATCCTTTTAATGGAGGTTTTATAAAATTTTCACATCTACTTTTAAAATATTTCCTGGTACTGGCTAAGCAACAGAGTAGCAGATCAGTGGAATAGATTAGGTTCACAATACTGTAGTACACTGTAGTAAATGGCCATAGTAATCTCATTTTTGATAAACCCAAAGATCCAAGCTTTTACGACAAGAATTCACTAGTTGACAAAAACTGCTGGAAAAACTGGAAAACAGTTTGGCAGAAATAAAGAATAGACCAACATCTCATACCACATACCAAGATAAGGTCAAAATGGGTACATGATTTAGACATAAAGGATGATATCATAAGAAAATTAGGGGAGCATGGAATAGTTTATTTGTCAAATTTATGGATAAGGGAAGAATTTATGACCAAACAAGGGATAGAGAGCATTACTGGATACAAAATGTGTAATTTTGATTACATTAAATTTAAAAAATTTTGCACAAACAAAACCAATGCAGCCAAGATTACAAGGAAAGTAGAAAACTGGGAGGGAATTTTTATAGCAAGTTTCTCTGATAAAGGCCTCCTTTCTAAAAAAATAGAGAGAAATGAGTCAAATTTATAAGGATATATCATACCCTCATTGATAAATGGTTAAATAATATGAATAGGCAGTTTTCAAATGAAGAAATGAAAACTATGTATAGTCATATCAAAAAAATGTTCTAAGTCACTATTGATTAGAGAAAGAAAATTAAAATATTTCTGAGATACCACTTTATACCTATCAGATTGACTAATATGATAGAAAAGGAAAATGACAAATGTTGTAGGGGATGTGGAAAAATTGGGATACTAATCCACTGTTATTTGTAGAATTGTGAATTGATCCAACCATTCTGGAGAGCAATTTGGAATTATGCCCAAAAGGCTATAAAATAATGAATATCCTTTGACCCAGCATTAGCCTTACTAGGTTTATATCCCAAAGACAAAAAAAAAAAAAGGAAAAGGACCTATATGTACAAAAATATTTTTGGCAGTTTTTTGTGGTGGCAAAGAATTAGAAATGGAGGGGATGTTCGTCAATTGTGCAGTGGCTGAACAAGTTATGGTATATGATTGTGATGAAATACTATTGCACTATAAGAAACGATGAGGGGGATGGTTTCAGAAAAACCTGGAAAGACTTATGTGAACTGATGCAAAGTGAAGTGAACAGAATCAGGAGAACATCATACACAGTAACAGCAATATTGTATGATGATTGACTGAGAATGACTTAGCCATTCTCAGCAATACAATGATCTAAGATAATTTTGAAGGACTCATGATGAAAAATTCTATCCATCTCCAAAGAAAGAATTGAAAGAATCTGAAGGGAAATTGAAGCATACCTTTTTTTAAACTTTATTTTTCTTGGGGTTTTTTTAGTCTGTTTTCTTTTATAACATGACTAAGATGAAAATATGTTTTGCATGACTGCACATGTATAACTTGTATCAAATTGCTTGCTGTCTCAGGGAGGAAGCAGGGGAAGGAAGAGAGGGAGAGAACCTGAAGCTCAACATGTAAAAAAAAATGAATGCTAAATTTTTTTTTACATGTAATTAGAAAGAAATATTGGAAAAGAAATTTCCTAAAAATTTATTCCTATTTTTGCAGATGGGTAAATAGTGACCCAAGTCTGTGAGTGGTTGAAGATAATTAGATCCCAGGTTCCCTGATGCACAGACACAACCCAAGAATCCTTCCACTGGGCCACACTGCCTTAATTTAGGATAGCACCTGACTCATCAGTATCTCTACAGATGCTACAAAGGCATTTCCATCATTAAAAAAAGTGAGTAAACATCTTTAAGATCGACTAAGAAATATGCCATTAAACCTTAATTAGCTGAATGGGAGAGAACTTCATTTAGTGAAAGTATCTCCCTGTGAGAGGCAACTATCAGCATATGTACTGAAAAAATTCAGTGTTCACGTGAGCAGACTTTTGGGTACCCATTCTGAAAGCACATGAACAAATTCGCATGTTGGTTCTCATTACCTGCCGCATGAATTTTCCAGTACACTTTGATTTAAACTGATATATTGCCAGATGTTAAGTCTGTCTTCACCGAAGGGATGAAAGAGAGATTTGTTTGTCATTTAAGGACAGCATTTGCTGTTCTGACTATTCACTTATATGTTAGAGTGTTAGTCTGCTTACATAGCTCTTTTGGTCAGTCAACTGTGCATAATTCTGTGTAAGATAATAAAGGAAAAGCAGTGGAAACATGGAAAGAATGCTGTCTCCAGAGTCACAAAACCAAGGCTCCAATCCTACCCCAGCTACTACTTGGACAACCTTGGCCAAGTAACTTAACCTTCCTAGGCCTCAGTTTTCTCACCAGTAAAAGGGAAGGAGGGAGAGAAGACTAGATGACTTTTAAGGTCACTTGTGTCCTTTCCCCCAAGAAGTTTACTCCACCTAGGGAGACAACATACATACATGAAAAGTTTCTAGTGCCAATTAAATTTAGGGTGATCAGATTTTTTTTCTCCCATTTGATGTGTTTGCTCCAATTAGTTTAGTTTCCATCAATCTACGTGTAAATTCCTAAAGCCTTCATTCCAAGTTCAGAAGACAAAATTAATTCTTGCACCTTACCCCAAGAATTGTCAAATTAAAAGTAGCAAATCAGAATATTTAACTGGAGGTAGAAGTGTGATATACTAGTGAAAATGCTAGGAAGATTGGATTGATAACTACAGGGTTAAAAAAAAAATTCACATTGACTCCTGTAGGGCTATTCTCAGGACTTTTCTCTCGATTCAAAGATAGCTTTAGGTATAAGCTACAATTAAGGGCAGTGAGAACAAATCAGGAACCGTCGCTTAACCCTGCACAGTGCTGGTAACCTTTAATTACTGTGCCCCTCTGTGAAACCCTCATGAACAAGTCATTACTCTGAGTCAGATATTGTGCCTACTTTAAAAAAAATTAATATTACTTATCACACATTTAAATTAATGGTGTCTTCACTAGTTTAACTATTAGTGATTTGTAGTCCAAGTTTCTTGATGGGAATGATGATTATGAAAACAAACTAGTGATTTAGAGCTGTATTATTATATTGAGGCCCAGAAACTTATCACTAACTGAGCAATATTCAATTTTACTTTCTTAGGCCTAAAAACTAGTGAAGCCAATGAATATATTTATCAGTTTCTTCCACCAGACAGAAGTCACCATGTTTATTCCTATCTATACAATTTAATATGTCAGATAAAAAGAACAGAATCATATTTTTCAGCTGCCTAACTGAATCAGTCTTATTTCACAGGCAGTTCAATTAATTACACAGAAATCAATCATTAAGACATAATGAATAAAAAGTTCTGGTTAGAAAACTGTTTAATTTTCAGCAGCACAGAAACATCATCTTAGTTAACTGGCCTGCAGGGCTACTTACGAATGTTACTTCTTCTGAAATTACATTCAGCATAGAGTTTGAAAAGTTATTTTCTAAAATAGCACAATAGGGGTGGGGGTGTGGGTATGTGTGCTTGTGCACATGTGTATTTAGCTAGAGCTGAATACCCACAAATAATATCCCACTGCTCTTTCACTACTGATCAAACTCTCTATTAAATTTGCAATATTGGAACCAAAGCCTTATTCAGACATCTAAAAACTCAGCATGATGCTTGAAGATTTCCAAAGTGCTTTCCTCACAACAACCCTGTGAGACAGACAGTACACACATCATTCTCCCCATTTTAGTGATTTGGAAACTAAAGCTTTGACAGGCCAGGTGATCTAGCTATAGTCACCCAACTAATAAGTGCCTAAGGCAGGACAAGAACCCAGGTCTCCTAACTCCAGCTTCAGCACTCTTTTCACTGAGCTACAATATCTACTAGGGCAAAAACCCTTTGATACCATCAACTTGTTAGGATATGATCTAATGAGAGGGTAACCCAGGAAGATTGTTTTGCTCGTAAATAACTTATGTGGACAGATATATCAGAAAACAATTAAAAGAAAAATCCATCTGGATGATATAATGTTCAAAATTCAATAAAGCTATAATATACAGTGAGCATTATAATAAGAACAAAATGTAACTAGTAAATCGAGACGGATGCTGAAGAGTCAAAAATGATCTGTTTGCTCATAGCCTCATTCAACAGCTTTAAATTTTTAGCCAGATCTCTTTAGTATGCATTGAGCCATTTTTGCATGCGGTATATATTTCTGGGATACTCCTGACAATGATGTAAAAAAAAACTGTACACCATCAGGAAATAGAAACGTTTTTTCCCACTAACCAGAATACTATAAATTCCAAACTTTTTTTTTCTGAGTACAAGCATTGAAACACATTTGGAAAATAGGACCTTTAAATATTTAAATAATATGTGCTTTTTGAAATCTGTAGTTATTCAAGGCAAAGAGGATAAAGTCTAAATAATGTCCTGAAATCTTCCTCTCATCATTCTAAGAGTCACTACGACTTTTCTTCCTTAAGTTCCATCCTACTTCTTTCGTAATAAATGAAATATTCTCCTCCTCAACTGGGCAGGATTACAATTACCCGACAAAGCTGATGACAATCTTTGAGAGATCACCCAGCAAGAGGCTCTTGTGGAGGCCTTGATGGTTTCTTCGATCGATTAGTGGCCATATAGCAAGCAGCGGCAGAAAGAGAGCAGCAACGTGTCAATTCAGGAATTCAGTGGAGAGGCTCCTACTATATCTAGCAGATCTAAACTTGAGCTCATGGTAGCATTGCACAAAGCTATGGTAGATAAAAGTTATGGGTAATGCCAATAGAACAATTCCACTCACTACACAAACTCCTCCAAGGATTCTTCCAGGCACTGTGATAGGATACATATCGCCATAGCCAACCGTAGTCATAGAGATAATCACCCACCAGCAGGCAGCGGGGATGCTGGCATAATCTTTGTTGGATGTTTCCAGGTCCAGCCCATGTTCAAGAAGCTGAGAAAGTGCACTAAAGATTGCCATGGCAACACAAATAAAGACAAGTAACATAACCATTTCTCTATAACAACGTTTGAGAGTCAAACCAAGTGTCTGAAGGCCAATGAAATGACGGGCAAGCTTAATTACCCAAAAAATCCTCATCATTCTAAGTACTCTCAAGGTGACTCCGGCTCTCTGAAGTTGAGAGTTCTCTCCTGTAAAGACTGTCATTAACACTGAGATGTAATAGGGAGTGATTGCCAGTAAATCAATGATGTTCAGGGGTCTCTTGACAAACTCACACTTGTTTTTGGAGACGATGAACCTCACAATGCACTCTGCAGTGAACCACCCTATACAGATGGCTTCAATTATCCTGTCAAGAGAACAAAAAAAAAAGAACTGATCATTTTATTTTTAAGCATTTTAACAGCACTCAGATTTTTTTCAGATAGTACAACACTGACATTAATTCATCTACTTTTCCAGAGAACACGAAGAACAGAGACAACCCTAACCTTATCAGATCCACCATGATTTAATAACTGACAAAACAAAGAGTACAAATGTGAATTCATTAAGTGTGACTAAGGCCTTATTTATTTACAAAATTTAATGTTTCCACTAAAGTTAATTAGATGCTAGTACATAATTTCTGAAAAGCAAGATCTTATTTAACAATATCTAATTAACTTGGAGTTATCAACAATATATAGACAATATAATACATAAGGCTCTATTTTTGCATGCAGCTAGAGTCTGTTTATTTTAAAGTTATATTTTAACTAAACTACAACTTATTATAAAACAAATTAAATTTTTTTCAAATTGAAGTAACTGATTTTTCTATTCTTTATTCCTCATCCAATGCCACCTTGGCTTGAATTTAGAGAGGCACAAGTCCCAGTAATAAAGAAGCGATAGTCCCTCTGTATTCTGACCTGGTCAGACCACATTTCTGCTCAGGTCTGAGTGCCACAGAATAAGAATGACATTGAAGGTTGGAGAGCATCCAGAGGGAAGCCAAAAGGAGAGTGAAGGGCTTCACATCATATGATGATTAGTTGAAGGAACTAAGACTGTTTAGTCTATAGAAAACTCAAGGAGGACATCATAGCTGAGGACATTAAGTATCTGAAGAGCTATCATTCTTTTTTTTTTTTTTTGCCTCAGAGGGCAGAAGCAGACATAATGGGTAGAAGTTGCAAAGGGACAAATTTAGTCTTGGTAGTAGGAAAAACTCCCCAAAATTAGGCCTAAACCAAATGTGGTACAGGCTGCCTTTGGGAGGCAGAGGCTCTGCCTCATTGGAGGTCTTTATGCAGAAGCTGGATGACCATTTGTCAATGTTATACTGGGGATTCCTTTTTGGGTACAATATGGCCACTGATATCCCTTCTGCTTCTAAAAATTCTAGGATTCTCTGATTTACTGATCACCATTGACTAAGATTCCTTCTATCAGAAATACAATGAGAAACAGATTTAAAACCAAAGAAAAGTGAAACAATAAAAGTCACCAGAAATCTAAACCAAGAAATAGTATTAAAAATTATTATCTTATGGTTGTTTTTTGGTTTGGTTTGGTTTTTTTAAAGTCTAGGTTGGTAAACCCAGCTAGTTAAAGCATGCATTTTTGTTGTTCAGTTGTTTTTCAGTTATGTCCAACTCTTCATGACCCCATCCTGAGGTTTTCTCGGCAAAGATACTGGAGTGGTTTGCAATTTCCTTCTCCAGTTCACTTTACAGATAAGGAAACTGAGGCAAACAGAGTTAAGTGACTTGCCCAGGGTCACAGAGCTAATAAGTATCTGAGAGCAGATTTGAACTCATGAAGATGAGTCTTCCTGATTCCAGATCCGGCACTCTATCTACTGTGCCACCTATCTGCCTAAAAGCATGGGTTTAACCATGCATAATGAAGCTGCAGGTCCATATGACCTAGTTACCTCTTAACAATGAATTCCTCATGCTAGCCAGTCATCCCACAAATGCATGCCATTTGTCATAAGTATAACCCGTCCTTCTGACTTGGAAAAAAAACCCATGTTTTTACAATGGTGGCTTCATGGTATGGTCTCTCCCTGTGGAAGCAGCCATTAAAGAGCACTGTTTTGGGGTGACCCTGAAAAGATAACCTAAGTGGTATATATCATCTGGTTTCAATTTGCAAGCCATGCATCCAAACCAGGTGGGCTCCTCTGATGGGCTCCCCTTACCCATCCCATAGTGCTGTCTCTGCCCCTTGAAAGGGTGAATGAATCCTTCTGTTAGAACTAAGCCCTTCAGATTCATCAGATCACCTTCTCTCCAACTCCAGGGACCTTCCCAAGGAGAAACTTGCAACACTGGAAAGCTCCTATAAAAATATTCAAGGATGTGAGAAAGCAAGATGGCTCTTCCTTCACGTCCTGACCAATGAGGGGCCAGAGAGTCAGACTCAGCATCTGAGGTCCTCACCTACTTGCACAGGCCACTGACTGTGGTGAAGACATCTCTTACTACCAAAGAATTTAAAGCCTAGGCAATCAGGGTTATGAGAGCCCCTAGCTATAAGGGTTCAACCTCAGCCAGAAGAAAAAGTGTCCTGCCACTCACAATTTCTCCACTGTATAGCCTGTATCACCCCCAACCCCTTGCAGATTAGTAGAGAAGAAAATCTAAAGGGGGCAGCAGCAGTGGAGAAATTGGGGATGGCACCAGCTATGCTTGTCCACCTGCCAGATTCCACCCTCACCAGACTACGGAGACTATGAATAAAAATGTGACCATTTGGGGCTCTGTGCCCTGTAAGGCTCCTATAATGAGAAATTCATGAAACCTGAAGAATAGCAAGCTGTCTTCCTCCTAACATAAGGTTCTAACAAAAATAACACTGAGTCATTGTTTCTCCATGGCGAATGTAATGGGGCGGGGGGAGGGGGGTGTGTAAGGGGAAGGAGGTGCCACTAAGTCAGGAATCATCGAATTCCATACCAAGTGCTTCCAAATACACAGTTTGGGGCCACTTCTTTCTCCTCATTCCTGTGTACCTAGTTCAGGGCTGGGCACATGTACTGTGATGTTCAACAATATGGTTTGGTTGTGTTTGCATATCTCACAACATAAAATACCATGCTGCTTCAACAGCTAAAAAGTAGCATAGTGGATAGGGCACTGAGCCTGTGGGGGGGGAGGGGAGGGGGCAGAAGCCTGGGTTCTAGTGCTCCTTCTCACTCTGACTCTGTAACCCTGGGCACATTATTTCTCCTCTAAGGAAGTAAAAGGAGGGACTTTGAACAGATGATCACTAAAGTCTCTTCCAGCTCAAAGATTCTATGAAATAAATTAAATTCAGCAGGGATGTTTATGAAAGAGCAATGCCAGGACATTTTTTGCTTAATTATTTCTACCAGCAGCCAAAATGGTAATCAGAGTAGAAAGACTGTGAAAGAGGGAAATGCAGATGATGCAAAATTGCTAAACAAGGGGATCACATTGGGGGAGATAATGTTAGGAAGAAGTCCTTTAGGTGCCTGTGATAATAATGTCCAGGGAAGTGACAACCTTATCTAGAATTGCATGCTATAGGAGATGCTATTAGAATAAAATAGTAGAGTATTACTTTTACCTAGAAATGTGCTAAGTTGAATAAGATTAACTCTGAATTAAGCACCTTATTAAACCTCCAAGCACTATACAGGGTGTCCCAAAGTTTTACTGCAGTTTTAAGATATTAAAGCTTAAAACTGTAATAAGACTTTTAGGACACTGTGTGTAATATAGGATCCATAACAAAGCTTTACCAATAAATTTCAAACATCATTAAACCTTCAAGAATTATATCCGACTGGAATATCTGGTTACTGGACCCACCCACAGTATTCAACAACACCCAACCTCTCTTGATAGCCCATGACTTTTAGTATTCTTTTTCCCTCTACCTAAAAGATCCAAGTACTATGTCCACCTGTGGAAAATATACCCACGACTGGTCCTTAGATCAAATAGAAGAAGAAATGAAAAGAGATGTTGGACAAATATATTTTGTTTTTGTTGGTTTGGGGTTTTGTTTTTTCATTTTTTTTTCTTAACAACCTGAGGCACATGGAGAATTTATTACTTTCACGGCTTACAGAAAATTTCATTTATACTAACTTCAAAAACAGAAAATTAAAAAAGTATAGATATTGATTCTTTTTGCTTCAATTTCCTAGAGAAGGGTCAGCAATGTAAAACAATTTGTCAGAACAAGGTTGTCTAAAGATCTACCCAGAAATTAATTGATGACCTTACCAAACATAGAGACATGGAGTTCAAGGTTAGTGATCCATGTGAAAGGAAAGGGTGTTAAAAGGGTGTTAAGAAAGATGTGTCACGTAGCAAAAGCAAGGGAGAACAGATGGGCAGCTAAAGCATTATACTGTAATTCATTAAATATTAAAAGACCCAGAGGAAACTCTCCAATGTGTTGAGTAGATCTATGAAGGGCTTATAGAAGGAAATGAGTAAGAATCGCATGTGACAAGAAGGCATGGATGCATTGGAAGATGCACAGGTAGAGACAGAATTTAGTCCGATGAGGTCATGAATTTATCAAAGTATTTAATATTTGAAAATATTAATGTTTTATTTAATAGCAATATTAACTGTGATAATATTCACTGCACATCTTCTAATCTCCCAGTCCCAAAAGCGCCTGACTGATAGTAAGCACTTAATAAATGCTTGTTGACTTGACTTACCACAACATATAATCAGGCACTTCTACATTTGCTTCATCATTATAAAGGCCCCACCTATTATACACAACCCTTCATTTCCTCTACTCAAGTGAAGATGAAGGAAACTTCATAGCATGGAGAACAAGAGGTCGATGGAGTTTGCCTCTGCCTTCTGGGACTGGCCCAGGCCTTCATCAGGGTGGTTACTCCCTGTCCTCACCCCCTGCTCAGAAGTATTTCTGAGGGCTGCAGAGACTCTGGAACCAGCAGAGAATCGAAGATGGGCTTGAAAGACCGTGGTGGAGAGAAAGGTGTGTGGCACCAAAAAAAAGTGGTTGAAAATCATGCCACCTGGCAATGTGGAACCTTTAAAACTGACAGGAACCTGAAAATAACTGTTTTGCTATAACTACATGTCATATCACTAAGAACCTGATTAAAATCCAAAATTATCATGGACGACCGAGATTTAAAATCCCAGCTCTTCTACTTACAACCTATGGAAAGTTTAGGAAGTTGCAATTTATCTCAGCCTCAGCTTCTTCATCTGTAGAATGAAGGTGCTGGATAGAAATATCTTTTCTTCCAGCTCTAAATCCTGTGATAAGTTGAAAAATGGAAAGATTTAAACATGGTAAGGTTTAATACAATGCAACTGAGAAGAGGGAAAATTAAACTGAATAAATATAAAATGACACAGGACTGACGGGTATGTTGTGGTCAGAGTGGACCACAAAGTAAATGGAAGAATTGGATTCTGCTTCAGGTTCCACTGTTAATTACCTCTGTGACATTTAGTAAACCATTTTATCTCTCTGATCTTCTGCTTCTTCATCTGTAAAATGAAATGTATAAATTTTATGGTCCTACATGTATCATATTTACTGCTATAATTTAAAAACAAGTATAATATTATCTGTGATAAGAAGAAGCAGAATGACATAATATATAGGGAACCAGCCTCAAAGTCAGGTAGATCTGGTTTAGGTCCTACCTCTGACACCTGTTGACTGGATGACCCTGTGCTAATCATTTAACCTCTCAGAGCTAACAATAAGTTAGATGAAATCTGTTTGAAAATCACTTTTCTGGTCTGAGTCTGTGAGTAAGAAGGATTTCATTTTTCCAGTACTGTTTGAAGAGAGAATATGAAAGGGCCACAGTTGTAGGTTTTGCTTGTCTGTACTTACAAGTGTAAGGGCAACTCTCCAAGCACATAAGTTAGAGAGAAAGTGCAACCTGCATTAGCATGAGGAGTTTTCTCACCCACAAGTTCCCTATGCCAATGAAATCACAGGTCTGGTCCCCATCCTGTCTCATATCATAGTATATAAGTAAGGGTGTAGAATGTGGAAACCACAGAATGCCGTTCTCAACATCTGTGAGACTAGTTTGGAAATGCTAAAATAACCTTCAAATATGGATATAACCATTCTTCAAAAACACAAATGAACACTGAGACAGTGACAATTTTTAATCTTTGGATGAGTGGACCATATATAAAATAGAATGGAAGGTGATTAAAGTGAAACAGAAACACCTTAGACTATATGTTAGAAGAATTTGTGAATCCACTGTATCACACTTGGAGACAAAAGGGGACAGGATTCCCTCCCGTGGTTATTTTAAATAAACAGATCTGCCTTTCCAGTAGGTGGTTTAAATACTGTTTTTCTTAGAGGCAGGGAAATGGATTCAATGGGCAATTAAGGTCATTTTTGGTCCTATGAGTCTACGAATCCATGAAATACAAATCATTTAGTCTATCACTTAGATTATCTTTAAAATGCAGTAGACATTTAAGATTCAAATTTACAGCATTTGGCAGAGGCCCTCAGAGCTTTGTGTTCCTTTGAAATACACAGAAATGTACAAATGATATGCAGTTATAACTAATCAAGATATTTAGCAGATTATTTACGTTTTCTTTCCAAAACAAAAGTCACATTTTCTTCATTTTGGATTATCTCACATCAGTTGAGCTCCTATTCCTCTCAACACAAAAGGACGCTGGCTAGGTACACATCTGAGTGCAGAGGGGCAAAAGAGGACCTTGTAACCCCAATTTTTTCTTACTCTCCCTCAAGCAATGCTTAGCTAGAAGAATACAGTCAGTAGCCATGAACTGAACAGGACAGTGATAGTACTGTAAAAGGGGGGGGAAAGCTAAAGCCTCCTTACTCCTAACTTTCAGACTCTAACTACACGGGTATTTCCAAACAGATTTCTATCTCATCAAGACCATAAAGTAATGACTCTGGTTTCTATAAACCACACAAAGTAATTAGTCTTCTCTTGGAAGGCCTATGCCCCTACAAGATTCTATTTCCCTATCTAGGGAAAGAATCTAACAGACAAACTCTTTAATACATGAGATAAAACTGTTTTCTCTAAAAAAGCCATGTTTACTTTTCAATTCTCTTATCTTTCACAAAATAAATTGAGGGAAATGACTGAGATAGCTTCCTTTACCAGAACAAAGCACAATTATATTTGCTTATTTGTCAAGAGAGATAGAGAAACAGTGCATTTATTATACTCTTACTGAGTGCCAGGCTCTGTGCCAAGTTCTAGAAATAATAAATTTAAGCAAACAAAACCCACTACCCTCAAGGAGATGGTGATTCATAGTGTCAAACTGCAGAAGGGGGACACAATGA
>CM053581.1:71622107-71692807 GCA_028627135.1 Pseudochirops cupreus
CTCAGCTATTCACGATTTTGCTCATTGTTTATTTGCATGTATGCTAATAATTATACTCATATTTGCTTTTTACAAGCCTATTGATTTTTTTATAGTTATCTAGCTTTGTTTTTTCCTGTTTATTGTCAGTTGCTTGTGTACTATGGATATACATGTAGTCTTAGGACATACATGTTCCATGTCCTGAAGGAAATGTATACCTTTCGGGACTGAAGCACCCTCCCAGGTAATGCCTTATAAGAGCTATTTCATGCATAGTTAAGGTAATTTGCTTTAAATACTATGGGGATGATTATCTGAGCCCCCGGGATAATCCCCTTGTTATTTTAAAGTGTTGTGCTTTCTACCACTTGTGCTACACAATCACAAATGGTAAATATACTCTGGCTGATTTTTGCAAGGGACTTTAAAATTTCTAGACCTAGAGAGGAATGAAAACTTTTTGGTTCTTGGGTTGCTAGAAGCACTGACATAGAAACTTTAGACTGGCCAAATAGGCCAGTTCACTAACTTGGCAACCTTTTTAAAAATTAGTTTTAGAAATTTAGGGAAAGAAAAATGGGAAGGTCTTCCATTTTATATGCCATGCAAAAGAGAATGTGGGACAGGGCTGAGCATACACATCTGATCCCTGTATGCCAGCTTCCTTCCTCTTCTTCCTCTGGAACTTTGATGGGTTTCTCTTGTAATATGGTATTAGCTGAAACTGATAGGATGATTGCTTCCCACTCTACTTCCTGCTCAGGGGAAGAAGACACAGAAGGAGAAACAGATCGAGGTTTGTCCTTCTTGGCTGCTAGTCAAAAGCAAATATGCATCCTAAAAATGCTTACTTCTTGACTGTACCTCCTTTTGCACTCTATATCTGTCTACATGTCTATCAAATACCAAAAAAAAAATGAGATTGAAACCTATATCCTTGTTCATGTGATTAATGTCAATGTGGATATTAGTCTGGGAAGAAGTTCTGATTCTTTAAGGCGGGAATTCTTAACCCAGGGAACATGGAGTATGTGGATATATATTGGGGGGAAGAGCTGTGATCTTGGATGAGAAAAAGTTACATTTTTATTTTCACTAATTCTAACTGAAACTTATTTCCTTAAATTAGGAATTTTTCAAAAATAAAAACCTTATGTTTTTATTAAAACAATTTTTTCAACATTCACTTTTATAAGATTTTGAGTTCCAAATTTTTTTCTCCCTCTGTCCTTCCACCCCCCACCCCCAAGATGGCAAGCAATCTGATACACCCTATATGTGTACAATCATATTCAACATATTTCCACAGTAGTCATGTTGTAGAAGAAGAATAAGAACAAAAATGAAAAACCGTAAGAAAGAAAAAAGAGAGAAAATAGCATGCTTTGATCTGCATTCAAATTTCATAGTTCTTTCTCTGGATGTGGATAACGTTTTCCATCATGAGTCTTAAAATTGTCTTATTGCTTAAAATTGTCTGTATTGCTTAGAAAGGCTAAGTCTGTCAAAGGTGGTCATCGCTCAGTGTTGCTGTTACTATGAGCAATGTTCTCCTGGTTCTGCTTACCTCACTAAGTGTCAGTTCACGTATTGTAAGTCTTTCCAAGTTTTTCTGAAATCTGCCGACTCATCATTTCTTATAGCACAACAGTATTCCTTTACATTCATGTACTACAACTTATTCAGTCATTCCCCAATTGAGGGGCATCTCCTCAATTTCCAGTTATTTGCTACTACAAAAAGAACTACTATAAATATTTGTGTACGTGTGGGTCCTTTTCCATTTTTTGTGATCTCTTTGGGATACAGACCCAATAGTGGTATCGCTGGATCAAAAGGTATGCACGGTTTTTATAGCCTTTTAGGCCTAGTTGCAAATTGGTCTCCAGAATGGTAAAAATCTATTCTGAGAAGGAAGGCTGTGACTTCATCAGGCTGCAAAAGGGGGCCCTGACACAAAATGGTGTTTACAAACTCCGGCTTTAAGGGGACAAGAGGCATTATCCTCTTTCTCGATGAGGCTCCAGGAGATAGACACAGATTATATTTGGATTTCCAAATTAATCCTCAGCTGGTGAGGCCACCTCTCACTGCCTTACTGGGTTTCCAGATCAAGATACCTTGGTCCTATTCCCAGTCAGTGAAGGGGGATCGGGACAAACACTGCTTGCTGTCACATTAAGCTTCTAGACTGGGTGGAAAGAATAACATGGCCAGGCTCTGTTCATGGCTGGTGAGAGATAGGGCAAGATAAACCACCTGACAAAACATTGTCACCCTCCTCACTAGACTTCTGAATAAGGTACACTACCTCCTACCTCCTCACTAGGTTTACAGATGCCTTAAGGACAATAGCACCACCAAGGGTGCCGCAAATTGTGCCTAGACAGAATGTGCTAAGAATGTTAGTTTTTTTGGTAGTCAGAAATTTAACTTGAGAAAAACCTCAAAGATTTGTTAATTAACAAGAGCCTTATGTTTCTATATCATGAACATTAAAAAAAAAGAATTGGAAAATTGGAAAAGCTGACAAAAAAAGAAAATGACAATGCTGGAAGGACTACAGGAAAACAGGTACATTAAAGCACATTTGGCGGAACTGTAAACTGGTCCAGCCATTTTGGAAAGCAATTTAGTACTGTGCCCTCAAACTTATTAAACAGCACATTCCCTTTGACCCAAGGATACTATGATTGGTTCTATGCTCCAAAAAGATGAAAGAAGAAAAGGACTCATACGTACAAAAATATTTATAGGAAATATTTTTGCAGTAACAAAGAACTGGAAATTGAGGGAATGTCCACCAATTGGGAAATACCTGAACAATTAATGTGAGAGAGTACTATATAAGTGGTACATTGAACAGACTATAAGACTAGAGTCAGAAAGACTTGAGTTCAAATCTGTCCTCAGATACTTACTAGCTATGTGACCCTGAGCATGTCAGTTAACTTCTGTTTCCCCAGCTGTAAAATGGGGATAATAGTAGTATCTCCATCTTAGAGTTGTTATGAGGATAAAATGACATAACATTTTAAAAGTGTTTTGCAAACCTTGAAGCACTATATAAATGCTAGCTACTATTTAAACATTGTATAAATGCTAGCTACTATAATACTATATATGCGACATACAATATGATAAACAATCTTATCACAAAGACAAACAATGAAATATCTTAGAACTCTGATTAATGCAATGCCCAACTATAGTTCAAGAGTAATCATGATGAAACATGCTACCTCCTTCCTGATAGAGAGGTGAGGGTCTCGGTACAGAGTGACACATTCCTTTTTTTTTTTTTGGGCCTGGCCAATAGGAAGAATTTGTATCGCTTGACTAGATATATTTGGTTGTTTGCTTGCTTAAGGGGAGTTTTGTTGCTCCTTCTTTTTCATTGAGGATTTAAGGGAAGGTTTGGGAGTGAAAGCAGACAGATTTTCCTTGACTGAAAATTAATGATAAAAAATAAGATGAAATAAAGATAAGGATAAAAAGTTGATAGCGATGGACATGGTAAGCACTAAATAACATTTTTAAAAAATGAAACTGACTACATTTTAACAGAAAGGAAAAAACTCTCTCTCTCAGAGTCCTTACTGAATCAGCAGTCTGGGCATAGTCAGACTATCAAATGGTGGATCTAATAGCAGAATGCATAATAAACAATGATAGTAGTGAGAAATACATAGCATGCAGTTAAGAAGGTTTGACCCTGAATTACTTAAACAAGATGTATAAAAATGGGATAAGTGACCAGATGAACAAGCAGAAATGCAAACAACAATTTGAAAGAATGATCAAAATAAAAGATAAGAGAAATGCAAAACAAAAAACTCTGAGGTTTCATCTAACATCCAGAAAGTTGGCAAAGAGGACAAAAAAAACAAAACCAGAAGGGGTCCAGCATGGGAGGGGTGGTAGCAAGATGGGCACACTAAGGCATTGTTGGTGGAACTACGAATCAATACAACCATTCTGGAAAGCAATTTGAATGATAAAAATAAAGTGGCTGGGGACAGCTAGGTGGCAGTGAATAGAGCACTGGCCCTGGAGTCAGGAGGACCTGAGTTCAAATGTGACCTCAGACACTTAACACTTACTAGCCATGTGAACTTGGGCAAGTCACTGAACCCCAATTGCCCTGCCTTCTCCCCTCCAAAAAAGCAAAAATAAACAAATAAATAAATAAAGTGGCTAAAATGCCCATGCTCTTTGACTCAGAGATTCTACTCTTAGTAATAGAGGTCACTGATAAAAAGAAAGCTTGAAAATATATTAATATATTTACAGTAGAATTATTTTTTGGTAGCAAAGAACTAGAAGCAAATAGATACCTATAGACTGAGGAACAACTAAATACATTGTGTTACATTAATTTAATAGAATGTTAAAATGCTGTAAGAAACAACAACATAGGATGAATACATAGAATCATGGAAAGATTTATATGATCTGATGCAAAAGGAAGCAAGCTGTGCCAAGGAAAGAACATACATGACAATCCTACAACGAAAATGGGGGGAAAAAATCCTACAAAACAATAAAAAAAAATGTTGCAAAATTACAAATAGCAAGCTTGATCCCAAAGAAGAGATACAAGAAGACACCTTCCCTCATTCCTTTGTAGAGGTGAGGCAGGAGGTCTACCACTGTAGAAAATTGCACATAGTGCCAGACTTTTTCACTGTATTAATCAGTTAGGTTGATTTTTCTCATCTTCTTATTTTTTTTAAAAATTCTTTGCTATAAAGGACGGCTTTCTACGAAGGTATAGGTTAGAATATAAATTTGTAAAATCTTACACTGAAGGATGTTGAGAGGTTATGAACAGTATCAACTCATGAAGCAGACAGAAACTGTAGAGGGTAAAACAAGTCCGAAGAAAGTTTGGCAATATATCCAACAAAACAAAGTCATCCCAAGTACATTTAAAAATGAAAACAGAAATCTCACTGCAAATAGAAGAAAAAAAGAAAAGATTTTAAAAATTTATTACAACAAAATATTTTATTCTTCAATGATTATGGAACCACCAAACTTGGTCCCTTAACATCATAGTCCCTGAAGTGCTTACAGAAGAAGTAGAAAAGGCATTAGAAAAAACAGAAATAGTGAAAAATTGAATTAGATATTAGGTTGAAAAAAACTGTGCTGAAGGTAATACAATTTTTAGGGTATGAAGGGCCATTTTTTAAGGTATTTCAAGGAGGGGAAGGTAGCAACAATGCATAAAAAAATCTGAGACCTTAATATAATCAAAGTAAGGTGGTTGGAAACACATTAACAACTAGCCATATGCTTAACTTCTCATCTATACAAAATCATTAGAATGATTATTTTTACATCAATGAGGATATTAAGAGGGAACAAAGGCAAAGAATTAGAAATTGGGGGAAGCCTATTAATTAGGCAATGACTGAACAAGTAGTGAAATATGAATGCAATGGAATACTATTGTTCTCTAAGAAATGATGAGCAAGTGAACTTCAGAAAAACCTGGAAAGATTTAAATGAGCTGATGCTTAATGAGGTGAACAGAACCAAGAGAACATTGTACACAGTAATAGGAACTTTGTGCGATAACCAGCTGTGACTGACTTAGTTCTTCTCAGCAATATAGTGATCTAAGACAATTCCAAAGGACTCATGATAAAAAATGCTATCCACGTCCTGAGGAAAAAAACTATGGAATCTGATCAAAGCATACTATTTCCACTTCTTTTTGTTTTTTGTTTTTCAGGAGTTTTTCCTTTTGCTCTGTTTCTTCTTTCACAACATGACTAATGTTAAAATATGTTTAACATGATTGTAAATGCATAACATATATAAGATTGCTTGCCATCTTGGGGAATGGGGTTGGTAGGGAGAAAAATTTGGAACTCAAAAATCTTATAAAAAACGAATGTTGAAAACTATCTTTACATGTAATTTGAAAAAAATATTATTTACAAAAAAAAGAAAAGAATGAACAAAAAGACTTTCACAAATGATATTAAGTCACATCTTTACCATCTTGAAATTGACTGAAAGATGTGCAGAACAAAAGATACTATTATGCTTCTTTTAAAAAAAAACAACATTTAACTCAGTAGAACAAAACACTCCTCATAGGCTCTTTTACAATAAGGCTCATCTGTCCAAATATCAAAATCATTTAAGATTTCTTGGAGGATGTAACAGAAATAACCCATTCATTAACCTAATAATAAACATCATGTTTATAAACAAAAAACAAGGAGATATATACTAGTCAATATCATCTGCCAATGTGATGGAGGAAATCCCGTGAAGAGTCCCGAACAAGAAGGAATTCTCAGTGGAGAGTGAAGTTCTCCAGATCTTTCTTTTGCAGATGACACTGTGTTGATTACATTAAGTCCCAGGACACTGCAGAGACACTTCTGGAAAAGATCTATTATCACCCAGAGTTTGGCCTGTCCATCTGTGCAGGAAAGAACAAATAGGTGAATGTCTATTGCCCAAGTTTCAATGGATGTCCTGAATGGATACCCTATAGACTTGGTCCAGCAATATGTATATCTGGAACAGACAATACAGATGAACAGTATGCTAGGGGCAGGTAATTGAAAAGGAGAAGGAGAGCAAGTTAAATGACTTCCAGGAAATAGCAAAACATGTTTTAAAATGAGCTAAGGCTCACCTTTTCAATAAAAACATTTTACTAGTATTGCCGTATGGAAGCAAGACCTGGAACACCACTGCCCCAAAGAACTAAACATGAGGGTGATAAAAAGGCAGATGGTGGATGTGAACAGGCTACAACAGGAGAGACAAAGATCTCTGAAGAACAGGAGTAAAGAATGTCATCAAAGAACTACATGACAAAGGAAGGGATAGTCACATATTGAGAACTAAGGATGAAGGGGGAGGGGGAATGGCCAGAGGGTTCCACTGATAGTCAGTCAACAAACATTTATTAAGTGCTTGAATTCCAGGTATTGTGCTGAGTAAGTACTGGAGTCACAAGTATGAAAAAAAAAGTCTTTGCACTCAAGGAGTTTACAATCTTAGCAGAGAAAACAACACTAAAAAGAAAAAAAGATGCAAAGTCAGGGAAGGAAAGGTACCTGGTGGAGGAAGGAGGATGATAAATATGGGAACATGATGGAGCATTCCCAAGTAGTATAGCCAGGTGGGAAATGAAAAGGTAGCTGGCCTGGAGGCTCTCTTTAAATGGAAGTTTAGGGAGGAGCTCTTTGATCCACCCTCCATTCAGAGTCCCCAGGGCCAGAAGGGACTGGTAGGTAAGGTGTAAGTACCAAGCTTGATTCGATCCTGAAGAATGATAAGTTTCTGCATAAATCCAGAGTAGAGCAGCCATGTAAGAAAATCTACATGATGTCAGAAGAAAATAAGGAAGGATTCCAGGATGTTAGGTGAACTACCTGTGGCAAACTGTTGGGAGGACACGTATAAGGGTTGAATAGGCCAGGCAGACATGGATGGGTTCTGACTGACATCACTGGAGTGAATGAGATTTGAATATTGGAAAGTATGGCATATTCTGCATAGTACAGCAGGTCTGAGTACTACAATGTCAGATGAACTTTGGTAACACAGCCTGTTTGTATATTGGAATCTGCTCTACATGGTGTAAAATCCTAGCCAAGAAGTAAGGGAAATCTTGATTCAAGTCTTGCCTCTGACACCTAAACTATTGTGGCTATAGGTGTCTCTTAAGCCTCCTAAGACTCAGCATCCTTATCTGTAAAATGGGCATGATACTGGTACCAAATTTATACAGTTGTTGGGAGCCTAAAATGTGATAATATATGTAAAGTACTTTCTGAACTTTAAAGCCCTATATGAATGTTATTATTATTCAATTCTAAAGCTATACTGAAAAATCCAAATAGAGGAAACCTAAGTCATCAGTTGACTTATCTTGTCCTATGTAAAATATCAGAAGGCAACAAGCTTAGCAACTAAGTAATTCATGGATAAAGTTTAGCACATTTTTTCTCCTCCAACATATTTTTGGGTCTAAAATATTCAGATAATTGTCTCAATTCCATATTTGCTTTGCCTGTACATTTCAAATGTTAACAAGTTCTGACTGTTCATAAGCTAAGAAATTATTCATATATGCATAACTGCTTCAACCCCTATATTTAGTTTAAAAAAAAAGTCAAACCCTCAGATGGAAAAATGAAATATTTTTTTTTTTATTTTAGGAGTTCAAAATGTATCTTAGAAGGTATAACCAGCCAAGTTATTATCAGCCAAGATAGAGACAAAGCTGCAATTTTGAGAAGCAAAAAAGAAAAAAAAACACTCTATATGTCTCTAAAGGGCCAACTTGGGTCGTTTTCATAGTCAACTATGACTTTTAACAGTGTAAAAAACCCAACTCTATATAATACCACCAAAACATCATATCTTACTTAGAAGTGATTTGAAATTTCCATATGTTATAAAAATTATCATTTACATAATATTTAAGAATAACACTAAAAATGTTTTGCCTTCAGAAAAGAAATGAGCACTTTTAGCACTTTGGGGTAAGGCAATCGACAAATGAGCAACGTTTACAGTGAGTTCTAAAATTGGCAGAAAAAAAAAAGATCTTGCCTATTTGTCATTGAGTACTACTGTATTATTGTAGAATTTCACTAAAACCCTGGTTTATATTCCATCATAATCATGGATCAAGCATATGGTTAAATTCTCAAATAATTGATTTATTTGAATATTTAAAATATGGTCAGTGTACTGGGGGCTGCAGAAATTTCTGAACAAGGTTAAAAAGCTATCCCCTGAAACACATTATTAAGAATTAATATATAGAGAGGATTCTGGGAAGATGGCTGAGCATGTCAGAAAATTCCACACTCTCAAGATTTCCCCCCAAAAAAGAGATAAAATAGGACCTCAGCACAAATATAGAACAGTAAAAAGAAGTAAGAGTAGGGGGAAAACAGGGATGCTCCTGGAACAACAGAGAAGATCTGAAG
This sequence comes from Pseudochirops cupreus, assembly GCA_028627135.1. NCBI lineage: Eukaryota > Metazoa > Chordata > Mammalia > Diprotodontia > Pseudocheiridae > Pseudochirops > Pseudochirops cupreus. Next base: position 71,631,068 of record CM053581.1, read on the forward strand.
AAAAGTCCCAGGAAGAAGTTTGGTGCCTGTGAAGACTAAATACCTCTAGATCAGATCTTAGGTCCCCTTAAACAATAGGCGAGCCCTGGGATTAGCTGGGTTGGGAGGCTGTCTGGGCCCCAGCAGCAAAAAGTTGTACCCCCTAGACAAGGATAGGCATTGGGTATCTGAGTGGAAAAGATGAAGGGAACCTCTGCTGACAACCAATGCCAGATCTAGCTGTGCTGCTGAGGTGCAGCAGGGGCAAGAAGGAACCAGCACATGCCCAGTGAGTGCAGAAGCAGTGGGGAGAGAACACTGCTGGTTGTGGGTACTTACAGGAAGCTGAAGGTCTTGATTCCAGTTCCAAACCAGAGGAGAGAAATGGAAGATCTGAAGACAGAGCCGCCATCTCCCATTCCCCAGGACTAGAAGAGATTATAAAAACTAAGCTACTACAAAAAAAAATGCACAAGCAAAGGAGAAAGAATACATCCACGGAGAGTTATGATGGGAATAGAGAAGACAGGGTTATTTAGTAGAGGACATTGAAGCAAAGAAATCTTTTAAACCAGAGAGTAATGTCAAATGGTCACCTGCTCAAAAAGAATTCATAGAAGAACTTTAGAAGACTAAAAACCAAATGAGAGAGACTGAGGAAAAACTAAAAACAACAACAACAACAACAACAACAAAAAACCCACACCAATCCAAGAAAAACAAGAAGATTATGAAAAGAAAGTCAACCAGTTAGAAAAGGAGGTCCAGAATCTTAAGGAAGAAAATGACTCCCCGAAAACGAGAATTAGGCAAGGGGAAGCCAGCAAAGGTATGAGATCAAGAAATAATAAAACAAAACACAAGGAATGAAAAAATAGAAGAGAACGTGAAACATCTCGTAAGAAAAACAACTGGTCTGGAGGACAAATCAAGAAGAGAAAACGTAAGAATAATCAGACTACCTGAAAGCTATGATCAAAAAAAGAATCTTGATATAATAATAAAAGAAATAATTAAAGAAAATTGTCCTGAAGTGTTAGAACAAGAGGGGAAAGGAAAAATAGGAAAAAATCAACCTTCACCACCTGAAAGCAATCCTATGAGGAAAACCTATAGGAATATTATAGTTAAATTTTGGCCACCCTCAGCTCAAGGAAAAAATATTACAAGCAACAAGAAAAAAACAATTTAAATACGGCAGTGCCACAATTAGAATCACATAAGACCTAAAAGCAGCAACACTAAAGGACCGTAGATCTTGGCACACTATATATTGGAGAGAAAAAGAACTAGGGTTCCAGATGAAAATATCATACCCAAAAAAACTAAGCGTAATCCTGAATGAAAAAAAGAATGGACATTTAATGAACTGTCAGACTCTCAGGACTTTAAAAAAAAAATAAAACACCTGAACTTAATAGAAGATTTGACATATAAGAGCCAAGAGAAATATAAGGTACAAACCAACGACTAATTACAAGGGAGTTTAGGAACTCCTAGAAAGAGTAAATATTTTCTACAAATGAAGTGTGAAAGGAAGAACTGACACCCAGGAATTAGATGGAGGAGAAGGACCGGTAGTTCTGGAAACCTACTTTCATGGGGAATATGTTGAACAATATATACATACGTACATACATACACACATACATATGAGTATAAAAGTCTTCTAAATTCAGAAAGAAATAAAATGCTAAGGATTTGATAGGGAGTAGGGAGAGGGATCTCTAGAGTGGAGGGTGAGGGAATAGGTAAAAGGAGGGGTATAGAAAGGTGTTTAGATTAATGGGAATGGAAGTTTAACGGAAGGATCCTTAAAGGGGGAGTAGATTAAGCAATAGGAGGGCAAGGGAGCAGGTAGAAGTAAAGTACAGAAGTTAGGAGAGATAGGATAAGACATATGCACAAACATAAAAACAAAGATTAAAAGTAGAATGTTAAGTATACGTCTATATATGTATATATGTGTATTGTATATATTTATATCTATACATAAATATATCCGCACATCATCAAAACCTTCTGGGGTGGGGAGGGGAGAAGAAGGAGGAAGAAAGAACAAAGTAGAAGGCGCACTGCATAGAACAAAAAAAACTAACAAGGAAGCAAAGAAAAGATGGACAGCTCTCAACACAACATATAGTATTTATAATATAGGTTTTCTTGCAATGTAAATTCATTGCTATATATTTTGAATCCTCTCTTACATTTTGCTGTGCACACGATATGTTTTTTCTCTTTTCTTATTTTGCCTTTTAGTTTCAGCATTTAAGTTTAATGTTTCTTTTTCTTTTCTTATTGTCTATTTAAGCTTCAGTAATAAAAAAATTTTTTAAAAGAATTTATATAAAACAGCTGAGATTACCCAGCTACCAAAGTAATTCAGCCTAGGAAATGGTTTGTAAGCATTCCACTAATAAGATTGGGGCCTTTCCTGCATCTTAGCAGAGGCCTTTGGTGTTTCTCTTAAAAAGGAATAAATTTAAAATATAACTAATTCAAAACAGGCTATAATTTTACAAATTATAACCTATCCATCTTTGATACTTCAACAATCTCATTGGCACAGATCATAATGCAGCCACAGCTTCTTATCCTATGAGACTTTTGTCCATATTCTCCCTTGATTCCATGCCAAGGAATGGACCCATATCTATCACAATGAAACCTAACACCAGATGTATTTGGTGAATGCTAAGCAAAACTGAAAACTGAGAGCTGCTTATCAATCCAAGAGGCTGATTCTAAAAAATAAAATTAAAAATTTATCTAAATTATTCCAGTTGAGGACAAAGTAATTTGGGAGGGAAGGCACTATTAGCTGGGAGACTAATTAACAGGATTATGGATTTAATGCTAGAAGGGACCTCAGAGTCACTGAGTCTAAACTTTATTTCACAGAGGAGAAAAGTAAGACCTAGGGAGGTTAAGTGATCTGTCCATAGTCACAGAGAGGGTAAATGTTTGAAACAAGATTCAAATCTAGGACCTCCTAGCTCTAGGTCTAGCACTCTGTCCACTGTAACAAGCCATCCCCCTTAAGGTCACTTCCCTCCCTTTACTCAGATTCTGTATTTGCCATGCAATTATCTATTAATACTTTTATTTTCCAAGTACACTTTCCTAAGATGAGAATATTGATGCTAACGTCCAGTTAATAGAAGTGCTCCCACTGCTTTGGCAATTATATGTCTCACTGTAAATAAACAAATTGTCATTCTGGTTTATAAAAGCCATCTTGTGTAAGTTTCAGCAACGTAACTTGTTTACCAAGGACCCAAGTGTTTCTGAAATGAAAAAAATCAAGTTCCTAAGGACCAGACTGTGGACTTGCAACAACTGCCATGAGATGAAGGTATTACTTAAGTATCTATCTGCCTTAGCTGTCAGCACAGTAAACTCTCTCACTCCCTGCTTTAAACACAAATGTGTGAGTGTATGTGGTTATTTTGTTTGGGTTTTTTTTTTTGCTTTTTGGAGGGCAATTGGGGTTAACTGACTTGTCCAAAGTCACATGGCTAGTAAGAGAGTTTGCTGTTTTGGCAAGCAAGGCAGATTAATGTATGTGTGCATGCACATATGTATAACATAAATTATATGTGTGTGTATGAGATATGTTTTTTCAAATAAAAAGTCAAATGACAGATTCTCAATTTTAAGTACTGTTTTTACATAGAAAGTAGTTTACAACTACCTCCTAAATTTAATTTACAAACTGTCATGATTTTAAGCCAAAAAACTAAGAACAATATAATCAAAATTTAACATCAGAATTTCAATATGGGAGCTCTAATGAGCATATTCTTAACCTTAAATGAAAACAAACAAGATTTATGAAGTAGAAAACAACAAAAAATTTAAAGAAGCATATTAAACTAAATCTATTAGGGGATTCAAATTAGTAGAGTATGGGGGCAGAAGAAGGAAAAGAACAAAAGGAAGAAAAAAAATCATCGCTTCACAGTTCAGAACTCTGTGCTAGGCAGGCACTAAGGACACAAGGGCTGAAATGAAAACAGTGACTCTTCTCAAGGAGCTTCTGTTCTCTCACATATATACAAGATAGAAGAAGATACAAAAGATAGACAAAAGAAATCATTTTTGAGGGAAGTTACTAGAAGCCAGGGCTATTAGGAAAAGAAGTCTGTACTCACAAAGTGTTTAAGCAGAACTTTGAAGGAAACCAGGGATTCTAAGACATTAGGGTGAGGAGAGGGTGCCTTTCAGGTATGGGAGCCCACAGTACAAGGAGACTGGAGGTTGAAGTTTTTCGCATGAGGAAAAGCAAGAAGACAAAGTTAGATGGATCAAGATTGGCTGGACAACAGGGTGAGTGAAGGGGAATAATAAGGTTGGAAATGTAAGATGATCCTCATACATTTAGAGTTGACAGGGAAATTAGAGGTCACTTTCAACCTCATGATTTTACAGAAGAAGAAACTGAAGTTCAGAGGTAGTAACTTGTCAAAGGTCATACAACTAGTATGCATCTGAACGGGATTTAAACTGTATCTTCCTCATTCCAGGTACAATGCTTTAACAATCAGTCAGAAAACACTCACTAAGGGAGCTAAGTAGTTTAGTGGATAGAGCACTGGGCTCAGTCAGGAAGCCCTGGATTTAAATCCAGCCTTGGACACTGTGTGACCTGTGTGACTGTATGACCCTGAGCAAGTCACTTAACCTTTGTTTGCCTCAGTTTCCTCAACAGTAAAATGGGAATAACAGCAGCACCTATCTTCCAGGGTTGTTGTAATGATCAAATCAGACTAAATTTAATATTTGTAAAGTGCTTGGCACAAAGTAGCTATGTTTGTTGTTGTTCAGTCATGTCTGACTCTTCATGATCCTGTGGACCATAGTACACCAATACTGTCCATGGGTTGGTTTGTTTTTTTTTGTGGCAAAGATACCAGAGTGGTTTGCCATTTCTTTCCCCACTGGATTAAGGCAAACAGAGGCTAAGTGACTTGGCCCAGGGTCACACAGCTATTAAGTGTCTGAGACCAAATTTGAACTCAGGTCTTTCTGATTCCATGCCCAACTTTCTATCCACTTAGCCACCTAGCTGCTTCAGGTGCTATATAGATGTTAGCTATTATTATTATTATTCCTTCCTAGACTTATTGTGAGATCAAATGAAATAACACTTATAAAGTTCCTGCCACATAGTAGATGCTTGATAAATATTCACTTGCTTCCTTCCTTCCCCTCATATCCAATCTGCCATCAGGTCACATTATCAAAGATTTACAGTTAGAATATTAGAATAGAATAGAATAGAATAGAATAGAATAGAATAGAATAGAATAGAGTAGAATAGAAGAGAATATCTCCAAATCAAACCCTCTCATTTTAGAGTGGGAAAACTGAAACAAAGAATGACAAATAGCAGAATTAGGCTTGGAGTCGGAGTCCTCCACATCACACACAGTCCCATCAATCAAAGGATCCTCTGGACCTCTTCAAACCCCTAATTTCCTTCATGTATCAGCTCAGGCATCAATTCCTACTTGAAGCTTTTCCTAACCTCCTCAGTTACTAGGCTCTTTCCTATTTCAAATGACCTTGGTTTATTTTGTATTTGCTTAGAGGTTGCGTGCCTATAACGCACTGCACCCCCTTTCCTCCCAGAAAATGTCATTTCCTTACTGGCAGGAGTTGTTTCAGTATTTCTCTTTTTATTTCTAGCATCTCAAATGGTACCTTGAACATAGTAGACTCTTATGAAATGATTGTTCCCTCTCATATGCATCCCTTTCTTTTCTATTCTACTGACAGCACCACAGTCCAGACTCAGAACTCTAAACTTCCTGCAAGGTTCACTCTACTGTTATCTCCTGAAAATCTTTCCTTATACCCCTAATTGTTGATGTTCTCTCCTCCCTTAAATTATCTGGAATTTACTTATTCTCTTAGAAGACTGTAAATACCTTAAGGGCAGGGACTAACTCTGTATACTCCAGCATCTAGCAAAGTGTCCACTACACAATATATTGAAGATATGGAGATAAAGCTAGAAGGGAGGTTTGGGATCACACTATGGAAATGAATTTTGCAGGCCTGAATAAATTTTATCTGTCTTATTTATTTGAGAGTCTGAATGGCATAGTAGAAGAAATACTAGACCTGGAGTCACATACAATCTGGATTCACAGCTTGGTTCTAATATTTACTTAACAATGTGACCTTGGACAAGTCCATTGGCCTCACTGAGACCCAATTTCTTCATCTAATACTTACACTACTAATGAACCCATTACTTACGCTATTTCACAGGAGGTATTCTGAGGAAAGTATTTTGTAAACCTTAAAGTACTTTATAAATGTGAATTTATTTAATCTGGTTGGCATTAGGGAACTGCAGGGATTTTGAGCAGGGGAGGGACAAGATCAAAGCAGTTTAAAGAAAACAAATCTAGCCACATAGTAGAGATAGACAAAGTTGAGAGATGGAGCCAATATGGAAGATAATTACAATAGCTCAGCCATAAAATAATAGAAGCCCAAATTAAGGGGTCACAAAGAGGAGCCCCTGAGATGAACAAAAAAAAAATCAACAAAAAATGTTAGGTGAAAATATTTTTTAAAAGAACAAGTTAATTTTTTTTTATGAAGTGAAGAATCCCTCCATAATCCAAGTTATCACTCTAATACATCTATTTAGTCTTTTAGATACAGAGTTTTCTTAAGTGGAGCCCAACTGTACAAATAAAAATTACCCAGGCACTGTGCTAGTCTATCTGAGTAGGTATGATTGGCATAAAAAGACAAAAGGATAAACAGTCAATGCCCTCAAGAAGCTTACATTTTACTAGAAAGGATAAAACATTTACATAGATTGAAAATACAAATTGAAAGAGGGAGAGCTCATTAGAAACTGGAAGGATCAGGACAGGAACAGGAGGGCTCCTTTAGAGATGGCGTCTGAGCTAAGCCTTGGAGGAAACAAAGACATTGTTGAGAGATGCCATTCCAGGGATATAGGAGCTTTGCAAAGCTGCAAAGGTGGGAGATGGTCTGAGTCAGGAGAACAGCAAGTAGTTCAGACTAGCTGGAAGGTAGGATGACTACAGCCAGGCTATGAGGATTTGAAATGCCAAACTGAGGAGTTTGTATTCTATACAAGATGCAAATAAGGAGGCAGATCATAGAATTGGGTCAATTATCAGGGTAAGTCAAGAAAAAGATACTTTTGCCTGAAATATCTGGATAGGTAAAAAAAAAATTCATCAAAATGTCACAAAAACACACTAACCTTATTCTCTGCCTTTTCTTGCTTTCTCTTAGTTTCTTTCCTTGACCTTTTCATGACCAACTAACAAGATATCATTTATCCCCTGCCCTCGAGGCATTCCAGCATAGATCTTCTGACCCTACTGAATGAAGTCTATTTCACATTCTAGGTAACTCACTCTCTTCCTGCCAACAATTTTTTTTTAGGTTTTATCATCATTCTTTATTATATACTGACATTAGCCAGACCTCTCGATATCTGTACCAACAACTGCCTTCATTCTCCACTTTATTTTCTAGTAGAGAGCAACCAAACATATTCTTGGAATTCTACTGATACTGTCAAATCATTTCCAAGCCAGTAATTTTCTTATGATATTTCTTCTTTATTTCTCATATTACCCATTTAAAGAATCAATGTTTGAATATATATAATAATTTTAGTGTAGGTTAAAATATCTACTGTAGTAGATAGATATTGGACTCTGCCACCTGTGTCCTCTGGTTCTCAAAGACGAGCATTCTTTTGCCTTTTTCTACCTCCATACCATATCCCCTCCATTTTCATCACCCTTTTATATGTCATCTTCCCCCATCAGACTGTAAGCTCCTTGAGGACAAGAACTGTGTTGTTTGCTTATATGCATTTGTATTCTCAAAACTTAGCAGTGTTCCTGGCTCATAGTAAATAAACATTTAGTCAATTTTTTATCTATCTAGATAATTCTTACATATAAACTGAAAACATAAGATACCTAAAACCCTTCGGCTTTTTTAATGAATTTTTTCTCACAATGTGTATCTTATATTTCACCTCAGAATGGAATCCCTTTGACACCAAACAGTTTTATTACTTATAAAGCAGCTTTCCTCCAAAAAAACCCATGGCAAATCAGCACTCCTCTATCAGAGAAAGACTACGTGTCTATGAACTCTGAGATTAACACTGAAGGGTAATGAGGGAAACATTTAAGCTCTAATAACCTCAATGTTTAAGCATAGTATATTTTTTGAGAACTTGTTCTGTCATCCTATCTGTAAAATTGAAGCTGTAAAACTAGAACAAGACATTATGGTGAAGAAAACATACTGGATGTGAAGGATACCTGAATTTAAACTCAGCTCTCACTCACTTCTGAAACGTAGGACAAGCTACTGCTTTCAAAGCCTGTTTCTTCATAATGACAATCCCAGGTCCCTTTTATCTCTAAAGCCTAGTCTTAAAGGTCACTTTTGTGTCCCTCTACTTCCAACTATGATTTTAAATAAATAAATACATATATTTTCTTTTATAGAAGGTACAACTGCACTTACATTAATTCCTGGCACTAAGGAACAAGTATTACACATGTGAAATAAATACCCTGCTTTTCTTTGCTCAGGCACTGCCTAAACACAGGATTAGGGTATCATCATAAAAAGGGCAAGGTAAGCTTTAGAGAAAATGGAAATGTTGATCTTTCCTCACAGTTAATGTCGGTTTGGACAGGATTAAATGTTCCTCTTTGCAGTAGTTTTTTTTCCTTTGTGTAACTGTGACTGAAGGCCAGTGTCAACCTTTGATGTCCCAGTATGGACAGTTGCTTTGTTCTCTAAATACTTTGCAGGTGGAGGGGAGAATGGAGTAGGATGATATTGGGGGAACTGACTAGTGCTACAAGACTGCATCAATAAAACCCTTTAAGGTGGGGGGATAGGATACACATTATTTATGGAGTATTGGTGAATTAGCCTCTTCTATGATATAAAAATTCAATTTCAGCACACAAACCCAAGGCTTAATATATAGATTGTTCAACAGTGCACCACATTTCACCTTAACTAGCCTGAAACCTTTCAAACTGACTAAAATGGGGAAATAATTCAAATTCCTCTTAGCTCAAGGCTAAGGTGTTAAATCAGGAAGCTAGGAGTTTAGAAGTCTAATTAGCCTGTTGCTTCCTACAAAAAAAAAAAAGCAAATTACAGACAAAGGTGGATTTCTCTGTCTCCAATAACAATTTTCTCTGACGAAGGACCTGGAGAATTTTCCTAAATAATTGGTGATGCCTCTCTTGAATTGAAAAAGAATACTTAATAAAATCTTATTCACTGTACTCGCCTGCCCTATTCTGTCCTAGTTTGTCCTCAATTATGGTTCTATTATGCCTAGGCAGGTCCAGAGCTACAAGGACAATAAAAGAGGTTCGAGGGAAGACCCTCTTTTCCTTTTAGCTATTAGGTTGGAGCCTCTTAGGCAACAAGAGAGGCCTGAAGACTGGCAAGCAGACAGAACAGAGAAACTGGACAGACGAACTAGACGGGACTGGACACTGGGGAGAGGGCAAAGAAGCGGTGCGTCCTACCCGGAAGGCTCCCTCCCAGGGCCGGCGGTGTACCTGCTCTGCTCCTCTAAGCTGTGGTTGTCCACAGCCGCGGCCCGCCAGTCTGGCAGGGTGCTGGCACACAGTACCACCATGGATACGATCACGAACACCACCGATACGGTGGCCAAGATTTGCGCGGCCAGCGAGGATGTGGGCTCCTCGAAGGTCCTGCGCATCCGTTCCAGCCAGCGCTTCTTGGCAGCGGCTGGCTCGGACCCCCTGGCAGCCCGCGCCTCCTCGCGGCCAGGTGCACCCAGCTCGTCAGCTGAGTAGAAGGTGTAAGTGTCCGACATGCGGTCGTCTAGGCGCCGCTGGCAGCAGTACTCGAGGTGTGCACCCTCCAGACCCCAGTAAACCATTTCGTTGTAGAAGGAGAGCTCACACATCCGCGGGGCAAAGCGCAGCTTGCCGTGGCCGCGCACGTAGAGTAAGATGAAGCCGAAGGCCTCCGAGTGTCTGTCGAAGAAATACTCGTTGCGCTCACGGTCGTAGTCGTCGCACACCTCGAGCACATCCCTCTCGGAGCGGCAACCATGGAGCCGGCTCACCCGACTCAGTGGGAAGTCCTTCAACAGTTCCCGGGACAGCGAGTAGCGGGCGCCGCCCACGTTCAGCACCACCGAAGCCATCCCTCCTCGGCCCAAGGTCATGGTTGGCGGCCCCGGGCCTGGCCCGTCACCTCAGGGCTCTCCTCGTTCCGCACCAGCTGGCTTCCCTCAGCACACAACTAGCTGCGCGGTTTGACTGCCTGTCAGGGGGTGTACGTACTGTCGGGGACCCCCCAAAAGACTAACTGAGCCTTCCAACGGCCGCTTGGCAGGGATGTGCTTTCTTGGATGTCCCCAAAGGTCCCCCAGGGGCTGCAAGGCGCGTCTGGCCGCCCCGTAACCACCCCCAGCCCTGCCCACGGCCACCTGGTCGGGGCACGCACTATGGAATTCCCCAGCAAAGTACCGCTTGCGAGGTGGAGCGCAGGGATGGCGTGAGGAAGGAGCTCTTCTGACCTCACAGGAGTCGGGGGCAGTAGACTGTGAGGTTCTGTCTTCAGCTGTTCCCCCCCACCCCGTGTGTTCTCTGCCTCTCGGGAACCGTATGTCCTCTTCGGAGTTCTTGTGCCCCCCGCGGGGGTTAGCCTCGATGCCAGTGATGCCCCGCTCACTGGCAGGAGAATGTTGCCTCGGTGGTCAGAGATGCGCCCTCCTGAACCGATGAACCGTCGGCGCCGTCCCCTACTGCTGCAGCCCCAGAGGGGACAAGGGAGCTCGGAAAGAAAATATGCCGGGTGTCGGGGGGGGCGCTCTTCGACGCCCCCAGGGCTGATCCCTCAGACTAAGGTTGCAGCCAACAGCCGTCCTGAGACAGAGGCAAAGGTACGGAGTCAGCGAGGCGGCTCCACCGAAGGAGGACAGAGGAGGCGGGGGCGGGGCCTTCCTCCCGGCCCTCCCTCCTCTCCCCGCCCCAGACCCCTAACTTCCCCCAGCTCGGCTTCCTCTTCTCTTTCCCCAACCTCCCCTACCCACTCCGCCCCTCCTTCTCCTCTCGGCCCCACCTTACTCTGGCCCCTCCTCGCAAGCCGGGATTCCCGGGGCTCCCCGTTTCCCACGCCGTCAGCCCAACCCTCGGGCAGGTCCCCGAGTCAGTCCCAGGGGCTCTAACGGACTGGCAGACCCCCTCTGCTGCTGGGTATAAAGACATGGTCGGGGAAACCCTCGGCTAGTGGAGGAGGAGATTGGGGGGCGGGGAAGGGACAGTGTTGGACTAGCATTGTACGAGGCTGCTGCTGACGGGGAGAGAGAGAAGGGAGAATCCTTTAGTTGGTGCGGGAATTGGGGATGGGAGAAGTGATAGACCCGGGAAATGAGGGCTCTAGAGGTGGATGAAATGAGGAGCTGAAGAGTTCCCGAGGATGAGACGGGGCTCCCGATTCCCTGGAGCACTAGGGGCTGTCGGGGGAAGCTGCCAGTCCCCATGCCCACGTCAGAGCTCCAGCAGCGGGCGCGAAAGCAGAATAACCTGGCTTCGCTGCAGCCACCAAAGACTCCCGGTGCCAGAGGTTCCCGGGAAGAGCTGTAGATGCCCAGACCCCGGCATGGGATTGGGGAGTGGGCTTCCCCAGGAAGGTGGCAGGCGGCGTTTGAAACGCCTTTTCCAGAAAATTGTGTTGCTGAGCCAAGCTCTGGTTCTGGAACGTCCCCGATTAATTTCTCGGTGACTAAACCCCATTCTTAGCTTTTCCTGCCGACTTTCTTCGGTTCCCTCCCCCGCTCAGAAGAGACCCACGTAATGTGTGCAGTAAAGAGAGAGCACACATCAAAGCATCCATCCATCAGTGTCGACTGCCCGCGCTGCTTCCCTCAGTTTCCTCCCTTCCCCTAAAGAGAAGCCGCCCCTACGAGTTCTCCCGCCTCCACAAGCACACTCCTCCGCGGAACCCTAAAAAAATGCGGCGAGCACATTGGCATTGATCTGCAGTAGGACCTTCTCTTTACCAACCCTTTTAGAATGCAATAAAAACCCCAAAGGGCGTGGACTGGGTAGTGGGGAAAGGATTATTTTTCTTTTCTTTTTTTTCTTGTAAAGCCAAGCAGGGGGAGCAGCCAAGAGGGCTGCTTCCAAAGTCTGGAGACCTGTCTTCCAATCCCCTGTCCTTACCTGGCTCTATAACCACTGGCTAGTCACTTAATCTATCAGCCTCAATTTACTCATTTCCAAAACAGTGTGATTATACTTGGCATGCATAGGGTTTGTTTGTTTTATGTGTATGAGTGAGGAAAGTACTCTGCAAACCCTGAAGGGAACTAGTTGCATTATTATGCTTCTTCATAATGTCCTGGTTTCCCGAGTAAACATTGATGGATTGCAGTTTCTAGTACCCCGAGACCTAGGGAAGGTGCTTGCCTTTAGAGACTAAAGAATCCTTAAGGCATTCTACAAAGGACTTTGCCCTGAGCCCAAGGTTGCTGGGTTCCCTTGTCTTGAATTACCTCCCACATTTTCACTGTGACACCAGTGCTTAAAAGATCTCCTAGTACCTAAACTGTTTTAGTAGCAAAGCATGAAAGTAGAAAAACAAATAATTTATTGGACTGGGTGTTATGGATTCACAATCTCTTGGGACAGGGTGCTCAAAGCATTTTTTCCATCTACTTAGAATTCGGCATGATTGAAAAACGCCCACTAGAGGTCACAAAAAAGTCATTTTACTCTGTTGCTTTGACTTATTACGGGGGGGAAAAAACAAGAATTGGGGTTCTCTGTACACAGTAAAAATTATTGTGGGTCATTTCTTAAAGATAGAATGCCCAATTTCTTTTTTTCTCCTCTCATAAGATTTGGGTAATTTACATTTCCAGCACTTAAGGGAATTAAAAAATGTGGAGCAGTTTATTTGCTGAATGGTCATCATTAGACTAATCAGAAAAGGCTTCCTTAAGGAAGTTAGTTCCAGTACAGGTTTTAGCGATGGACTTGGCTTGGCAGAGAAGAGAGTATTCCCTAAAGCAAAGGCTTCAAGATTCTATGTATGTATCAAGTCCAGGGCAGAGGAAAGTAAGCACATCAACTTGGCTGAAGATATGGGGAGGGGAAGGATTTCAAGGGCCCAGCGAGCTGTATAATTTAGATCTTACCTAAATGGAAGGTTTTCAAGCAAAGAAATAACATGAAAGCAATGTTTTAGGAAGATTATTTTAGGAAGATATGATGGACTGGAGACAGGAAGACCATTTACAAGAGAGTAGCAATAATCTAGGCTTAGAATAGTGTCCCTTGGGGTAACTGAGGGGCAGCGCTGAGAAACATTAAAGTCAAAGAATCAGCAGGGTCCGGGAATGGATTAGTTTACGGGGCATGAAGGACAAAGAAAAGGCTAGGGACATGAGCCTGGAGACCAGAGTGTAGTTCACACTCTCAAGAGCCAATTCCGTGAGGAGTTGTTGAAAAATACTTTCAAGAAGCATCATAAGCAACAGAATGTGGATCAGCTGGAAAGAATATTATTTGCTCTGGCATTTGCTATTTCTGTTTTCAGTTTCTCTCTGTACAAAATTCTTTTAAAAACCTTTTCAATTGAATCTATTGATGAAGTTAAACAGGCTTCAAATTAAATTTGGAGCTTGAAAAACAAATTAATTTGATGACAATACAATTTTGTATCTCCTAGGTGTACTTTGCATTCAGAATGCATAGAGGTCTATGGTTAAATCATTTAATTCATTTCAACAGTAATATCCTGGTTTCAGCTTAAATTCAGAGATCAGGCAGTGCTACTGATAGAAGCAACACTCAAATTATTTTGCAAAAAATAAATAAATAAAAGAAAAGCAATTATATTCTACTAAATAAGAGTTTAGGAAACACCCTCAGAAAAAACCTTTTTTGGTTAATTTTTTAAAAAAATATATGCCTTTTTATTATAACAACACAACCATTAAAAAAAAAAACATATCTCCTCTCTTTCCTTTACCAGCGAGCCTTCTCATAATAAAAATGGGAGTTGAATCTATAATCTCATTGGCATAGGAAATTCCTGATGAGAAAATGTCTTCGTCCAATGCAGATCAGCACCTTCTTCTTTGCAGTTTATAATATTAGAGAGTTGATTTTTTAAAGGGAGGGAGGGGGGAATTAGCACATTGACAGCATCTGATAATAAATGCAACATGTGACCTCTACGTTGACATATAGATATTTATGTATATATATATGTATGTTTACCTGGTTCTGTTTACTACTCTTTGTATTACTTCATGTTAGTTTTCCCATAATTCTTTGAATTCTTCATATTTGTTATTTCTTAAAACACAGTAATACTCTATCACAGTCAAGTACCACAATTTGTTTAGCTGTTCCCCAAAAGATAAAGGTCTACTTTGTTTCCATTTTTTTTTTTTTTTTGCTATAACAAAAAGTATTTCAATGACTCTCTTGAGCTGTGCTGAAACCTTTCTTTTCATCTGATTTCCTTAGGTATATGCCTAAACTGAAGGAACATTCAGTTAAAGAGCATGGACATTTTAACACCTTTTTTTTTTTAATCAAGTTCAATTGTTTTCCAAAATTGTTGGAACAATTCACAGCTCCACCAACAATGTATTAGTGTTCTTTTTGCAATATTATCTCTATCTTTTCCAGTTTGTTGGGTGTAAGATAAAACTTCAGCGATGTTTTCATTTGAGTTTCTCTTTTTATTATTGCCATTTAGAGAAGTCTTACTGTTAATAGTTATCAATTAATCTTTTAAGGACTTTTTCATATTCTTTGACCACTTACAAAATGGGAAATGGCACATGGTCTTATATAATATTGTTAGTTCTTTCTAGATCTTGGATATCTTATCAATGACATTTGATGCAAAGGTCTTCTTTCAACCAAGTTTCCCTTCCTATCTAGCTGCATTTATTTTGTTCATGCCAGAGCTTTTAAATTTCATGCAATTCAAATTATGTTTTATATTTTCTGATCTCTTTTATCCTTTGTCACCTAAGAATTTTCTTCCAGTCATAGTTGTGAAAGATACTTCTATCCATCTAGTAATTTGTTTAATTTTTTTTCTGTATTTGATCTTTTATATTTAAGTCAAAACTTCACCTTGATTTGGAATTTATTGTGGTACATGCTATAATATCAACATCTAAACCTATGTTTTTGCCACACTGCTTTTTTTGGTCAACTTTTCAGTTTTCCCAGCAGTTCTTATCAAATAAGGAGTCCTTCCCCATAGAGCTTATGTTCTTCTATTTAATCAAACACTGTGTTATTGACTTCAGTTGTTTCTGTTTCTTAGTTATTTAGTCTGTCCTACTGTCTTATTTTTCATTTTTAAAGTAGTGCCAATAATTTGTATAATTTAGTGTTAGGGTTAGAACTCTTGAGTTTTAATTCTGACATTTTTTCTCATGTCTTCCAAGTTTCTTACAGTTGTGTGTGTGTGTGTGCATGTGTGTGTGTGTGTGTGTGTGTGTTTACCTTGTTTTCCTGTATGTTTTACTTTTGATTTGTATGATGGTCTGAAAAATTTTTTATGGTTCTTCCCTTCTGAGAATATTCTCCATAATCTCCACATATATCTTGTATGTAGCTAGGTATTTATATGTCTTCTCCTCTTTAGAATGGGAACTCCTTGAGGGCAGGACTGTTTTTGCCTTTGTATCCATAGCTCCTGGCACTGTCACAGTGACATTGGTATATAGTAAACATCTAATAAATATTTATTGGTTTACTAACTTTGGAGAGTTGTTGAAGTTCATTTTTCCCCTCCTGATGCCTTCTCTACAGGTTCTTATTGATCAACAGTATTTGTTCATCATGATGTAGCTTTTCATTCCTCCTTTAATCACCTTTGAGACTTTGAGATTGCACCCTTTCCTTTCTCTCCTTCCCCCTAACTATTTTGGGACATTTTAATCTATTCATGGCAGAAGGTGTTGGAGAACGGGTGGGGTAGTTGACTTCGATAGAGTAGCTCTTCTCCAGATGAGAAGAGAAATTGAGGAAGTCTCCTCCCAGAATGTCAGGTAAATTCCTGTGGTATACTTGTGGGAAGTCACAGATAAGAACTACACAAGTAAAGGGTCACTGATGGATTGCAAGATCTTTACTACTGGAGGTAATACCCACCTTGATAAAATCACACACATTAAAGTGTGAGCTGAGGTGTTGATTGAGGAGCTGGACTTTTTAATCACATCTAATTCCACTCTCTTACTGGAACTCCAATTCTGCAATTTTCAGACTGGAGCACAAATCCACAAATGTAAAACATGCAGGAAAACAAGAACAAAGAACAATTCAACTGTAAAAATCCTGGAAAACATTATGAGAAGAGATGACAGAATTAGAGAAATAATCTGAGTCATCAGATTACCTAAAAAAAGAGAATTACCTTTTTATCCTAGAAAAATCATCAAAGAAATTTCCTAGAAGTAGTAAAATAAAAAGATTAACTATATGCATATTAATAGAATTTGTTTGGTGCCATTAGGGAGATATTTGCTAAGATACAATTCCCCCAGATACATTTTTGTCAAATTCCAGTTCCATGAGGGGATTTTATAATTAGTTAAGGAAAGCATTATTTATCAAGGAACCCCAATTCAAATCACAAAAGATTATTCACTTAAGAGGAGAAAATGTATGTAACCCATCACTCAAGCCCCAAACTCCAGCCTTACACAAATCCTCCTCAAAATTACCTTCTTGATCATCTGGACCCCATTGAGACTCCCTTGGGAACTTTCAGATTTAGCCTTTTTTATAGGTCTCCAGTGACACGAATTAAAGGATTCTCACTTCCTAGTCTCAGCTATCAAACAACCTTTGCTTCATTTCCCCAGGAGCCCATGATAATCAAACTATTTTTTTCTTTTCTCTGGTGAGTCTTACTATATGCACAGGGGACCTATACAGTCCTCTTCCAGCCTTATAATACTATCCTAAGTATTAGAATTCTCTGTTTCCACACCCTGACCACCCTCACTCACTCAAGGGAAATAAACAGAGTTTCTAGGGAATCAACAAGTTATATTCCAATGACTTACATATACTTTCTATTCTGGGGACTCACAGTACTGCCATAAGGGTTTGCACTGATCTCCAGAAGGGAAATATATTTTGAGTTCCCTTAAGACCTGTACCATCCAAATAATTCAATAGTAGCAAAGGGGAGAGTCCATGTATTGCTCCTCAGGACTGTCACTGTCCCTTGCCGAAAAGCCCTGTGCTCAAACCTTGGTCCAGGAACTCTTGACACCCCTCTAAAAGGGGTTCAAGAACTCTTACCCCTCCTTCTCTAGCCTGAAGTGAAATAACTGCCACCATTTGGACCTAGGATTACCCACTTCATACCTGCCATCCCTTTTCTACGAGGTCTTACCCTTGTATCCCCGTAACTGCCATCTCCCATCCTGAGGCCAGGCAAGGAAATTCTTTGGGGAGGAATTGTGTCTATGAAGAAAGACAGGGTTCCCTCTCTTGGTGACCAGATTCATTCTAGGGTCCCTGCTTTCTTCTTACCTCTTTCTTACTTCTTTCCTTCTTCATCTCAGTTTTTTGGTTTCCTTGAATTTTTCCAAAACCAGCTAAAATCTCACTTTTCATAAGAAGCCTTTCCTGGTTCCCCTTAATGCTAGTCTTCCCTCTGTGATTATCCCTAACTTATATATACTTATTTGTATATACTTGTTTGCGTATTGCTCCCCGTTAGTTCGTGAGGTCCTTGAGAGTGGGGCCTTTTTTTTTTGTATACCCAGTACTTAGCAAAATTCCCAGCACATAGTAGGTGTTCTATGAATATTTGTTGACTTGACTCTCTTTGGACTATTTATCTCTGTTCCTTTTCCTAGACTCTATTCAAAGGAACCATTTCCATCTATAATAACCTATCCTAATCAGGCACTGCTGTGGGCACAGTCTAATCCAAGGATGGGGAAGCTGTGGCATTGAGTGGTCCTCAAGCAGGGCCCTTTGACTGAATCCAAACTTCACAGAACAAATGCCCTTAATAAAAAGATTTGTTCAGTAAAACTTGGACTCAGTTAAAAAGCCACACCCAAGGACCTGATAGCCTATCGAGAAGACAGAATATTTTACAAGTAATCAAGGTTTCAAACAATTATCTCATCCTTTTAATTCCTTCTAGTTGCCCAGAGTCAAGAGAAATTGTGCTTCATCCCAGATTCTTCTACCAAGCTAAAGTAGGAATAATTTTTGAAGACAAAAATTTATTTTCAATTCTCCTCAATATTTCCAATCATTTTTACAGGAAAAAAAAAAGTTGATTGAAACCTTTGATGTGTAAATCAGTCCGGGAACAAACCTCCAGCAATTTCCTAAGAAGAACCTACAAGGAAGTTTGATATATAAATCAATAATCAACATTAGGTAATTCCAATTTAACTCTGAATCAATAAAGCTCTAGAGGGGATTCCATGTAAATGTTACACAGCTTTAATAAAAGAATAATAGGGGTTTTTAACCAAAATTTTAATGTAATTCAAAAGATGGGGAGATAGGAGACGGCCCTACATAAGTGTCACATGGTAAACAAAAACAGTGGAGAACTTCTGAGAGGTCATCAAAAGATCTGATCAAGAAGAATCCTAAATTAATCAGCCAATTGATCAGCATTTCATAAGCGCCTACTCAGGATACAAATACAAAGAAGGAAACTATGTCAAAGAGACAGAAGCTTTGGCGTGGCTTCCACATTGTAACTCGATGGAACTATCAGGAAGATCCAGATAACAAAAACTTGGGTGTAATTAACAAGTGGCTAATGACACCATTATTTTGATTGAAAACGAAAGGTCACAAAAGATCTTAGGAGGAGGGGAGAAGTGATCCATCAGTAAGTATTTTTTTTTAAACTATGGAATCTCAGAATTTTAGAGCTAGAAGGAGTATTAGGGATCAAATCCAGCCAGGATTGGTTTTGTTTGGAGACAGGGTTAATTTATCTCACCCAGGCTGATGCTTTGCGGAAGCTTTGATCTGCTCCCTTTCTTGGTTAGGGCCAATATGCCCCTCCCTTTGTCCCACTCCCCTTGGCTCAGGATATTAGGGCTGGGTTTAAGTGAAATGTGAGCTCATCTTTAGCCCCACTGCAGCTTTGAACTCTTGAGCTCAATTGATCGACCAGCCTCAGCCTTCCCAGTAGCAGGGTCTACAGCAGCGGTTCTCAACCTGTGGGTCATGACCCCTTTGGGGGTGGAACGACCCTTTCACAGGGATCTCCTAAGACCATCGGAAAACACATATTTCCAATGGTCTTAAGAACCAAGACACCATTCCTCTATCCGTCTCTAGGCGGGTTGCCCACGTGCAGATACACCCACATACAAGTATTAAAGGGTGGCGGCATTAGGAAGGTTGAGAACCACTGGTCTATAGGCATAAGCCTCCATGCCTGGTTAGCCAATACTTTTTATAGATCAGGAAACACACACAAAGAGGCTGTGGCTTGTTTAGGGTCACACAGGTATAATAGTAGTAAAAGAACCAGAATCAGTACACAGGTTTTCTAAATCCCAGCTCTTTCTACTGTACCACACTCTCTCCCATACCCTTATTATTACAGAAGCACTCAAGATGGTCTCCCTAACTCCACTCTCTTTCATTTTCCCCATCCCAACCCATCTCATATACCCTTGATAATTACTTTTTATTAAACATAATTTTCATCAATTAAGTGAGGTTAAAAGTGAATAAAATGCATGCAACAGACTAGTTCATCTTAGCAGAGAAAACCATCTTAATTCTCTCCTAAGCATCCCTATAGGACAGAATCTCACCCTCTCTGGCTCCTACAATACAGGGTAAAAGAAACAGAAACCTTTGTGTAATTTCTATAAGCCCCTCCTACCAAGCATCCACAACAGTCAGCAACCACTGGGGGCTGGAATTATTCACCTTGGCTCAAAAAGCTGCAATAAAAAAGCTACATTACCACCCCCACTGGCTCACCACACTACTTCCTCTTCATTGGCTTAATTGGAAAGGAATTTGTTCACCCCACAGCAACTTCCACTCAGGTATATGAGAGACTATTAATTTCCCTTCTCTGGCTCTGGGGAAAAATTCATGGTAATGGTAGTAACCTTCCCCCTGCTCTACCTCCCTCAGTCTCTCTAAACTTAACCTTCAAAGTCCTCCTACACTGTGTTGTTCATCCTTCGTTTTGGAAGAGAACCAATGACATCACAGGTGATGTCTTGACTAGCTTGTGAATTGGATTTAAGTGAGGCAGAGTAGTGCAAAATCATCAGTCTCACTCCTTCTTCCTGTGGCAGGACAAAAGTCAAGACGATTGGTGAGAATTGGGAAAGGGGGCCAGAGTTAGAGGATAGAGAGAAGGGAAGGTACACATATACCAGTGACACGACTTTGGAGAAGGCCACAGGGGAGCAAAATGAAAAGGTGACTGGAACTGGCCTATATTACATAATTATATGCAGGGAGAAGGGATGTCTACCTCAAGCATGTGAGTATTTTCCCCTGTGGAATGGGCGGATGAGAACAATTTGTTCCAACGGCCTCGAAGGCAGCTGAAGCAGGTGCTGCGGATTGCTTAGAGCTTAGTCAGGCTTAATCAAGATCACACATAGTGACATCTGTGTCAAATAACATCCCCTGGGAAATCATCTTCAGGCCTCATGCAATCCTTTGCCCCAAATCCGTCTGCGGGGTGTGTTCCATGGGCAAAACTCCACATGCCCTAAGAAACAGGTCCATTACTTGGATATATTTTGTGTGAAGGAGGCAGGTAAAATGAGACCTCTCACAATTGTGGAAATTTAATAAACTACAGACCATAAGACACAAGACCTGAATTTTTAGCTGACTGTGGGACCCTGGTAAGTCACTTTATCTCCATGTTCTAGTCACTTCTCTAGAACTGTAATATGCCTAGAAGGACAGACCTGCCTTGGTGTGGGGAAATTTTCTATGTCAATGAAATCACACATCCATTCACTCTCCATGTCAACTCATTTGCCACTTACTGGCTTTGTGACTCTGGACACATCATTTGACCTCTCTCAGACTTAATTTCCTCATCTCTGAAATGGGGTTAGTAATACTTGTGCTACACTCAGAGAGTTGTTGTGAGACTCAAATGAGATAATTTATGTAAAGTTCTTTATAACTATAAATTGCTACATAAATGTGAGCTATTACCTTGATATTTTGATGGATCTACAATTTTATCCACCTACACACATTCCCTCCCATGCTTCAGAATTGTTCTCTAATTGTTTCATGTGGGCACTTCTTGTCTGCCTCTGAGTTGGGCACAAATTCTTCTGTGACTCTGCTACCAATACCACATAAGAATAGTATGAGTGGTGCCCTCTTGAAGGCAAGCCCTAAGGCATCATTCCAAAACACTACCATACACACTATTTGTTCTATTCAGCCTATTCTCTGGAATACTCATTGGTTTTGTTTCTACTTTAAAAGTCCCTTTTAAATCTGGTCTCTAAGATTTTTTTCCACCTCTAAATCTATAAAATCAAGTTATTTCAGTAGTTTCTTGTTTGTGTATCTGTATTCAATATGAATAAGATAGATTCAAGTAGACTTGGTTTGAAGTGGTTTTAGCTCACCCTTGCTTCATGATAAATCCCAGTCTAATTTTCATAAGTGGGCATCTGGGTAGTACAGTGGATAGAGTGTTGGGCCTGGAAGCAGGAAGACCTGTGTTCAACTACAGCTTCAGACACTTACTACCTGTGGGACCCTGGGCAAGTCATTTAACCCTGTTTGCCTCCTTTCTTCATCTGTAAAATGAGCTGGAGAAGGAAGTGGCAAACCATTTCAGTATCTTTACCAAGAAAACCCATGAAAAGTCAGATGCAACTGAACAACAGTTTTCATAAACGAAAGCTTCTAGTTTATTTGAGATACCTGGACCATTATCTTCAACTTTTCCTGTAGAAACTAAACATGGTACTTGCAAAAGGAACGTGAGGCAATCCCAAAGTCTTGGCCAACACTTTAATTTGAAGAGTTTCAAATGTCTAAGACCAAGGAGGGAGCAATAGCAGAATGTCTACCATATTGACATCTGGGCTTCTCCTGCTGCCTCTGGTCTTTTTAAATAAAATGCTCTGGGATATTAATTTCAAGAACACCACATCTCTTTTGCTACTGAAGGGATCCATAATGGTGGAGGTTATGCTTCCTCCCTCCTCCCATCTACTTCTCCAGTCTTATTTCCATTTCTGCTCTTCGAAAGAATTTTCTTTTTTCCCCTCCCAGTGGAATTTCTTCCTGGAGTTCCCTACTTTGAGGCAGCCACTTGATGAGGTTTAAAAATCAAAAAACACGCATTTCTATTTTATGTCCCAAAACTTCTCTTATTGAGTGAGGGTTGTGCGTGAATTTTTCCATAGATGTAACTAAGGCAGGGTGATTGAGACTTTGTTCCAAGCACTGACAACCCAAGGTACATATAGCATGCTTCTTTCTCACAGTCAGTCCTTTGCCCAGATTAGAAAAGATAAGGATAGAGAAACTCCATGTTCCCAGTAGAATTGTTCTATGATAAGGAACAGTTGGGAAAATTTGGAATGGAGAGATAATACTTCTCCAGATCAGTGGCAGCTCCAAGAGCAGCCTGGGGATGAGTGGCAGGTGGAAAGTAGAGTTCTCATTCTGCCAAGGGGGAGAAGATCAGGGTCCCTGACCTGAGGTTGGTGGGGGAGTTCAGGTAGGGTCAATTCAGTGCTTCTCTAAACATAGGCACTCTTTCAGAGAAGATATATTTTAGGGAGGTTAATTCAGGGTCCTATCTTTCCAGGGAGGCTGTTCCAGGGTGATGATAACTATCTTCCCGATAGTTCCATCGAGTTCCATTGTGGAAGCCACACCAAAGCTTCTGTCTCTTTGACATAGTTTCCTTCTTTGTATTTGTATCCTGAGAGTAGGAGCTTATGAAATGCTGATCAATTGGCTGATTAATTTATGATTCTTCTTGATCAGATCTTTTGATGACCTCTCCGCACCATGCTCAGTCAGAGGTGTGGGAAAATGCAGCCCCTAGGTAGCCCTGAGAAAAGCAGTAGATTGAGACACAGTCTGTTGGGACACAATCCACCAGTTTCTTGCCCCATAAATGCATTTTCCCCAGGTGCCAAAATTCCTAAATATTCCATGATCCCCCTTCTCTTTCTGTTTCTCCTCACCATCAGTAAATATTTTCTTTCTATTCTCCTTGCCCTGATCTTCTTCTCCCCTACCCCAAGTCCCAAGCACCCAATGCCTCTTGGCTCTACTTAAGCCAGTAACTTAGAGAACTGCCCATGAGTACGTGGGACCAGACACAGGTTCACTGTTGTTTTTATTTTAGTACTTGAAATTATTCATGATTCCATCAGGACATGCTCTCCTACAATATAGGCACCACCATCAACTCCTACCTCTTCCGTCCCTCCATGCATCACCTGGTGGTCAACTTTTTGGTAATAAATTTTTTCTATACTTAGCAAGTCTGGTTGTCCAACAGTAGGAAGAGAGAGTTTATTGCCAGAACTGCCATTAGAGCTGTTCATCTGGCTTTGTAGGATATGAGAGGTTATGCTGCTGGCATAAAAATAAGAAGACTAACTAGCAATTACATAGTGTTTTAAGATTTTGAAAGTACTTTACATAAATTATCTCATTTTATCCTCACGACAACCCTAGGAAATAGTTGCTATGAATGTTGCACGTTTTACAGATGAGGAAACTGAGACAGAGAGGTTAACTGACTTTCCCACTATCACATAGCTACTAAGTATCCAAGACAGGATTTAAACTCAGGGTTCAGTGCTCCATCCACTTTACCACCTAGCTGCTCACTTTAGAGCAGCAGTTTTCAACCTGTGGCTTATGTTCAATTTGTAATGAAAATACATCCTGCATATCAGATATTTACATTATGATTCATAACAGTAGCAAAATTACAGTTATGAAGTAGCAACAAAAATAATTTTGTGGTTGGGGGTCACCACAACATGAGGAACTGTATTAAAAGGTCTCGGCATTAGGAAGGTTGAGAACCACTGCTTTAGAGAGTACCCAAAGTTACTCCCAAGTCATGATGAGTCATTGGCATGGAACTTTCATCAGAGACACTCTTCCTTTTCTTGCTAGAAGGCTGTAGCCCAGAACTCTCGAATTTGGGGAAGCTAGAGGATCAACACCAAAACTTTCCTTTCTGCTCTCCTTTCCCTAAAAGGCTTGGATTCTACAACACCCACTATTGGCTACCTAATTCTCTTCTTCTGGGGCTATGAGGTTGGAAGTATGTATACTTCCACTGAGCCTCTGCCACTGCCATGAAGTAAGTAAATTGGGGTTCAGAACTATTCATCACTCTATCACTGCCCCACGATAGGACTTCCTCAGCTTCAGACACCTTTACAGACACACATACTCTTCCACAAAACTTAACATATGATTCTCCATTGACTCCTAGTCAGAGGTACCCTTTGTATCACCCTGTGCAGCATTCCCTGGGAACAAATGTTTAGATTAATACTGAGGTTTAAAATAAATTTCCCTTTACCACAGAGACATGCCACTTTGCATGACTGTGGGAGGAGCTGTGCTGAATGGTCCATGTAATCATGGGGTGAGGTTGGAAATGACTTATTCTGGGAACCCTTGACTCCCTTTCTGGAAAAAAATCATTTGAATATTGTAAAGTAGTTTGCATACTGATAAAAAAAAAAAGATCTCAGCATGGCCTCCCCTTTATTCCCAGCTACTCTCATCTGTGGGTATATAGCTTCCTGAATAAAATCAGAATTATTTTTAAGTTCTAAAGAAACCAAATTCATTGAGCAAATTAACTAACTCCAGAGGCAAAGGATAACCCTAATTATCTTTTAGCTTCTTAATTGAAGAAGTTCTTAGGGTATTATTTTTTCATATAGTATTTTACTTCCCCCCAATTACACGTAAAGAAAACGTTAAACATTCATTTAAAAAATGTTTGAATTCCAATTTTTCTCCCAACCTCACCTTCCCCCTCCCAGAGACAGTAAGCAATTTGATATAGGTCATATCTGTGCAATCATGTAAAACATTTCCATATCAGTCATGTTGTAAAAGAAGAAACAGATCAAGAGAAAAAGACCATTAAAAAAATAATGTGCAAAATAGTATGCTTCAATCTGCATTCAGACTCCATCAGTTATTTCTCTGGAGGTGGATAGCACTTTTCACCATGAGTCCTTTGGAATTGTCTTGGATCATTGTGTTACTGAGAATACCTAAGCCATTCATAGTTGCTCATCGTGCAATATTGCTATTACTGTGCACAATGTTCTCTTGATTCTGTTCATTTCACTTTGCATCAGTTTATGTAATTCTTTCCAGGTTTCTCTGAAATCTGCCCTCTCATCATTTTTTATATATATAGCACAATAGTACTCCATTACATTCATATACCACAATTTGTTCAGTCATTCCCCAAATGATCGACATCCCCTCAATTTCCATTTCTTGGCCATTAGGGTCTTATTTTAAACAAGTTCCAATTATGTTGGTGATCATCTCATCCATTTGTGTCTGTGTGTGAATATCAGGAGATATTTTTGTATGACAGCAAAGTAGCTGTGGGGCTTGAGAGAAAGACTAGGATAGGAGAAGTAAAAGGCTTTACTCGGAGAGCTTAATGGCTCCAATAAATGACTGCCCTGGTGTTAGACAGATATTCTCCCAGCTGAACCAATCAAATTGGGAAGTCTAGGGAGAGGCAGAAGTTCTCTCTTGTGAAGTCTGCCTTGGGATCTCAGAGCCTGGTCAATATAGGACAGGAAGGCTAAGAATCTGACTAGAGATGAATAGAGTGAAGAGAGCACCAGCCCTGGAGTCAGGAGGACCTGAGTTCAAATCTGGCCTCAGACACTTAACACGTACTAGCTGTGTGACCTTGGGCAAGTCATTTAACCCCAATTACCCTACCTTCCCTCCTCAAAAAAATAAAAAAAGAATCTGTCTGGAGAGAAGGACCCTATCCAGTTCTTCCCATTTGTGTATCATATCTCTGTGCACACACAGCTGTACAGCAAGGATTCTTTTTTTTTTAAATGTCCTAGACCCCTTGGGCAGTCTTGTGAAGCTTATAGATCCCTTTTAGAATCATGTTTTTAGAAAGTAAAATGCATAGAATTACAAAGGAAACTAGTCATATTGAACTAAGATTGTCAAAATATTTTTAAAATGATTTAATGGACCTCAGGTTAATAACCTCTGCTCTAGAGAGCCCACTAAATGGAACTCAAAGAAATTTCCAAAGTAAATAAAATTGTTCACTCTGTACCTTTTACTCTATACAGAGAGGTACTATCTTCACTAACATTAATGAACTAAAATTAATCAGTCAAGGAATTATCTTTCTAAGAAGCACAAGATTTTTAGAAAGAACAACCAGTGGTGCTTATCTTGTCCTTTGCACATAACACTTTTTACCCCATTGTTATTATTTCTTCTTCAGGAGAGTTTAAAAATGTATATGTTATTTATGTTCCTTTCAAGGAAAAATGAACCTGGTCAGTATTCTGTTGAATTATATTCTTCCCTGTAAACAAAACCCTTTGATCTATGTAAAATATCCACTATGAAACCTGTGGCTAAGCAGTCTCCAGGCTCTGCACTCATAAAGCTAGGTTCAATTTTGGGATATTGTCCCCTAAATCATATCACTTTATTTCATTTTGCCCCCATCTAGAAACTCCTCTGGGAAATCTAAAAGTAACACTCTAATACCACTCATGTCTAAGTTTGTACAGCATCCATGAAAGCATTCAAGGTAACAAGCCACAGAGAATATTGGACAGCATCTATTTAATCTTAGAGAAAATTGAAAAACTACATAGAAGATTCACAGCATGCCAGAAACAATTGATACATTTTCCCTCTGTCTTCAGTCAGTGCCATGTTCCCCAAAGAAGCCTATATAGTCCCTAGAATTCATAACATCGCCCTGTGATTTGAATTCCATTTATATTGAAAAAAACAACTTAGGGTTTCAAGAAAAGCAGGTCCATGGGGGCAGCTAGGTGGTGCAGTGAACAGAGCACTGGCCCTGGAGTCAGGAGCACCTGAGTTCAAATCCGGCTTCAGACACTTAACAGCTACTAGACGTGTGACCTTGGGCAAATCACTTAACCCCAATTGCCCTGCCTTCCCCCCTTAAAGAAAAAGAAAAAAGAAAGGCAGGTCCTGAAATTCTGGTGAATTTACTTTTATCCCAGATATACGAATAGGCCTACAACATCATGGTACTACCATAAAGACTTGCACTTACCACTAGAAAGAAAATGAAGTTGGAGTTGTTAGAATGGTAATCTTTCCCTGGAACTGCAAAGTCCAAATAACTGAGAGTTATAACAGAGGGCAAAGTTCAGTTCTCCAATTTTTTCCACCATTTTCACTGCTTTTGCACTTTTTTTGACTTTTCCATCATGTTTCCACCATGCCCTTCAGCTTCCTATTATGTGCTATCGTCCCCAATTACATTGTAAGCCTGTTGAGGGCAAGACTATCTTTCTTTTCATTTCTATTAGTATCACCAGAACTTAGCACGCTGCTTGGCACATAGTAGATTCTTAATAAGTATTTACAGACTGACCAACGGTATTCTTTGTTATGTTCAATAAACTTATTCTGTTTCATATCATGTTTGTAATGTGTCCTGTTACCAATTAGTTCCTTACTGATACTCCAGTTCTAGTGTCTACACTATGTGATCCTCTTTTCCCCCAAGAGAATGGAATTGCCCCCAAACTCCCCCTTCTCTTGAGGGAAAACTCGATTCTAGTATCTACTTCTTTTTAAGAGTAGGGCTCTGACTGAAGCAATACATGCTATCGCTCTTTTCCGTGTTTGGTTTTGTTTCTTTTTTCCTATTGTTCGCTCCATCGGTTACAACCCTTCTGTACAACCAGACTAATGTCCAATGTGAAGATATTTGCAGATCCTATACTTGATTGCATGCTGCCATGGTGGGGTGGGGGGGATGGAGGGGGGGATATTTGAAACTCAAGGGATTCTGGAACTGAATCTTGTAAACTAAAAGTAAATAAACAAATCAATTTAAAAAAAAAAAGAGTAGGATTCTGTCTGGGTACTCATCTCTTTCTCTAGAAGTTTGTAGGCCAGAACTCTCAAACTTGGGGTTACTAGGGAACCAACACCAAAGTTGGGACTGATCTCTTTTTCTCCCTAGAAGGCTCAACAAGAACTCCCACTACTTAATTATATGATTACCCACTTCTGGGGCAACTTATTTGAAAGTACCTGAACCTCCAATGTGCCTCTGCCACTGCCATAATTATCTGTGTGCAGACACTCAGAATTAAGTAAATTGGGGTACAGAATTTTTCACCACTTCATCCCTATCCCACCTACTGCTATGTCTTGGACTGAGAAGCTTCTATCCCTGGGGCTATGGGAGGAAGATGTTCAATTTGGAGGTAATGCTCATTTGTCAGCATCCCTGTGGAACCAAAATCCACTCTGATTCATGGTCTCTGATCTGTGCTCAGATCTCTCTGGATCTCTTTGAAAAGGGAAAATTGGGACAACTTTGTAAAGAAAGTTCCCTTCTACAGGCCTAGAACAAAGGAGTGGCTCTTGTGGCCAAAAACCTGAGCAACCAAATCATCCCTAAAACTTAGGACATTTTCGTAATCTTTTCAGTGAAGTTGTTAATGGCTATTCCTCACATTCTCCCTAAGGAAATTTAACCAGAGTCCCAAACAAATGCTTATCTTCCTGTGGACTCATCAGATTTCAACCCCTATATGGGAAATGAACTGAACAGTCTTGGCTAAATATGTAAATGTTATAAGCTATTCAATTCAATTCTACCTTAAAAAAAAAACAAAGAATTTGAAAAATAACCAATTAAGAAGAAGAAGAAGAAGAAGAGGCTCTTTTTTTTTTTTTTGGTTATGTTATCCAAGATCCTTGATCTGTCTCAGGTACAAAAAGTCTGGTCAGGCAACAAATATTTACTAAGCACCTACTATGTGCCAGGCATTGTGCTAAGCTTTGGAGATACAAAGGAAGACAAAAAGAATAGTCTAAGCTCTTAAGGAGCTCATAGTCTAATGGATAAATTCAGGATAAATTGGATAAATTGGAAATAATCAACAATGGGAAGGTACCAGCATTAATGGGGATCCATAAGGCTTCTTTCAGAGGAGCAGGATTTTAACTGGGACCTGAAGGAAACCAGGAGATAGAGATGAAAAGGGAGAGAATTCCAGGTCTTTTGCCTCTGGTTCCTTTATAAACGTCAAGCTAATGTGATATGAAGCAGAACAAGTTAATTGAACATAACAAAGAATACAGTCAGTCTGTAAGTACTTATTCAAAACCTACTGTCTACCAGGCACTATGCTTAGCACTGGTAATACAAATAAAAAGATAGTCCTGCCCTCAACAAGCTTATAATCTATTGGAGGGCAGGGAATATCTCCAGTCACCCTTAGTTGTATCTGGCCGCTGGACCCAGATGGCACCAGAGGGGAAAGTGAGGCTGGTGGGTTTGCACAGCCCTCCCTCACTGAAATCCAATTCACTTGCAAATCATGGCATGTCTTTGGTCTTCTTCCAGAATGAAGAACAAACAACAACAACAATCTAATGGGGAAAGACAACACATAATAGGAAGCTGAAGGGGGTGGTTGGAGCACGATGGGAAAGTCAAAAAAAAGTCCAAAAGCAATGAAACTGGTGGAAAATGGAGAGAAGACTGTGCTGCGAGCCCTCCTTAGATGCTGCTATTTTTACCTTCTGCCATTAAAGTTAACACTATGTCAGTCATTCATTTCCTCTTCCTCAGGAAAATGTTATAGCTCTTAAGTGAATCATGTTTGCCCATGTATGATGCATATGTTTACATACATTTTCTAAATGGATATATGTAGTTCCCAGGTGGTATGATATATAACTTTGCAATCTGTCCTACTCTTCTCTAAGGGGTTTCCATCTTGAGGAAAACAAAAGGGCTGTAGCTAAGAGCTTGTTTCTTCTCTCACTTATGTCCAAAAGAGGTATTGGCCTAAAATCATTCACTGCTAGGTAGTTCAGTGAAGAGACTGTTGAACTTGGACTCCTAAATTCAAATTTAATCTCAGATACTGGCTTGAATGACCCTGGGCAATTCGCTTCATTCCTCATCTACAAAATGAATGTAATAGCAACACCTACCTCCCCCAGGGCTGCTGTGAGACTCAATCAAATTAAATAATAATTGTAAAATGCTTAGCACAATGCCTGACAAATCATAGATGCTTAATAAATGTTGATTGAAGGATTACTAGCTTGTGACCCTGGGTAAGTCACTTAACTTCAGTTTGCCTCAGTTTCTTCATCTGCAAAATTAGGATAATAAGAGTATTCACCTGCCAAAGTTATAGTTATGGTAAGATCAAATGAGATAAGATCTATAATGGATTATATAAATGTTTACTATTATTGTTCTTTTTATCTGCCCCCACAAACATCTCTGGTCCAGTCTAGGGGTATGAGTCTGGTTCAGAAGCAAAGCCTTTTCTCACTCACTCTTAAAGGGAATGGTAGACAGCTTAATTCCTTACCAAATGTTGCTTATATAAAGAAACATCACAAGTAAAAAGTAAACCCATTTAGACAAGCAAAGAGCAAATGAAAATTGGAGAAGTTATGCTGGTTAGACTATGCCAAAAAGATACAACAATGAATGAGCTCGGTTAGGGGCAGCAATATTAAATCTCAGCTCAAACCAAGAGAAAGGACCCAGTTTCACTCAAGGAGGGCTATCTTTTAGTCTTTAGGAAGGCAAGCTGGGAATCAGTGACCTATTAGGCTTCCCCTACACATCTGCAGCTTCTCTCTCAGCCGTCTCTCGAAGCCCTGAGATCTCCCTCTCAAGAAGTTGTGGCACCCACTTCTTTATGCAGGTTCCCAGAGTGGACCTCAACTTTCTCTTTACCAATCCAGAATCGCCATTCCTTGTATACTTCAGCAGCAAGCAAAATTCCACCAGGCTTGGTTGGAAGCTTAGTTATACTCACAAGGAGAGTTAACAGAGTTAACATTTGAACAGGCTACTTAACACATTTCCAGCTGAAATCAGCTGTGTATATCTCTTGACATTTCTTTCTCAATTTATGGGCCCTGTCCTAACTTTAGTTAGCATGACAGAATTCTATTCCCCTCCTCCCCTTCTCAGTGTACAGGCAGCGTATCCCTTATAAAACTGACACTTCGATCTGAGTGTTTTTGAGACTAGAGAAAAAACTTAACACCCCTCTCAATTTGGCTTTCCAGTTCCTGCCATCCACACCTAGTGACTAAGAGCAGATCGTGAAAAATCTTCAACACTCAGAAAATTACCTAAAAACAAAACGAAACAAAACAAAAAAACAATATTAGAACTCCTATGGGGGAAGAGCAAAGCTTATAATGCCACCACAAAGGCAAAGATTGCTTTCCCTAATATGTATATGTAAAGCACTTCTATATGCTTTAAAGGATTATGTAAATATAAGCTGTTCTAAGTATAGGTCTTCAGTAAAGTAATATTCCAATGCCTCAGTGTGACATGGAGGTCATTCCTAGGTGTGTAAAGGCTATTCCAGAAGAACACAAGTCTCAATCAGTCCTATAGGTTGAAAAGGATTTACCCCTCTTCTGGGAATCAGCCAACTCTGTTTTAGAGAGGCACATCACCAGGTTAGTTATTAGACTGCTCTACCACAGCAACTCTGTGTAAAACAGATAATAAAGCACCCCTCCCTCTTCTCAGGAAAGAGATGGCAGATTACTCAGGAAGACGTTGGACCTGAGGTTAATCCGTTGTTTTTGTTTAACTGGGGTTTTTTTTTGTTACTTGTGACGGATCTGTTAGGGAGAGCAGTGAGTGAATAACCAGAAAAAATTGCGATACAAAAACAATGGGCACCATTAAAAGGTTTCTTTTATTTAGTTAGTTTTTAAAGAGAGCTTTTCTGTAATTCTTAGAGCAAGGTTTTATGTCATGGAGCCCTTTGGCCGTCTGGTGAAGCCTATGAACCACCAATCAGAATAATGTTTGCTGCCTACATCAGCAGTTGAAGGAAATACTAAATTTCACTTGGAGGTTAGTAAAAATAAAGATGTACATATTTTTCCCATTCAAATTCATGCCCCTCCCTGAAATCTATGCACAGAGCCCTTGATATTCCATGGTTAGGAGCCTTGTCTTAGAGGGATTATTGTGGTCGTCTGTAAAGGCATACCTCCATCAACAAAATCACAGATTCTTATACTATTGTTATTACTAGTTCAAAGCCAGTTCCTGGCAACCAGTTATGTAGTGCAATGATCCATTCCTTTTTTTTTTTACAAATTAGGAAACAAAGGTCTGAAATTTAAATGATTTAACTAAGGTCACACAATTATTAAATAGCAAAACTGAGACCTAAACCTTCTGGCTTTAAGACTAATACTCTATTGTTTTTCTGAGGGCTTTAATGAAGTGGGTCCATTTAGTAGTATGTCTGATCTGAGGCAACTAAATAGTGCAGTGGGTAAAAGCATGAGATCTGGGGCCAGAAGACATGAGTTCAAATCCTGCCTCAGATAACTGCTGGTTCTGTCACTCTGGACATGACATTTAACTGCTATCGATCTCAGTTTCCCCATCTGTAAAATGGTAACAATAATAGCACCTACTTCCAGGAGTTGAATGGTCTAAATATGGTAATTTATGTAGAGTGGCATGTAAATACTATCTATTACAGATTAAGAAATAGGCACAGAGAAGTTAAGGGGCTTGCCCAAGACCACAGAGTGGCAAAAACTCAGGTGCTCTGACTGGAAAGCCAAGGCTCTTTCCACTGTAGGTTTATCTCAGGATTAGGGCAGAAACTTAGCTCTTTTCCCTTGATTTTCCAAAGAATGATGGGTTTGATGGGTAACGCTATTTTGGGGGTATAAATAACTTTTTTTCCCTATGCCCCAATTCCAGGAACAGTTGCTGACAGAGCTCAGCAGTTGAATAGCACCAAGATCAATCCCCTAAGGATTCTCCTCCTGTCTCAGTGGAGCTTTACCCTCTGTCTAACATTTGCTGAGAGTTCCGTTCTTACAGATGTGATTTTGCCTTTCCAGAGAAAGTAATCACAAACAGAAATCTTCAGAGCAAAGGACATGAGGAAAGCTTTTTATACCCTCTTGGCTTGCTGCTATTGTGATGGATGAGAAGGCAAGAACAGTTAGAGCAAATGTCACTGTAAATCTCTGTAGAAAAAAAATAGCTTCCCAAGTTTCCTTTTAAGTG
This sequence comes from Pseudochirops cupreus, assembly GCA_028627135.1. Taxonomy (NCBI): domain Eukaryota; kingdom Metazoa; phylum Chordata; class Mammalia; order Diprotodontia; family Pseudocheiridae; genus Pseudochirops; species Pseudochirops cupreus. The sequence continues at coordinate 71,664,449 of CM053581.1, forward strand.
GCCAAGGCATTCTCTCTGTGTGGCGTGTATTTACCTTAGACACTGACATGGGATTAGATTTAAAACATAAACCACTAGACTATCTAGTTCCAGACACACTCTTTGAGTAGGTAGTAATAATCGCTAACATTATAGAGCACCCAATATGCAGCAGGCACTGTGCTAAGTGCCTTATAGACAGAATCTCTTTTGATCCTCATGACAACCCTGGGAAGTAGGTGCTATTATTATCTTCATTTTACAGATGAGGAAACTGAGGCAGGCATAAATTAAGTGACTTATCCCAAGGTCACACAACTAGTAAATCATCAATTAATAATTGTATATCAAGCACCTACTATATGCCAGGCACTGTGTTAAGTACTGGGGACACAAAAAGAGGCAAAAGACAGTTCTTGCCTTCAAGGAGTTGCCAGTCTAGTGGTGGAGTAAACAAGCAAAACAAATGTACATAAAGCAGAGCTTTATACAAAATAAGTAGGAAAAATTAACAGAGGGAAGCACTAGAACTCAGAGGTGATGGCAGCAAAAGAAAGGAATTTAAATTGGGACCTAAAGGAAACCAGGGAGATTGGAAGAACTCTCCAGGAATGGGGGGAAGTCAAAGAAAATACCTGTAACTGAGAAAAGGAGTGTCTGGTTTATGCGACAGCCAGGAGAGCCCTGTCGCAGGATCAGAGAGTACCTGTCAAGAGATAAGGTGTGAGACTGGAAAGAGGATGAGGCTTTATGAAGGGCTTCAAATGCCAAGCAGAGAATTTTGTATTGGATCCTGGAGGTAAGAGGTAGCCACTTGAGTTTACTGAGTAGGTTGACATGGTCAGATCTAGACGTTAGGAAAATCATGTTAGTGGATGAATGGAGGATGGACTGAGTGGGAAGAAACTTGAGACAGGAAGATCTACCAGAAGATCTGTATTAGTGCAAGAATGAAGTGGTGATGGCCTGCCCTAGAGGAGGGTGTTGCCCTCTATAGTAATAGCTAAGGTAGGAGTAGAAGGAAGGATTTAGGGCAATGATTCTCAACCTGTGGGTCATGACCCCTTTGGGGGTTGAACGGGGTCACCTAAGACCATCGGAAAACACATATTTCTGATGGTCTTAGGAACCAAGACACGGCTCCTCTATCAGTCTCCAGGCGGGTCCACCCACATGCAGATACGCCCACATATAGGTATTAAAGAGTCGCAGCATTAGGAAGGTTGAGAACCACTGGTTTAGGGGAAAAGATCACAAGTTTGGCTTCAGATGTGTTGAGTTTAAGATGTCCACTAGTCAATTTAGAATGTCTAGAAGGCAATTGTAGATGTGAGACTGGAGATCAGCAGAGAGTTTGGGGACAGGATAAGCAGATTTGAGAATCATCAGCATAGAGATGGTAATTAAATCCATGGGAGCTGATGAGATTCTCAAATGAAGCAATATAGAGAGGGAAAGAGAAGAGGGCCTAAAACAGTACCCTGAGGTACACCTACAGTTAGAAGGTGTAATCTGGAAGAGGATTCAGCAGAAGAGGTAGAGGGGGACAGTCAGATAGGTAGGACAAGAACCAGGAAAGAGTGATGCCCCAAAAACCTAGAGAAAAGAGAATATCAAATCGAAGAGAGGGGACACCAGTGTTAAAGGCTGCAAAGAGTTCAAGGGGAATGAGAATAGAGAAAAGGTCACTGGATGAATATTAGCAACTTTGGAGAGAGCAATGGAATGATAAATGTTGGAAGCCAGATTGTAAAAGGTTAATAAGAGTGGGAGGACAGAAAGTAGAAGCACCTATTATTAATGGCCTTTTCCGATACAAAGGACAGAAGAGATATAGGATATTAGTTATCAGGGATGGAAGGATCAGGTGAGGGTTTTTTCAGGATGAGGGAGACCCAGACACACTTGTAGACGGTAGGGAATGAACCAGTAGATATTAAGAGATTGAAAAAGAGTGAAAGAGTGGGGATGATGGAGTGGGCAATCTGTTGGAGTAGACAGGATGGAATGGGATCACGTGAATAGGGAGAGATGTTGTCCTGGGTAAGGAGTAAGATTACTTCATCACTTGAGACAAGGGTGAAGGAGGAGATAATGTCAAAGGAGATGAGGAAGAGGGGAAAGGAGAGAGTTTTACATGAGCAGCCTCAATTGTTTCTGGAAATATGAGGCAAAGTTCTCCCCTAAGGGGTTGGGAGAAAGCAAAGGAGGTTTGAGGAGACATGAAAAGGTTTGGAAGAGCCATTGTGGAGATTGGGATAGTGAGTTGATAAGGGAAGTTTAGAAAGATTTCTTAGCAGCAGAGAGGGCCCAGTGGAGGTTATGTGACTTAAATTTATAGTAGACCCAGTTAGAATGATTGTATGATTTTTCCTCTATCTCCATTTAGGAACATGTAAATGGAGCAAAGAGGGTGAATGGTGGGAGTGATACAAGGTTGAGGATTGACTGAGTGTAACTGGTGATATGATAAGGGAATTAGGAATTCAAAGGAGGATATCAGTGTAGAGTTGAATTGGTTCACCAAGGAATCAAGATGGAGAAAAGAAGAGAAAGTGGTTATTATAGGGAAGATGACTTGGAGGAGAATTGAGTGGTCATGGAACTAGAAGCCATAATGAGTGGTAGCAGTAGTAGTAAAAAGTAGTATGGAAAGCAAAGGGAGAGATGAAGAGCCAACAGAAAATGGTCAGACAAGGAGATTTTGGAATTCTTGGACAAAGTGTCTGGGGTCAGATTTGAAATCAGATCTTCCTGAGTCCACATCCAGCACTCTATACACAGTACCTCTGACTGTGAGCAGGGATAGTGAGGCAGATAATTGTGACTAGAAGACCCATAGATTCAGTTTTAGTTAAGTAATTTAGTTTCTAGTCCACTATGGTTTCAACTTGGTATCCAGCTAAGCAGGAAATGGTATTTATTTGTGTATCTACAGTCAGTCTAAATCAGCCAGTATTCTGTGCCCTTGACTTCCAGGGTTCTTCTTACGGCAACTCCCATTTTGATGATTATATCCACATAATGAAACCCCTCAGGCTTAAAAAACAAAGGTAAAAAAAAGCAAAATCTCCTCTTTTCCCCTTTGTGGGCAACTGTACCATAGGAGTTAGGAAGGGAAGGGAAAAGGAAACTTTGTTCAAAGATAATACATCAGCTAAAGATGCTAATAGATTTTGGTTACCTCTTTGTTTATACTCTACTCTATTTCATAGGTACCAAAGTTTGGAGTTGAAAGAAATCTTAGAAATAATATCAATAATTAGCACTTATGTTGCCGTTTTTAGTTTGCAGAGCACTTTATAGGTATGACAGATGATGGTGTGTGGGTGGTGGGTGGCAGGCATACATATGATGTGCTGCCAGAGCTTCTACTTTGTGAGTGCAATGAGCTAGTATTTATTTAATTAGCCAATGGGGAAAGTATAGTTTGGCCACCAGTTGGCACCACTCTTTGAGCAGCTAGCCACCTAGTCCAGACAAATGCATGAGTTTTCCCTAATGAATGCAGATTCCTTTACTCTTCACTAGATGGCATACTGACTATAGCTGAGTAACCTACTCTAACCTCTCACTGGCTAGGTCTCCTCCCAAACCATCTAGGAGCTGTAGCTGGTCCCAGGTTCTACTTAGATTTAGGTGCTTCACTTGAAATATGCTCAAAAATTACTAAGGCAGGGAATACTCATCAATGCCCTAAGTCCCCAGTTGCTGCATTTGGAAACTTCCCTTCTGATCTACATCTCCTTTCACAGATTTTGTAATTTCCTGTTTTTAATCGCCATGTGATTTATTAAAACACCATAGAATAAAAAAAATGGTGCAGTCATACAAAACAAAACTGTAAAAAAAAATGGCAACATGCAGTATCAGCTACAGCTTGGATTGACTCCCTTTCTCCTCTGTACCTTCTCCTAGGAAGTAGGAGGAAGGAAATTAAAAAGTCAAGATTCAAGGATTTGGCAGGTTTCTGGTACTTGAGATATGGCCCAGAAAGTACTCTGAGAGAGTAGAGGAGGAGCACTTTCTGATAATGGTACGACTACTAGCTTCACCATGACAGTAGTTAGCATTTCTTTCAATAGTCTTTAACCTGATCCAGCCTGTTCATAACTCCATTCCAACTATTCTTGTTTACTCTGAGTCTACAGCTCTGCAAGCAAAATTCATGCCCCATGATTCTCCAGGTCACTCCCAGCTCGCTCTCTACTCTATCAGATCAGTTTCCGGGGCATCACTGGAGGAACACTCCCATACTCCAGCCATATGACCCAAATAAACCATTAATGGGTATTTTTTTTTTCTGATTGAATCCCTGAAAACAAAGGCAGGAAAGCTCTTCAAGGGCAAAAAAACATAAACCTGAAGATTCTGGGAAATATATACTCACACACATTTCTGCCTTCTTGTGAACTTCTTTATCCCTTATTCCCAGTGACTTCCAAGAAATGTTGGAAAAGTCTTGTTACACACATGTTTTATTCAAGCCTCTTAACAAGGAGATGGTGCCAGTGACCCTATTTTTGACCCTATTTTTCAGTTGAGCAAACTGAGACTCTGAGAAGTTCAGTAACTACTCACCATCACAGAGTTGCTAAATGTCAGAGGCAGTATTTGAATCTAGGTCTTCCTGGACCAAGTCCAGCATTCTAGCGACTTTGCCAAGCTGTCTACATAACAGCTAATGTGGAGGATCAGTCAACTACTTGTACAACCCCACAGTGCCACCTAGTGGTTAGATGGCCATGGTCCCATCACTAGTAAGTGGTAGAGCCAAGGGAAAGCATTTATATGGTGCCTCCTCTGTGCCAGACCAGGCAGCTAGGTGGTTCAGTGGGTAGAGTACACAACCTAGAGTCAGGAAGATATATTCCTGAGTTCAGATTCCACCTCAGACACTTAGAGCTATGTGATGTAAGTCACTTAACCTTGTTTGTCTCAGTTTCTGTAAAAATGATGGAGAAGGAAATGGCAAACCATTAGCATCTTTGCCAAGAAAACCCTAATGGGGTAATGAAGAGTCAGACCTGACTGAACAACTATGTGCCAGTTACTGTGCTAAATGCTTTTTATAAGTATTATCTCCTTTGATTATTTTTATCTCATTTTAGCCAAGACATGAACGTATGAGCTGTCACCTTCTGATTTCAAGTCCAGGACTCTTTCCACTAAAATACCTAAGTAAGCTTACAATCTCTTTGATGTGGATATTCCACCCAATCATGCAAATCACAACTCATCCATACTTGTGCCTCCTATGCCATTCTTGTCCATGTCCTTCCTTCTGTAAGATTAGCAATGGAGCCCACCAAAAACATTATGGGCCTTCCTTACTTTTTCCAAGTATTACAAGGCTATTAATGGAGCATACTAGCTATCTCTCAGTTGTCCCTCACTTTAGCCATATAGGTTGTCCATCTTTTTTTTCCCTAACATATATTTCCCAGATAGCATCCTTTACTCCAGTTCTTCTTCATAGTTTCTTATTTATGTAGTGCCGCCTGCCCGCATACCAACTATGTACCGCCCTAATATCTTCCAAGTCATAATCACTTTTAATTTTTCAATGAATCAGAACCCAGAATCCAGCCCATTCTCTTCCTTCTGCTTAATTATGAAACCAATTTCTTGTCCACTTGTAGCTTGTCCAGGATACAAATGCTGATGTTTGTCACAAGAGCTTTCTTTTCCTTTTGTTTGTTCAATGGGCAGTGGAGTAGAAGAGAAGAAGAGAGGAGGACCAAATGGAAGAAAGAGAAAATATATGTCTGTTTAAAATAATTAAAATTTCAAAACAAAAGGTCTCTTAGAAAAATATATGATTGTATACGTATATGTATATACTGATAAAGTCCATAAAACTGTGCATACCCTTTGATCCAGCTATACTACTGCTAGATTTGTATCTCAAAGAGATCATAAAAAAGGGAAAAGCACCCACAAGTACAAAAATATTTTAGCATCTCTTTCTGTGGTAGTGAAGATTTGGAAATTGAGGGGATGCCTATCAGTTGGGGAAGGCCTGAACAAGTTGTGGTATATGAATGTAATGGAATACTATTGTGCTATAAGAAATGATGAACAGGCAGATTTAGAAAAACCTCGAAAGACTTACATGAATTGATGTCGAGTGAAGTGAACAGAACCAGGAGACATTGTACACAGTAACAACAACATTGTGTGATGATCAACTGTGATAGTCTTAGCTCTTCTCAGCAATACAATGATACAAGACAATTGCAAGAAAATGCTATCCACATCCATAGAAAGAACTATGTAGTCTGAATGTAGATCAAAGCATACAATTTTCACTTTTTTTGTTTTCTGTTTTTCATTTTTCATGGCTTTTCCCTTTTGTTCTGATTCTTCTTTTGCAACATGACTAATGTGGAAATATGTTTAACGTGATTGTACATGTATAGCCTATGTCAGATTGCTTGCTATCCTGAGGAGAGGGGAGGGAAGAAAGCAAGGGAGAAAAAATTTGGAATTCAAAATCTTACAAAAATTAATGTTGAAAACTATCTTCACATGTGATTGGAAAAAAATAAAATATTACTAAGTGAAAAAATTAAAAAATGAAGTCCATAAATTATCCAAATAACTTTTTGTCATAATCTGAATAAAAAGTGCAACTCTTTTTGAGTGGGCAAATTTCTAGGAGGTTCTGCATTGCTCCAGAGTTTAATTCAACCAATATGATGTTATCTGCAAAAAGGAGAATTAGGAGGAACTCACCGTCCACAGGGAATCCCTCTTCAACTTGAACTCTGTATTGAACCTCTCCTTCGTGGCAGTGATGAACTTGTTTGACAAGTTTCTGTTCTGTGCCTCATCTGTTATTAACGATCAGATAGAGAGTCATTGAACAAGATTATCTCCACTAGGTATTTCAAAGAACCTTCAGTGACTTTGGCATATGAATGGGAGATACTTAATTGGAAGAGAGTCTTTAAGGAAACATTTTGCTTTATCAACTCAAATGGTCTTTAAAAGTAATCAAAAAACCAATAAACACAGTGGGAGCTTGTATTCCCTACCTATTTTAGTCATTCGTGTTGCAGTAAAGATGTGATCTATTATGGAATACTGTTAGTGACAGCCTGACTATACTAATGTCTTCAATGTGAATACTCAATCTATGCTTAGATTATTTTCATAAAAGTTTTATACGAATGAGAAAGCAGGCATGGTCAGTAGTTGGTAGGTCACCTTTTTCAGTATTATTGAAGTCTGAGATTTTTTTTCCACCTTTGTTATCTTCCCTGCATCCAGATATCTTATGAATCACTCAATTCCCTCAAAATGTGTTGCTTCCAAAATGGATATCTTCTGTGCACACTTAATCTAATCCAATTATTTCCTCCCCTCCCCCATCTTTAGTGTTATTTATACCTCTTGTACAAAGGCTCCTGGAACTGTGATATTGTAGTTGGGGAGTGGGGGGAATTCTGCTCTATTTTGATTGATTTTTTTTGGTCTACTTTAATTTTTATTATAAAAATTCCCAGTTCCCATGTAGTTTTATACAGAAACTACAGAGCAGAAGCCTATTTGCATTGGTAGAGAGTTTCTCACCAAGAGCTCCCCATATTAATGAAATCACAGGTCTGGTAAGGAAAGAAAATATTTTTAATAGAATTTCTCTCTTTTATTACTCTGTATTAAGTATTGACACATAAACTGAAGCTATTTTCATTTGTTTTTACAAATATTTATTATATACCTATGCACATAAGGAAATTTGCCCAGGTCAGAAACGCAGACCCTTCGGGAAACAGAAAACTCAAACAAATAGTTAAGCCGGAAGTCAAGTTTCAGACAACTATGCCTAATTACACTATAAAACAGTTGTTATAAAAACTATCTTAATTTGGATTTTAAAAGGGTGGCTAGGTGGCACAGTGAATACAGCACCAGCCCTGGGCTCAGGAGGACCCAAGTTCAAATTTGGCCTCAGACACTTACCAGAAAACTAGCCATCTGACCTTGGACAAGTCACTTAACCCTAATTGCCTTACCTTCTCCCCTCCAAAAAGAAAAAAAAAAGGATTTAAAAGTAGAAGCTAGAAAACTAGATTAATTGAACTGAATGGATAATTCAGAACTACAACCAAAACCACAAGTTAATATTTGCTAAATTTTAGGGAATTCATGGAAAAATATTAGGAAAATTAGATTGTAGTATAACACAGAAGGGGAATTATTTGCATATTTCACACTTTGTACTGCAATCAATTTCAAACAGAGGAATGATCTAAAAGAAACCCCATAAAATCAAAAGAAAAAATCATATTTTCTGCATATTACAGAAAGTAAGAAAATTTTCATCCATTGGACAAATTAAAGAAACTGTAGGCAATCAAATCAATTCATGATGGATTTGATTAAGAATAAAGAGAAAAAAAATAAAAAACAAAATAAAATAAGAATAGTTTTAAAACAACAAAAGGTAATGAATCCAAAATGAAAAGGAAAGGACCAGATTGGAAAGAAAATTCGCAGTAAATATAGAAAGATAAATAACTACTCAAATGGTTTTGTGGTCTTGAATTGGACGTACTCTTCAATGGTTTCACTCACAACTCACCACATGCTTGCCTGTGCTGTGTGACACTTGCACATCTTCCAGAGATTTGCAAAACAAGGTCTACCAAATGTTCTAGAATCATTGCTTTCTCCAGACCCTGCAGTTACTAGTGACCTACTTTATCTCTCATTCTTCATTTTTGTCACATGACTAACCCATCTTCTTTTTCTCTTACATTTTCCCCAGATGCTATCTTTTATTCTTTCTGTTCTCTTTGAAGTTTCTCATTGGTTATATGGTGTAGCTTGCTCATATTCGTCATATACCTCTTTATATCCCCCTCTGTGATAGTCTTTTTCAATACAATATTGGTGTTAAAATGATGTATCTTTATTTTTAGGACAAGTTTGAAGTCTTTAAAGGAGTTTTGCAATTTCCTGAAGGGGATATAACCTGTTCTCTTCCTCCTGTTTAATTCTAGACCCATATTATTGTGCATTTTTATTGTCTGTCCAGATATAGTAATTAATGCACAAACTTTAAGACCTCCATCCAAGATTTCACCACAATCTTGGTGATAGACATTCTTTATATACTTAGCTCATCATATGTGGTTGGTCAGACCAAACACTTAAATGGTTACAGATGTCTTCCTGGAAGTCTCTGCAATATTTTGGAGCTTTATGTTTCCAGCATGATGTCATCAGAAAACCAGGAAATTAAGAGGAGATCACCATCCTTGAGAAATTCCTCTTCAACTTGGTCTCTGTTTGGTTTCCCCAACAGCAGTGGTGAACACTTTTGGTGATCATACCCCTTCCCCTTTTATATCTTGCATCATGTTCATGATCAAAGGGTTGTTGAATAAGATTATCTAATTTTGTTTTATCTCTCAAGGAATCTTGAATGATCTTGATGTATAGAGAGGAGATGCCCTATTGGGAGAGAATCTTTAAGGAGGTCAAAGACCCACATAAAAAATTTTAAAACCAACAAACCAATAAACACAGTAAGATTTTGTAATGTCAGCATCTTTTTGTCAATTGTATGATGGTAAATGTGCTGTCAATTATGGAATATGACTTGTGAAAGCCTACTTGTTCCCTACCTGTTCTTATTGAGGATATCTTTTACACATATGGAGTTGATTTTTATAAAAATTGCATATAGATGAGAAAATAAGCACCTTGGTCATGAACATGCAGAAAATCAAGTTGCTGATGTTCTCTTAGACACTGTTTTTTAATATTAAAAAAGTCTAAGGCTTCTTTCCCTCTCCTGCCACGTCCTTGGTATCCTACCCTCCACCAGAGTCCTTATACATCAGTCCCTCAATGCTCTCATAGTTGTATTGCCTCCAGGAAGGATTTTTTCCCATGTATACTTGGCCTAATACAGATGCTTTCTTCATCTTTATTCTCTTGAGTGCCATTTCTATCTCCTCTGTAAGCACATATGGAACTGTGATACTCTAGTATAAGGGGTCTACTGTTCATGATGATGAAAAACGTTTGTTAAATCTTGGTAGGTTTTTAGTTCATTTTTCTTAATTTTACTGCCCTTTAATGTTCATCTTTACATTCTCTTGGGATGACTTTGTTTAGTTGAGTCTCTCGCCAATCTTCCTTTAATCTGGCTTTTCCCCTCTATTGCTTCTCTCTGCCTTAGAAGGGGATACCACTTCTCATCATCTATTATCACTCTCTGTAAGCTTTTACTAAGGAGTTTATATTCTGGATCAATGATTCCAACCTTGAGGCTTACAGACTCCCAAAGGGTCCATGGATAGATTTTCAGGGATTTGTGAACTAGGATAGGAAAAAAAAAATCACGTCTTTTATTTTTCACTAACCTCTAACTGAAATTCAGCATTCCCTTCAGTTACGAATATAAACAATAAACATTATTATGAGAAGGAATCCTTTGGCTTCACCAATCAGCCAAAGGGGTCCATAACACACAAAAAGGTTAAGAACATTTGCTCTAGATCAATGCTGTTTTTGGTCTTTTTTGGAGTGGTTGTAGAGCTCAGTTAAAGAGATTCTGCAGTATTCTGGGGCTTCATGCAATCAGCATTATGACATCTGGGAAGAGGAACATCTAAAGCACCTGACTGTCTGTAGGAAATTTCTCTTCAGCCTGAACACGATGTTGGCATTCCTTCATGAAAATAGTGAATGCATTTAGTAGGCATATCTCTCCCTGTTTTGTGTCTCATTTGGTATTAATGATCAGAGGTTCCTTGCTTGAAGAAAGTTATCTCTGTTTTGTCTTCTAAAGAATCTTAAATAATTTTGATGTGAACTTGGAAGACACTGTTGGAAGAAATACAAGTAAAATCTGCTTATTTATATATTTCTACCTTGTTTTGTCCATTAACAAGCATTTAAAAAACTAACCTGTTCCTCTATCTCCTTCCCACCCCAATAACTAGCTATATAGTATGGCAAAACAAATTTCCATATTAGCTATGTCCTAAAATGTGTGTTCCTTCTACATTATAAGGTCATCACTTTTCTAATCAGGAGGTTTGCTATTGGTTTCATCTTCATTCTTTTGAATTCGTGGTTTATCATCATATTGATCAAATGTAATGAAAAATGTTCTAAAGTCTTTCCAAGTTGTTTTTCTCTATAATGTTGTCATTGTGCAGATTGTCATTCTGCTCACTTTGCATCAGTTCATAGAAGTCTTCCAGATTCTTCAGCAAGTGTTCATTTTATCATTTTTGTGGCACAATAATACTCTGTTACATTCATACACAACAATTTGCTTAGCCATCCTCCAATAGCAGGACTCCACTTTAGTTTCCAATTTTGGACCATCATTAAAATAGTTGCTATAAAAATGTGTGTGCATGTGCATGTGTGTGTATATTTTTTCCTCTATTTAATTTCTTTGGGATATAGGCCTTGTAGTGGTATAACTGGGTCATAGGATATATGCAATTTGGCAACTATCTGGGCACAGCTCCAAATTGTTTTCCAGAATTAAAATCTGCTTTTTTATCTCAAGGAACTAGTGATCTAGTTTGTCCATTCAAAAAACTTACGTACAAGATATTACTATATGCTAAATGTTTATTTTAAACATTTTTTACTGCAAGTTTAAAAATCGACTTGACAATATACAAAGAAGAATCAAAAAGAGAATTGTACATGAAACTTTAGCTCCTCTTATGTATTTTTTTTCACGTATATTGAATGTTACAAAGTAATAACAAAACTGTCATCTGGGCAACCTTCTGAACTTCTTTTTTGTTCATTGCTTTGTATTATGGCTTTGTTGATGTTCTTTTCTTTTCCTTTTTTTGGATTGAGTGTCATTTTCCCAGAGCTGATTTCAGCCCCAATACAAGCCCTCCCTTGCAACACACAAGTACCATCAAGCAAAATAAATCAAAACACTGGCCATGGCTAACAAGGTATGTCTCTTTCTGTACCTCTAGTCCATTGTCTCTGGCTAAAGGTGAGAGGCATGCAACATCACAGTCTTCTTTTTTTTAATTTTCATTGATTTGTTTACTTACTTTTAGTTTACAAGATTCAGTTCCATAAGCCCTTGAGTTTCAAATTTTCTCCCCTCTCTTCTCCCCTCCATGGTGGCGTGCAATCAGGTATAGGAAATTTACAGTCTTCTAAAATCACAGTTGGTCATTGTATTGACTAGAATTCTGAAGTCTTTCAAAGTTGTTTTCCTTTACATTATTACGCTGTGGTTATCATGCGAATTGTTGTCTTAGTTCTGTTTGTTTTACTCTACATATGTTTGTATATATCTTTTGAAGTTTCTCTGAATTTGCCATTTTTTTTACAATTCAATAATATTCAATTAGTGTACCACAATTGGGATAACCAATCCACAGCTGGTGGAAACACATTTTGTTTTCACAAAAATTGTTGCTATAAAGATTTTACTTCATATGGGTTCTTCTCAAATTCGATAAATATAATATAGATAGGAGAACTCATTGGCGTTTTGCGATTTATAATCCTGAAGAGCAATCATTACCTCTCAACTCAGAAAGGAACGTGGAACTATTGTGATCTTTGAACCACAAAGCAGACTTGAGTCACACCCAGGAGTTCTTAAAGGGACATACACAATCTGCAAGAGACAGATGGGAGGTAGCTTCAAGAGTTTGGTAGCAGGAGCAGCAATGGGGAAACAGCTGTGCTTAGGATTTAGTGAGCTGAGCCAGAAAGAATCAAAGGTGCAGGGGCAACTAGCAAAAGGAGAAACAGAAAGAAGAGTGGAAGAGTGGAACTATGCCAAGAGAAGGGAAAGATCAAGGTGGACCATCAGTTCTTTGCAAGCGTCTCAGAATAGAGAACTCAGACTGAAGCTATTGGTTGTATTCACCTCCCGAACAACTGGAGGTGGTTCCCCCCCCGCCCCAAGTTCTGCTCATTTTCCAGTTCTCCTTCCCCATTTCAATCCAATAACTTTGGAAGATGCTTGCTCCTTTTTACCTAAACAGTATAGGTATCCACATTTTTTTTTTACCTTAGAGGTAAAGATGCCTTTAATGTAGAACAGAGAACTAAACCTCTGTCTGCTGTTAGAAATGTTCCAAACTAGGGGATCTAAGCTATTGTAATTGTTTTTAGTAATCTTCTAAAATAGTAACCCTCTATAAAACAGAGAAAGGAATCACATTGGACCTGAGGATTCTATTGTCCTTAGGCTGAAAAAGTAGCAAAACTTTTTAACAGAATGTGGCTGAATAAATCTTCAGAGAGAAAGGGGGTAATGAGGAGATGCTAATGACTGGAGAAAAGATCATATTCTAAACCACCCCTCAGGGAAGACAAAGGAAAAATCTCCTAAGGATTCAGTCCCTTATACAATTCAGCGGGGACAGAACAGAAAGTATTAAGTACTGGTCAGTCAACCAACTCCACACTCAGTAAGGAGACTTGGTGTTACACCTCTTTGAGGTTTATGCCTACTGGTTTTTTCTGTAGGTCAAAGAGTGTCATGTTACAATTGAGTTCCTTTTAGCAAATAACTGAAAATTGTTTTCCACAATCATGTGACCAATTTACAACTCTAACAACAGTGAGTTAGTGTTCTGTCCCTCCCGTAGGCTGTCCACAGTTTCCACTTGATTGTCAAGCTGGAGGGGATGAGTCGAAATCTCAGAGCTGTTTTAGTTTAGTTCTATTATTATAGTGATTTGTAACATTCTTTCATATAGTTGTTTCATGTGATTTTTTTCTCTTGAAAAGTGGTTGTTTCTGCCCTTGAGCTATTTCTCTATTGGGAAACCGCTCTTGTTTTTCTACAGGTTTTTCCTAGTCTAAAGCTTAAAACCTCATTAAGATTTTTGGGTGAAGCTCTTTATTTGTGTTCCCCCTCCTCCATTTTGAAAATGATGTAACCTCGCCATATTTAGGTCATGGGCTCATATGTTATACGATGACCTCTGAAGACCCTTCCAGCTCTAAACTGATTTTCATTTACTCTTATATAGATCTAAACTGAAGTTATTCCCAATTGCTTTCTAGGTTTCTTAACAGTTTATGTTGGATAGGAAGCCTTTACCCTAGTAATTATTTTCCTTGCTTTTATAAAAACACTTTGCTTCTATGTTTGATTACTTCTACATCTTATTTGCCTCTTCTGTTCCATTGATCAGTTTTTCTATTTTAGAAAGTATGTACCAAAAGTTTTGTAGTATATTTAAAGATCTGATAATGGTAGGTTCCTTTCTCTCCGCCCCCTCCCCCCCAATCATTTCCATCACACTTTTTGATATTTGTTCCTCCATGTAAATTTAAAGTTATTTATTGGCAGTTCAATTATTATAACACTAGGTCTGTAATCAATTAAAGCAGTATTGCCATTTTTATACTATTGCCATAAAATGAGATAATACGTGCAAAATGTTTTTCTAACCTTGAAGCTTTATATAAGTACTAGTTAATATTTTTGTTATTAATCATTTTATAAATCTGGAGTATGCCTCAGTAGTCTACTCCCAATCATTTATACATTTTGTAGTTATTTTGAATGAATATTATTTCTTTTTGTTCTTATTCAATTTTGTTAGTAACACATAATATACAGATTTTTGGTAGGTTTTTTAAAAATTATTGCTACTTTACTGAAGTTAATGTTTTGGCTAATTTTTCATTGAATTTCTAGAATTCTCTTGTTTTAGTCTATACTGAATTTCTTTTTCTTATTGCTATTGCTAACAGTTCTAAATTTATATCAATTAATAGTAGTATTATAAAAAAATTATAGTAATTCTTTTGTAGTGGCAAATAACTGTACACTAAATAAGTGACCATCAGTTGGAGAATGGCTGAACATATTATAGCACATGAATTTAATGTGTTATTACTATGCCATATAAAATAACAAAAGGGACACTTTCAGACAAACCTACGAAGATTTGTTTGAACTGATGGAGAATGAAATAAGCAGAGCCTGGACTTTTCTACTTAGATGACAAGGAAATTACACCTAAGATTCAAATCTTAGTCCTATAAACTAATTTTAAGTTTCAAGGACAATTATGTTGCCTGTTAGGGAAAATCTAGCCTTGTCTGTAGGGGGTAGATGTAGTTCTTACCACAAGAACCCATCTTGCATTCCTAATATAAATGCAACCTGGTCATAGTGAATAATCTTTCAAATACATTATAATATATCTTCTTTACTAATATTTTGTTTACTATTTTTATATCAATAATCATCAGAGATATTGGCTTATATGTTTTCTCTGCATTATTTCTCCCTACTTTCATTGTCAGAACCATAGCTATCTCATAAGTTTGGTAAAGTGTCTTCTATCACTTTTTTTTCTTCAAATAATATAGGTAATAATGGAATAAGCTGTTCTCTAAATGTTTGATAGAACTCACTTTTAAGTCTATATGGGTCTAAAGATATTTTTGCTTTGAGAATTCATTAATGACTTGTTTAACTTCTCTTTCTGAGATTGCATTAAATTCTCCACTTCTTGTCCTTATAATATGGATATTTTCTATTTTTGTTTAAGTTTTTGTTTTTTTGGTATGAAGTTCAATAATCTGTTTCCTTACAATTTACTGTTTTTCCTCTTTATCTCTTGTGAATTTTTCCTTCTTATTTTTTATTTTAATTTTCCTCTCTTTAAAAAAAATTAAACTAGCTGATGGGTTTTCAGTGTTATTTATTAGTCTTTCAAAATATGAGCTTCTTGCTTTGTTTATGAAGGAAAAAATTTATTAATTGTTATTTGTCAAACATTTCACTAAGCACTGGGAATATAAACAGAAAAGCAAGACAACCCCTATCGTCAAGTAGCTCCTATTTTAATGGGGGAGACAGCACGTAAAAAACATATAAGGGAGATTTCAGTTGTCAGTCAAATAGAAAGGCCTAGTGGCCCCAAGGGTACAGAAGGAATGAAAGATATTAATGCATTTTTAAGAATATAATTTTCTGGGACAGTTAGGTGGCACAGTGAATAGAGCACTGGCCCTGAAGTCAGGAGGACCTGAGTTCAAATCTGGCCTCAGACACTTAACATTTACTAACTGTGTGACCTTGGGTAAGTCATTTAACCCCAATTGCTCTGCCTTCCCTCCTCCAAAAAGACAAAAAAAATATAATTTTCATTCATAAAAACACATATATACTATATCTGCATATATATATGCATATATATGTATATATATATGCATATATATATGAAACATATCTACCTACATATACTCCATACAATGTATATATACACATTTAGACTACTCATTGGAAGGACAAATGGTGAAGCTGAATCTTGAATACTCTGACCACATAATGAGAAGACAGAATTCATTGGAAAAGACCCCGATATTGGGATAGATTGAAGATAAAAGGAAAAGGGGATGGCAAAGGATGAAATGGATAGTTAGTGTCATGAAAACAATGAATATGAGCTTGGACAGACTGGGAGATAGTAAAGTACAGAAGGACTGACATGCTGTGGTCCATGGGAATCACAAAAAGTGAAACAATTGAATGAACAACAACAATATACACATACATACACATGGGTGTGTATATGGGGGGGGGAGCAATGTGTTAATGAATTGAACCATTTTACACTGTCAAAGACCTTGGTAGTGAGAATTTCCTTGCCTAGGACTTTTCTATCTGTAGCTGTCACAGAGGTGAGGGATACATGACTTTCAGAGACTATTAATTATCAGATCATATCTCCACTAATGTTGTTGTTGTTGTTTTCAATTTTATCTTAATTTGTTTTATTTTTAAAATTTCCATATGTGTATTTACTTGTTGTTTTGATTTGTTGCTTTTCTGACTTTTTAAGCTATACATTCTTGAGATTTCTCTCTGTTTCTGTCTCTCTCTCTCTCTCTCTGATGAAAGACATAAAGACATAATTTTCCCACTAATAACTACATTGGCTGAATACTAAAACTATTTGGTAAAGTCTTTCATCATTATTATTTTCTTTGATTAAAATAATTTACTGTTTCTTTGATCTACTCATTCTTTTTATTTATATGATTTCATATAATTTAAAACTGAATTTTTCTCCAAACTCCCCTTATTTCCTATAATTTTATTGCATTATAGTCAGAAAGGGTATGTTTACTATTTCTACTTTTCTGAATTTGTTTATGAATTTTTTATGATGTAGTAAATGGTCAATCTTCATAAATGTCTCCTGAAAAACTGAGAAATATGTGTCTTTCTTATGATTTCTATTCAGTAATCACTGGATATCTAGTTTAGATTTTCTAAAATTCTTTGAAATTTCACATCTTTAACTGCTTTCTTATTTTTGCAAGATTTGTCTTGGTCAAAACACAATTAAGTTCCTAAAATTTATTGTTTTGCTGTGTTTCTCTCTTTATTTAGGTAAATTATCTTTTCTTTTAAGTACTCCAATAGCTTGCTATTTGGTGCTTTTATATTTACTAGTGACATTGCTTCTTTATCCATAGTGTCTTTAAGTATAATGTTGTTTCCTTGTTTACCTCTTTTAACAATGCCAATTTTTACCGTTGACATGTCTGCACTTATGATCAACAGCCCTGCTTTAAAAAAAACAAAAACAAACTTATCCAAGAGCATAATCTATTCTGCTCCAGCCCTTCATTTTAACTCTATGTGAATCTCAATATTTTCCTTGTAAACAATATATTATTGGGTTCTGCTATTTAATCCATTCTGCTGTCCTCTGTTGTTTTGTTGGTTGAGTTTATCTCATTTTCCTTGACAGTTCAATTGTGGTTTTCTTTCCTTCATATCCTATCATAATGTTTGCTTTCTTTGCACCACCCTCATATGCTTCCCTCTGTACAAAGATAAAGAAGATGGTGGGAAAGGAATTGGATTAACACAGATAATCTCTTATTGGAAGTGTCAAATTTTACTCTTCTGCTCTTGCTCTCTTTATCCAGCTGAAACCCAGATTACTTGAGTCATCCTCAGGTGTAGTGGTAAATATTTAACATTTGACTCTGAGGAAAAAATGAATGCTAGATTTTAAAGTTTAATCTGCATTATTAACATTCTCCTCACCACTTTCTTAAGTCTAGACAATCAACAACTAAATGAGGCCCTGATTTGTAGCATTTGCTGATTTCTGAGGCATAAATACTTACACAGAAAATTTAAAAATGCACTCTCACCAGAAGCTAGACTAGTTAGCTCTAGCATACTTATGGTTTTATCCTTTTTCCTACTCTTTTTACCCCTAATCAATCCTTTCTAAAATTTGTTGTGTTACTCATTTTTCCCTTCTCGATTTTTCCTTGTCTTAAACTCCTCCCTTCCTCTTTCTCCCTGTTTCTACCTAGTTCTATGTTTGCTTTATTGTATTTCTCCACTATATACTTTTGGGGTGCGTGTCTGTGTGTGTCTATGTGTTTTAAAGTGTTCTTTGCCAGATTCAAGTAACATTGAGTTTCATGAGATTCTAATTTTCCCACCACTTCCTTCATGCTTGTATATATTCCCCTGGTGAAGCTCTCCAGTTATGATAAATAATAACATTCCTCTCTCTTCTTAATTTTGTCTCCAGTATATTCTTTTTTCTGTTTCTTTTCTTGTAAAACAAAGCATCCAGTTTGTTTCTATTTGTTCACTCTCTGACCTTTGGAGACAATGGGATTCTGGGGAATGTCAGCACTCAATTAGCATCCAGTTAGAATATTAGCACTCAATTATCATGTAGCCATTTCAAGTTACTCAGCTATAATTACCTTTCTAGCTTTCTCTTTTTTTCCTGTGTTTGCATTTCAAAGATTTTACCCTGCTCTGGTTTTCTCAGCTGGAATAGAAATAATCCATCCTATTAATGGTGCTACCCCACTTAATATGCTCCTTTGCCAAGTAAGTTGGGAGATATATACATATATATATGTATATATATATGTATATATATATTTTTACTAATCACTTTTTTTATATTTTGATATATTATATTCTAAGATTTCATTTCCTTTATTCAATTGCTGCATAATTTTGGGTGATCTTGACCATAGTTTCTTGGCTCTTTATCTCTGTCTTTCTGGCTAAGTTTGGAGTATGTTATATTTGACCTGAAAACTTTGGAATTTGGCTGTCCCATTTTTTATTGTGCTAATTTGGGGGTTTCTTTCACATGGTCATCTGGGGATTCTTTCAATTTTTCTTTGCTTATCAATTCTTACAGTACTGTTCATTTTTAAAAAAAGATTCCTAAAATATGGTCTCAAGTTTTTTTTTTATTTGATTATGGTTTCCAGAGAGTACAATGATTCTTAAATAATTTCTCTTTAGTCTGTTTTCCAGGTCAACTACTTTTGATAGTAGATATTCATATTTCTAATTTTTTATTCTTTTGATTTTCTAATAGTTTTTATTATATATTGTATCATTGAAATTTTGAATTTTGTTTACTCCATTCTGTCTTTTTAGAATGTACACAACTAATTGGATAAGATTATCCAAGTTTCTGTTCTAATCTTTTTGTACTTCTTCCAAATCATCTTTCTTTCTATGTTTCTTGTTTTCATTTTGCCTTTATTGCTTCCATCCATTTGGAGTATTTGTGGCCCATGTATTCTCCTCCCCCACCCCCACATTCTACTAATAATTATTTCAGAATTATTGTCTTCTTCTGGAATTTTATCTTGGTATTAATTTATCCCATGGTGTTTTTTTTTTATTTCATTTTTGTTTTCTTATTCATAAATTTCTTTAGCTTTTTTGTTATGGTTGCCTGGTAAAAGTCTCTTTTTGTTCTCTTCAAAGTTTCCTTGGTTCTATAATAAGGCTATTATTATTCCAATTTCTCTGTTTACTATACAGAGAGAGGTTACAGGAAGCCACAAAGACTCTAAATCCTTATCCCATAATAGAGCAGCCAACAAACCTTGTTGAGATCTGGATGGGGCAGCTAAGCTCAAATCTTGGTTGTCTTTGAGTTTACTATTGAGGTTTGGGGGCTTAAGGGTATTAGAGACCCCAAAATACCAACAAGGCGGGTCCTGCCAAATGAATTTGACTTAAGCCTTCTCTCAGCCAAAGTAAAACAAAGTTTATTAAAGATTTGCCATACAGAGTATTTGTGATGCTTGTATTGGACAAGCAGGCCAGAACAATCTGACACAGACTGAGTCTGAGCTAGATTGAATCTCAGTCCCTTCATAGAAGCAATATGGATCTTATATACAGAAAGGCTGTGGAAGGGATCTAGGGGTAACCTAGAGGAGGGCCTTGGGGAGGGTCTTGAGGAAGAAGGAGTCTAAGGAGGATCTTGATGACATCGAGGTCAGACTTCAGGAATGGGATTAAGGATGGGAAATAGCTCAAGGTTACCTCGAGATGACAGACAAATAGAGGGCTAGGCTAGGTTAAGAGTAACAGAGATTTGGGCCTAGGACAGTGGTTCTCAACTTTCCTAATGCCGCAACCCTTTAATACAGTTCCCCATGTTGTGGTGACCCCCAACCACAAAATTATTTTTGTTGCTACTTCATAACTGTAATTTTGCTACTGTTATGAATCTATCTGATATGCAGGATGTATTTTCATTGTTACAAACTGAACATAACCCACAGGTTGACAACCGCCGGCCTAGGATAACGAAAGGCTTATGGCCTCAGGCAAATGCCTCATCAAGTGGGAAGATTCAAGGGGGTTCCCAGAGCCTAAACCCCATCAATACCACCACAATTCCTGGATTAGAACTGTGTGCCAACGTCAGGCTCTGACCCCTCCTACAATCCTGAATGGAGTAACTAGCTCTACATACTGCTCCACTCTGCTATAGGGAGGTCATTGTAATAGTTCCTATTTCTGATGAGGTGCAGGCTCTGGGAGCCCCCTTGAGCTCTCCTTGAACATTTGAGGTACAGGTTCTGGGAGCCCCTTGAGCTCTCTTTGAATCTTTCCAAGTAAGGCATTTGCCTGAGGCCATGGGCCTTAAGTCGTGGCTCTGCCCAAGTCTTTAGCCCTCCTTCTTCTAGCAATTTCCCACCCTTGATCCTCTTTTCCCACCTTTGAACTGGCCTGGCCCATCATTGTCCAAGGTCTCCAGGTAGCCTCCAGCAACTTCCCACCCTTAATCACTCATTACTGGAGTCTGAACTCATCTGACTCCTCCTGAAGACTCTCCCCAAACTCCTCCTCTAGAGCACCCTTAGATTCCTCCCACAACCTTTCTGTATATAAGATCTCATCTTCCCTCCATGTGGTGTGAGAGTGCCATAGAATAACCTAGCACAGACTTACTCTGTGTCAGATGATTCTGGTCTGCTTGCTCAATGCAAGCCTTACAGATACCTAGGCTCCTTAAGAGTCTACCCAATATGGTGAACTTCTAATAAACTTTTCTTTGGCTGAGAGAAGACTTGAGTCAGATTCATTTGGCAGGACCCAGTGTCTTGGTATTTTGGGGTCTCGAGCTCCTCTAACCCTCTTATGGGTAACCACATGGTGGTCTAGTGGTTAGTATTCGGCACTCTCACCGAGGCCCAGGTTTGATTCCCGGTCAGGGAACCATAAAAACCCCTGCAAGTCCCTTTCTAAGATATTTTCGAGGACATCTTCTGTTTCCATATCTTCTGTTGTTTATGCCTTCATTTTGAAGAGGACCGATGATAATCACAGTTTGATGTTTTGATTTGCATGTGAATTGTATTTAAGGGAAGCAGAATTGCACAAAGTGGTCAGCCTCATCTCTCTTCCAGAGTCATCAAAGACAGTGGCAAGACAAAAGTCAGGATGACTGGCGATGGACAGGGATATAGTGGATGACCTTTGGCATCTGACCAAGATCTAAGTGTTTCAGCTGCTTTGCTTTCGTGGCTGTTGAAACAAATTGTTCTCATCCATCCATTTTGTTGGGGGAAGTTTTCACATATTTGGGGTAGACATCCCTTTAATTCATGGGTTTGAGGCTGGTCAGTTATCCTCAATGTCATTTAGCCCATCTGCCAAGATGATTTTACCAGGTTGTAGCCACTGCACATGCTCTAGCTTCTTGGAGTTACAGGTGAGAGTTAGGTGACAGGTAAACAACGAAGGTGGATGAACAGCCCTGAAAAGAGCTTGACAAGTCCTCACACCAGCGATACTAGTCCTCTCTGAACACCCTATGCAACCCTCTACATCTTCCATTAGCACTAGGGAAGAAGTATTATAACATGCTTGAAGGCAAAGAGTAGATATTATTCATCTTGCTCTAGGACTTGTGTTCTTTTCATAATGCAATCCTATTCCTTACCACAGTCTCCCACCAGACTTGTCTGTGTCCTGGCTCAACTCCACCTCCCCCACCCTGCCAGTTTGGAAGTATAATAATCTTTTAGTCTCACATGCTGCTCTTTTAGATGTAACATGTTCTGAAGCTTCAGCAACTTCCTTTATTTTTCATTTTTATACCACTTTAAGTTGCACAGAATCAGCTCTCCAGTCTATTACAGAGCTTTGAAGGCAAAGAGCAAGCAGCATTGAACATTAAGTACTATGCAGGCATGGGCTGTGAGAGAGAGGGGTAGAATTCTATGCTGGGCCTAGAGTCTGGAAGACCTGAATTCCAATTTGCTTCATTATGAGCAGCTCTCAAGCTGTGTGAATTTTAATTTCCTAATCTTTATAAGGAGAATAATGCGTGGTGTGGCTGAAATAAGATAATACATGCAAAGTGCTTTGCAAATTTTTAAGTACCACAGCCGTGATTTCCTTGCCTAGCAATGCCAGTTTGATTGGAAAGCTGCTAAAAGCTGACTTTGAACTGTGGTGTCTCCCCAGCTTTCTCATTTCCCATCATAACAGCAATGGTTTGGTTAGCTGTCTCATAGGAAACAGGAGGCACCAGACACACTCACTGCATGTGGTAAAAATAGCATCAGGGAAAGATTGGTGACCTCAAAGTGAATTTGTGACTTAAAATACTTATGATGGGAATTCTGGTTAATGAAATCTGCTAAGCAAGTATACTTGCACTTCCTTTTAAAGATGTATGGAACAATATATCTTAAGGGATATATTATATGTACTGTTTATTATATTATAGATTATATTATGTGCATTTTATTATAAAAGATTTGACTGTTAGGTGGTATAATAGATGGAGTGGACATGGAGTCATGAAACATGAATGTGAATTCTGCCTTAGACATTTATTAACTAAATGATCCTGGGCAAATCACTTAATCTTTGTTTAAGTCAGTTTCCTCATTTGAATAATGGGGATAAATAGCACCATCTATCTCAAAAGGTTATTGTGAGGATAGACAAGGAAAGTGCTTCTCAAACTTTAAAGTGCTATATTGATGGTAATTTATTAGCCACACAATATTGTAAAGTTACTAAATTGTGAAGGAGGTGTATTAATATGAAACTTCTATATATATTAGGTTTGGCTCCCATTAGAGCCAGTGAAGAGAACCGAGGCCAGGAATTTATTCTTGCACTAGTTTAGGCTTAGTAACCCAGGGAAGGAGGGAAAAGAGGTCCAAGCCTTTGTGTTTTAACAAAACAACGTTAACTTCAGCTAATGGTAATGATAATGGAGTAGCTCTAGGATTGCCAAGCACTTAAATTGTATGGAAATCCGGAAAGCTGAAAAGCACCTTCCTCTTTCCATTGTTACATGCTAATGAAGTGGCTTCTCCCAAACAAAAGAGTGGAGCAGAGCAGTGGAAGGAAATTAGCAAGAAGTGTTTAGAGGGAGAGGTCTCTGAAAATCTGGGAAGTCTTTTCCAAGATGGATGTCCAAACACTTGATCTCTGCTCAAATCATGGGCCTTCTATCCTGCCCCTTTTTATAAAGTAAAATGGGCATCAATGTTTTCTCCCAAGCCTTCTCATTCATGAAAGCCATATCCACATAATGGCTATCTCCATCCTGAAACCTTGACCCCAGTGCTCAATATATTGTACCCCCTAGCAGCTCTAGTTTTATATCATCCATAACTTAATGCACTGCCTGACACATAGTAGGTGCTTAACAAATGTTTATTGATTGATTGACAGATTGCCTGGTGTCCTAAAGTGTCATTCTTACTTCTTTTCTCTCCCTCACTCTCTCACCCCTCATCTATTCAGTTGAAAGCCTTGCCAATTTTTCTTCCTCTTTTTCCCTTCACTCTTTGGCATAACCCTCGTTCAGACCCTGATCACCTTCTATGTAGGTCGTTGTAAAAACCTCCTCTATAGTCCCTTTTACTCTTTCCTCTTCCATCCCAAAGAAACTTCTTAAAGCATAGGGTTTGGTTTTTTACCTTTATATTTATGATTTTCTGGTCCTCTCACCAGAGCCTAGTATAATCAATGCCTTTCTTTTTATTAGTGGACTTGTTAAGGTCTAGGGGTGTTGGGAACCCTGAAATTCCAAGGCAAACAACATGGGTCCTGCTTCAAATGAATTCAACCCAAACCGTTTTTCAGACCGAGACAAGGTTTATTAAAACTCTGGCTGGGGCAGGCAGGATTTTTTTTTTTTTGGAGGGGAGATGGCAGGGCAATTGGAGTTAAGTGACTTGCCCAAGGTCACACAGCTAGTAAGCATCAAATGTCTGAGGCTGGATTTGAACTCAGGTCCTCCTAACTCCAGGAACAGTGCTCTATTCACTGTGCCACCTCGCTGCCCCCCAGGAGGTAGGATTTTAAGAATACACTCTATTGGCTGGATTCTTAATGTGTGGGGTACAGGGACCTCAAAAATCCCCTACCCAAGAAAAATCAAAACTCAGAGGCATCTTGAGGAAGGAACAGTAAGTTTTATTCTCTTCCCCCACAGGAAGAGGGTAGTCCTCTCCACCGCAGGGATCAAGGAGAGGAGGTGTGTTACAAAAGACAGAACAAGAATTTATACCCTAAGGTGGTCAAGCCCCCTCCTCCTGGCTGTCCCTTCTCCCATTGGCTAGGAGGTGGGCTCTCAGTCTTGGCGAAAAATCTAACCCAATGGCAGATAACAAAGAAGCCTGCTACTATCTCCTACTGGCAGGGAAGTAGAACTGGAAGCCAAGGTATCATCCATGGCCTTATTTGGTAAACGCCAAAGCAAGAGAGGGAAAAAGGTCACAAGCAAGGGTGGAGGTAAAAAAACTCCTGAAAAAGGGCCTAATGCTTTTAAGGGTGTGTTATACAAGGGTGGAGGTCTAAAACTCCTGAAAGGAGCCTAATGCTGATGACAGCAAGGGAAGCGTGGAAGGGTCCTAAGTTGTATAAACCCAGGACTCAGGTCTGTCCAGTCTTACAAAAGTCTATCTCTGGTTTCCAGATAGTTTCTTTCCCTTCTCATTCTGAGGAGTCTTCACAGAGGGTGCAGAGTGTACCCCACTCATTAAGGAATCAGAGCATGTTAATGGAGGCAAAATGGACCTTTTATACAGTAAAACTGTGGGAAGATCTGGATGTGATGTAGGAGTGACCAAGTAGTAGTCTGGGGTGACTGGGAGGTAACAGGAGGGGTCTAAATGGAATTAAGGAGTGGTATTCTAGGATTGGGGACAGGTGCAGACAATGACAGCTTCAATGAAGGGGAAGTTGATTAACTGGGAAGGGCCAGATACCTGATATGAATGCCAGGGACCTGGGTTATGTGGGAAAGTCCAGGACCTTTTAGGGGTCCATCATGAGCACCTCATCAGACCCAACAAATGTTTGTTGAAAGAATAGTATAGAGGATGCAACACTTTTAGAGTTTGAATCCCAGCTCAATACTTATAATTCATGTGACTTTGGATAAGTCATTTCAACTTTCTGGGTCTTAGTTTCCCTATCTGTAAAATGAGGACTAAAACTAGATCTAAGTCTCCCTTCAAGCTTTAAATGGTCTAAATGTTGAATGGAGGTAGCTTTTGATCTGGACCTTGATATGTGAGTAGGATTATCATTATGACCAAAGGTGAGTGCCGTGGTTCTAGATACAAGAGCATTATAAAAACATATTTAAAAGGACTGAGTTATTCCTTCCCCTGGTTAAAGAAGACTTCTTTGTAGAGGATGCTTTAACTCTGTCTCTCCATATATTTCCAACCTTGATCACTTGTCCTCACTTAAGGAAGGGTTTAGATACCCCGGAGAGAATTCACAAAAGAAAAATTGTCTGGTCCCTGCATATAACAGATGCTCCTTGACAGGCTAGACAGGTGGCTCAGACTCGTTGGGTCTCAGAGAAAGACTCATGATTGACGTTTTTGAAAGATGAGGCCATTGAAGATGTCTCCCTATAGAGCAAGGATTCTTAACCTAAGGTCCATTAATTTGTTTTTGTTTTGTGGTGATATTTTGATAATTTATTTAAATAAAATTAGTTTCCTTTGCCATCAACGGGGTCTCAGAGGTTTTATCAGATTGTCAATAGGGTCCACCACACAAAAATGTTAAGAACCCTTGCTACAGAGGGTATAAATATCTTTACTGATACCATATTTGGGACCACTTTGGTGATTTTTCCTTGATGAGCACTTGGTCCATTACTACCACATAGTTTGCCTGTGATTGAATGAATCATGGTGTTTGGGTAGTACTCAGTTGAGTCATGGTTGGATGGTTGGTGATGGGGTACGAGCACAGGCTGATACCTTTTCCCTTTACCCCAAAAGAATTTGAGTGCCATTTGTTCATGGGCCCTGGGAAACCACCACCTTGAACTCTCCTGAATTTTCCCGCTTAATCTGGCATTTTCATGCCCAAATCCATTACCCTTAACCTAGCCTAGTCCTCCATTGTCTGTTACCTCTGGATTGCTTCCCACTTTTTCCCACCCTTGATCCCATCAAAATCCCATTCTCCTGGTTCCTGGGAATCTGACCTTTAGTCACCCCAGTCTCATCAAGATCTTCCCTGGACCCCTCCTTCCATCACCCCAGACTACTAGACCACTTGTAAAGCTAATCATAAGCAACTCTCCTGAGGACTGCTGTTATAAATAACTTTAAGGATCTAATCACATAGTATAATGAACTATCTATTTATTCAGCAATAAACTAAAGCAAAACATTCAAGAAACTAAAGTCCAACATTCACAACAATATAACGTAACAACTTATTATTAAGATGACCACATAGTCTTAAACAAAACATATCATTCAGTAAGTTACAATCTCCTCAGTCAATAGAGAGTATCCTAGTAAAGTCTTTCAACTTGACTGGAGGCTGGCTTCCATTCATCCTTAAGCCAATCATCCTTAAGGGGTAGCAGGAAGTTCAAACACCACTCACCCCTAGGTCACAATAAGTCACAATCTCATCAATCAATGCAGAGTACCCAAATAAAGTTCTCTTTCATCTTGACTTGAGGCTGGCTTCCAAACCCCAGGGCTCTTCCTCCATGGGCTGACTGCTCCCAATTCTTGCCTGGATTCACACATAGGCAGCTCTATGCTTCAATTCTATATATCAGCTTATGGGGACAGTTACACTCCAAGCTCTTCCCAGTTTCTGTTTCTAGGAAAACAAAGCTTAACAGAGATACAACAATATTCACACACATTGCTGGCACTATCATCTCAATTCACTTTCTGTCTGACAAAGTAACACAAAACAATAGATAAAGCCTCTGTCTGAGAAATCAAACACAAATCAACAGTAAAGTCCCAGGACTTCTGTAACAGCAGTAATGTCCTCTTTCAGGACTTCTGTAACAGCAATAGAGGTCCTTTTTCTTTCTTTTTTTTTTAAACAACAAAATTTTATTTAAATCTTGTTGTTATATCACCAATGGTTTCCTCCTTTTCCCCTTATAACAATTTTTTTTAACATTTGTTTTTAAAACTTTGATTTCCAGACTCTTTCCCTTCTTCTTTCCTTACCCAACCCCACTGAGAAGATAAGCAATTCAATATAGGTTGTACTTGTGTAGTTATGCAAAATGTTTCCATAGTAGATATATTGGGAAAGACTAACTATATTTCCCTCCATCTTATCCCAACCCCCACTTACTCTGTTTTCTACTTTGACCCTGTCCCTTTTCAAAAGTGTGTGCTTCTAACTACCCTCTCCTCCAATCTGCCCTCCCTTCTATCATCCTCCCTTTTATCCCCTTCCCCCCTATTTTCCTGTACAGTAAGATACCCAATTGAGTGTGTGTGTTATTCCCTCCTTAAGCCAAATTCAATGAAAGTAAAGTGGACCCATTCCCTTTTACCTTCCTGTTCTTCCCCTCCATTGTAACAGTTTTCTCTTGCCTCTTTTATATGAGATAATTTACCCTATTCTATCTCTTCCTATCTCCATTATATTCCTCTCTCACCTCTGAATTTTATTTTTTAGATATCATCACTTCCTATTCAACTGATCTTGTGCCCTCTGTCTATGTACACATATATAGATACATATTTGTACATACATGCACCCTCCTATATATGCATGTATACATACATATATATATATATACACATATA
>CM053581.1:71701480-71714672 GCA_028627135.1 Pseudochirops cupreus
TGTTTTTTGGGAATGCCCACGCCTTGTAGCTTTGGGACTGGGCAGTGGGTCAAGAGGGCTGTGACATTCTCTGAGCCAGGAGAAGGCTATATATACGCCCTGATGTGAGGTTTTGCTTTGGGGCTCACTTTGAGAAGAGTTGTGTGATTTGGCCAGATGAGACTCTGGGAAGCCGTTGATCCCCCCGGCTTTGAAAAACCCAGATGTTGGTGCTTCCCCCTCTGGTAACTGAATAGGTGTGGATGTAATGGTCAGATGATTGGAAGCCTGTCTGCTGATCTGTTTCTTTGTTTGCTTGTAACTTGTGTTTGTATTCTCTGAAGTTCAGGGTGCTGACTTTTCTCCCTGAACTAGGTAAATGATATATGTTTGATTGATTAAAGTGAGATTGTTAACCCATTTTGAGTTGCTTTCCTTTAGAAAAGCAGATCTAAGAACCTGTGCTAGCAGCCATCCTGGGCATGCTAGGGTGCTTGCTGATACAGGATCTAAGGAGGATCTTAATGGCACTGAGGTCAGACTCCAGGAATGGGATTAAGGGTAGGAAACAGGCTACCTGGAGATGATGGACAAATGGAGGACTAGGCTAGTTTAAGGGTAACAGGTTTGGGGATAGATATTTTGATAGGATCAAGGGTGAGAAGTAGCTGGACAATGGAGAGCTAGGCTAGGTTAAGAGTAATAGAGATTTGGGCCTAGGATAACCAAAGGCTTATGGCCTCAGGCAAATGCCATATCAAGTGGGAAGATTCAATCAGAGTTCAAGGAGTTTCCCAGAGCCTGTACCCCATCACTTCAGGGTGCCTAAAATGCTCTCCCTTGGTACCTCTACCTATTAGAATGCCTGGGTTTTCTTTAAGAATCAGTAGAAATGTCACTATCTGAAAAAAGTCTTTCCTGGTTCCCCTTAACCTTTACCACCACCACCACCACCATCCCTATCTCAGCTCCTAGTGGTTTCTCAGCAAGGTTACCTTGTATCTGCTTTATATGTAACAATAGACCAGTATTGCTGGGAGAGGGAACTAGGGACTCCCTCAATCATTGAGGGGCCCCACATCTGGGCATATGAGGAGACAAGGTTCCATCTTGGGGGGAGCCCTGACTCTAAAGAAAAGACTAAGGCTCTTCCTCAATATCTTTGACTCTTTTTCTTCCTCAATCCAGCACCTTAGGGAAAATCACTTAAAGAATGTTTAGGTTTAAAGCCCATCAATAGGGGAATGGCTGAACAAGTTGTGGAATATGATTGTGATAGAATACTACTATGCTATAAGAAATGACAAGCAGGATGGTTTCAGAAAAACATGGGAAGACATATATGAACTGATGCAAAGTGAAGTGAGCAGAACTAGGAAAGCATTGTATATAGCAACAGCAATATTGTAAGGATGATTGATTGTGAAAGGCTTAGCTACTCTGACCAATATAACAATCCAAGACAATTCTAAAGGATCCATGTTGAAAAATGCTATATACCTCCAGGGAGTGAACTGATGAACTCAGTACAGATTGAAGCATACTTTTTTGATTTTCTTTATTTTTTGTGTGTGTGTGCGTGTATGTGTGTGTGTGTGTGTGTGTGTGTGTGTGTTTCCTTGTGCAACATGGCTAATATGGAAATATATTTTACATTATTTCACTTGTATAACTGATATTATATTGTTTGCCTTCTCAAAGGGTGAGGTAGAAGTGGGAGGGACTGAAAATTTTAAAAAATGAATGCTAAAATTTTTTAAAAACATAATTGGGGAATAGTGAATGAAATAAAAGTATACATTAAAAATTTTAAAACATTTTTATTTAAATTTTTAAGTTCCAAATTCTATTCTTCCTTTCCTCCTTCTCCCCCCACCCTGAGATGGTAAGCAATCAGATACAGGTAATACATGTGCAATTATGTAAAACATTTCCATATTAGTCACAAAAGTATATTTTTAAAAAGAATGCTTAGGTTAGATTCATGTCTGGGGGCTCTCACAAAGAGACATTAGAAAGGCACTCAACAATGTACAAGGTACATTATGTATAAGACATCTATTTATTTTCTTCACTACAAAAGAAATACTTTAAACATCGATTCTTAAGTGTGCCCAGACAAAGATGTAAAATGTTTGTTAACCTGTAACTTCTACCTATCATACTCTCACAGGTGGTTGGTATTTAAAACATTGAAACATGGAACATTTAAACAGGACTATTGAATAGGCTTTTCATCTTCAGGCTTTACATTGTCCAGGCAACTCAACCAAAGTTCCTATCTTCTGATAAACCTGGTCAGAGCTTGGACTCATTCTTCTATTGGTGGTCATCTTCTCTGCCAAGAAACACTGCAGTGACTGCAGGGAGCACCTGCAGTGAAGTAGCCACAGACTGATGGACCCAGGAGCTACTGATCTTTAGAACTTACAAGGTTGCTTCGCAGACTGGAAACAGCAATCTCAGGATTGTTGTTAGGTTACCAATGATCAGAAAAGGAGACACAAAGCAAAAGATGCAATCAGGACCTTGAGATTTCCAATCAAGTCCGCTAGATGATCTTATATTCTTTTCCATGTCACCAGTCACAATAAGTCTGGGGGGAGGGTTAGGGGAGAGAAGGCACAGGAAGTCCTAGAGGAAGGGTTCCATGTCACATGTTCTAGTAAAGGGAAGAAGAAGTGAGAGCAGAGGTGGTCTCTACCTTTAAAGTATACTGAGTGTGTGACTCTTCATGGATCAGAGGCTGATCCTCTTTCATGCATGCCCCCCTTTTTTCTTTTCTTTGGTCTTTATTAATTTGTTTGTTTACTTTTAGTATATGAGATTCAGTTCCACAATCCTTTGAGTTTCAAATTTTCTCCCCCTCCTCCCCATGGTGGCATGCAATCAAGTATAGGATCTGCAAATACCTTCACATTAAACATTAGTCAGATTGTAAAGAAGGATTATAACAGATGGAATGAACAATGGGAAAAAGGAAACAAATCCAAACAAGAAAAAGAAAGAGAGCAGGTAGTTTGCTTCAATCTGCATTCAAACTCTGTAGTTCTTTCTCTAAATGTAGACATCTCTCTCTATCACGAGTCTTTTGGATTTGTCTTATAACCCTGCATTGTTGAGAAGAGTCCAGTCTATCATAGTTGGACATCATGCATACATTGTGTCTGTAATTGTGTACAAATTTCTCCTGGTTCTGTTCTTCTCACTCAACATCAATTTGTATAAGTCTCTCCAGGTAAATATGAAGTCCGTCTGTTCCTCATTTCTTATAGCACAATAGTATTCCATTACATTCATATACCACAACTTGTTTAGCCATTCCCCAATTGATGGGCATCCCCTTAATTTCCAATTCTTTGCCACCACAAAAAGAGGTGATATAAATATTTTTGTATATATAGGTCTTCCTCCCACTTCTATGATCTCTTTGGGATACAACCCTAGAAGTGGTATTGCTGGGTCAAAGGGTATGCTCTCATTTATAGCCCTTTGGGCATAGTTCCAGATTGTTCTCCAGAATGGTTGAATCAGTTCACAACTCCACCAACAATATTCATGCCCCTTTTGATGCTCTCTCCTGGCTCTCCTCCTACCTGTCTGACCATTCTTTCTTATTCTCCTTTTCTAGATCTTCATCCAGGTCATGCTCACTAGCCACAGGTGTCTTCTAAGGCTCTATTCTTTGTCTCCTCTCCTCTTTTCTCCTCTCCTCTCCTCTCCTCTTCATACTGTCTTGCTTAGTTATTTCATCACTTCCCATAGATTATGATTCTTGGGCCAATTTATCTTGCCCTGACTTCTTTCTTGACTTCTAGTCTCATATCATTAATTACCTGTTGGACCCCTTGAGCTGTATGTCCCATAGACATCTTAAATTCATCCTGTCCAAAATGAGTTTGTTTTTCTTCCCAAACCCCTCTTCTTCCACACTTTTCTATTACTGTTAAGGGTGGCGCCATCCTCACTTGAGGCTCACAACCTTGATGTCCTTGAACCCTCTCTCTGTCTCACCCCATATATCCAGTTGGTTGCCAAAGTTAATAGTTTCTATCTTCCCAACATCTCTCATGTATACCCCCTTCTTTCCATCCACACAGTTAACACCACTTTGCATCTTCTGGTCTGCCTGATTTAAACTCTATGAAACAGGGTTCCATTCCCAGTATAAACTCATCATTTCTAATCTCATCACCATGCTGCTAAGTCAAGCCTGGATACCACTTCCTCTGGAGGTCTGGAGAGTAGAGCACTCAACTCCTCTAAAAGCCTTCCTTTATAGAGGGCAGAAATTGAACTTCCTGCTCACTTCACTTTGTGTCTGCTGTTCTGCCTGGTTTCAACCCCACAGAACAAGAATTCCCCATTCCCCCCACTGAGTACACCCTGGTGCCTTTCTAGCCTCCTTTTGCATTTTGTCTTGCCAGTTAGATCTTAAACTCCTTGAAGGCAGGGATTATCTTCCTTTTTCTTTTTTTGTATCCACAGTGCTTAGCACAGTGCCTAGCAGATAGCAGGCACTTAATTGTTCTTCTTCAGTCATTTCAGTAGTGCCAACTCCTTGTGACTTCATTTTTGGGTTTTATTGACAAAGACATAGGAGTGGTTTGCCATTTCCTTCTCCAGATCATTTTACAGATGCGGATATTGGGGCAGGCAGGATGAAGTGACTTGCCCAGGGTCACACAGCTAGTAAGTGTGTGAGATCAGATTTTGAAGTCCCAAAGACAAGTCTTTCAGACTCCAGGCCTGGCACTCTATCCACTGAATCACCTAGTTACCCCCAATAGATGTTTACTGAATTGAATTGAATTGGTGCAGACCCATATCATCTCAGGTCTGAACTATTGAAATTGCGTCCTGGTGGGTATCCCCTCTTTGGGTCTTTCCCCCTCAGTTCATCCTCCACTCAGAGACATTTCTTGAAGTCTAAGTCTGACTGTCACCCCTCCCTCCCATATGCAATAAATTCCCTATTATCTCCAGAATTAAATACCAAACCCACTGTTTGGCTTTTAAAGTACTTAGCACAGTACCTGGAACACAGTAATGGATGCTTAATGGGTGCTTTTTGACTTTCATTAAAGCCCTTTAGAACCTAGCCCCTTCCTATCTTTCTGGACTCCCTTCTGTGTATTCTGTCCAGTTCATGCCAGCCTTCCTGCTGTTTCTCACATGCGACCATCTATCTCCCAATTCCTCCAGGCATTTTCTCTGGCTGTCCCTTAAGCCTGGAATGCACTCTCTCCTTGCTTTTGCTTTCAACTTTTCTTCTAGACTCAGTTCATTTCCCACTTTCTGCAAAAAACCTTTCCCAGGCCTAGTCCCCTCCCACATTAGTGCTTTCCTCCTGAGAATACTACTCAGTGCCATTGACCTTGTATATATGTCTTGCATAACCATAGTTGTTCACATGTTGTCTCCTCCATTAACTGATTTTAGAGTCCATATCATATCTTTCCTTCCTCCATACAACCAAGTATAGCATTTAGCAGATAGGTGGTGTTCCATAAATGTTTTGAATTTCATAAAGTATTCCTAAGGCCCTGTTTAACCACCTACAAACTCAGTGTAGAATTGGCCTATTCTTGGGGGCTTGAGGCTCCTTTGTTCAGTTCCTCTTTCTGGTTGTCATTCTAGGACAGCCCTTGGTTGGGGCCTTACTGATTTTTACAACTAAACACTCCGTGGCCCTGATGGTTGAAGGTGGAGTCTAATTGTTTGTACAAGCTCTATATTTGATCAAGCCAATAGTGCAGATTCTATGCCCACTGAAATGGGCTCAGCATTCAGGTCTCAGGTTTCTACAAGCATAGCTCTCATTTCTATAACAACTGATTTCTGAGCCAGTCCCCAGTGTTCTGACTTTCATTTCCATTTCCCCCTTATTCCCAAGTGTGGGCATGTGCTTTCCTTATCTGCAGTCCAACAACCTCATGAATTTAGGATCTTTTGACCACAGCAACAACCTAGATCATGTCCCAAAACTCACATTCTCCTAAGTCATTACTTGAAAGTAGGGACATACAGAATATAAATATA
Source organism: Pseudochirops cupreus (assembly GCA_028627135.1). NCBI lineage: Eukaryota > Metazoa > Chordata > Mammalia > Diprotodontia > Pseudocheiridae > Pseudochirops > Pseudochirops cupreus. The sequence goes on from CM053581.1 coordinate 71,707,502, forward strand.
CACTGATTACTTTGGGAAAATTTTAGCTCACAAATATGCAAATCATCATTCATCAACATGGGGAAATTAGCTCAGCCAGAAAACTGCTTTACATGGGGAAATCAGCTGCAAAAACTCCAAATACTAACATGACAGTCACACAGATAAAGCATACAAACAGACAGAAAAGCAGTGGATGAGGTTTCTGGGATGGCACAGAGATTCATAAAGGGAAAAAGATATGGAAACCCACAGGAAAAAAAATGTGAAGACAGAAGTTGAGGCTGCAGTTTGCAGGGAAAGTACTTGTAGGAAAAGATGTGAGAGCCATTGCCTGTGGAGGCAGCATGGTACACTGGAAAATGTGCTAGAATTGGATTCAGGAGAGAAATAAGTTCAAATCCTACTTCTGAACTTACTAATGTAAGAAGGGATATTATGGTGTTTGTTTTGCTCCCACCAAAGTTATTGGGAGATAATCAATAGCTATAGGGAAGCTCGCTTATCTTATTTTGCTAAGATATTGGCCATTGTGGTGCCAGGGGGAACTAGAAAGGTGGGAGCTTGACAAACAGCTCAGACCCTAGAGGTCATGCCCAGTCACAAGTATCCTCACTACAATGCCTACATAATTTGCATAAAGAGGGAATGTAGGGAAATAAAGTGAGAAATTTGAAGAATTTGAACTAACCCTAACAGGAAGGACAGAACTGTATAACCTGACTCTTGCTTTGGTGTGAGTGTTCCTAGTGAGTACCATGCTCACTTCCTTTTCCTCTGCCCACTCTGTTTCTGAGTTCTTTCAGTGAGAATGGGTCTATCAAGTGGATTTTCCTGAGGGTGCATGATCTGGGAAGCAGTAAATAGCAGAAGTTCCTTTGGGCTAATTCCCTGGCTTTGCCTGAGAAGTCCTGTTGAGGAGGTCAAGATTCCTGGTCTGGGAACCATACAAATGAAGAGGGTCATCAGAAAATGATGAGGTTAGGGTTAGGGGTGCTCGAGACCCTAAAATACCAACACGCTGGGTACTGCTGAATGAATTAGACTCAAGTCTTCTCCCAGGCAAAGAAAAGCAAAGTTTATTAAAAATTCAACATAATGGGTAGACTCTTAAGGAGCCTCAGTGTCTATAAAGCTTGTATTGGATACAGAGCAAGTTTGTGTTAGAAAATTCTATGGAGCTCTCACACCACATGTAGGCAAGATAGGATCTTTTATACAGAAAGGTTGTGGGAGGAATCTAGGGGTGGTCTAGAGGAGGAGTTTGAGGAGGGTCTTCAGGAAGAGTCAATGAGGTCAGACTCCAGTAAATGAGTGATTAAGGGTGAGAAGTTGCTGCAATTAAAACAATTATTAGGAGCTATTTTGCCCAACTGTATGCCAATAAATCTGACAAACTAAATGAAATAAATGGAGTTTTCATTAAAATGATAAGTATCATCTATTTAAAATCATCAGCAAGCATTATATGTAATCGGGATAATCCAGGAGCATTTCCAATAAGATGGGGTAAAACAAGGATGTCCATTATCACCACTGTTATTCAATATTGTACTAGAATTGTTAGTCTTAGCAATAAGAGAAGAAAAAGAAATGGAATTAGAATAGGTAATGAAGGAACAAAGCTATCGCTCTTCGCAAATGATATGATGGTATACTTAGAGAATCCTAGAGAGTCAACTAAAATTACTTGAAATAATTAACAACTTTAGCAAAGTTGCAAGATATAAAATAAACCCACATAAATCATTGGCATTTCTATATGTTACTGACAAAGCCCAGTAGCAAGAGATAGAAAGAGAAATTCCATTTAAAGTAGCTATAGACAAGATAAGATATTTGGGAGTCTACTTGCCAACATATACCCAGGAATTATTATGAACACAATTACTAAACACTTTTCACACAAATAAAATCAGATCTGAATAATTGGGAAAATATCAATTGCTCATGTGTAGGACAAGCTAATATAATAAAAATGACAATTCTATCTAAATTAAACTACTTATTCAGTTCCATACCAATCAAGCTACCAAAAAAGTATTTTATGGAGTTAGAAAAAAACAATAACAAAATTCAGCTGGAAGAACCAAAGGTCCAGAATATCAAGGGAATGAATGAAAAGAAATAGCAAAGAAAGGTGACTTAGCCCTAGCAGATCTAAAATTGTATTATAAAGTAGCAGTCATCAAAAGTACTTGTTACTGGCTAAGAAATAGAGTGGTGGATCAGTGGAATAGGTTAGGTGCTGAAGACACACATAGTCAACAACTATAGTACTCTACTGTATGATAAACCAAAGACTCCAGCTTCTGGGATAAGAACTTACTATTTGACAAAAACTGCTGGGAAAACTAGAAAATAGTATGGCAGAAACTAGGTATAGACCAACATCTTACACTATGTACCAAGTAAGATAAGGTCAAAATGGGTACCTGATTTAAGCATAAAGGTTAATACCATAAGCAAATTAGGAGAGCAAGGAACAGTTTATCTGTCAGATGCAATGGAAAATGGAAGAATTTATGACCAAAGAAGAGATAGAGAACATTATGAAGTGCAAAATCGGTAATTTTGATTACATTAAATTAAAAAGGTTTTGCACAAAGCCAATACAACCAAGATTAGAAGGGAAGCAGAAAGCTAGGGAACAATTTTTATAGTCTGTGTCTCTAATAAAGGCCTCATTTCTAAAATATATAGAGAATTGAGTCAAATTTACAAGAATACAAGTCATTTTCCAGTTGATAAATGGTCAAAAGATATGAACAGGCAGTTTTAAGATGAAGAAATTAAAGCTATCTATAGTCATATGAAAAAATGCTCTAAATCACCATTGATTAGAGAAATAAAATTAAAACAACTCTGAGGTACCACAACATATCTATCAGATAATCTAACATGACAAAACCTGGAAAATGATAAATGTTGAAGATGTGGAAAAATTGGAACACTAATGCATTGCTGGTAGAGTTGTGAATTGATCCAACCATTCTGGAGAACAATTTGGAACTATGTTCAAAGGGCTATAAAACTGTGCATACCTTTTGATCAAGCAATACCACCCCTAGGTCTGAATCCCAAAGAGATCATAAAAAAGGGAAAAGAACCCACATATACAAAAATATTTATAGCAGCTCTTTCTGTGGTGGCTAAGAATTGGAAATTGAGGGGATGCCTATCAGTTGTGGAATGGATAAACAAGTCGTGGTATATGAATGTAATAGAATACTATTTTGCTATAAGAAATGGTAAGCAGGTAGATTTCAGAAAACCTTGGAAAGATATATATCAACTGATGTTGAGTGAAATGAGCAGAACAAGGAGAACATTATACACAGTAGCAGCAACATTGTGTGATAATCAACGTTAATAGACTGGGCTCTTTGGAGCAACACAATGATCTAAGACAACTCCAAAAGACTCATGATGGAAAATACTATCGACATCCAGAGAAAGAATTATGAAGTCTGAGTGCAGATTGAAGCATACAATTTTCTCTTTTTATTTTTTTTCTTTCCCATGTTTTTTACCTTTTGTTCTGATTCTTCTTTCACAATGTGACAAATGTGGACATATATTTAATATGATTGTACATGTATAACCTATATCAGATTGCATGCTGTCTTGGGGAGGCAGGCAGAATTTGGTGCTCAAAAACTTACAAAAGTGAATGTTGAAAAGTAAAAAAAAAAAATCACAGCCATCTCTTCATTTCTCACTAGATCTAAATCCATATGACTCCATCATGCCCCCAGAAATTTCATCCTAGAAGATATTTTCAGCCGAGGAATTCACATCTTGGAAATATTCTCAGTTTCTGATTGGATGGCTCCTCTCTATGAGGACACCCAAGCCAGCTAACTCTTCATTTCTCACTGGGCTGCAATATGGACATGTCCCTCCATTAAGCCCTTTCCCACAAGTGGGTACCTTCCTTTCTCTCCCATCCTCCTTTCAGTTTTCTTTTATGTGTTGTATTTCCCTATTAGAATATAAGCTCTTGGAGGGTAGATCTAGTTTTCTTTTTGCTTTATTTGTATTCCCAGCACAGCTCAGTACTGGGTACATAGCAGGTGCTTGATTAATGTTTATTGTCTTAGCTTGAGTTGACTAATAGCACCCACAGAGTTGTTTTGAGGATCAAATGAGAAAGTATTACATAGAGCATTCTCTAAGATCCTTATGAATAGTAGTAGTCCAAAGTCTTCCTTCCATTGGCTATGTAATCCCAATCTTTCTTGGAACTAATTTTCCTAGTCTATCCAATGATTTGGTTTAGGTGAGCACTAAAATCTCTTTCAACTCTAAAATACTATGACTCCCTAAGATAAAGATAGAGCCTTAAGGATACCCACTTAAGGATACCCAAAAGTCCTTTTGGACTATTCTTAACGGGGTATGCTAAAACTCCTGGTTAGGGGAGAGACAGACAGAATCACTGAGTCACGTAAAGCTACAGAGACATAAGAAGTGACCTCCTAGAAACAGAATGATCCCACCTCTACCCTCCAGTTTTATGCTTTCTTCCAAAGGGCACTTTGTATCTGTAGATATTACTGGCAGGCCTGGCTTTTTGCTGGGGTCCACAGCACAGTGCCTAGGGTTCCTTTTGCCTTTCTCCTGGCACTGCAATCACTTCCGTATCTCTGTCACTTGTGAAACCCTTATTCACAATTCTCTTGCAATTAATTGTGTGAAGAAATTGCTAAGCACCTGCTGCTCTTTTTCTTTTTCTTTATGTCTAGCAGCAAGTTGTCTGTGATTCAAGGACTAAGCTTTGCTGTGCAGGGGCAAGAAAATACCTGGATCTCGCCTGTTAACAGACTCTTGCATAGCGTTTGCATGGTATTGCTGCATATGATCTCACGTAATCCTTTTCAAAAGCCTGGATAGGACTTTGTTTCAGAATTGCCAGATAATACCAACCCTCACGCTGTAGGTTTAGTCCTCTGCATTTTATGCTGCTTTCTGCTAAGCAAGGGCGTTGAATGGTTGAGTCTGGGGTCAACCTGGTGGGAGCTGCTCTGCCTCAGAGGGTAAAATAAGCAGAATTCCAGGCACTGCTTTCACTTGACTGATAACTTCTCCAATCTTTTCTCCTGCTCTCAGGTAGCCACCTGGGATTAATTAAATAGCCAGAGGAGCCCTTTAGGGCCATTAGTATGGTGTGCCTACTATGAGTTCCATTATAAGCATTCCGTAAACATCCTTCTGCAGGGCTGTAGTATACAATAGGCACAATGAACACTGTGCCCATGGCCCATGAAAAACATTTCAATTAGATTTTAAAAATTTATAAGATAAATCTAAACACAGATCTCTTCTTGAATAAACGTTTAGGTAGCCTGAATGCAACTCAGCTCTGGATTCACAGACTTCTAGGTTCAGTTTGGGGTATTTGAATGATAAATGCCCCTTATTTGGTTTTATTACCCCCATTTTACAGTTGAGGAAACTGAGGCAAACAGAGGTTAAGTGACTTGCCCAGAGTAACACAGCAAGTAAGTGTCTGAGGCTGGATTTAAACTCAGGTCTTCCTAACTCCTGGCTCAGTGCTCTATCCACTGCCCACCTAGTTGCCTACTCAAGGTAACTTTGTATCTAGTAGACCAGAGGAGGATTACGCATTTTCAAAGTAAAACATTTAATCCATACTAAAGTAGCGGTAAAGGAACAAGATCATAGACTGAATTGAAAGGGACTTTATAGGTCACCTAGTCCAGGGTTTCTTAAACTTTTTTCTACTTTGTGATCCCTTTTTGCCTGAGAAATTTTTACGTGACCCTGGGTATATGGATGTGTAAAATAGGTATACAAATGAAACATTTACTGATAAATCATAAAGAAATTGATTTTAAAACAATTCTTTTTTATATCTATAATTTTACCATTTATTAAAAATGAAAGCAAATTTCCATATTAATGAGATGGATATGCTTGTTTACTTTTACATAAAGAATTAAATCTTGGCAGAATATTTGACACTGAAGGATGTAGAACATCTTCAACATTTTTCAGAGTTCGATTGATATGGCAGAAGTATATTTAGGGCCATTTCAGAAATTGTTGGAAATTCTGTCCTAATCCCAAGCCAAAATTCCTTTAACAATTTTGTATGTACAGCAAAAACACCACAATTCATAACATACAATAGTCTTGAATCTGAACCAAGATGTCTCTGAAAGTGTTTGTTGGCATTGCTTGGAGTGATGGGATGTGCAGTACAAAGTGCACATATGGTGTGCTCAGAACCAAGGTTGCAGGAAAGTTGCACAATGCAACATGGGCAAGCACCAGCAAGAAACACTTCAGATTCATCACACATTTGATTCTGAATTAATTTTTGGTCATTGTGTGTTCAGAAACCTTTTATGGTTGCCAAATTTTTCAAGACCACCATATTCAGTTACATGACCCCATATGGAGTTGAGATCCACAGTTAAAGAAGTGCTGGTTCTAGTCCAACCTCATTTTATTTAGTGGAAACTGAAGGCTGGAAAGATCAAATTTCTAGCCCCAGCTCACATAAGTCTAGAGTCAGGATTTGAATCCAGGGCCTCTGACACCCAATATAACACTCTTTCCATTGTACTGAAAGCACTTCCGATACTTCTACTCCAGAACTGGCTCTGAGAAAATAATGGCAAAAGTCTTCCTCAAGAGATGCCCATCCATTGTGTGCAGGATGTAGCGTGATCCTCTCATTTGCTAAAGTATATAGAGCCTTTGGCCTTAGGACCATAAGGAAAATGAATAAATAAGAGAACTGGCTCTAAGCTGTGATTAATGAGACTTGCTGTTTGAGGAGAGGAAAAAGGCATTTGGGACCATAACTAAATTTTCTTTGGAGTTTGAATCCCAGTATGGTGGTCGGCATAAGTCAGTGCCTGCATCAAATGCCCCACAAGCTACTCGGAGGAAGTGTGATCCTATACTGATAACAGGTGGAAGTCTACATTAGGTAAAGGCTGAAGGGGCAATTGCAGTCTCAGCTGTGATAGGACCCCTCTGGCAAATTGCCCATGAAATTCCTTTGAAATGGGAATGTGTCCACCTATTCCCGAGTCTAGCTGTGAGGTGGTACCTAATACTGGATGGATGAATATCTGTGACCTTACCTGAATTTAAAGAGAGCCAAGGATGGTTATCTTGTCATATTTGGAATGTCATATGTCCCTGCTTATCCCTT
>CM053581.1:71715172-71755997 GCA_028627135.1 Pseudochirops cupreus
ATAAGCCTGTCCAATTGAGCTGTAAAAGTCACACTTTCCTTCAGCCATAAAGGCATTAATTCTGCTTCTCCCCTGCCCTTAGCCTCAAAGTCTTTTCCCAAGCTGCAGTAGGTCTGTTAGATAGTTTCCCATGAATCAATCACTCAAGTATTCTTAGAGAAATACATAGTTCCTTTGTTCTTAGTGGCCAGCTGCTTAAGAACCTTGAAAAGCACTATCAGAAGATGACTCACTCCCAAGATGGGACCTCCTGGAATCCCTAATCAGTCTAGCTTCCAGATTTGGCATCTCTTGAAACAACTAGACCTATCCTCCCAATAAGCCATAGTTGGACCTATGTCACTTATCCTTGACCAGAAGTTACCTAGTGACGTGTCAAGGCAAAAACCACACCTCCTCACTCGCCCCCTCCTCCCAATTTTTCCCAATGACTTATGGGCAATACATCTGCGCAGTGAATATAGGAAGTGCATGTCCCTTTACACCCCAACTCCTCCCTAACCCCTACCAAACTCCACCCCCCCCACCTGGCTAGCATAAATTAACCCCTCTGCCTTGGGGCCCTCGGCCCTCCCCCCCTGGAACTTTTTGTTCAGTGGTTGGACTGCCTGCTTCTTGCAAGATTCTAATAAAGAGACTCTTCTCTATTCACCTTGAGCTGTCTCCAAGTGATTTAAAATCTTTTTATCACACACAATTGGGAACGATTAAACAAGTTGTGGTATATGATTGTTATGGAATACTATCACGCCATGAGAAATGAAAAGCAGGATGCTTTCAGAAAAACTGGGAAAGGCTACATGAATTGATGTAAAGTGAAATGAGCAGAACCAGGAGAACATTATACAGCTATGTTGTAAAGACCATCAACTATGAATGACTTAGCTATTCTCAGTAACACAAGGATCCAAGATAATTCCAAAGGACTTTTAATGAAAAATGCTATCCACCTCCAGAAAAAGAACTGATAGAGTCTGAATGCAGATCAATCCATAATTATTAAAACTTTCTTTATTAATCTTGGGATTTTTTTATTTGCGTTTTCTCTTGCAACATGTCTAATAAAGAAATTTACTTTGTATGACCACACACGTATAATTTATATCAAATTGCTTGCCTTCTTGAGGAGGGGAGGGAAGGAGAGAGAGAACTTAGAAATCAAGATTTAAAATGTTTTTTAATTTAAAAGTTTGCAAAATGTGTTCAAAATTTTTGTTTACATATTTACATTGAGAAAATAAAATAAAATAAAAATTGATTTAAAAAAATCATCCTCAAAGTTTATGATCTGTTGTAGGTATAAAGCCATGCATGAGCAGCTTTCCAGAGGACTGCTACTATGAACAGCTTTCAAGGTTCTGATTACATAGTATAGTGAGCTCTCTATTTATTCAGCAGTAAATTAAGGCAAAATATTCACAGAAAATCAAAATACAACATTTACAATGTTACAACTTATCACAGAAAATAAAAATACAGCATTCACCATGTCACAACTCAAATTATCACTAAAATGGCCACATAGTTTTCACCAAAGTGCTCACATAGTTTTAGACAAACTACATTCATTTAGTCAATCACAAAATCCTTAATTCAATCACAAAGTACAAAAGTCAAAGTTCTCCACCCCTAGGTCATGGCAAATCATAATCTTCTCAGTCAGTACACAATATCCAAATAAAGTCTTCTTTCATCTTGACTCGAGACTGGCTCTCAGCCTCCATGGTTCCTCTTCCATGGTCCCAGCTCCAACTGTCACCGGGGTTCAAAGGCAGGCAGCTCCCAATTCCTTGTCCAGCTCCTTGTCCAGTTCTTTGTCCAGTTCTCATTCCATATTGAAGCTCATAGTGCCCAGTCCACCTCAAGTCCTTCACAGCTCCTGTTTCTGGGAAGATAAAGCTTGACAGAGCCACAATAATATTCATGCACATTGCTGGCACCATCAGCAATTCACTATCTGCCTGTGAAATAAACTCAGACCCACCGACAAGGTCTGAGAACTCAACACAAATCATCAACATAGAAATCAACACAGACCCATAAACAAGGTCCAAGAGGTCAGCACAAATCATCAGTAAAGTCCCAGGACCTCCAAAATACTCCTCCAGGACTTCTGTAAACATACAATCAGAAAATCCTCTTCCAGGGCTTCCAGTAAGGTTCCAGGGCTTCTGTACAAAGTATCACAAACATCAGCACAGACAGAGCAGACAAACAGAGTGCTGGGATACAATAAGTTTTCTCCTTCTTGAGCTGCCCCCACAAGAGTCATCTTCTCAGTTCTGCTGTCTTCAGCCTGGGACTCTCCTTATATATGGTCATTAGCTCCTCCCCAGGAGTTCACAAGTTCTAGGGTTCACAAGTTGTGGGGTTCTGTTTCTTAACAGACTTGATACAAGGCTCAAAAGAAACTTGAACTGAGGGGCAGCTAGGTGGTACAGTGAATAGAGCACTGACCCTGGAGTCAGGAGGATCTGAATTCAAATCTAGCCTCAGACACTTAACACTTACTAGCTGTGCAACCTTGGGCAAATCACTTAACCCCAATTGCCCTGCCTTACCCCCTCCAAAAAGCAATAAAATAAAATGAACTCTTAAAAAAAGAGAATAAAAGAAACTTGAACTGAAACAAGGTGTTAATTCAATAGCTGAAACAAGGTGTTAATTCAATAGCTGAAACAAGGTGTGAACTATTTCTGTGCTCGCCATTACAGCAGGTACATGGAAAATGACTTTAGCTTGACTGTATCAAACTTTGGGGAGGTCCATTTATGGAGCATTTGCTGGTTTTCCTTAGAGCTGTCCCAGAAGAGGTCCTTTCTCTCTCAGTGACACTCAGCTTATTCCCCAAAGGAAACTTGCAAATAGATTGGGCTGCTGTCTTTCCTGAGCCAGGTATTGCTATAACCATCTTTTCTACTTGCTTCCCAATTCTTCCCCCTTAGCCCTTCTGAAATAAGTATCCTGCATTGTAGTCACAGAATAACACAGAAAACAAAGTCCTTGGAATTTCATAGTCCTTGAGCCCTTGAACCTCTTGGGAAAGTTCTTTCCTTTGGGGATATTCCTATCACATGAATATGTGTCTATTCATGGAAGGGTCTATTCTTTCCATACATACACACACACACACACACACACACACATACACACATCATGTCAAATAATTCTTTTAAATAAACAATTTAACAACAATGATGTTTACATTCTTGACAAAGACAGGTATCCTTATAAAAAGGCCTGTACCATAATGAGGAAAAAATAGAAAAAAAAATGGGTGTCCAAACATTGTATGCTATAATGGAAAGGGAATTGAATTTAGAGTGAGAGGAGAGGATTGTGCTTAAATTCCTGCTGTGACTTATTACTCGTGTGACCTTGGGCAAGTTATTGAACCAATTTGGGCCTAAGTAATATGTAATTTTACTAATTTGTAAACTAGGGGGGGTTGATTAAATTACCTCCAAGATTCTTTTCACCCCTAAGTCTATGAGTTTATACTCATTTTTTTCAAGGGAGGGCTTTTAAGATGTGGGAAGATTAGTTGGGAACACGAAGTAGGGATAATGATAAAAAAGGAAGAAAAGAATGTTAATGAAATATTTAAAAATACTTAAAACTTAAAAACTGAAAACTTAAAAAAAGGAAATTTAGAATGTGAAACATAAATAGGGAAAGGTTGGAACTAGTGTGGTAGATTTCACATACATGTATTAAAAAAAAGATGCAGAAACTATACATAGTAGATATTTATGTTTTCATGTACAATTTTTTTGCTGTTCTTTACATATGGACATGTTCATATTTGTCAATGTTCAAATTCATGACAAAAAAGAAAATTAAAAAAACCTTTAATCTATGACTCAATATTTAAAAATAGCTAGACAAACTGAAGTATTTTGGAAAAAAATTAAAATACATTTCTTTTGTTTTTTGTTTTGACATTACCTACAATTCTCCATGTGTTCCTCTCTTCTTCCCTTCCAGAGAGGCTTCTCTCTTTTTTTTGCAAGGGGGAGGGCAGGGCAATTAGTGTTAAATGACTTGCCCAAGGACACATGTCTAGTAAGTGTTAAGTGTCTGAGCTCACATTTGAACTCAGGTCTTCCTGACTCCAGGTCTTCCTGACTCCAGGTCCTCCTGACTCCAGGGCTGGTGCTCTATTCACTGCTCATCACCTAGCCACCCCACGCCTTCTCTTTTAACAAAAACTGAAAAAAAGTGAGAGAAAACCAGTTTAGTAAAATAATAACCAGAAACCTGACATTATATGCAGGTTTCCATACTTGCAGTCCCACACCTCTTCAATGAAGGGTAGGCAAGTGCCTTTTTATATTTCCTCCTTGGTACTAAACTTGATATTATTTCCTTTTTTTAAAAAAAAATTCATTATGATTTCAGAGTTCAGTATTTTTTTTTCCATTTTCATTATTGTAGTCATTATATATATATTGTTTTCCTACTTCTGCTAAATTCACTTTGCATCAGTTCAAATACATTTTCCATGCTTCTCTGTACTTATCATATTCATCATTTCTTATAGCAAAGTACAATTTCTATACACTCATGCACCATAACTTTTTTTTTAGCTGTTCTCTAGCTTGATAGACATTTACTTTTCCTCCTCCAGTTCTTTGCTACCAGAAAAGGACACCTATAAATATTTTGTTATGTATAGGTACTTTCTGTCTTTGATTTCCTGGCACAAATATCTACCAGTAGAATTGGGGGTCACAAGGTATGAACGTTTTAGTCGCTTTCTTTGAAAAATTCCAAATTGCTTTCCAGAATGACTGGACCAATTCATAGCAGCACTAATAATGCATTAATGTGTCCATCTTTCCACAACCTCTCTGACATTGACTGCCTTTTTTTGTCTTCTTTGATAGTGTTTAGGGTTCCAGAACTACCAGTGCTCCTCTCCCATCTAATTCTTCTGTGTCAATTCTTCCTCTCACACCACATTTGTATAAGACTATTACCCTTTTTACCTTTTCCTAAATGGTTTTACTTTTTAGAATCACATCATACTCAGGTCTATCGCAATCTTTCTTTCAAATTTCCCGATTACTAATAACAATCTCAGACATACATTTTACCTTTCTTCAGATTAAAAACTAAACAATCTGTCCTTATTGAGTCCCTTTCCTTATTGAGTTTTTGATGTGTGCCTTATATTTATCTTGGTACTTTATGTCAAATTTCTATTTTCTATTTCTGTTAGGTTTTTTTTTTGCAACAAAATTGTGAAAGTCTTGCAATTCATTGAATATCCATTTTCTTCTCATTCAGGAGTATGCTTAACTTTGCTGGGTATGATACTTTCAGCCACAACCGCAGTTCTTTTGCTCTTTGATATATAGTATTCTAAGACCTGTGGTCCTTTAGTGTTGCTACTGCTAGGTCTTATTTCATTCTAAATGTGGCACACCATACTTGAATTGTTTTTTTCTTGTTGTTCATAATGTTTTCTCCTTCAGCTGGAGGATTCAGAATTTAAATATGATATTCCTGTAGGTTTTCCTCATAGGATCGCTTCCTGGTGGTGATCAGTGGATTTTTTTTCTATTTCTACTTTCCCCTCTTGTTCTAACACTTCAGGACAATTTTCTTTAATTGTATTATTGTATCAAGATTCTTTTTTTCTATTGTAGCTTTTGGGTAGTTCAATTATTCTTATGTTTTCTCTTTTCAATCTGTTTTCCAGATAAGTTGTTTTTCTTAAGAGATGTTTCACATTCTCTTCTATTTTTTCATTCTTTATATTTTGTTTGGTCTCTTATAACTTTGCTGCCTTCTCCTTGCCCAATTTGAATTTTCAAAGAGTTGTTTTCTTCTTTAAGATTTTGGATCTCCCTTTCCAGTTGGTTGACTTTCTTTTCATAATCTTGTTGTTTTTCTTAGATTGTTCTTATTTAAAACATTTTTTTCTCAGTGTCTCTTATTTGGTTTTTAAAAGTCTTTTAAAATTTCTTCTGTGAATTCTTTTTGAGCAGGTGACCATTTGATGTTACTCTTTGGGGTAGGAGAGACTGTTTTTGCTTTGTTATTCTCCTCTGAAAATGAACCCCTGTCTTCTCTGTTCCCATAATAACTTTCTATAGTTGGGTTCTTTCTCCTTTGCCTGCTCATTTTTTTTTAATTTTTAGCTGATTATTATTGTAACCACTTCTAGTCCTAGGGTATGGGGGATGAGGCCTCTGGCCTCAGATCCTCCTTCAGTTTTCCCTTTGGCCTGGAACTGAAGCCAAGAACTCAGCCCTCCTGTAAGTGCCTACAGCCTTTGGCATCCCCATTCCACTGGTTCTGCACTCACTGGGCATGTGCTGGTTCCTTCTTGCGCAGGGTCAAGTCTTGGCAGCACAACTGGGTCTGGCATCCCTTATCAGCAGAGGTTCCCTCAATTTTCCCTCCTCTCACAGGCTTGACTCCCCACATTGTCTAAGAGAATAGAATTCCTGTGGTTGGGGCTGCAGCTACCTCCCAATCCAGCTAGGTCCTGGGCTTGCCACTTGCTGTTTCAGTGGAACTAGTTTAGAGGTGTTTAAATTTCACAGGGACCAAACCTCAGTCCTGAGATTTCTCTTCAGGTCTTTTCTACTTGTCCCAGGAGAACCATTGTTCTACTCCATCTCTTATTTATTTTTACCACTCTATGTTTGTCCTAAGGTGCTATTTTGTCTTGTTTGTGGGGAAAATCTGGAAATCCTGGGATTTTCTGAACCACTCTGCCATGCTCCCAGAATCTTCTCTGGTTTGTAATTCTTTTGAAAACTGTTTTCAAAAACTGTTTTTTTTTGTGTGTGTCATTCAAGACATATTTGTACATCAGCCATGTTGCAAACAACAACAAAAAGGCAATAAAAATAAAGAATTCAATCTGGACTTAGAGTCAACCAGTTCTCTCTCTGGAGATGGATAGCATTTTTCATCATGGGTCCTTTGGAATTATTTTAAATTACTGATGAGAGTAGGTAAGTCTTTCATAGTTGGTTATCTTTACAATATTGTTGTTACTGTGTCTAATGTTCTCCTGGTTCTGCTCACTTCACTTTGCATAAGTTCATATAAGTTTTCCCATGTTTTCTGAAACCACCTTCCTTATCATTTCTTACAGCACAATAGTATTACATCACAATCATATACTACAACTTGTTTAGCCATTCCTTAGTTGATGGGCAAGGCTTTACTTTCCAATTCTTTGTCACCTCCAAAAGAGCCTATAGAGCAGTGGTTCTCAACTTTCCTAGTGCCGCGACCCTTTAATACTCATATGTGGGCATATCTGGACATATCTGCATGTGGGCAGACCCACCTGGAGACAGAGGAGCGGTGTCTTGGTTCCTAAGACCATTGGAAATATGTGTTTTCTGATGGTAGTAGGTGACCCCTGTGAAAGGGTTGTTTGACCCCCAAAGGGGTTGCAACCCACAGGTTGAGAACCACTGCTATAGAGGCTTTTATATAATTATTTATAGAAATAATTTTGTACATATGGGTCCTTTTCCTTTTTCTTTGATCTCTTTCAGATGCAGACACAATACAGACCCATAATAATAATGGGTCAAAGGGTATGGATAGTTTTATAGTCCCTTGGGCATAGCTCCAAATTCTTCTCCAGTGCTCTTATCTTTTTTTTTTTTTTTACCATTTATCTATCAGAGAATGACTCTTGATATTATAGTAGAATTTGAAATAAATGGAATATCATTGTACTACCAGAAATGATGAACATGAAAAATTCAGAAAAATGTGTAGACTTGAATGAACTAATTTTCAAAGGCTGTATAAAAGTAAGCACATACACACAAAACCAATTCTGGGGGATATATGAAAATTGTAGGAATAATATAAGTGAATACAACACTAAGAGACAGATAACTGCTAATTAATTGTCATGACCACTCTCAGTCTGGAAAGACCTAATGATGAAATATGATGGAGATCACAGTTATTAAATATGATATAGAGTGTGAGATGTGGTCAACTTAGTTGGTGAATTTGCTTACTTTTTTTTTTATGTATAGGGGAGTGATCCAGGACTCAGTCATCTGAGATAATTTTTATTTTTTTTAGAAGGTTTAGATTTTTTCCCTAGCATGAGTCAGAATAGCTCAGGAGAATATATGAAAAAAGATTTTACTAAGTACTTATTTTGTACAAAGCACCAGGGACATAAATAGAAAAAAAGGAGAGAGTTCTTGCACTAATTAAGGGAAACAATGCATAACAGAAAGGTAAGTTGGTCCCAAAGTTCTAAGGTTACAACAGTGGGATGGATTATGCCTGGGGGGTGGGGTGGGGTATCTTCAGGTTACTAGAGAGTCAAGACCCTTCTTACTGAACTTTCACTGTCCAAATAACTCAAGCTAATAATAGCAAATACAAAGACCAAAGTCTTTTACTCTCCCATTTGTGACAGTCCCTTGCTGTGTTTTTCCATCTCTAATGTACCACGTACATAATAATAACAGCTAACGTGTATATAGCATTTATTATGTGGCAGACATTGTACTAAGCACTTTTTACAAACTTTATCTCATTTGATCCTCACAACAACCCTGTGAGGTAGGTGCTATTATGCTGCCCATTTTATAGTTGAGGAAGCTGAGGCAGATAGAGTGTCTTGGCCAGGGCCATACAACTAGTAAGTATCAGACCCATATTTGAACTCAGGTCTTGATGACTCAAGGCCCACAGCTCTTATCTACTACATTACCTTTAGGGTAAGGGTGTTGGTGATAGAAATTCTCTGCACACAGGCTCCTCCCTACCTACCCTTCCAGATCTAAAGAAGAGGCACATTGCAGGAGTATCTCATGTTCTCATCTACCTACCCCTGGAGGTTCCTAGAAGCTGAATTCTTGGACATGGTAAGGTAGTGGCATAATTTCTCAGTCTAAGATATAGCAGTTGTAAAAAAGGAAACTATATAATCGAGTAGTGGAAAGTCCTGACCCCCAACCTCTTAGACAGAGGCAAGGGGCTTTCTTGGACAATGTTGCATTTCTGGAGAGTTTGGGGATCCAGCTTCAAGAAAGAGAAGGAGGATCTTATGGACAGCATCAGCCTCTTAGAGAAAAGGTCATGGACATAGCCTTGGAGCTGGAGAGTAAAAGACATGGATCTTGTTCCTGCTAGTACCAAGTTATTTAGATACCGAAGGTCCACTAAGAAGAGTGCTGCCTCTCTAGCAAGTCCAAGTTCATTTTAGTTCTGTGGGACAAATAATCCATTATAGTAATTCCATAAGCTTAGAGGCTTTTATGGATTGCTGGACTGAAGAAGGGCCTCCCTCAAGCATCAAGGGATGAGAGTTAACCTTCTTTAGCAGTATCATTTGTTTTGCTTTGGAGTGGACTCCAAACCTTCAGTTATTAGTCTGGGGGAATACTGGGAGTTTGGGAGGAAGGTAAGTCTCAGTGGAGTTTGAGGAGAATGGTATTGAGCATTCATGCTCTACTGTGAGTCCTTCACGGTTTGTTTTTGTATTTTCTATGGAAAAAAAAATTGTCTCTCCAGTACCCTCTCCCCATTCACTAACCCCTAGTAAGCAAATTTTAAAAATCCTGGATACATGTTTATATATCTCATGTTCTTCAGCAAGAGGCCAGATCCCATATCCTTACCATTAGAGCCAACAAAACAAAACAAAACAAAAAACCTTGCCCAGCTCCTTGGAAAGGATTCTGTTCCAATAGACCCAGGGGTTTCCATGATCACAACTGTTGTTTTCAGATACTGCCTGGTGTCTGCCATCTCCCCTTCACTCAAGCAGAATCCTGCTTTTATTGCACAAACAATAAAAACTGCCCTGTAATGCTCTTTACAATGTTATTTTGAATGCTCCTATGAGGAAAGGGGACCCTTTAATTCACATTTGTGGAAACCTAAATATATGAGACTATTCAATTTCTGTGAGGAAATTTTTGGTAATGGAAGATGGAGTTGGGAGGAGAGCATGTTGAGAAATGGGGCAAGAGTCATTGCTAAAATTTAAGCCAGTCCATGTAAGTTTAATACTGAGGATTCTGGGTCACAGATTACAGTTACATAAGGGGTGGGGATGGTAGAGAGATGGGCTAAGCACAGTGGTTCTCAACCTGTGGGTCGCGACCCCTTTGGGGGTGGAATGACCCTTTCTCAGGAGTCACGGGGTCGCCTAAGACCATCGAAAAACACATATTTCTGATGGTCTTAGGAACCGAGACATCTATCTGTCCCTAGGTGAGTTCACCCATATGCAGATATGACCACACACAAGTATTAAAGGGTCGAGGCATTAGGAAGGTTGAGAACCACTGGCTAAGGGGAAATATCTGTGATATACAAAAAAAAGGTAAGAATAAAACTTCAAGGAGGGCATCCACCAGAGTCCTGAGACCTAATCCTGCCTTGTCTTTCTGTCCTTCTCTTCTATTGGACTCTCTACAAATAACGTTTACTTATCCAGAGGGGCACAGGGCCTGGCATTCAGGAGGAGGGAGAGACAGGCCATCCACCTGACTGACTCAGGAGGCTTTCCCTCTGCCTTTATCTGTTCTTTAGTGTTTCTCATAGTTTTGCCTGGAAAATCTTCAGTCTCTGAATTACTGAAGAAAAATGGATTTTACTTCAACTCTTGATTCCTGTTTAAATATTTAGGTTAATCAGCCAAGGCCTGAGTGCCTTTCCCATTTCCCTGGTGCCTTGGAGCCGGGCTGACACTAGGAACATAAATAATGCATTCTGATCTAAGAGTTGCCCCATTCTTCATGTACAGACTTCTTGTTAAAATGCTCAAGGCTGGGGCTGGTGAATGTGGTTCTGGTTTCCCAGAAATTAACTTTGTGAATTAGAAGTCTTAGGCTAGAGAGACACCCCAAGGGTAATCCTGTCCCTTCCCCTGCACTGGTAGGACAGATCTTGCATAATCCTAGGTCCGAAGGGCTTGTTTGGGGGATAACAGGTGTGTTAACATTTAGAGCTAGAAGGAATCTCAGTCCTTTGACCAATTCCCAAATCTTACAGATGAAGAAACATTGGCCAAGAGTGATTGGACCAGTGTTACACACGCTGTGTAACAGCTGACATTTACACAGTGCTTTAAGGTTTGCAAACCAACTTACATATGTTGGCAAAGGCAACAGGGAGAACAGTAGAGAGAGTGTTGGGTCTGGCCTCAGGAAGTCCTGAGTTCAAATCCAACCTCAGATAATTACTAGCTGTGGGTCACTGGGTAAGTCACTTGACCTCTGCTTCAGTTTAAGTCTGTCGTCTGTAAAATGGGATCACAATAGCACCTTTACCTGTCAGGTTGTTATAAGGATCAAATGATTGTAAAAAGTGCTTAGCACAATACCTGCACATAGTAGGTGCTACGTAAATGTTTATTCCCTCTCCTCCCCTTATCTCATTGGATCCTCACAACATCCTTGTGGGTAAGTAGTACAAAAATTGTTATTTCCTCTTCATAGACCTAGCCACTAAAGCCTAGTGAGATTAAGTGATTCAGAGTCACACAATTAGTGTCAGAGGATATATTTAAACTTAGTTCCCTCCTGACTCCAAATACAACATTCCTTTTTTAAATTCATCAAATATTTATATTTTTTGGAAAGAGTATTTAATTTTTTCCAATTACATGTAAAGATAGTTTTCAACATTCTTTTTTTAATAAGATTTTGAATTTCAAATTTTTTTCTCCCTCCCATCCTCCCTCTTCCTCAAGATGGCAAGCAATGTGATACAAGGTTATACATGTACAATCATATTAAATATATTTCCACATTAGTCATGTTGTAGAAGCAAATGCAACATTCTTTCCAATACACTGTTCTGTAAATATTAGAGCCAAGAGAATGGTGGGGAAGAAAGGACATGAAAAGTCTACAATGTCTCCTCGTGCTGTGGGAGCCCCAGGTTTGATAGGAAACATAAATTCCCCATTCTTAAAGCTCCCAATCTGACAGGCTTTAGAGGCTTAACTGGCCCTGAGTAGATCTTTCTGTTGGATTCTGCCTGAGTGAAAGGGAGAGATGGTATACCCCAAGTGGTATTTGAACCCAATATAACTAACCCAAGTGATCAGGTAAACCTCCAGGTCTGCTGGACTGAAGCACTTCCTCCCCTGCCTCTCACCCCATTTAATAGTATTTTATTTTTTCCATTTACGTGTAAAGATAGTTTTCAACATTCACTTTTATAAGATTTTGAGTTTCCATTTTTTTTCTGTCTCTTCTTTCTCTCTTTCCCTCCCACCTCCCCAAGATGCACTGATGTAGACTATGTATATATATATATATATAAATGTATATATATATATATATAAAATCATATTAAACATATTTACACATCAGTCATGTTATAAAAGAAGAATCAAAACAAAGTGGAAAAACCGCAAGAAATTTAAAAAAATAAAAAGAGAAAATAGTCTGCTTCACTCTGCATTCAGACTCCATAGGTCTTTCTCTGCGTGTGGATAGCATTCTCCATCACGAGCCTTTTGAGATTATCTTAGATCATCGTATTGCTGAGAATAGCTAAGTCTATCCACACTGATCATTGCACAATATTGCTATTACTATGTACAATGTTCTCCTGGTGCTGCTCACTTCACTAAGTTTTTCCAGGTTTTTCTGAAATCCTCCTGCTCATCATTTCTTATAGCACAATAGAATTCCATTACATTCATATACCATAAATTGTTCAGCCATTACCCAAATGATGGGCATCACCTTTAATTTCCAATTCTTGGCCACCACAAAAAGAACTGCTGAAAATATTTTTGTACATGTGGATGCTTTCCCCTTTTTTGTGATCCCTTTGTGATACAAACTTAGTGGTAGTATTGCGGGATCAAACGGTATGCATAGTTTTTTGGGCATAGCTCCAAATTGCTCTCCAGAATGGCTGGATCAACCATGCATTAGCATTTCAATTTTCCCACATCTTCTCCAACATTTATCATTTCTGGAGAACTTCTCAAGGAAATGGGCAGGATACTTTTTTGTTTCTGAGGGAAGGGATGCATGTTCTGATCTCTTACTAAAGGACATGGGATATATAAATATGTATTGAGGGATTAAAATATACATATATATATACATATATACATATATATACATATATTGGTTAATGGGGTATACTGAGACAGATGAATTTGTAAAAAAAAAACTTGTTACTTGAGAAATAAATTTTAAAAAATTTTTAAATTAAAAAAAAAAAAGGCTGTGGCAGATGAATGTATATCCTTTCCCACAGAATCAAAGTACATATGCCCAGGTCCATAGGAGGTAATAGCAGCCTTGAAGACCATTAGTTCCTTCTGATTCTCCCCAATCCATCCATCCATCTCTGTGTGTGTGTGTGTGTGTGTGTGTGTGTGTCCTTCTGGAAAACCTCTCTAGAAAACCTAGTTATTGATCTAGCCTCCTTGGTCCATTCAGACAGGAAACACGTTTTCACTGTAACCCTGAAGACTAAGAACATTGAAGGGGAGAGTTTGATCTGGCCTAATACTTTACCAGAGGTCCAGAAAGTTAACCATTCCCAAGAAGCACTCTCGGTATCATATACCCTCAATTCTTATTTGTGCAATTAAACTTGAAAAGTTGGGTTAATTTCTTGCTCTGATATGGTAGAGACCCAGCTTTATAAGACAGGCTTCATGGAGCAGACTGGGTAATACATACATTTTTTTTTCCTTCTGAAACTCACAAGCCAGACATTGGAGTCAATAGAGATTAAAAAGAGACATACATAATTATTTATTTATCCAGGAGTTCAAAGTTTCATTTCCAGTTCTCCAGTATTTTCTGCCCTTTTTGAAATCAGAAAAGCAAATAAACTTGCCTCAGATTCTTATCCTAAAGGCAACTACAGCTTTGACTGTGCATTTGCATATGTCTCATGGACTAGGGCTATTCAAGGGGTTTGGATGTCACCTCAAGGGGTTCAGGAATCAGGGATTTCTCTGAGGAAGTTGGAGTTGGAATGGGATCCTGGGTTGTAGGAACTAAGGAAGTCAAGAGTGGGTATCATCCATGGAGGAAACAGAGGGGATGGGAAGTGGGGTTACTACTGGGCAAAGGATTCCCCAAATTAAGAGAATGGAAAGGGTCCATTTGCTGTTGCCCCTACAGTTGTATATACAGATATGTTTTCTATTATTGAGGCAGTTTGGAGGAGCGCTGTCTGTGCTCCAGTATTCTGGCTGGGTTAGCCCTGGGACTAGGCAAATTTGAACCCTGTTGCAAATGGAATGGGGCCACTAAAAGAAGGGAGACTACCCCCTTTCTTTTGTCTTTCTGTGTCTGTGTTCCTTTCTTTTTCTTTCTCCATGATTCTCTTGTCGCAGTCTCCTTTAGAACAGGGTGTTAGATCCCATCATATAAGGTGGGAGAGTGAGGTTGAAATTAGTCAGAGTTGCTTTGTCTGGTAGAGTCCTTTCTCACCTGTCTAACTGCTTACACCCACCCCCAGGCTCCAGGCAGGGAGGAAGCTTCTGGGCAGAATATTACAAATGCCCCAGTGGAAAATTGAGGTTTAAAGTTGGGTGAAATCATCAAACCTTCAACAGACTGTCCATGCACACACTGCCCTCACCCTTAGTTGACAACTCACCAACCAGAGCAATTTTCTCCCCCATCTACCTTACACTCTTCCCCACACCCGACTCCAAACTTGTTTTGGCAAAGCAGTACTGGGCTCTGATCTCATTAACATGACCTGCTGAACCTGTTCCTACCCATGAAGGAAGACTCAAAGCCTGACTGAGACTTGGTCTCCAGGCAAAGACTGGCCACTGACTTCCAGGATGACAGTGACCCTAAAGTTCGTACCAACATATAATGCACCCCAGCCCTTATAAGGTGACCTTTTACTTACCCTAACCAAGCCTTGGAGAAAGTCACATTAATTCATTCAAGCATTTATTAAGCAACTATAGTACTTTCTGTTTAATAAAGCATTTTGCTAAATGACTGTAAAGACAAAAACTAAATAATCCTTGCCCTCAAGGAGCTAACATTTCTAATGGGGGTATGTGTAGGAACAACATTATTGTGCAAAAATTGTTCAGTCATTTGAGTTGTGTCCAACTCTTTGTGGTTCCATTTTGTGGTTTTCTTGGCCAAGTTACTGGAGTAGTTTGCCATTTCCTTCTCCAACTCATTCTACAGATGAGGAAAATGAGGCAAACAGGATCAAATGACTTACCCAGGGTCCCACAGCTAGTATATTCCTGAGGCTGGATTTGAACTCAAGTCTTTCTGATTCCAGGCTTGGCACTCTATCCATTGTGCCACCTTGTTATCCAACTGTGCACAAATAAGCAAGTATTATATAAAATAAATGTAAAGAAATCTAGAGGGTGAATGAAGCAGGATAGACCTCATTTGAATCTGACACTTGAGTGGATTCCCCAAAGGAAGCTAGGGACTTATAAGAAACATCAGAGGTGAGGAGAAAATACATTCCAGGTGGGGGGTGGGGGAACAATTTGGGAAAGCACCAAGCCAAGAGATGGAAGTTTTATATGAAGAAGAGTAAGTAGACCAGTTTGGCTGGATGAAAAGTATGTGTAGGAGTTGCTGCTGTTGTTCATTCGTGTCCAACTCTACATTTTCTTGGCAAAGATACTAGAGTGTTTTGCCATTTCCTTCTCCAGTGTGGCCCCATTTTATGGATGAGAAACTGAGGAAAAGACAGGGTTCTCTATCCACTTCACTGCCTAGCTTCCCACTGTGCAGGGGAATAAAGTACAAACAACCTGGAAAGACAAGATCCAGATAATGACAGGCTCATTTAACTCCTATGACACTTAAAGATGTTAGGATTCTTAAGGGACTCTTCTTCTTCTATTAGAATGTAAGCACTTCCTCATTGTACTGGCCCTTCCAAATGACCAAATAAATTTACTTTTCTAGTTTGCTCAACTCCTGTGCTTGCATTTCAAGCCTTCTACTCTGTTCTCTATCCCGTGCCCCCCCCATCTCCACTGGAAATACTTGGAAGCTGTCTCTATATTCTATTGAAAATCCATTTTTTCCTCTTGTAAGATTATACTTAGTTTTTCAGGGCTTTTTCAGGGCAAGTCTTTATCCCTTGCCATTTGGAATGTCATAGTCCAAGATCTGCTTTCCTTTAAAATAGAAATGATCAGGTCTTGTTTGATCTTGACTGTAGTTCCTCTGACCTTGAATTTTTCTTTCTAATTGTTTTTGGTAATTTTTCTTCTCTTGGACCTGAAAGCTCTGAATTTTGACTATAATGTTCCTGGAAGCTTCCTTCTTTCCTTCTTTCCTTTATTTTTTTTTCCAGGAGGCAACTAGTGGATTTTTCTTTTCCATTTTTACTTTGTCCTCTGGTTCTAATTGATCTGACAATTTTCATTTATGATTTCTTCAAATATTACACACAGGTTTTTTTCTAGCCATGATTTCCTGGTAGTCCAGTGATTCTTAAATTATTTATCCTTGTTCTGTTTTCCAGGTCAGTTATCTTTTATAGTATTAATCTTACATTTTCTTCTATTAGTTCAATCTTTTCATCTTGCTTTAATATTTCTTACTGTCTTATTGAGTCATTGCTTTCTATTTGGCCCACTCTAATTTTTAGAGTATTTATTTCTCGGTTAAGGTTTACTACCTCCTTTTCTAAGCTACTAATTTTCCTTCTCATTATTTCTTTTCTAGTTCTTATTTCATTTAACATTATATTTGTAACCCTTGCTTCATATAATTGTTGTGGCCAGGTTATTTTTCTCTCTGAGGTTCTACTTGGACTTGTTATTAAGTTACTCTCTTTTGTGTTTGCCTCTCGGATTTCTCCTGATCTATAATAATTCTTTATTGTGTTTGGCATTTTCTTCTCTTAATATCTCTAACTACAATTTCTATATTGAGTCAAACTCTATTCCCTCTTGTAGTCTTAGATGGTGTGGTCAGCTCCTGCTTGGTCCTAGATACAGTGGCCAAGACCTGGCCATGCCTTCCTGGGTTTTAGCTTAGTCTGTTGGTGGATCAACTTTTAGGTTTTGGTCTTAGCCCTTTCTCTGTCAACTTCTCCTTGCACAATCCTACACCAGCAGTTGACTCTGACCTTTGCTGTAAGTCTGATAGCTCCCAATCAAATACTGAATGTGCTAGGAGCAGGCCTCTTGCAAGACCCCAGGTGCTTTGCTAGATCAGCACAGGTTGCCTGAATATTGGTCCAACCTCCTGCTATGGCTCTGGTGTGGCTGCCTAGGCAGTGGTTTGGTCTTGTCTACTACATGGAGTCCAGGCTACTTGTGTGCTACATCTTCTACCATAATCCAGCTTGTCTCTCCTCAGAGCCTCCACAGGTTACTAGTGGTCTTTTTTTTTGGCAGGAAGAAAGGCAGGGCAATTGGGATTAAGTGACTTGCACAATGTCATATGGCTAGTAAGTGTTAAGTATCTGAGGATTTGGATTTGAACTCAGGTCCTCCTGACTCCAGGGCCAGTGCTCTATTCACTGTGCCACCTAGCCGCCCCTCTAGTGCTCTTCTTTCAAACTCCTGGAATGGATAGAGGGGTTTATAGCTGTTTCTCTTCAGTTTTCTTTATCATTATTCCTTCTAGTACATTTTTAGAGGTTTACTGAGCTGTTTTTTGGGGAAATCTGAGTTCCTTTTGGTCAGAAGTCCTATGAAACATTTTAAATGACAAACAGAGGAGTTTTATTTTATCTCTTTTTCAGCAGAGAGGTAACATGGTCAGGTCTTTGCTTTAGGAATATAAAATTCCCAGCTCCATGGAGAATAGATTGGAGAAGGGAAATACTGCAAGTAGGTAGACCAATTAAAAGGATATTACAAGAGGTGAGGAGGACATAAATGAGGGTGGTTGTAGTGGCCATGTAAGTTGAGAAGAAGGGACAAGTGCAAGAAATCTTATGGAGATAGAATCAACAGAGACTTGGCAACTAATCTTCAACCTCTTCCTATCTTTTATTTCCTTCCCTATTACCTGCAAACATGTATATACATCTTCCCTATTTAGAAACAAGTCTTCTATAGACCCTCAAACTGTCATCTTATATCACTCCTCCTTTTCACAGCCACACTACAAATAAAAGTTAGCTATCCTTCCTGCCTTCTCTTCTTCTTCCTCTCACCCACTTTTCTACTCTGTGGTCTGGCTTCTAATTTCATTGCTGGAATGGAGCTCCTCTTTCAAAGTGACCAGTGGTCTCTTAACTACCAAATCTTACAGTCTTTTTTCAGACTTCCTTTGTTCTCACCTATGTGCTGCATTTGACTGCTGGTCACCCTTTCCTCTTGGATATTCTTTCCTTTTGGGGATTTTGTGACGCCATTTTCTCTTGGTTGTCTTTCTATTTGTCTAACTACTTCTTAATCTTCTTTGCAGGTTCACCATTCATATCACTCCCCCAACCTCTTCATGTTATCTGAGGTTCTATCTTAGAGCCTTATAGTACTCTCTCTCTCTCGGTGACCTCATCATTTTGCGTGGGTTTAATGATCATCTCTATGCCAATGACTCCTCCATATATATATATATATATCGAACCCCAGTTTCTCCCCTAAGCTTTGATCTCACATCACCAATTATCTATTGGATGTTTCAAACTGGATGTTCTGGAGACAACTCAAATGTAATATGCAAAATAGAACTTATTATCTTTCCCTGCAAACTCACCTCCCTACTAAACTGCCCTTTATCTGTGGAAGGTGCCACCACTCTTGTATTCTCCCAGATTCCTAAACTCGGTATCAACTCCTCACTTTTTCACCCCATATATCTAATCAATTACCACATTTCTGCTGCTGTAGAATCTTTCACACCTAACCCCTTTTCTCAATTCACACAGTAACTACCTTAGTTCAGGCCTTCATCACCTCTCTCCTAGATAATTACAACAGACTCATAATTTGCTTCCCTGTTTTAAGTGTCTCCCATTCCGTTCTATCCGCTACACTGCTGCCAAAATAATTTTCTCTAATGGCAGATCTTACCATCCCTCCCCTACTCAATAAGCTCCTGTGGTTCCCTATTATCTCTACAATAAAATAGAAATGCTTCTGTTTAGCTTTTAAAGCCCTTTAAAACCTTGCTCAGACATATCTTTTTAGCTACATTGTAAATTGCTCCTCATTCTACACTATGAAATCCTGCTAAATGGGCCTTGTCTCTGTCCTGCTATACTCAACCTTCTCTCACCATGCCTATGTAGCAGCTGTTCCCATGCCTAATTCCCTCATCACTTCTGCTTATACATTTTCTCTCTTCCTTCAAGATGTAGTTCCAGTACTATCTTCTAAATGAGACTTTCCTAATCTCCTGACTTGCTAGTATACTTCCTGGGAAAGCACCTCATATTTGACTACTTGGTATGAATTTGTATTTATTCTCTTCATATTCTGAATATACTTATATATGTAGACAGCTAGGTGGTGAAGTAGATAGAGTGACAGATCTAGAGTCAGGAACACTTGAGTTCAAAATTGGCCCCAGACACTTATTAGCTATATAACCCTGGGCAAGTCAATTAAACTTAAGTCTGCCTTAACTTCTTCATTAGTAAAATGGGAGAAAGAATAGCTCCTATATCTCAGGGTTGTTGTGAGGCTCAAATGAGATGTTTGTAAAGTATTTAGCAGCCTTAGAGCACTATATAAATGCTGGTTATTATTATTATTCTCAACCTACACATTATCTTTTCTGTTAGAATATAAATTCCACGAAAGTAGGGAGTCCCTACTGTTCCTTTCATTATATTTTGTCCAAATAAGTACTTGTTGATTGTTTAAATTTGTGACTGAGGAAGAATGTTGAGGATGACCTTGAGGTTGCAAACATGGGTGACCAGAAGGATGATGGTGCTCCAAAATAAACAGGAAAATTAGGAGAAAGGGGTTTTTTGGGGGGGAAAGATAATGAGTTCTATTGGTGACATTTGAGTTCGAAATGTCTAGGGAACATCTAATTGCCAATGTTCAATAGTGGAACTCAGGTCAGTGGAGAATCTAGGACTGAATTCATAGACCTGGTAGTCACCTCAGAGGGATGATTGTTGAAACCATGGGAGATGAGATCACCAAGATAGCTAGTACATGGAGAGGACAGAGGATTAAGTCCTTGGGTACACCCACATACAGTGGGTGTGGACCTGGATCATGTATGATCTGGCAGAAAGATTGGGCAGGTAGGCAGATGAACCAGAAGAGTGACATGGAAGCACAGGGAGGCGACAGTGTCTAGGAGGAGGGAGTGGTCAACAGTGTTAGATGCCAAATGAGGTTAAGATACAAGAAAGGATGAGGATGCAGAAAAGACAACTGGACTTGGCATTTAAGAGATCTCTGGTAACTTTGGAGGGGGCAGTTGTAATTCAATGGTGAGGCCAGAAGCCAAATTGGAAGTGGTTTGACTTTGCTATCTCCCATTGCACCCCCTCCCCCAACTCCATCCCATCCCCAGACACAGAGTACTTGAAGGATACTTGCTCAATCCTGTCTCCCTGCTAGGTTTGCTATCCTGAGCAGTATTCCAAGTTCTAGATCTTTCCTTTACCCAATCAATAATAATACTTCTTGGATACTTTGATGGACCTGAAATTTCATATATGTGAGTATTCCCTTCCTTGGTGTAGATCATAGCTGTCGTAGAGGATGAGAAGGTAGAGAAATTCTATGAAAAAATGTGATAAGCCCTTGCAAATTAAATCAATTTATGCTTTAGTACTTGGTAACTGTAATGTATATGTGGATAGGATGCCAGCAAAAATATATATTGGAAAATATGACTTAAATGCACAAAACAAAATAAAAAAGAAACAAAAGAGGTCAAAGACTTATAGATTACATTGAAGCTTCACATCTACATATCATGAACATTTTCTTCAACAACAGAGTTGGGAGGTGTGAAACATAACAAGCACTGAATAATACAGCTAAATCTGAAATTGACTCAATTGTAACAGATAGGAAACAACTGGTTATATGCATGGGAGCCATTTTCTTTTTTTTCTTTTTTTGGGAGGGGGGAAGGTAGGGCAATTGGAGTTAAATGACTTGCCCAAGGTCACATGGCTAGTTTTTGTGTGTGTTAAATGTCTGAGGATTTGGATTTGAACTCAGGTCCTCCTGACTCCAGGGTTGGTGCACTATTAACTGTACCACCTAGCCACCCTGGAGTCATTTTCTAATCAGTCATGTACAGTTAGAGGATAGACTTGTTAGAACAAGGATCAAAATCAATACCAAATTAAAAGAATAAAAATAAGAAGACATGACATGCAATTAAGACAGCTCAGGGTTTTAAAATAGTGAATTGCTGCCATGAACAAATGACTGAAATAGTTGTAAATGCTATCTTTATGGTCTAGTCATGGATGTGGAACAGAGATGAATGACTGCAAATTAATCAAAGCAGAAAGTAAAGTGGGAAGAAGACCTGAATATACATAGCTTATAAAGGGATTAATTGTGGACGAGGGTTTTTTCTTTTGTTTTTTTAGTTATTCACAAATACCCAAAGAAGTAAAACATGACAAAATTGCAATTCTTAAATAAGTATTTGAACCACCTAAGCCAAAAAGTGTAATGTGAATTCCATGGAACATTATAGGAACACTACAGAAATATGGTCAATAGAAATGAGATTTATTAAATTAATTTATCAAATGAATTTAAGCTTATTGGCGTGAACCTAGTCTTCAACAAACAAAAGATGGGAAGTAATTAAAAGAGCAGACATCAACATAGATGATCACTACTTCCTGAAGAAAGGAGAGTACTAGATGTTCTACCACTATTACCTAAAGAGATAATAATTCTCACCAGTTTTAATTCTCTTTTTCTAGAATTAAGAAAGGCAATTATACTTTGATTTTAAGGAATTCAACTCAGTTCAACAACCATCAGATTTAACTAGTGTAAATCACTTGTTCAAATGAAGAAGCCAAAACCCCCCAGAAAATCCCTCATTATGCAGAACAATGATCTTCTTGCCAAGCAGAAAAATAGGGATGCCAAAGGCAATCCCAGTTTGGAATATTTTTTTGGGAAAATTTCAAAGAGGAGGATAGTAGAAGATTCTAAGTATTATTATATAACCTCATAAAATAATGAAAAGTGATAGAGTGAAAAAAAAATCACAGAAAACTTGCCAAGAGACCCAGTAAAGTCAGATGATCCTCTGAGCACTAAAGGATGAAACTGAGAGGACAGTATAAGATGAAAAATGGAAAAGCTCTTTATAAGATTCTTTTTTTTACAACAACCTATTTTCTCCCTCAAAGACAGTAGAGTCCACCATATTTGGATTCTAACATTATTGTCTCTAATGTAGTATATGAAGAAGTAAAAATAGTACTAAGGAAAAATAAGCTAGGAAGAGCAGCTGGACTAGATTAGGTACATACTTAAGGGTGATTCTCTTCTCCAAGAAGTCAACTTCTGAAGAAGTCTTCTTTCTCTAGGACACTAGTGTCTGAATATTTATAATCAGAAACACATTTGGAATTGTCTATGAGTTAACTTGCAAAGCTTCTCCGAAAATTTCTCTCTCCTGGTTAGTAGTACAGATGTCAGGATTATACTGGTAGCTTAAGGAATTCAGAATCATTCCTCCTAGGTTAGGGTTCAGGAACAGTGTCTTAAATTCCGTCTCAGGCCTGGGCAATGTGCTTCTGCTGTAAGTTGTCAATACTGGTGGAGGAAAAGAGGCTGAAAATGAGAGATCCCCTCTCCCTACTTGCTGAACTCTCTAAGAAAAGGCCTCAGTCTGTCTCCTCATTTTCAGGCACTGGGAACCCCTCAAGGGTTATCAGGCTTTACAACATTATCTAATTTACAAAGTAGAGTTGCTAGGCCTTGATTCAGGTGATACAAGTGGTGGTGATGCTGGGCTATCTTCTGATTACAGTTCTGTGGGTCCTGTGCTACCAGACAAATAAAGCAGTCTTCCTGGGCTCATCTTTGAAACAGATAGCTAGAGATTCCCTATGATAGAGAATATTTTGTTTGAAGTCTAGTGCAATTTGTAATAGCTTTAAGTGGAATAATGACAACTTCACTGCCGTTAATTTTCTTCTTATGGAAGAGGAAAAGACATTGAATTAAAGGCTCACAAATTCCTTGTTTATGCAGTCCTTGCAAAGGTAGATTTCTTTTTCTTATTTGCCTGAGCTTTTTAGTTTGGCTACCACATAAAATCTTGATCTCATCAGAAAATTTCTATGTTTATTGTATTAAATAACTGACTTGTCATAAAACTAAAAGAGTAGCCTTTCTCTTCTGGAGATTAAAAAAAAAAAAAGAACTACAAGAAATGGAGGCTGGAACTAGCAAGAGACGGCTGTTTCTCCGTCAGAAACTCCAAAGAAGGAACAACAGCATGGGGGCATCTTCATGTTTATTAAACAACAATGTTTGGGAACAGTTTGGAACCTCTGATACAGCTTGGGAACAGTTTGGTTTCACTAAATAAGGTTGTTTGGGTTCATTTGGGGATGTCTAGCTAGCTTCAGACTTTATTTGGTTTCTTGTTTTTGTCAGGATGTGAAGAATAGCAAAACCAAGTGGTTTGTTTAGAAGACCAAATTGGGAAAAATAATGACCCAGTGGAAAGCTTAGCTGCGAATAGCTTGTTACTACTGTCTGTCACTACCAACCTGGTTGTCATGAGGTTCTTGCTAACGGGACTGGCAGAAGAGGCTGACTGAGTCTCCCTAACACTGACAATGGAAAAGGAGCCTTCCTATTTTGTGATCTGCCCCCCTTTTCCTTCCAGATTCCTACTCCTCTGCAACCATATTTGCCTTCATAGGTCCCTCTGTTTGCAACCCCGAAAGGCAGCGAGTTTCCAAGGGACAAGAAGACAGGAATTAGACCTACAAATTGATGCTGTTATTTAGGGACCAAAATACAAGATTAGCTCCCACCACCAGTCTCCTCCCTTGCATTCTATGGTTCCTAGTTCAAGGGGAAATACAGCAGAAGATTCCTCCAACCTGAAAGACTAGCCTTGTAATTAATAAGGAAGATTAGCTGAGCTCTCCAAGCATATTGGCAAAGAGAAAAGTATCATTTCTTATTCTTCCCTCCTAGGGTTCTTCCCCCCCTGGATTTGTACACCTCTTAAGCTGCGATTGCCTTCATGGGTACCTCTTTCTGCAGCCCTCGAGGAAGCTGGTTTCCCAGGGACAATCCTGGAACTACACACCGATGCAATCGCTAAGGAGCCAAGACATTTGCTTAGCCCCGACCTCCAAGCTCTCTCCCACGGTCCTTACAGGGCTCCCACTTCGAGGGGAAGTAGGAGTACCAGACTCCCTCACCTTGCATGACTAGCCAAGTAAACTCCGACCCACACATGCCGTTGAGGAAACACCACAGCATACTCCCACGTTTGGCTTATATGCACCCAAACTGCAGAACACATACACACACGAGCTCCCAAGGGTAGCTACTGAGCTTGAACCTAAAGGGGGTGATTGGGCAAGAGTTGCAACTGTGCATACAGGTGTGTGGGAGGTGGGGGAGAAGAGAGGGAGGAGGTCCTCTAGGTTGGGATTATCCTAAATTCCCTAATGGGTCTAAGACCCTGAAATCGCCAAGCAGGAGACCCCTAGTTCTCTCTCCAGGGTCCCCCCAGGATTCTCCCCAGCGATCTCCCGCCAGTCACCCACGCCCGCCCCTTCGAGGGCAGGGCCCTATTAACCCGTTGCTGGCCCGGGAGGCGGGCCGCTGCCCCCTCCCTCCCCTCCCCCTTCTCGTCCTCCTCTCTTACCCACTCCTCTCCCCCTCCCCCTCCCCTCGGTGAGGCGGCGGCGGCTGTGGTGGTGGCAGCGGCGGCAGCAGCAGCAGCAGCCGCGGAGGCGGAGGCGGCTGAGGCTGAAGCGGCGGCGGCGGCGGCGACGGCGGCGGCGGGCGGGGCTCAGCTCGGGCTCCGGCTCCGGCTCCGGCTCCGGCTTCGGCTTGGGCTCGGCGGGCGGGCGGGCGGACATGGCGGCCAACATGTACCGGGTCGGAGGTAGGATGGAACCCGGGCCTGGGGGAAGAGGGGGCGGGAAAGCTGGAACCCTAACCGCTGGAGAGAGTGGGGGAGGAGGGGTAGGGGACAGATCCCCTTCCCCCACCCAGTCCCGCGTGCCCCCTCCCCCTGGGTCTGAGAGGGCCGCCCCTCCCCCCCCGCGTGCCCCCTTCCCACGGGGACAGGGCCGCCCCCACCTCCCTCCCACCCCGTGCCTCTCTCTCCCTGGCACCCCCCCTCTCCCTGTGTGTCCCCTCGCCCCCGGGCCTGCCAGGGCCTCCCCCTCCCCCGGGCCTGCGTGGGCCCCTCCCTCCCGCGAGGTCATGAGCAGATAGTCCTCTCTTTCCCCCGGGGTAGGAACCCCTGGTGGTGAGGACGGTCGAGCATCTCCCTCGTCCCCCACCTTCTCCCCGCAGTGTGGGTGCAGGGCAGTGGGGCCCAGTGAGTGTGGAGCCAGGCCATCCGTCCCCTGGCGGGGGAGCGTGGGGGCGGCCCGCTCCAGGAGCAGGCGGGCAGGCGGGCGGAGGGAGAGCCAGGCAGGCCTGTCTGCAGGGGCAGAGCCCTGGTTATCCGCCCTCCCCTCTCAGGGGCCCTGCTTTGCCCAGCCCAGCCCGGGCCCCAGCTTCCCCAGGAGGCAGCCGCTGATGGGGAGCAGCAGCGCCTTGCGTTAGCGCCTGCCTCTTCGAAAAGGAGAGCGATAACGAGAAACACAAACTTTCTCCCTCCTCGATTCCCTCCTGTCCCCTTCCTGACAAAATAATAATTCAGATGAGTGCAGTGCTTGCGTCTGAGAGGCTGCTCTTGCTTCTCTTCTCATTAGCTCAGCTCATGGCTAGTGGTGGGAGGGATTGCACTGGTACTGGCTAAATGAGGCCACTTTGCAGGAAAAAGACAGGGAAACAGGCACCAAGAGAGACAATAACAATGGAAATCCAGCCTCTCAAATAAAACACACAGTGGGAAGTTTCCAGTGAGCCTATTCGATTGAGACAACAAGCTATACTTTAGATTTTTCTCTTTTTTTGTGGAAAGCTTGCTCTGACATCTATATATGATGCTAAATGGTCCCAGAGGGAGTGAGAGGTTAAAAAGAATTTGATATCTGTTCCGGGGGCCCTGCCCATGTTAAAGTCCTTCCTGGTATGGCTGTGTAAAACATGTAAATATTTTCAGTTTTTCAGGTTGCTATGACTCTCAGGTCCACAAGCATTTGCTGTACTAAGCCCTCCCCATTGTTGATGGTTTTGAAAAGTTAGTCATTGAAATGTCAAACTTAGAAACCTTGAAGTTAGTAAGTACTTCTTATATGAAGAAAATGGCGACATTTGTATTATAGTTAAAGCAAATTGGCTATGAGGGGAAAATAGTTGTACCTACTGCCCTCATCATATTCCCTTCATAGGATCGTAGATTTAGCTTTGGATGTGAGCGATCATATTGAGTGCCATTTATTCAGTGAGGGTTGAATAATTATACCTAATGATGTTTAATCCGCCTGTGGTAATGCAAAGAGCATTGTTTTGAAGTTAGAGGAACTGGGTTCTAAACTTATTTCTGTTGATTTAGTGGATAGAGTTCAGGACTTGGAGTCAGGGATTAGAATTGCACCTGAACACTTAGCTCTGTTATTCTGAACAAGTCATTTAACTTCATTAAACTCAGTTTCCTCATCAGAAAAATGACTTAATAGTACCTGTCTCACAGAAAATCACATGAGCTGCTATGTGTCAGTTTTCTTAAAACTTAGAACTCTTTGTATATGCGATTTGCTTTTAAAAAAAATTATTCCTAGTGTAACTATGGGTAAGTCAAATACTCTGCCTCAGTTTCTTCACCTGTAAGTTGAGAGTGTTATACTCCATGATCTCTAAGGTCTCTCCTATGTCTAGTCTGATAGGCTCAAACATAGGTGTCATCACTAACTCCTCACTGTCTCTCTCACCTCTTCCTATCCAGTCCTTGCCAAGTCTTATTTGTTCTTCCTTTGAAATATCTCTTATATATTTGCATCTTGTTCTTCTCTGATGTCGACACCACAGTGGTACAGGGCCTCTTGGAGCTTGGACTAATGCAATAGCCTGCTGGTAGGGCTTTCTCCCTTACCTCTCCATATTCTAGTCCGTCCTCTACCCAGCTGTCAGTGATCTTCCTAACTTGCAAGTCTGACCAAATTACTCGCCATATTCAGTCACATCCAATGGCTCCCTATTCCTTACGGGATCAAATATAAAATTCTGTTCACCTTTTAAAGCTCTTCATAATCTGGCCCCTGGAAAGATATCTTATCTTTACAATCTTATTACACCTTACTTGATTACTTCCTCTCCCCACCCCTTTCATGTACTTTTCCCTCCAGGGACAGTGACTTCCTTTCTATTCCTCAAGTTTGCTTTTTCCTTCCTCCTGAGATTCTCCAACTTATTCTGTATATATTTTGTAGTATTTGCATGTTTTATTTCCCATTAGATGATGAATTCCTTGAGAACAGGGACTGGCTATTGCCTTTTTTCCAGTATTTATCACAGTGCCTAGCATGTAGTAGGCACTCCAAAAATGTTTGTTGACTTGACTCTAAATCTATGATCCTAGTTAACCATGTTAATTGAAATAGAGATATAAATAAAATTCATTGCCTATGGATAACAATCATGTTATACATGTACTGTATATTTTATTTAAACTTAATTTTACATAGTGAATGAGCTGAGCTGAGAGGTGTGGAATGTGAATTGTATAATTTTCATGACTTGAATTAGATCAGTGACAAGATATTTTTTGCATGCTAATTTTGAAGATATTAAAACTTTTTTTTTTACCTGTCCTTGCAGATTATGTCTACTTTGAGAATTCCTCAAGTAACCCATATCTAATCAGAAGGATAGAAGAACTTAATAAGGTACATACTTTTTCCTTTGGTCTGGTACACTGGAATTTTTACATGGTCTTGGGTGGAAGGCATGAGAGGTTTTAACACTTTGTATGCAAATTCTAGATCCCAAACTTTTGGAATGATGACAAATTGAAATACGTTATGGTTTAGAGCCCTAAGTTGTTTCTTGTCTAATTCCTTTTAACTGTTAGCTGTAAATTATACCATACTTGATATTTGTAAAGTGCCATAAAGTTTGCAGAGTGCTTTTTTACATTGTCTCATTTCATTGTCACAGCTGTGATAGAAATACTACAAATATTATTCTCCGCTTTTTGCAGGTGAAAAAACCGAGGTTCAGAGGTTGTGAGGCCAAAGTCATAGATTTCATGCCCATGAAATTTGTAGATGGCACTAAACTGGAAGATATAGCAGACACATTGGGTGACAGAGTCAGCATTTTAAAAGATCTTGAAAGGCTAGAGTATTGGGCTGAATCAAATGAGATAAAATATATTGAGGATAATGTCAGTTATACTTGGGTACAAAAGATCAATTTCACAAGTACAATATGGGGCAACCATGGAAAGATATTTTGGGAAAAAAAAATTTTGGGCCATTAGTGTGTTTAGATCATATGACTGAACAGAATGATGTTGCCACAGTCAAAAAAACTAATGTTCTATGGGGCTACATTAAGGGGAGGCAAAGCTTCCAGGAATAAGGTGGTTATCATCGATCCTGTGTTAGTTAGACTTCATCTAGAGTACTGTTTTCAGATCTGGGAAGCACAGTTTAAGAAGAACATTAATAAGCTGGTAAATATCCTGAAGAAGGTGGCCAGGATAATGAAAGGGCTAGAGTTTGTGTCCCGTGAGGAACTGTTGAAGGAACTGAAGATGTTTAGCTTGAAGAAGAGAAAACTTCTTAGGATATGGTAACTGAGTTCAAGGATGTGAGGGTTATGTTGAAGAAGGGTTAGGTTTGTTAGAAGGCAAAATCAGGAGGAATAGGTGGAAACTAAAGAAACTAATTTACTTTTGATGTCAGGAACAGCTTCCCAGCAATGAGAGTTATTCAGTTATAGAATAGACTTCCTTGGGAGGTTTTGAATTCTGCTTCATTGGAGGTCTTCAGGCAGAGTTTGGGTCTAGATGGCCACCAAAGTCATTTCCAACTCTCCAATTCTATATTTCTCATTCTATGACTTGTTACACAGGTAGTGACTGTCAGAAGTAAAAATTTGAAACTAGGTCTTTATAACTCTGAATCCACCAGTCCATCATCTCATGCTGCTTCCCAGTGTATATTAGATGCTTATAAACCTCTTGGAGCCTATCTGGGAAATCACTCATATAAAAATCTATAATGAACATGTATGGATACCATCCAAATGTCTGGTCATTTTGTATATTGAATTGTAGCTTTTAATTCTTTTTTGATACATACATACATATATATATATTCAAATTTTATTGCATCAAATTATCAAGCATTTATTAGGTGCTTACGATATATGCCAGGCACTGTGCTAAGTACTGGGGATACAATGAGGCAAAAATGGGCCCTGCCCTGAAGGAACTCACAGTATTATGGGGGAAGACAACGTGGAAACGGTGTACAAATAAGATTTAGATAGGACAACTTCGAGGTAATCTTAGAAGGAAGGGTATTGCTAGAATTGGGAGGTGAATAGGAAAGGAAAGGCTTATTGTAGAAGGTGGAGGAAGCCAGGGAAGCTAAGAGTTGGGAATGAAGGGGGAGAATGTTCCAGAATGGGGAATAGCCAATGAAAATGGAAGGATTCTAAAGATGCTGTTCAAGATTAGAAAGGAAGAAGAATATCTTTAAAAAAAAAAGAATAGCAAGGAAGATCAGTCTCACTGAATGGTAGAGTACATGGAGCAAAGAGTAAAGTGAAATAAGATTGGGAAAGTAGAAAGGGGACCACTATGTGAAGCACTTTAAAAGGCAAACATAGGATTTTATATTTGATCCTGGAGTTGGTGGCCACTGGAGTTTATTGAATGAAGAAGGGAGAGAAAGAGAGAGAGAGGGAGGGAGGGAGAAATGATAACACTTGTAATTTATAGGAAGATGACTTTGTTAGCTAAAAGAAGGATGGACTGGAATAGAGAGAGACTTAAGGCAGGGAGACAAATCAGCAGGCTATTACAGTAGTCCAGGAATGGCATGATGAGGTTCTGTCCTAGGGTGGTGACAATGTCATAGAAGAAAAGTAGGTATGAAATAGGAGAGATTTTGGAAAGATATAGCAATAAAACTTGGCAAAAGTCTGGGTGTGGGGGACAGGGGGTGAAAGAGTGAGGAGTTGAGGATGATACCAAGTTGTGAGCCTGGGTAATTGGAAAGGTAGTGATACTCTCAAAAATAATAGGAAAGTTAGTAAGAAGGGAGGGCTTGGAGGGAAAGAGAATGAGTTCAGTTTTGGACATGTTTGGTTTAAGATGTCTATGAGACTTCAAGTTTAATCTCTGTCATCATCAGGTTCCTCATCTTGTAAAGATAAGGATAATACTACTTGTAGTATCTACCTTGCAAAGTGACTGTGAGCATCTGTGTCTGTTTCTGTGTCTATGACTATATCCACACACATACGCATGTATTTGTGCAAGTCTAAAGCCGGAAATAAAGTCAGTTATTATTATTAATACTATTGTTGTTTCTTTAACATTACATACTTAGGAGAATAATAAGCTTGTGAAAGAAGTTATAAACCTGATTAATTTGCATCTAGTACTTGTGTGTGGTTGTCACATAACTTAGGACTATATAAAATGAAATTTTTTATGTTGAGGTCAGCTCCTGATGTCTATATCTTGATATGGTAAATAATGGTTTGAAGATAATTAGGATGTATTTCTACTGTAGGTACTATAAACCTCCACCAGAATATTCCTCTTTTGTTTTATTGTGGAGTAGAGGTGAACTTGGGTCTTCAGAATATATGCCAGAGGTGTCTGAGCCCTAAAAAGTTCTGTCAAACTGGACAAACCTTCTAGCATGGACAAATTTGATGAATGTCATGTCTGTTGCTCATAGACATCTGAGCTAAGCTCACAGAAACTCATGAAGTTGACTGCAGAGTGAAGAGTCTTCTTGCCATGGCAGCCTAGGAGACCCAAATTAACAAATCTATTCCTTTTTAAAAAAATATTTCTTTCATTTCTGAAAACCTTGGTCCAATCTAGCCAGACAGCCATTCCTTCTAATTAAGATTTAGAAGAGAGAAGAATAAAAGATCAAGGGCAACCAGTACATGAGTAGAATCTTGACAATTTGGTATAACCAGTGCAGAGCTCCCTCTTTCCTCTGAAAAGAAGGAAGGGAAGTATGTTTTCTTAACTCCTCTAAGGCTAAACCTGGAAGATTTAAGTTAAGGAGGAATTGTGGTTGCTTTGGTTGTATCCATGCTATCAAAATTACAGATACTTGAAGAAAGAAAGGTATGCTAAAGAAATAATGGACTGCATGTGTGGACTATAGGTTTCTTAACTAACCTTTTATTTCTCCACAGTAGATTGAGGCATATAAGTGTAGCAGTGTAAGAATACATAGTTAAAAACTTTTTGATTGTTAGCATCTTAATAATGTTATTTTGAAAAGGAGAAAATAACTAATGGAGCTGTGTGCTGATCAGCTGAATTTACTGGATGGGTGCTGGGCCAAATGGATGTTGCTCATGGCTAAAACCAGACTTTTTGACTGGGATCTGTGAATTTGAAATAAAAAAGGTTTTTTGACAACTATTTCATTATAATTGGTTTCCTTTACATTTTATTACATTCTGAGATGTCCATAGGGTTCACCACACTACCAAAAAAGGTTAAGAACCATTTATCTGGAAGCTGATTGAATTATAGACCAGTTCTTAGGATGTAAGCTTAAATTTGAGTAAACTAATGAAAATCTGGTTTCAGCCTTCAGAATCCCTGGGTTTCTGAGCATGGTCCAGTCTATGCCCAAGTAGACCAGGATATTTTGCTTCTGCGATTACCCTATGGAGGTTTTGGTCTGTTTAGGTTTACCATTTCTGGGACTCTAGGTATATTCAAGATTATCCTGTAGTTGGAGGATCCTCTTGTCTTCCCCTGGTGATATTAGCCAACTTCCTATTCTGCTGACTCAATATGATTTCAGACAATTCTCTAAAACTAGGCAAATCATAAATCAGAAAGCCAAGAGTTAACAACAGAAGATATGTATTAAGTTAATGAAGAGAAGCTTTGGAAAATGAAACATAACTGGAGGAATCAGACTATATTCTCTCTTGATGGATTGGGAGGGAGATAAGAAGTGGGACAGAAAAAGTTACCGGACTTTTATTTCAAGAATTTCTTCTTCTCTAATGGATTGAGAAGATAAGAATTGAAACATAAAAACTTTACCGGACTTTTATTTTTCTGAAATGTTTAACTCAAGTTGAGGCTGGGAAGAATGCGGAGGTCTATGGAAGGGAAAAGGTTGGGGGACCAAAGCACCTTTCTCTGTGTTATATATCTCCAAGTGTCTACCAGCAACTCTGAGGCTTGCCGTATTAATCAGTCAAGAGAAAATGAAAGAAGAAATTAGGTGGAGCTGAAAGCATGTCTCTCATTTTATGAATAAGCACATTTTAATTAACCAGGAAGCATTTATTAAGCCCTTACAACATGCCAGGCACACTGACTAAATTAACTTTGTAGTGCTTACTAGAAGAGACCTAACCACTGAAGATGAATTCAGTGCAGGAAAAAAAGTGTTGAAACATCATGTTTTCCACTTAAGATCATAAACTTTAAAGCAGGAAGTGACAGTAAAAGTCATTTAGGCAAGCCTCTCATTTTATAGTTGAGGCTGAGGAAATTGACTCCCAGAGAGAACTGACATTAGGTAGTCAGTAGGCAAGGTGATTTAAACCCAGGTCTTCAGATTCCAAATTTAGCTCCTTCCATTTCACTGTGATATCTGCTCCTTGAATTTTCATTAGGATTCCCATTGACAAAAGATAATTAGTTTGTAGTTGAGGCTTTTGATGGGTGATGTGCGTTTGCTTATCTTTTTCATTTATAAGATTGCTGAATTGGTGATTTTGAAGTCTGTTTTTGATCCTAGTATTTTGAGATATGGTATTATTTTGGCTAGGATTTAAGTGATTACAGTTTTAGGGAGCAATAATTCTATAATGTGTTTCATTCTAAAATATTGCTGTTCCACATAAATTTGACAATTTTACTGCTACATTTATAGTCTCCTTAGGTCTTTTAATTCATAATTGTGTCTCCAGGTTTTCAGAGAAATTTGGAAAATGTGTGTGAGAATAGAAGTGATAACCTATTGTAGGTAGGTTTTTTTTTTTAAATGAAGCTTCATAGTGAATGATAGACTTTCTTGAAAGCTTTCAGAATTAATAGAGTTGAGAGTAGGGTAGAAAGCACCAGCTGCAGTAAATTATAACATAACTGAATATTGATTATATTATGTGCCGTAGTCAAGGAGTAAAAAGAGTTGATATGTTTGTAACTCAGGAAAGTAAACTAAATACTACTAAGAATATTGACTATCATATTTCATCATATAGTAGTATTGAATGGATTATATGAGAAATTCATAAATTGATGGTCTACCATGGGTACTCTTATTTTGGAAGCTGTTTGAATATTCAGCAGAGATGACTTGTTTTTTTTTCCTTTTTTGTAGACGGCAAATGGCAACGTGGAAGCAAAAGTAGTATGCTTTTATAGACGGCGAGACATTTCCAACAGTCTTATAATGCTTGCAGACAAGCATGCTAGTAAGTCAATTTTCTTTTATTTTGGCATTTTCATATTTTATTTCCTAGGTTATGTACCATGTGGAGAGTGTTATGCACTTTATTCTGTTTTCTCATAGCTGCTTGTTTTTCCACTTGTCTTTCTCATCCATTTAGATCTAATACAATTTCCTGATAGTTGATTATAGTAGATTTTTTTCTTATAGATTGCATCATTTAATTATTAATTAGTCATGATGTAGAAATAGGAGCCTTTACCTAAAGTGCCTTAGCAAAGAATCAGCATGGTGTGACTATCTCCTTTTGTGAGTTTAATATATTGGATTAAAGTTATGAAAGACATGTTTTATAATTAGTTGATTTTTATATGTAAAAGTTTTCTTTTAGGGGGGAGGGGTACCTAATTTTTTTTTTTACTGAAGTCC
The DNA here is from genome assembly GCA_028627135.1 of Pseudochirops cupreus. Lineage (NCBI taxonomy): Eukaryota > Metazoa > Chordata > Mammalia > Diprotodontia > Pseudocheiridae > Pseudochirops > Pseudochirops cupreus. The sequence continues at coordinate 71,749,244 of CM053581.1, forward strand.
TTTTATTTGAACTACTTTGTCAAAATGTGTAATAGTTAGAAGTCAAATACCATAACTTTAAACGGAGAACTTTTAACTGTAGAGCAATGAGTTTTTATATATATATATATATATATATATATATATGTATATATGCATATATACACATGTATATACATATGCATATACATGTGTGTATATACACACATGCTTTAGAGATCAGCCTTCTAGTCTAACTCCTCTAAGTTAATGAGAGAAAATGGAGGCCCAGGGTAGTAAAATGACTTACTTAAAGTTACACAAGTTTTAAGTCACATAATTGAGGTTCAGACACAAGACTTCTTGCTAATAATCTGATATTCTTTCTACTCTTTTTGGGAATTTGTTTCTTCATTATATCTGTATTATCCTTTTATGTTTTCTTTTGTCAGCATCTTTGAAATATATCTTTCTGCTTATAGTTCTTTTAAAAAACATAAACTCTACGTAGAATCAAAATACTAGTCTTGAAAATCCTATCCATAAGTTTGGTAACGGTACAAAATGTATGAAAAACTTTATTTGGGATGATACTATGATCTCCTTTATATCAATGATCTTAGTCTTTGGAACTCTGAAGTTTTATAAATTTGGTAATATTGGGCTTGTTGGGTACAAGGGTTTGGTATCCCACAAACTAATTTCTCAACAGTTTTACCATGACCACTAGGCTAATAAATAAAAATTCACATTTTTATAGAACTGAAAAGTTTAGGAAGCACCTTATCTGCAACAGCTGTGTGAGGTAGGTGTTAATAAAGGTTATGATATATCTATCTATCTATATATTTTTACCTTTTTTTTGGAGGGGGGAAGCTAGGGAATATGGGGTTAAGTGACTTGGCCAAGGTCACATGGCTAGTTTTGTATTAAGTGGCTGAGGTCAGATTTGAACTCAGGTCCTCCTGTTCAGGGCCAGTGCTCTATTCACTGTGCCACCTAGCTGCTCCTATCATCTATATATTTTTAGAAGAAGAAGGAAAGACTTGTGGAGTGGTCTATCTGTGGTCACATAGCTATTTATAAATATTGGAGCCAGAAACAAAACCCAGGTCTTCTGACTCCAACTCACGTGCTAATTCCTGTTATACTATGTTACCTTTATTCTTGTCAATTTTCTTAGCTTTATAGTATCTGTTATAATTTTGACCATAGTTCATAAAAGGAAGGTGTAAAATGGTGTACTCAGAAGAGTACCAGGCTTAGAGCCAGAAGACTTGGGTTTAAATCTACCCCTGTCCTATGACTTACGTGATCTTGTCTTTTTGACAAAGTCATGTCTTTTTGAATGTCTGCTTTCCTTAATTATCAAATTAGGAAGTAGTTTGTGGGTTCCTTTAATTTCTAACATTTTTTGACTATTTCATGATCATGGACATTTCTGTATAGTGAATATATTTGTAGATAGGAAGCTCATAGACTTAGATGGATTTGGAACTGGTTGTTGAATGTGACAACCTTTATCTTTCTTTTGGGGGGAAGCAGTTTAATGACAGCAGCTAAAAGATAGTGAAAGGTAAGTAAATAAGTATGTGTTTGTACGCACATATAAACATACATATACACACATGTGTATATATGTGTGTATATGTGTATACACACATAAAAAGTCACTCATTTTTATAAGCAATTTTTCTTTTCATTGTTAGGTATCTCCTCCAAACAATAGAAAAGTCTTCACAATAAATATTTATAGTTGAGAAAATAATTTCCATGTTGGCTATGTTTGGATATCTCATTCTACATTTTAAGTCCACCACATCCCTGTTAAAAAGTGGGTAGGGTTTTTCATGTTCAGTCATCTAGATTCATGGTTTATAATGAGCATATCACCTGGAGGGGAGGTTTCTAGTGGAATGCTCCAGTGATAATCTGTCCTTGGTCCTGTTCTATTGAAAATGATTATTAAGAGCACGCTATAATAGCGTGAATGTCATGTTTATCAAATCTCCTGATTCCACAAAACTGAAGTGAATAGCTAGGACATTTAATCATAGAATCAGTATCCAAAAATGTATCTTAATGGATTGGAAAGTTAGGCCAAAACTAATATATTACATTTCAAAAGCATAGAATTTCAAATTTGGAAAGGAACTTGTGGCTAACTAGTCCTACCCATACCAGCTAAAGAATCCCTACTACAGTTTACCTGACAGGTGCTCTAATCTTTGCTTTGGAGATTTTAAGTGAGAAGAGATCAACTAACTTCTGAGGCAACTCCAATTTGCATAGCTCTATGAAGAAATTTTTCTTTATGTTAAGCCTAAATTCTCTTCTTTGCAATTTCCACATATTGCTTTGGGACCAGATAGAATTGGTCTAATTCCCTTTTTTAAGTGAAAGCCCTTTAAATACTAAAAGGCAACTATTTTGATTGTTTTCTTGTTTCCATGTCTTCTATTCCTCATGCTAAACTTTTCAATTTCTAGCATTCTCATATGGCAGGAACCTCAAAGTCCTTCACCATAACTTTCCTAGTTTACATGTCCTCCAACTTGTAATGACCTTTCTTAAATATGACTTACTGAATGGAATAAAATATTCTTCTTGCAGTCTGACCATGACAGAGAGGATCAATATTATCACTTTTTTTCTTGGAAACTCTATCTTTGCAAAGAAGTAGGGAGAGGTATCTTCTTAAATCTCTTCTTTGGGGCTTAGCTTAGTTAAAATAATTTTGCAACATTCAGTTTTGATTGTTTTGTTTCCATTTACATTGCTGAAGTTGTTGTGTATGTTGTTTTCTTGTTACTATTTGCTTTACTTTTCATTTATTCACATAAATTTTCCCATGCTTCTTTGTATTCATCATGTTCATCACATCATGTTCATCATATTCATTACATTCTTACATCACAATTTGTTGAGTTACTTCCTGACTACTGCGCATCTACTTTGTTTCCCATTCTTTGCTACAATGAATATTTAATATATTATGAGGCCTCCTCTTTTGTCATTGACTTCCTTGGTGTTTGTATGTATCAGTGGAATCTCTTGGTCAAAGGGTATGGGTTTTAAGTCACTGTCTTTTCATAATCACAAATTCCTTTTCAAAATGGTTATAACAATACGCAACTCTATCAACAATGGCTGTGACTCTTTTAATGCTGCTTAAGCTGGCATCAAATATTTCTTGGCAAACATATGACATTATTGACTCATTTTTTTTTCAGTCCTCTAAAATCCCCACTTTTTTTTCCCCCAGATGAACTTTTTTCCAATAGTGTTTCTTTTATTAGACATGGCCTTTGATTTTTTCATATGTAAAATAAGGTTACCACAACTTGTTCTAACTGCTTCTTGGTTATAGAAGGTATCAAATGAGATGATGCATATGAAAGGGCATTGAAAAGTAGTTTTGTAAAGTGCTACAGAAATATAAGGTGTTTTGAATGTAATATTGCTATAAGAGAGGAGTGCTAGGACAATAGGCCAGTTTAGTGTTTCTTATACTGAATAGTAGCACTGCCAGTTACTTCAGGGATCTTTGATTCTAGTTATATTTTTTTGTTCCATTTAAAAATATTTTGAGATGTCCATAGGCTTCATCAGACTTCGCTAAAATTGTCTCATTTTTTGGTATTCATTTCCTCACAACCCATTTTTCTCAACCTCTTGCTGTTCAACATTGTTAGTGCTTGGTTGAAATTGATCTTTCTGTGGTTACCAATGACCTTTTTTCTTTAAAAAAAAGTCTTAATGATGACTTTTGTTTTTTAAACCAGAGTCATTTCCCAATATACCACATACCTATATTATTAATGATACTTGTAGCTGCTGTGGAGGTGTAAGACCAATAACACCGGCATACAGAAGGGTTCTTTGATCTGCTTTTCTAAAGGAAAGACAGCTTCAAAGGGGTTAACAATCTTGCTTTAATTAAACAATGTTGACAGATAAATAGAAAGAAGTGAGTATCCAAGATAGGATCCAATGGAATCGAACTGTCTAAACAAAGTAATAGGTATATAATCACCAGACCAGGGAGCACCAACATCTGGGTTCGTAAAGCTGAGAGGCCCCTTAACAGCTACCCAGAGTCTCATCTGACCAAATCACAAAGAAACATTCTTCTTATGAGTGAGCCCCAAAGTAAAATACCAACCTCCCAGTATATATAGTTTTCAGCTAATAAGTACAGAGCCACATCACAATCCATGTGACTCAGTGCCTAATTGGCTCAGTACCAAAAGGTGTGAAAGCTTCCTGCAAGCAAGCTTCTCCCCCAAGGTAATATAAATCTCCCTGAAAAAAAATGTATATGTATACATGCAAATGTATATGTATATGTGTATGCACATATATGTATATGTATGTATACATGTGTATATACATATACACACACACATACACACACATATGCTCTATGTGACTAAGGATGTGTCACAGCTGTGAACTGGGCTGGAACTCAGAGCAGCAAAACATCCATGTTTGAAATCCCTGTGTATCTTTAGACCTGGGAATACAGCCCCTGTTTCAAGAAAAAAAGGAACACATTTGGTCTACTAATGAATGAGGAAGATCTTATATTCCATTAACCTTACAGTACCTCTAATGGAACCAAACCTCCCTTATAACAGAGACAGTTAAGCATAACCAGCCAAAACTGTGACAGTGACAGAGGCAAAGTAGTAGAGTGTGAGGAGGACTGGCCCTAGAGTTCTTTTGTTCTGTTATAAGGGAGGTTTGGTTCCATTAGAAGTACTGTAAGAAACAAATTTTAGAGCTCCAGAACCAACAAAGTGAGAGAGAAACAAATCTCCTGCTTAAGGCGGCCAAGTAGGCAGACGGGAAGGGTTCATGGCAGTAAGCTGGGAGCCGAGTCCAGCCCCACATGAAACCTCGGTTTTAGCCCCAGAGCAGCCAGGACAAGCCAAGGCTAGAGCATTTGGGAGAGTGGATCACTGGCAGCTGTGGCAGTTTCCAGAATTATCAACTCAAAGACAAAGTGAAAGGTCAGTGGAACTCGGCTAAATTTGGGGGGGATGAAGAAGTGGGTCCAACCCTCTGCCCCCAGAGGTGGAAGCAATGGAAGCGGTGGCCATGCAGTCACCTCCACATGGCTGCTTCAGAGCTCCTGGCCTGGAGATTGCAGGGGGGCGAAGCGAACATTCAGAGGTTAAGTGCTCTTGCCTTAACCTGCCTGGATTGGGAATGCAGTCTTTGGTGGTGGTCCTGAGGTGTGTGACCATTGAACCAAAGCTGTGGAGCTGAATAATAGTTCTGACAGCTGTGAAAACCCCAGTGATTTGGGACAAAGCTCTCTCCTCTGGAAGCAGAGATCTACTGTGGCTGAAAAGTCAAGTTACCTGACTGGCAACATGAGCAGGCAAAGGAAGCAAGGCAAGCTCAGCAATCCGACTTTAGATTCCTTTTTTGGGGACAAAAAAGATCAAAGCGTGGAATGGAAGGAAAACAACACAGTCAGGACTCCTGCACCAAAAGCTTCCAAGAAAAATGTAAACTTGCTACATGCCATAGAGGAGCTTAAGAAGGATTTTGAAAACCAGATAAGAGAAATGGAGGAAAAATTGGGAAGAGAAATGAGAATGATGCAAGAAAATCATGAAAAGAGAGTCAACGAACTGACTGAAGAAAATAACACCTTAAAAAAATAGACAAACTCAAATGGTAAAAGAGGCCCAAAAAGCCAGTGAGGAGAAGAATGCCTTAAAAAGTCGAATTTGTCAGATGGAAAAAGAATCTCAAAAGGTCGCTGAAGAGAATAATTCCTTCAGAATTAGAGTGGAGCAAATGGAAGTAAATGACTTTATGAGAAATCAAGATACTATTAAATAGATCCAAACAAATGAAAAAATAGAAGGCAATGTTAAATATCTCCTTGAAAAAAACCACTGAGGTGGAGCCAAGATGGCGGTGTGGGAGCAGCAACGTAGCGCAGCTCTCACATAGCCACCCCAAAATACCCATAAAATATGACTCTAAACTAATCCTAGAACTCCAAAATGCACACAAATATAATTTCCACTAAAGTCAGCTTGGCTACGAGGAACCATATCAGCACTGTGAACCGAAACCAGTCTGGCCTGAAGCCTTGGCTGAGCCCCGGGGGCGGCTGGACAGGAGGAGCCGAGGAGCCTCTGGTGAGCAGATTAGTGGCAGCTGCAGCGTTCAGAACTAGGTCAGTAGGACTTGCGAAATCAGGGGAGAAAAGCGGTCTGCCTGAAAGGCCACCAGGGCTGGAAAGTGAAAGGCAGAGGTTTTGCACCCGCCTCTGCATTGCAGCTTCCGCACCCTCGGCCTGTAGACAGCAGGTGGACTAAGCGATCGTTCAGAGGCCAAGTGCTCTCACGTTGAGTGGCCTGGATCCAGATCGAGGTTTTGGGCCTCGGTCCTGTGAGTCTTCATTATCCAGTGAGCCGGAAGTAAGTAGGAAAGGGACCCAGCACCTTCCTGAGGGCTACGACAGCCGGGAGGACCCCAGCGATTTGGGACAGAGCTTTCCCTTCTGGAAGCAGAGCCCCAGAGAGATTTAAAAAAAAAATCACGGTCGGACCAACCATGAGTAAGAATAAGCATAAGAAACAAAGTAAGAACAGCAACCAAACCCCAGATTCCTTCTTTGGGGAAAAGAAGGATCATGGCAGAGAGAGGGAGGAGGAGAGTGCAGCCAGAGCGCCCCCACCAGGGGCTTCCAATAAACATGAAGATTGCCTTAAAGCTAGAGATGAGCTGAAGAAGGAGTTTGAAAACCAAATAAGAGAAGTGGAAGAAA
>CM053581.1:71756497-71782147 GCA_028627135.1 Pseudochirops cupreus
AGGAATCTAGGGTTTGGGTGCTGTTCTTACTTTGCTTCTTATGCTTATTCTTACTCATGATTGTTCAGTCTGTGATTTTTTTTTAAATCTCTGTGGGGCTCTGCTTCCAGAAGGGAAAGCTCGGTCCCAAATCTCTGGAGTCCTCCCAGCTGCCGTAGCTCTCAGGAAGGTGCTGGGACCCTTCCTACTTACTTCCGGCTGACTGGATAATGAAGACTCCAAGACCGAGGCCCAAGATGGTGATCTGGATCCAGGCTGCACTCAAGGCAAGAGCACTGGCCTCAGAACAATCACGTAGTCCCCCTGCTGTCTGCAGGCTGCGTGCGGGAAGCTGCAATGTGGAGGCAGGTGCAAAACCTCTGCCTTTTGCTTTTCCGCTCTGGAGGCCTTTCGGCCGGACTGCTTTACTCTCCTAATTTCGCAAGTCACACCGACCTAGTTCTGAACTTAGCTCGCAGCTGCCGCTAATCTCCTCACCAGAGAGGCTCCTCTGCTCCTCCCGTCCAGCCGCCCCCGGGGCACAGCCGGGGCTTCAGGGCAGGCTGGTTTGGGTTCGCAGTGCTGATATGGTTCCTCGTAGCTGAGCTGACTTTAGTGGGAAGTATCTTTGTGTGCGTTTTGGAGTTCTAGGATTGGTTTAGAGTCCCATTTTATGGGTATTTTGGGGTGGCTATGTGAGAGCTGCGATATGTTGCTGCTGCTATGCCGCCATCTTGGCTCTGCCCCCCCACTAATAATATTCTTTATAAATTTTAAGATACGTGTTGCTTATATAATCTTATTTCTATTATTCCTTTACAAGTTCTATCTTCATTGTGAAGCCTTCCTTGACATTGCTGGCCTTCAGTGATAATCTATATACTTTTATTATGTACTGCATGAAACATTGTTTGGCTTAGTCTCTGATTTTCTGTGCTGTACTATTTAATGTGTGTATGTGTTTGTTCCTTTGTTTCATGTCTTCATGTCTTGTTTTCTTATAGACAAAGGACTGTTTTTCCATCTTAAAAAAACAAAACAAAAACAAAACCTCTTAAGTGTGTAGCATCATGGAATTGTACAGAATGGTACACCAAATTGTTGTTTTTTGTTTATGCTGTTGGTTGTATTTCATTCACTTATCCACAGAATTTCCAGTTTATAAAACTAAATCAGTTCCATCCCTCAGGTATCAGCCATAAAAAAGCTTATTCAACAGTTTGGAACTATGCCCAGACTATGCAATAAAACTGTATGTATATACCTTTTGACCCAGCAATACCACTCCTGTATCTGTATCCCAAAGAGATAAAAGAAAAAGGAAAAGGTCTTATGTACAAAAATATTTATAGCAGCTCTTTTTGTGGTGGCAAGGAATTGGAAATTGAAGGGATACCTGTCTTTTGGAGAATGGCTAAGCAAGTTGTGGTATGTGATTTTGATGGGATGCTATTGTCTCATAAGAAAGAACAAGCAGGATGGTTTCAGAAAAAACCTGGAAATACTTTAATATGAACTGATACAAAATGAGAAGAGCAGAACCAGGAGATCATTGTACACAGTAACAGCAATATTGTACAGTAATAAACTGAATGACTTACCTGTTCTCAGCTGTGCAATGATCCAAGACAGTTTGGAAGAACTTATGATGAAAAATGCTATCCACCTCCAGAGAAAGAACTGATGGAGTCTGTATGCAGATTGAAGCATACTTTAAAAATAAAAAAACTTTATTTTTCTTGTGGGTTTTTTTTTGGGGGGGGTTCTGTGTTCTCTTTTGCAATGTGACTAATATGTAGATATGTTTTGCATGACTCCACATGTATAATCTATATCAAGGCACTTGCCTTCTCAATGAGGGAAGAGGGAAAGGGGGGATGAGGGAGGAAATTTAGGACTCAAAACTTAAAAAGAAGAATGTTAAAATTGTTTTTCCATGTAATTGAGAAAAAATAAAATGAAACATTTAAGAAAAAGCTTACTCAGATCTTAGCAAATAGCTGTAAGAAGTGACAACACACATTTAATGAGCACCTACTGTATGCCAGATGAAACATATAACAACAGTTTTTCAAAATTTTCTTATCTTCTTGTCTTTTATTATGGTTCCACTGACCCCTTATTTTTATTTATTGCTCCCCAATGGCACCTGAGGCTACTACTGCCTCTTCACTCTACCCTCCCCCATTGGTCTAGCATCTCCAGGCCATGGTATCACCCACTTTGGGAACCTCTTGGAGAACTTAACTTTCTTTCACATTAATTAGCAAGAGAAAGGAATTTAAGTAATATGAGAATTAACTTGCGGATGAAACTAGATCTGTATATGAAAGAAGTTTTATAGGTGAAGAGTCAACATATTTCATGACACTGGTTAATGTTTAAGTTAAATACATTGCTGATTTGATCCTCAGAACCAGATATATAAACACAATGTACATATTCACACAGATATAAATGTATGAAGAAAAGGAGAGAAAGGAGAGTAAATAGATTCAGTAGGGGGACTATTTTAGGTAGGCCTGAAAGGTGGGGGAGACACATAGCACAAGCGCTTTGCTGTGAATTCCTTTGTTCTGCTTTGTTAAAGGCTAAAGATTTAGGGAAAGGTTTTTATCCTGTATTCAGTTTTAATTGATTGTTTCTTTGACATTGGATTGGAAATTAGATTAATGTTCAAATCTTGCCTCTAATTTAGATGGTCTCAGTTTCTGCATGTATAAAATGAGAGGGCGACATTGATTTGTCTCTGTAGTTTTTCTTGCCAGCTCTAAATCATAAGAATGAGAGGAAAAGGTTCATCAAGGGCTTACTATCTGTGAAGCATTGTGCTGATCCCTGGTTAATACAGATAGAAGTGATGAGTCAGTCTTCGTACTCAAGGGTACTTAGCTTCTAATAGAGGAAAACTACAAATATAGAGGATTGGTGGCCAGGGTCGTTTTTGTTTGTCCTTTACTTTGGAAGAGGACCATGGAATCAGGAAGGTGATTTCCATGACTTGCAAGGGAACTGGATTCAAGTGAGGGAGGGCTGTGCGAAGTCTCCAGTCTTACTTTCTCCTTTGAAGCCCTGTGGGTCCAATGGCAAGATATAAATCAGAACAACTGGAGATGACCATGGATGCAGGCAGTGGGAGACCTTGGCCTTTTTAAGCTAAGGTCTTTCCCAGGTCTCAGTTTTATTGTGTCATCACCCATTCAGTGATTAGACTAGGTAGGAAATGAGACAAAGAATGACCTCTTTTACCTAGTTAAAAAAAATCAGGTCTGGGAGGGGAAGACCCCCAGGTTTCTGTCAAAACCAAAGCAATTGCTGTTTACGTTTACTCTGAGCTTGTCTGGGCCCAAACAAGGGCCACTAAGTGGGACGTGGGGCTGGGTCCTGTTGTTGGCCAGTCAATGAGAGCCATTGTAAATTGGGTTTAAGACTTGGTCCTATAGAAGGAAATCTAGCCCATGAGCCCCAAGATATCTTTCAGGGTTTCAGTGATGAAAATGTATATTCTTTTGGGCAAAGCACCCAACAGTGAAGGTATGATATACCCTATGTAGACAAAGGGAGAGGAAGGAGGAAAGAAGGGGGAAGGAAAGAAAAAGAAAGGAAAGGAGCATGTGGGGTACGGGGACCCCAGAAATCCCCTACCCAAGAAAAATCAAAAGTCAGAGGTATCTTGAGGAAGGAACAGGAAGTTTTTATTCTCTTCCACCTGAAGGAAGAGGGTGGTCCTCTCCATGGTGGAGATCTAGGAGAGGAGGCATGTTACAAAAGACAGAACAAGAATTTATACCCTAATGGGGTCAAGCTCTCCCCCCTTTCTCAGCCTTGGCATGAAATCTAACTCAATGGTGGATACCAAAGAAGCCCGCCACTATCTCCTATTGTCTGGGAGGTGGGACAGAGAGCCAAGGTATTATCCATGTCCTTATTTGGTGAAAGCCAAAGCGAGGGAGGGGAAAAGGTCACAAGTAAGGGTAGAGGTCAAAAACTCCTGAAAAAGGGCCTAATGCTTTTTAAGGGTGTAGTATATAAGGGTGGAGGTCTAAAACTCCTGAAAGAGGCCTAATCCTGATGACAGCAGAGGAAGGGGGGAAGGGTCCTAGGTTGTGTAAACCCAGGACTCAGGTCTGTCCAGTCTTATAAAAGTCTGTGGTTTCCAAATAGTTTCTCTCCCTTCTCATTCTGAGGAGTCCTCACAGAAGGTGCAGCGTGTGTACCCCATTCAGGAGGAAGGGAAGGAGAGGGAGGAGGAAGAGATGTGTTGCCCAACTGGAACTAGCCAGTTAGGTCTATAGCGGGGCAGCCCATATTACTCATAGGTAGTCCTTCACTCTTGAAGAAGATTATGGCATTAGGAAGTGATGTCATGATTTACAAATGAATTGGATTTAAGTAATGGAGGGCTGTGCAATGATACCAGCCTTATTTTCTCCTCTGGAACCATCTGGGTCCAGTGGCAAGATATAAATCAGGATGTCTGGAGGTGAAGTGGCTAGGGAGTTAGAATTGGAATGGAGGGAGGAGGGGGTGAGGATAAGAGAGAGGAAAGGGCTTTTAAGCTTGACTGGAATATGTCATTGTATTGAGGTATAGGAGTTAGGGGGGTGCTTGAGACCCCAAAATATCAACACACCGGTCCTGCCAAATGAATTCTACTCAAGTCTTCTCTCAGCCAAAGTAAAGCAAAGTTTATTAAGGATTTGCCATAATGGGTAGACTCTTAAGGAGCCTGAGTATATGTGAAGCTTGTATTGACAAGCAGGCCAGAATAATCTGACACAGAGTGAGTCAGCATTAGATTGAATTCTCAGCCCTGTCATGGAGCCAAGATGGATCTTAAATACAGAAAGAGTATGGGAGGGTTTAGGGGTGTTCTAGAGAAGGAATTTGAGGAAGGTCTTGAGGAGGAGTCTAAGGAGAATGTTGAGGGGACTGAGGTCTGCTTCCAGTAATGAGATTGAGAATGGGAAATAGCTGAAGACTACCTAGAGATGACAATGGAGGGCTAGGCTAGTTTAAGGGTAACAGATTTGGGTATAGATATTTTGATAGGATCAAGGGTAGGAAGTAACTGGACAATGGAGGCCTAGGCTAAGTTAAGAGTAACAGAGATTTGGGCCTAGTGATAATGAAAGGCTTATGGCCTCAGGCAAATGCCTCATCAAAGGGGAAGATTCAATCAGAGTTCAAGGGGTTTCCCAGAGCCTGTTCCCTATTATTTGTGGGACTGGGTTGGGGTAAGAAGTAAAAGTCTGTCACATATTCCAGAGCGCTAGAGTTTGGAAACTAATTTCATGCTGTAGAAAACTATGAATGTTATTGTAATAATTTAAAAAATACATTGGTAATTATTGGCACAATATAATTTAGTAATTTTTGGAATTAATTTAATTAACTTACCTGTGGGTTATGCTTGGGAAAAAACTTTGGTTAGGTCTAGGGTAGGATTAGCAAAACTTTAAAAGAAATGTTCCAAAATGGTCATGTCTTTCCCATTTGGCATACTAGGCTGGGTAAGAAGTAAGAGAGAAGGGGAAGTTGAAGTGCTGGGGCTTTTAGACAAATGGAGGAGCCATACTGGCTTCAGGAGCTCTACCCTGCAACTTCATTGTTGCAAGAGTTTATGCTTAGTTTTCACTGGTGATGGTCCCAGTGGGGCTTGACTGCAGTAATTGTCCTCCATGCCAAAGAAAATTATTTTTTATATTTTCTTTAGATTTCCTTGTACTATTTTTTTTGTATCTATAGATAGCTACACTTTTTACTTCTCAAAAATTTAAGAGTTCCAAGAAGAATTTAGATAAATTTGTGATTAGATCTCTACTGATCAGTCTGTGCTATATTTGCCAGCTTTTGAGGATGGTATTGGAGGCAGAATTGTAGGCTGTTACTGTGACCAGTTGTAACATTTCTTTGATTTTCTTTGTCTTGTTCCCTATTACCTCACCTCCACTATTCTGTTTTGACATTGAGTTCTTTGTGTCATAGTTATGATTGGATTTTTTTTCCTGACAAAGTACACAGTAAATTTCAGACGTGATTTTGAATTACAAATTTATAGAAGTTTAATATTTGAATGTTCAGTTTTTAGGGATCTTAAAAGAAATGCTAATATTTTTGAGATGTCTACACTTTATATCCTTGAATCATTTGATTTTTATGAAGTACACGTTGAGTTTATGATTTGCATATAGTAATTATCTAAATTATAAAGCTTTTAAAAATAGTTCTTTTCCAATTTTTGCTTTTGAATAAGATTAGTCTTATGCATCTTCCCCATATTAGTTCTTTTGAAAAGATAATAGTTATTGGAATTATAGAACCCAGTAATGTAAGTGAGTCTAAAATGGGAGCTGGCCACAGTTCTGAATTGTAAACTAATTTAAATTTAAAGTAGAATTTTAACAAGATGTTAAAATGGGCAGAGAAGAGCCAATCTGCATAACTGAAATCTTGAGTAAGAACGTGAAGAGCTATTGTGTTTTTAAAGCTTTATTAAATAATTGGAAGTAGTGTTATACCGGAAAATTTAAAAGACTTAAACTTAATTTTTATCATAAATTTGTCAACAAAACCCAGTGACAAATAAATAAAGCAATAGGCCAAATCTTAACCCAGAACTGTACCTTCCAACAAAGCAAAATTCACACTCAGAAACAACAAAGAAAATGCTTTTATTCTTTTCCCTTCTCAAGTCTGCCTTAGGTTTAGCAACCTTTGACTATTTTCCTTCCTTTTTTATTTTCTACCTTTATGTAGTTTTAACCAGTGGTGTTTTTTTTTGGTTCTGTTGTTTTTATCTGTAGCACCTCATACAGGTTTTTCTGTGTTTCCTTGTTGTTGTTTTTTAAGCACTACAGCATTCCATTATGTTGATACACCATAATACGTTCAGTTCCTCTCCAATTGTTGGACACAGGTTTTTTTTATAGTTAACAGAGGAATAAAACAGCTATGGCATACACATGTCATTTTTGAAATATAGTAATAATTGACATTTATATAATATTTTTTGTAGTTGAAAGATGCTTTTTGTGTTTCATTTCGTATGAGCCTTACAACAACCCAATGGTTAAAAAGGGCCAACAGGTATTGTGATTTTTAAAAAAGAACAAACCAAAACAGAAATATCACGTTGAATAACCTTTTGGTCTTTTTTAGCTTGACCAGTATTCAGCTTACTAAATACTATGCCTAGCTACTATGTGAAAGTTTGGTTTGTTTAAAATTTAGTTTTTGCTCTCATAGAATTTAAACAGAAGGATAAAACAGCTATAACATATGCATGTCATTGTTTTTGAAATATAGTAGTAATTGACATGTATATAATATATTTTTGGTCAAAAGGTGCTTTTTGTATTTTATCTCTTATGAACGTTACAACTGCTCCTTGAAGAAAGAAATACAGATATTTTTATTCCTCTTTTACAGATGAGGAAATTGAGGCCCAGGTATGTTAATGACTTGCTTAGGATTAGATAACCTGCAAATGTCAGAGTACATATTTAAACCCAAGTCTTTCTGAATCTAATTTAGATAGATATTCTATGTATTATTCCACACAATCTCTTTAAGACAAAGTGCTTTATAAGGTCTGAGAAATTTGTTACCATTTGTGGTTTTGGAGGAGGATTTATCAGTCATCAGACAAACGGCATGTGAGTTGGGCAGGAATTTCATAGGATTAAGTACTGGAAGGAAACTTAGAGGATATTTACTCTGATATCCTCATTTTTAAAAAAAAGATCATTTGGAACTATTTTTTGATATAAACACTTCCAAGTAAAAAACAAATTTCCTATAAAACATATTACAAGGAAATATAAGTAAAACTAATAGTGGATTGCAGCTGAAAATTGATAAACATCTCACGCTTGTGTAGTTTTCTGGTTGTTAACATAAAGGAAGGCTTCCCCTTTGATAATATGGTACCAGTATTGTCCATTTTATTTGACTTGAGTTTTATTGCTTTTCAGTATTGTAGTTGTAGTCTTTGTTCTTCTTGCTTTTGTTTCTTTACTCTTTCTCACTTCATAGAAGACTTTCCAGGTTTCTCTAAATTCTTCAGATAGCGTATGCAGAAATAATATATTTTGCTAAATAGGGAAACAGGAGGGGAAGGAGAGAATAGAGAAGGGAAAATAAGAGGGAATATCAGTTAAGGGAGAAATAAGTCCTAAGCAAAAGAAATATTTATAGCAGCTCTTTTTGCAATGGCAAAGAAGTAGAAACTGAAGGAGTGCCTATCGGGGCTTAGATGAACCAGTTATGATATATAAATGTGATGGAATCCTATTATGCTGTAAGAAATGATGAAGGGGATATTTCAGAGAAACTTGAGAATACTTCTATTAACTCATCCAGAGTGGAGTGAGCAGAACAAGGAGAACAATTTACAGTGACAACAATTTCATAAAGACAAATGACTTTGAAACTCCGATCAACATAATGATCAATTGTGCATGATCCTAGTGGACCCATCATCATGAAATATATTGCCTTCTTCCTGATAAGGGGTGTATGACAGTGCAGAATTAAAAGATTATTTTTTAGATGATGCTGAATGTGAGAATTTGTTTTGCTTTGTTTGTAACAGGTTTTGTTTTTTGCTTATTTCTTAAGAAGAAGAGGGCCTTGATTTCCCTTTTAAGGGGTTTGGATATAGGTGATGAACTAGGCATTCCTTGGAGGCAAAGTATGACTAGAAAGGTAAGAGAAGAGTTGAGATAGTGTGGTTTCTCTGAAACCAAGGGAGGAAAGAGTATCCATTAATTATCAGTAGTTTCAAATGCTACAGAAAGGTCAGGGTGGATGAGAAATGGTGAAAAAAGTTGGGGTGCTTCACAGTGAGATTGCATGAAGCAAAAAGAAAGGAAGAAAAGGAAGGAAACCAGATGTAATAAGTGCCTATTATGTGCCAGGCACTGTGCTAAGCAGTGATGAAGCAGAGACAACTTCTTCAAAGAATTTAGCATTGAAGGCAAAGAAAGAGACGTGATGATGATTGGATGGAGTAGAAGGGTCAAGGGAAGACTTTTAGAATTGGAGAAATCTATTTGTATTTGTAGACTGATTAGAAGGATCCCAGGATTCCAGGAAGAACTGAATTCAAATCTAGTCTCAAGACACTTACTAGCTGTGTGACCCTGGGAAAGTCACTAAACCCTGTGGCCCAGTGGGGTCACAAAGAGTCAAACACAACTGAAAAATGACTGAACAGCAACAATAGAAGGAGCCTAAGAAATTTAAGGTGACTGAGAGGTATTTGTAGATAAAGAGCAAAGTTAGAATGATTCCAGAGGATTTATGATGATGAAATATGCTATCCATCTTCTTATAAACAGGTGATAGACTTATTGAAGATTGAGAAATATTTTATTTTTGGACACTGCCAATGCAGGACTTTGTTTTGTTGGTTTACACATATTTGTAACTGGGGTTTTGTTCTTGTTTTCTCAATAAGGGGTGGGGAAGAAAGAAGGAGAGAGGGTGTATCTTTATTTGAAATAATTTCATTTGAAATAATACATAATTGTTAATTTATTTAAAAAAAGAACATAAATAGAAGGCTTAGCTTTAATATATAGGAGGAGAGAATGAGATGAGATTAAATAGGTGTTGTTTTGAGGAGTGGAGTTGGAGCATTTGTGAAGTTTAGTTTGGATGGTCTTAATGTTCTGTGAAATAGAGGATAGATCATTTGCTCTAAGTATTAGGAATGGTAAGTAGTTGGATGTTTGAAGAGATAATAAAAGCCACAATCAAAAGTGCTTTAACATTTACAGAGTGCCATACCTATATTATTTCATTTGATCTTCACATTAATCCTTTAAGGTAGTTAGGGTGAAAGGGAAGGGGTCAGCATCTGTCATTTTCTTGGTATAAGGAACTCCCAAAAGAGGAAACAACTTCTACCAGCATCTTCTCTACAATTTATAGTCTTACAGAGTTGCCAGAAGTATTGAGGGTCATATAGCCTGTATGTTTGACTCAGGATTTTAACCCTGGCCTTCCTTGGTATGACCTCCATTCAATGTGCCCTGCTATATTTCTTCCCTACTTCTCATCCCACATCACTCTGATGCCTTCCTTTATTATTTCCTCCCTTAACTCTTGTCGCAAGTGAAGAAGCAGCCCTTCTCAATGCCAAGACAAACCTTTCTCCATGGGCTAGTGGTCTCCTTCCATCATGTCAGTCTCCACTTTATATCTACAGTTTTGCTTGGTTTGAACTTCCAGGAGTGGTAAAAGTCCTCCCAAGATAAGCTGGTCACTTACCATGTTGTTAACTCAGTGGTAGATAATCCACATTGTTATAACTTCCCTTAGCCTCCTGTCCCCTATGATTGGAGGGCTGGAGGTTGGGCACTGAAATCCTTCCAAAGCTTTCCTTTATGGAGAACAGAGTTTGAACTTTCCAGTTCACTGTTTACTTTTCTATCTGCAACTGTGCTTAGTTTGAACTACATGGAACAAGATGCCTCTGCACCAGGAATTCAGTGGTATCCCCCTAGCTTTCCAGTTTCCTTTTAGAAGTTGCCTTCCTTCATAAAGCTCCTTGAGGGCAGGAACTGTCCTTTTCTTATTTGTATCCCCAGAGCTTAGTTCAGTGCCTGGCACATAGTAGGTGTTTAAAATTGCTTATTGAATTATATTTTCTCCGACAGCTTGTACTGTCATTCTTACTCTCGTTAATCTTCAGCTTCTTCTGTCTTCTGTTTGAGTCTTTGCTGCCTACAAACAAGCCCATGTCTTCTCTATCCTTAAAGGGGGTAAATAAAAGTGGCATCATCTCTGCTAATATGAGTGTGAGGTAGAACCATAGAAATATAAAAATTTGCATATTTCTCTTATTAGCAATGTGGAACATTTTAAATAGATTATTTTTTGTAGTTTGCATTTCTCATTTTGAGAATTGCTTTTTAATACAATTTGATCATTAGCAGCAAATATTCCTTATTTTTACATATTTAAAACATGTCATAGATCTGTCTGCATATATCTTTGATGCTAGACTTTTATCATGGGAATTTGTGTCAGATTTTTTTCTCCAGTTAACTTTCCATTCTAATTTTAACTGCATTGATTTTGCATTTGCGAAAATTTTACGGTTTCATATAATCAAAAATGTCCATTTTATTTCTTGCAATCTTCCTCTCTACTGCTGGGTAAAGAATGCATCCCCTGTCTATAGTTGTGAATAATATTTCTTTCTATGTTTGCTATTATGGTATGATCTTTTAAATTCTAGGTTATTATATTCACTTGGAGCTTATCATTGTGCATGGTTCTAGATGCTGGTCTTAACCTAATTACTACCAATATTTTTTTCCTGCTTTCCTAGCAGTTTTTGTAGAATACTGAGTTTTTATTTATACTAGTTAAAGGTTACATATATATGATTTGGGAAATTTTGACAAGATAATATTTTAATCCTTATTCATTTCTATTTAAGGTTCCAATACAAATTTAAATTAAAACTTAAAATAAAATTTAGCTACCTTTCTATTTATTGTGTAAATACTGATCTTCATAGTCAAATATGTTACTTGTGGTGAGTGCATCCTGAGTATTTGGATAGAGTCACAGTCTAGCTATACTGAACAAAGAAAACTATCCTTTTATTTGCTGCTTACAGTCATTATGTTGCTGTTGTGAACTCATATAACACTGAAGTTGAATTGTCTTACTGTACCTGCAATCTATCAAATTCTATTGAGAGGTAAAGGGCATAATTATTTTCTCGCCTTTCGTTGGTAATAATAATGCCTTTGCATGAACACCTTCTTCCTGGAGTGAAGGAGGCCCTTTTGAGGCCCTTTTGTAAAGTGCTGCATTTTTCTTTGAGTAGTAGTTCATTAAAAAGAGAATTGAATCTGTTGAAATTCCTTGTTTCTTCGTTTGATCAGGTGCCTCTTTTCTATGAGAGTTTCTAAATCAATTTCATACCCTCATTTTCAGATTATAGTTGTAAAGTTTGAGATGAAATGCAATCTCAAGTTATTAAGGCATTATTGTCCCTACATAATTTAAGAGTTATTTTAATTAGTTAATGTAGGTTGATCAAACTTACTGCTTCTTTCTGAATTGTTTTCTGAAATAGGAATGTATTACCATGAGAAGCAATCTCTGAATGTGTATTCAATGTATTTAATTTCTGTGTAAGCTAATTTATGTCATGGACCAGAAAATTAATAATTCTTCTTATCTTTCCCCATATCTATATAAAATTTGCCCACTCTTCAAGGATTAACCTCCACCTCCAGCAAGGATTAATTCCACCTTCTCTGTGAAATCTACAATACAGTTTAAATTCTTATAGAACTCATATACATAGTCACAGAGTATTTCAGAGTGATAGAGAATTCAGCAGTCATCATATATATAAACTGAATGTCTTTCCAAGCATACCTCCCCAAATGGTTTTCTAGCTTTTGTGTCATGACTTCTGGTGAGAAGGAAGCCTACTGCTTCCTGATGCAACCCATTTTGTTTTCTGATACTGCTGATTTATAGGAAAATTTTGCTTATCAAGCCTAAGCTTCACTCCTAACAGCTCCATATATTGTGTCCAATTCTATCCTTTCTGTACTGTGTAAACAAACAGAACAAATCTGTTTCCTTTTCCACTTTTTACAGCCCTTCAGTTATTTGAAGGCATAAATCATGTCCACCTGAATCCTGTCATTTTTAGGCTAAAGATCCCCAGTTTCTTCAATCCTTACTTAGCATGGACTGTCAGTCCTGCTACATTCAACTTCAAGCTTATCCTTCCTAAGGAATCATGCTAAGGAATAAACAAATGTTACAAATGTTGTCTGGCCAGGGCAAGTAGAGTGGAACTTATTTTTTGAAGCTAAGATCATGTTGTATTTCTTGGCAAACACACCACAGTGGTGACTTGTTGAGCTTAATGTGCATTAAAACTCCTATGTCTTTTTCAGAGAAATAATTGTCTAAACACGTCTAACCCTAGTTTGTACCAGTAAAATTTATTTTTTTTGACAGCTTGCTTTTATAAGACTTTATCTTTATCTCTATTAAATTTGATCTCAGTAGAATCTGTCTCATGTTTTAGATTGCCAAGATGTTTTTTATGCTGACTCCTTTTTTCAGTACACTAGCTTAACCCTCATGTTGGTGGGATTTGGAATTTGAAATTATGTTGTTAAAGCAATAAAAATGTCCATACCCTTTGATCCAGAGATCTAGCTGCTAGGCACTTATCCTAGGTCAGAAACAGAGAAGAGTCCAATATATACCAAGTTGTTTGTAGTAGCTTTTATAGCAGCAAAGAACTGGAAAAAAAGATTAGGAAACAGCGAGACAAATTGTGCACATAAATGTAACAGAATATTACTAATGCTGTAAGAAACAATGATATGAAGAATTCAGAGAAGCTTGTGAAGAATTATAAACTGATGAAAAGGGAAGTAAAAAGAACAGGGAAGTAGTATACAGAAGGACTCTGACTATGTAAGTGTACAGAACAACAAAAGCAAATGAAATGGAATGCTATATAGTTATAATTACCAAACAAAAAAAAATTATAACCCAAGTCCCGTGATTTAAGTTTAGTACTCTTACTACTATACCAAAATGTCTTCAAATCTTCTGATACCTTTCTCATTCTTTAGGACCTTTCACCTATTACTGAAAGTTGCTCAACAAACATTACCATTCCTTCTAATAGTGGGGGGGTGTTGTTCATCTAGACTAGGTGACTTGAACTCATCAAGGGTAGCTAAATACAGTCTTACTATTTCCTTACTTATCGTGGCAAACACCTCACTCTTTGCCATGTTTTCTGGCTGTTTTTTTTTTTTCCAGTTTAAATATCCCTCTGCTTGATAAGAGAAAACAGAAGGATAATAAGACATGAACATCTCTGCCTTTTGTCAGTTATATCATTGCCCCATCCACCTATTTCATCTTTTTTATCTTCCTCTTTTACCTTTTATAGCTTAAAAAAATCCCCACAAACTTTTTTCCCTCAGCTTTCCTCTCAGGCCTTACTTCATTCTCGGTTTTAGAACTTCGGACAATAGTCATACTGTATCATAAAGACTGTTGTCTTTCTACTGTTATCTGCCTTTGCTTTTATCTTTTCTGCTTGTCTTTTATAAACCTTAAGCTAGTTGTGAATTCCCTATGCATCCACATACATCTAATCACATAATTCCTTTTTTCTCTCCTTTTAAAATTGTTTCTCTTTGTTTCCTTAGAATTTCAGTCTTGAGAATTTCTTGCCCTGTTTGAGCTGGCACCTTTGTAGAATTTTGTTTCATGGAATCTTATCTATGAATCTGAACTCAATTTAGTATTTTGTTCTACATGTTCTCTGTATATCTCTGTGCTCTTTGAGGAGATTATGTTTCTGCATATTGAAGACTACATTTTTTTTTGTACCTTTCATAAAGGAGGACACAGAAGAGGTACTCAGAATTGTCCAATTGAATTATTTTGTTGTCATTTCTATTCTTAACACATGTCAATTTTTCTTAAAACATGCATATCCAATTTTACAAACTTGTATATATTTTTTCTAATCATACATGTCTGACTCAGTCTACACCCATGATTTCATAAAGGCTAAAAAAGAAAAAATAATGTTTTGCGCATTTAGAAAAGACTCTCTCTAATCATAGGTCATTTGGAGTCATAGAATTTTTTAATTGGGAAGGACTTTAAGTATCATTAGCTGAAGACACTGAGATCCAAGGTTGTGAATAGCTTGCCACAAGTCACACAACTAACTTGTGGAATGTCTGGTACTAGAAACCAAATTTACTGTTCTAATTGTGAGATCATATTTTCCTAGGAGAACAGATTTATTGCAGAATTTGTAGACTGCAGGTTATTTTTAAAAAGTATCTTTTCAATCAGAAAGAAGGATATTTTCCTTAAGAGGGAAGGAAATAAGAGGGAGGGGGTGTAGTGCCAATGCCATATTCTTAGTGCCAATGGTCACTATAAATAGACTTGCATAGGACTCAATTGCAAAACATAACAGATTCTCCATATAGAAGACAGAAGCAAAACATTTATTTAGGCACCAGAAAAATCGAATCCCCAAACCAGTAAACCGATTCCATCATAGTAGCAAAAAAGTTAATAAACCATAACAGGACAGAGAGTCACAGCATCTTTAGCCTTCCCACAGATCAATATTTACTCACCAGCCTAACTCTCCCTTGAATGTGTCTTCTCCTCCCTCCATTCTAGCTTCTCTGACTTCCAGCTTCCTGTGGGCTCTGCTCCACTCTTCAGCAAACTCCTCCCACCACAGGCTTCATGTGATTGCATTCAGCTTATTAGGGGGCAGGGTATATCTTCAAAGCATGGAAGGTCTTCAAATTCCCTTAGGCTTATTAAGGGTCAGGGAAGATCTTCAAATTCCCGTTACCATTACAAGGGGGTAGAGGTGGGGGGGGGGGTGTGTCATAGAAAGGAGGGCACACTGGAGGAAGGGGTAATCAGAATGCATGCCATCTCAGGTGGGAGAGGGGAGAGATGGGCAGAAAATTTGGAACTCAAAATCCTGTCAAAATGAATTTTGAAAATGGAAAGTAAATAAATTAATAATAAAAATTAAAAAATAAATATACTTTGCTTTTCATTTTTATAATATTAATTTTCAATAATGAAAAACATAATTTTGTATAATAGTATAGAAAATCTTAGATTTTATTTTTTAATCAATCAAGCATAATCTCCCAGGATACTCTTCTGGCCACTTGTGACTAAAGAGATGCTGCAGCTTGAAAAGTTTTTCCACTAGATTTTGCCATATTTTGTGTATGGCATTTGATATTTCTATTTCTGAAAGCTTTACTGATTGACTCATTTGAACAAGTGGAAAATAATTTCCTTACAAACCATTGTGACTCAAATTATTTCTATAGCTGAAGTATAGATCTTGAAAAATTATTTTGTGTATTAATTGTCTAGATACCTGTTATTGTCTAGTATTTTTTAAAAAATTTTATTGGTATCTTTTTTTATGTCACAATCATTTCCTAATGTACCCTTTCTGTTCCCTAGCCTTTTCTTGTGACAAAGACACAAAAAAAAATTAAGAATTTGAGATAACAGTGATCATGGCTTATAGCAGTAGTGTCAAACTTAAATAAAAATGAATTCTTGTGTCCTACATATTCACTTAGAAAACAACAAATGAACATATTATCTAAATTTTATTGTATTTTAATTCATTTTGTTAAACATTTGCCAGTTATATCTTAATCTGTTTCGGCAACACTTGGTCTTAAGCCTTGAATTTACCTCTGGCTTATAGCATAGTCAGTGTTCTAGTGCATTACCTTTCTCAGCTCTCCAGTGAAGGGAGGGAGGTACATTTTCTCATCTTTTCTTCTGGCACAAGATTGATTATTATAATTTCATAAATTGGAGTTTTATTTTGTTGTTATTTTCATTTACGTAACTATAATAATTGTATAAATTATTTTCCTGCTTCTGCTTAATCTTTCTGCATCACTCATGTAGTCTCCCCCATACTTCTCTGAATCCTTTTTATTTTCTCTGAATTTCTTTTTAAGGCATTCTTTTTCTCATTGACTTTTTAAACTTCTTTTACCATTTGGCCTCGCCTGGTTTTTAGGGTGTTGTTTTCTTCAGTTTCTGTGCATGCTTGTGTGTCTGTGTGTGTGTGTATGTATGTTCTTTACCAAGTTGTTGACTCATTGATTTTCAGAATCCTTTTTGAGCTTTTCTATAACCTGAGACCAATCCATATTTTTCTTGGAGGCTTTAGATGTAGGGGCTTTGATTTTATTGTTTTCTTCTGAGTGTGTATTTTGAGCTTCCTCATCACCATAGTAACTTTGTATAGTCAATGGTTTTTTCTCATTGTTTCCTCATTTTCCCAGCCTATTACTTGACTTTAATTCTTTGCTAAAGTGAGGCTCTGCTACCAGGGTGGAGGGTGCATTGTCCCAAGGTTAAGGGTTTTTAAACAGCTATTTTCAGAGATACTTCTAGGGACCTTTATGTTTTCCATTCTTCCAAGGTGGTGTGCTCAAAAGAGAGATGTTTACAGCCCTCCTGGCCTGTGTTCTGCTCTGTGAATGACCACAAGCACGCTTTTTTTTAGAATTATAATTTTAATTCATTCACTTTGATTTCTGTTGTTATTTCAGTTTATGTTGTTGTAACCATTGTTAATACTGTTTCCTAGTATCATTTACTTCACATTTTACATGAGTTTTTCTTTCTTTCTCTATATTTTTTCATATTCATAATTTCTCATAACAGAGTAATATTCAACCCCATTCATGTGACATAATTTGCTTAACCATTTCCCAGTTGGTGAGCATCTATTTGTTTCTAATTCTAGTCAAAACCTTTCTAAGGCATGTCACTCCACTGTCATTGCCTTAAAAAACATTGCATCCCATCAACACTATCATGAATCACCAGAGTAGTGATCTGGTTTATGAAGATTAAAAACTTACTATCCACTGGGGTTTTCAAAAATTGGCTGGGCTACCTCACGAGGTAGTCATAACTCGATGGCCACTGGGTTGTGAAAGCAAAGATTTGAGATATGTCATACCCCACATACCCCACTGGGCACAGAGGCTGCCATGGGGCATTTAATATTATTTTTCTGACCCTTCTCAAAGATCTTAGGATACAAAGTCACAAGCACTCTTTTCTGCCCTGGAATTGTGAGGTGGGTCCCTGCTTCACTGCTGCTGCAAGCTCTGGTATGCTAATTCCCGTCACCCAGGGACTCCCACCCAGGACTATGACCCAGATCTGAGCATGGGCAAAACAGCAGAGTCCTGCCTCAGTGCTAGCAACGAGATTCCTGTAATCTCTAACCAGTTGTTTGAACCCCTTACCATCTGTGGCAGCAGTTCTCAACCTGTGGGTTGCGATGATTGAACGACCCTTTCACAGGGATCGCCTAAGACCATTGGAAAACGTATGTTTCTGATGGTCTTGAGAACTGAGACACCGCTCCGCTATCCATCTCCAGGCGGGTCCACCCACATGCAGATACGCCTACATACAAGTATTAAAGGGTCCCGGCATTAGGAAGGTTGAGAACCACTGATCTATGGGCTGAGACCTTTGGAAGCAGCTGTAGTTGCTGCTGCTGATTCAGTCACTCCCAAGGCCTGCACTTTCGTTGCTGTGGCTGGGGCTGTGCTCCTCTCTCACCCAGATGTGGCAGACCTTTTAGACTGATCTTCTAGGTTTTTCTTTTGGCTAAGAAGTCTGGAAATTGCCACAGCTGCTGGTGATTCAATCACCCTGAGTCCTGCTCTGGGTTTGTTGGGGCCAGTTCTCTTGGCCTGCACTGGACTGTGCTACTCTCTCACCTTGGTGTAACACACCTTACCTGCCTATCTTCCGAGTTGTCTTGGTCTGGAAATTTGTTTCATTCCATCTTTTTGTGGGTTCTACTGCTCTAGAATTTGTTTAGAGTAATGAGTTTGGAAGACTTTGAGTTCAAATATTAGCTCAGACAGTTAGTTATCTCTAGGTTTTAGTCTCTTCATCTGTAATGTGACAAGGGTGGGCCTCTAAGGTTTGGGTAGACTGACGGGGGCAAATGTTATGGAGGAAAAGATTCCACAATTGATTGTCTATATGATGGGGAAAAAGAGTCAGAAGTCAAGAGTGACACCAGGGTTGGGAACCTGGGAATTTGTTTGATTGGTAGGATTGAATACTCTTAATAGAAATAGAGAAGTTTGGAAGGGGCAGGAGTTTTGGGTGCAAGATAATGTATCAACAATGCAGTATTCATAATGCCTAGAGTAACTGTAAGTATGCTGATATGATTATTAATTACAAAATGTAACAGGCTCTCTACATGGGAAATGTAGCTAGAGCATTTATTCAAATACCAGAAAATTGAGTCTCAAAGCCAACACAGTAGTTATGAAGTTGGCACATGTAATTTATGTAGTAAACACCCACATTCTCAAGCCTTCAAAACAGGACAGGCTACCTCAGGCAAAGATCCTCCTCTCCTCACTCAGGCAACTGCTCAGTGTCCAGGCAACTTGCTCCCAGCAGCTCCAGCCCCCCGCAGTTCCTGTCCCTGGCAGTCCTCAGCAGGAGTCCTTAGCAGAGATTCTGGTAAGCTCAAAGAAAGAGGAGTTTGTACCACAAACGCTGCCGCTGCTTCCAGTCACGATGGCACAGACGCTAGCTTGGCTCCAGCTTTCTCTTGTTCCAACCCTTCCTGATACATCAGCAAGTTCAAGGGGCATGGAAAATCTTCAAATCCCAGTATCTTTACAGATAATGAGTTGTGCTTTTGACAAGTTGAGTTTGAGATATCCTTGGAACCTCTAGTTCAGAAATCTGATGAGCAGTAGGTGATAATTTTGCCTAGGGGGCTGATAAAGTCACCAAGTGAGAGAATATAGAGCAGGGGTTCTGAAACTTTTTTTGTACCATAAATCTCTTTTTCAGTCTGCTGAAATCTATAGACCTCTCCTCAGGATATTTTAAAATAATTGAAGGAAATTTCAGTTAGGAGTTATTGAAAATAAAGATAAGACTCCCCCCTCTTATCCAAGTTCATGGATCCCCCTGATATCTACCCTTATCCAAGGACTGTTGTAGGTCTCTGGACCCCAAGTTAAGAATTCCTGGTCTAGAGGCATGGTGCTATATTGTCCTTGAAGAAGGAACATTTGGAACAGCCATTATGAGGAGTGTGAGAAAGAGTTAACCAGCAAAGAATAAATTGATTGTTTTGCTGCATTGAGTTGCCCAGCTGAGAATTAGATAATGTAAATTTATAATGAACTCGTTCTTCTGTGTTGTATGACTTCTACTATTATTATTCTGTTGTATAACTTTCATCGTCATTTTTCAACTGGAGAATGAGGATGGTGAGTAACTCCAGATTGGTATTTGGCAAAGCCTAATAATTCTATCCAATAATCATTTATTAAGCACCTACTATGAGCCAGGCATTGTGTTATATGCTAGGGATACAGTTGGTAAAAAGAAAGATAATCTCTGCCCTCAAGGAACTTAGTATTTAAATGAAGGAGACTGCAGACAGAAAGAGACAGGAGGTTACCTGTTATAAGGGTAGCTTGTTCTATGGAGTTGAAACCAGGCAGAGCAGCAGATGCAGAGAGAAGTGAACCAAAAGTTCAATTTCTGCCCTGTATAAAGGAAAGTATTGGGAGGAGTTTGGTACTCTACCCTCCAGGTCTCCAATTAGAGGAGAAGAGGAAGCTAAGGGAGGTGTTTCAGTCAAGGTTTGAGTTAGAAACATGGTATGAGATTAGAGGTGATTAGTTTAATCTGGGAAGGACGTCTTGTTCTATGGAATTAAAACCAAGCAGGGCAGAAGGAGCAGAATGGAGTCTTAAGTGTTGGTAAGGCAAAGGAGCAAAGAACTTGGGGATAAAGAGAGAGTTGAATTGGTTAACTATAAGGACAACACTGAAGAGATGAAAGGGAGGCTAGGGCAAGAATGAAAAGAAGGCCAGGGATCAGTGAAATGACTGGAGGTCATGATGAAAACAAATCAGTTTAGGAAGAGTGAAGCAGAGAGGGAGGTAGAAGGATAGGGAATTGATCAGAAAGATGACAGCATTCTGGATTATAGGTAGAGTAGTTATATGAGTGACAGTGAGATAAAAGGTTGCGACTACTCCACCTTGTTACTGAGGTGGTAGAGTTGGTTAATTCTGAAACTAAGAAGAGAAGAAAGATCAAGGCAGGCTTTGGGGCTTGGTAAATATTTGATCACACAAACCTTAGTACTCTGAATGAGCATATATTTGGTACTAGTTTCTTTGCCTAAACTCACAGTAGCAGTCCAAAGATACTCTGTGTGCAAAATATACACTTTGTTCTCAATTCATCCTAGCGCCTGAAGTCCTTTTCTTAGGAAGAAGTCAAGTCATTGAGCAGGTAGCTGGCACAATGTATAGAGCATTGGGTTTTGAGTCAAGAAGACTCATTTTCTGCAGTTCAAATCTAGCTTCGGATACTTACTAGCTGTGTGACTCTGGGCAAGTCATTTAACCCTGTTTGCCTTAGTTCCTCATCTGTAAATTGAACTGGAGAAGGAAATGGCAAACCATTCTGGTATGTTGGCCAAGAAAACTCCAAATGAGGTCATGAAGAGTTGGACATGATTTAAATGACTGAATAACAATAAAGTTGAGCCATTTCAGAGGCTCAGCACCTGATATTTAGGTTCTGGTATGTGTGGTAGTTTGATTGTGGAAGATGGAAATAATTTTGCTTGTACGTTTAGCAATAGGATTCTGGAGGGAGACTTCCAAATGGAGTCATTGAGTGTTCATTGGTATGAAAGGTTGTTGTCTTAACTGTGGTGACAAGGGGCAGAGTAGATGAAATTCTGTTACTGAGAGGAACTAAAGTTACAACCTCAATTTCCCAGGCCAGTGATAGAGAAGGGAGGAATAGGTTCTAGGGCAGAAGCCTTGTTGTTAATGGAAAACCTTACATTCTTGGATACTTAGTGGTAAATGATGATATACGGTGTTTATGTAGTGACACAGGGAAGAATACTTGCATCTTCCAAGCAAGGCAGTAGATTCTTGGCATTAGATGAGGTCTCCAAATATAGTCATTCTGCTAGGAATAGATAGGCAGTCCACTTTCTTGGAGGACCCAGGGATGAATAGATTTTAGGATAAGAGGTTCTCAGCTTTCAGAATGGATCTTGGGAATGTAGGACTGTACAATTTTTGCCATAAAGTTCGCAAAGAGTTTAACCCTGAAAGCAAAATATGCCAAAGGAACTAATTTCTTATGTGTGTTTGTGTGTGTCGGGGGGGGAGGGGGGCATTCAAACTCAGTCTCTTAAGTGAGGGCCAAGGCTAGGACACCAACTCTGATCAGTCACTTCCAGTGCCAGCACTTTCTCTAGCTTACTGTTTCTAGACTTGCCCCTAGCCCAGATAAATGTGCTTATAGGTAGAACCAAAGAAATGAAGAAAATTATAAAATTAAATGTTGGATGCTTTTTTCATTTTATTTTTCATGTCTTTTTTTTGCAACATGACTAATATAGAAATATGTTTTGAAATAAATTACTTCATATCTGTAGTTGATATTATACTGCTTGCCTTCTCAAAGGACTGGGAAGGGACTGGAGAGGGAGAGAATTTGGAACTCAAAATTTAAAAAAAATGTTTAAATAAAGTAAAATTTCAAAAAATGCTAGAATATTTAGAAATACTCAAGTTGATAATGTATAGAGAAGTTTGGTGTTTGTCATAGTCTTGTCTAATGGCATCTTTCTCTTATACTTTTGTAGAAGAGATCGAAGAAGAGTCTGAAACTTCAGTAGATGCTGATTTGACAGATAAACAGAAACATCAGTTGAAACATAGAGAACTATTTTTGTCACGTCAGTATGAATCTCTTCCTGCAACACATATCAGGTAAGAGCTTTGTGGAAATTATTTTGAGATAATAATAATGTCTCAAAATGTTTGCCGTGGTGTCCAAGAACGTCATAGAGTCCTAGAACCCTCTGAAAAGTACTTTGGTCCATTTCCCTATTTTCATGTAGTTGAATGCCTAAACTATTCATGGCAGATGGTTATTCTTTTTAAGAGTATCTCAAGAATAACCTTCATCCTTTAAATCTTTATTTTATGCTTAATAAGCGCCAAATAAAATGAGCATTTCTGTATACATGGTAGAACAGAAAAATAAGGTTGTACATAAACCTGTAGATCTCTGTTATGTACACCTTAATTTTCTTTTAAAACATAAATTCAAATTGTACCTTTTGAAACACCACTGCTTATTTGTAATTTTCATTTTTTGTTCTCTTCTATATAGTTATTTAAAATTGTTTTTAAATTAAACTAAATTTTTTTCTACTAACAAAAATCCACCTTCTGTCCTTACCACTTTCTCCTCCCCTCATTAAAAAAGAAAGAAAAACAAAATTATTGGAATATGCATAGTCAAGCCAGATTCCTTCATTGCCCATGTATTTGTTGTTGTCCAGTTGTGTTCAATCATGTCTCACTCATCATGACCCCATTCAGATGATCTTGGCAAAGATTCTAACACTGGAGTGGTGTACCAGTTCCTTCCCCAGCTCATTTTACAGATGAGGAAACTGAGGCAAACAGGGTTAAGTGACTTATCTATCCAGGATCTCATAGCTTATAATTGTCTGAGGTCACATTTGAACTCAGGTCTTCCTGATTCAGGCTAGGCACTTTATCCACTGGGCTACCTAGGTGCCCCATTTTCCATGTTACCCCCACCCCCACTCCCTGGAAATATATCTCAATCTTTTCTCTGAATCTGTCACCTCTTTGTCAGGAGACGAGTAGCATGAGCAGCATGTTTCATCTTTGGGAGTTCGTTAATGTCTTGTTCAATTTCTTTTCCTCTGAGATTAGATTAAGGCCTCTTGTTCTTGTCCTTTCACCCTGGGTATTTTATGTTTTTAAAAATATTTGTCTATTTCATTTGGAATGTCAGTTTTATTGGCATGTGATTGGGCAAAATAATTTCTAACTAAATTTGTTGTAATTTCACTTTTTGGATATATGACTGGTGATTTGTTTTTTCCCTCTTTTAAAAATAAAATTAACAGATGGTTTAAAAAAAACCAGCTCCTAGTTTTAGTTATCAATTTAATTTTTAAAAACTTTTAGTTTTTTAATCTCTTTGGGTTTCAGGATTTCTAATTTGGTGTTTAGGATATTTTTATTTGTTGGTGTTCTAGGTTTTTTTAGTTGTATGCCCAATTCGTTGATCTGTTCTTGTACTATTTTTTAAAAAAATGAAAGTATTTAAAGATGTGCATTTTCTTCTAAGAACTCGTTTGGCTGAACCCTTCAGATTTTGCATGTTGTCTCGTTATTGTAGAGGTAGCTCGGTGGTATGGCGGGTAAGAATGCTGAAACTGGAATCAGGTAGACCTGACTTCATTGGCCTGTCAGATACTTATTATTAGTGACCCTGGGCAAATCACTGAACCTCTGTCTCAGTTTTCTCAACTATAAAATGGGAAAAATAGTATCTACCTCATAGCATTGTTGTGAGCATCCAATGGGATAATGTTTTTAAAGCCCTTAGTACTATATAGGTGCTATATAAATGCTTCTTGCTTCTTCTCTTCTTCTCTTTTTGCTTTTCTCCCTTCCTTCCTCCTTCCCTCTTCCTCTGCTCCATTTTTCCTTCCCCTCCCCTCCCTCTACCTTTCTTTCTGTAAAGAGTATTTTGATTCAATTTATATAGTTTCAGTGTACGTATATGAGTGTGTCATTATTTTGAATAGAATTTGTTTTTATGTTGATTTTTTTTGGTAATATACAGATATTGGTCATTTAGATTATTTATATTCTGAACTTTGGTGATGTTACTGTTTTAATTATTTTTTAGTTGATTTTCTAGAGTTCTCTCAGCAAGTCATCATAACATCTGTAAAAAGTGATTACTTTATTTCCTCTTTGACTGTTCTTATTCCCTCCATTTCTTTTTCTTTTCACATTGTTATAACTAGCTTTTCTAGTGCTGTGTTAAATAATGCTGGGTTAATGGACATCCTTATTTTAATTATTCACCCTGATCTTGTAAACAAAGTTCCTAGTTTGTCTCCATTGTGTATGATGCTGTCTGTTAACAGTTACATATCATATACCATTAAATAAAAATCCATTTATTCCTATGCTTTTTGCTGCTTTTTTGGTAAATGGACATTGTATTTTATCAAAAGACTTTCTGAATCTATTGAAAAAATGATGAGTCTTTTTTTTTGGGTTATCAATGTGGTCAGTATTATTTATAGATTTCCAAAAATTGAACCAACCCTGCTTTCCTGGATCAAATTCTTCTTAGTCATAGTGTATAATATTTTTGATATACCATTTGTGCTAATATTTTATTGAAAATTTTTTGTCATAATTGTTTTGGACTATTCATTTATCTGCAGTTTTCTCTCTTTTGTCTCTTTCTAATATGTGTCACTATATCTTTTCCTGTTTTACAAACATTTTACATAATATTAGAATTGGAGAAATAAACATTAACACCATAATAGCAATCCTTTCTGTGTACTGTAGCATAATGGATAGGTCTCTGATCTTGGAGTCAGAAAGGTCCGGGCTCAAATCATATCTTGATACTTAATACCTGTGTGACCCTATAAAATTCACCTAACAGCTCTGCTCCTATTTTCTCATCTGTAAGGTGAAGAAGTTGGATTAGGTGGCCTATAAGGTTTCTTTTAGTCCTAGATCTATAAGGTCTGATCCCATGAAGACGATTTTTATTGCATTGTTGTTAATGAATGTGTTTAATATTTCTTTGTTTCCACATTTGGGAGGTTTTAAAATCCCTAATATTATCTTAACTTTTGTATCGGTTATTAAGTGGTGGTAAATCTATACCGTCTTTCTATTCCCATTGATTAATAGTCATATTTACTTATGTTTAACTTTTCTAAAATTCTATTCAGTTTCTTCACCTCTTTCTTATTTATGTATTTTGTTAGTTTTTTCTTGTTTTGAAAGGGGAATTTTGATGTACCCAGCTGTTATAGTATTAATGTCAATTTCTCCCTGTAACTCATTTAACTTTTCCTTTAAGAATTTAGATACTGTGCCATTGGATACAATAATACATCAAGTATTATTATCATCCGATTTCTTTTTTTTTTTT
>CM053581.1:71782647-71815479 GCA_028627135.1 Pseudochirops cupreus
GCTGGACTGCTTATCTCCCCCTTTCAAAATCTCCACTCACAGCTGCTGCTAATATGCTCACCTGAGAGGCTCCTCCACTCCTCCCGTCCAGCCGCCCCCAGGGCACAGCTGGGGCTTCAGGGCAGGCTGGTTGCAGTTCGCAGTGCTGATATGGTTCCTTGTAGCCGAGCTGACTTTAATGGGAAATATCTTTGTGTGTGTTTTGGAGTTCTAGGATTGGTTTAGAGTCCTATTTTATGGGTATTTTGGGGTGGCTATGTGAGAGCTGTGATATGTTGCTGCTGCTACGCTGCCACCTTGGCTCCACCCCCTTATCATTCGATTTCTTTAAGCATAATATAGTTTTCCTACTTATCTCTCTTTTAATCAAAACTATTTTTGGTCTTGCTTTGAGAGAAATGATTGCTACCTCTGCTGTTTTTGAGCAGGGTAAAGCACAATAGATGTTGTTCTACTTTATTATTTTAGCTGTGAATCTTTATGTTTCAGTGGTTTTTCTTGTAAGCAACATTGTTGGATTCTGTTTTTTAATCCAACTAGCTGTCCTCTTTTGTTTCGTGAGTTGAGTTCATTTCATTCATTTACAGTAATTCTTAATTGTGAATTTCTCTCCATTCTAGTCGCTTATGTTTTTCCTCCTCTTTAGCTTACCCCTTTCAAGTTCCCTGTCAAACTGAGTGTATTTCTAAACCAAACCAACTCTCTCTTCTCTTTTCTGTCCTTCCCTCTTGTTTGTATAATCTTTCATTTTCTTCTTTTAAAATGACCAAAACATAACATAAGCACTTCAAAGACCTTTGATGTCACTTTCTCTGTGACTTTTGATCACATAAGGGTTCTGAGGGGATACTTTTTTCCTTTTTTCTCCTCAAAACTCCTATAACTCTCCTTCCCTACTGTTTTGGCTGAGTACCTCACCTCATATTTCCCTGAAAAAATTGAGGCAATTCATTGAGATCTCCCTCTCTTCTCCCTTCTTCATCTCACATCACTTAGATGTCTTCTGCCACTATTTCCTCCATTGTCCCTGAAGAAAGGTGACCCCTCTCTTTGGCAAGGTGAACCCTTGAGTTGAGGGGAAAGCATTTATTAAGTATCTATTTATGTACCATTTGCTGAGCTGAGTGCTTTATAAAGATCTCATTTGATTCTCACAACAATCCTGTGAGGTAGGTGCTATTATGCGCTTTATTTAACAGTTGAGTATACTGAGGCAGACAATGGCTAAGTGACTTGTACTGGGTCACAGAGCTAGTAAATGTCTGAGGTTGGGTTTGAATTCCAGTCTTGCTGACCCTAGCCCCAGTATTCTACCCACTGTATCACCTAACTGCCTCTGCATACCTGTGATAGCATTCCATTCTGTCTTCTCCAGCAAATTACCTCCTCTGTCATCACTGCTCTCTCACTAATCTTCATTCTCTCCTTATCTATTGACTGCTTCTCTACTGCGTACAAACATGCCCATGTCCCTTATTCTTAAAAAATCCTCCCCTCATCTGGCAATCTCCTCTAGCTATCATGCTGCCCCATCTTCTCTCCTCTTCTTTCCAGGTCTTCCTTGTACTTTCTGTCTGACTTTTCAGTCTCCTTTAGTTTATCTTCAGGCAGCTAAGTGACACAGTGTGTAGAGCACTGAACCTGGAGTCAGGAAGACCACCTGAAACTAGTCACTTAGATGTGTGATCCTTGGCAGGTCACTTAACCTCTCTGCCTGTTTTTTCAACTGTAAAATGGGGATCATAATAGCACTTAATTCCCAGGGTCTTTGAGGATCAGATAATATTTATAAGCACTTAGCAGAGTACCTGGCATATAGTAAGTGCTTAATATATAATTATTTCCTCTCTCCTTCCTTCATCCAAGTGTTGCCTGGTAACTAGAGGTTTCTCACAGGACTTTGGACTGTCCCTTTTTTCTTTCTCCTTCTGTTCTCTTTAAAATAATAGTTCAGTGATTTGATCAGTTCACATGGATTCAACTATTATCTCTAAACAAAAAAAATCTCAGATTTATTTATCTAGCCTCAACCTTTCTGATTTTCAGTCTCTTATCTGCAAGTGCCTATTGGACATCTCAAATTGCATATCCCTTAGACATCTTAAACTCAGCATGTCTAAAACCAACTCATTATCTTTTCTCCTGAAATCTTCTCTTCTTAATTTTGCTATTGTCAGGGGCACTACCATCCTCCCCACTAGTTAGGCTTGCAACTGAGGTATTATCCTGGACTCCTCATTCTCTCTCATCCCCTTTATTTCTGTTGCCAAGTACTTTAAGTTTTATCTTTATAGCCTTTTTCTTATATGCTTTCTTCTTTTCTCTGACATTTCCATCATCTTGGTGCAAGTCTTCATCCCCTTATACCTGGACTGCTGCAAGAGCCTTCTAATTGCTCTCTCTAACTTTAGTCTCCTTCCACTCAAGTCTGTTCTCCACTCAGCAATCAAAATGATCTTCCTTAAGTACAGATCTGATAATGTCATCATCTATTATAGTGTTTCCCTGTTACCTTCATTTATATTATCAAATATAAATTCTCTATTTGACTTTAAAACCCTTCCTAACTGTTCTAAGTTTCTTTCTGTCTTCTTATATTTTAAATATTCTATTTCAGTCTTCTTTTAAATATTCTATCACCCAATAACACTTGCCTCTTTCCTGCTACTTATATAAGGCATATCATCTGCAGGGCTCATGCCTTTTCACTGTCTGCCTTCCATGCTTGGAATGCTGTACCTCCTTATCTCTGCTTCCTGGCTTTCCTATCTTCTTTCCAGTCTCAGCTAAAATCTCACCTTCTCCAGGAATCATTTCTGAGATCCTTTCATAGTAGTACTTCCCTTCTTCTAGTCCTAAAGTATCTTCAGTTCATACTGTATATGTCTTGTTTGTACATAGCTGTTTACTTGTTCTCTGAGCTCCTTGAGAATAAGAACTGGTTTTGCCTTCGTTTATATTCTTTGTAGCCTGTCAGAAAGTAGACACTTAATAAAAATACTTGTTGACTTAACTTGACTTCTCTTTTCCCTTCATTAGAATGTAAACACTTCATCCTTGTATAACCTTTTTCAATTTCTCAAAAGTATTTACCTTGACCACTTGTGTTATCACTTCAAAATTTCTACTCCATTCTGATCTTTTTATAGGAATACTTGGAAATCTTTTTCATTGCAGGACCATTTTCTCTCTGCAGAATTATACTCATTTTTATTGTATAAGATACTCTTGGTTGTAAGCCTACATAGCTTTAGCTTTTTGGAATGTTGTGTTCCACATTCTCCTGTCTTTTAGAATAGTAGATACCAAGTATTGTATTATCCTGACTATGACTCTTTGGTGCTTTGAACTTCTTTCTGCTTTCTTCTAGTATTTTTTTTCTTTGACATGGAATCTTGTGATGATGTTCTTTCCTGCAAATGTTCATTTTGCAGTTTCTTTCTTTTTAAAAAAATTAATTTGTTTTTAGTTTTCAACATTCACTTCCTTAAGATTTTGAATTCTAAATTTTCCCCTCTTCCTGTGCTCTCCCTCTTCCCAAGATGGCATGGAATCTGATATAGGCTATACGTATACATTCATATTAAACATATTTTCACATTAGTCATGTTGTGAAGAAGAATTAGAACCAATGGCAGAAACCTTGGGAAAGAAGAAACAATAACAACAACAAAAATAAAAAAGAGAGCAGATAGTATGCTTCAATCTGCATTCAGACTCCATAGTTCTTTTTCTGTGCATGGACAGCATTTTCCATTATGAGTCTTTTGAGTTGTGTTAGATTCTTGCATTGCTAAGAAGAGTTAAGTTAAGCATCACACAGTGTTGCCGTTACTGTGTACAATGTTCTCCTGGTTCTGCTTACTTCACTCAACATCAGTTCATTTAAGTCTTTCCAGGTTTTTCTGAAGTCTGCCTTCTCATAATTTCTTCGATCACATTCATATACCACAACTTGTTCAGCTATTCCCCAATTGATGAGCATCCCCTCAACCTCCAATTTTTGACCACCACAAAAAGAGCAGCTATAAATATTTTTGTATTTGTGGATCCTTTCCCCAGTTTCATGATCTCTTTGGGATACAGACCTAGAAGTGGTATTGCTGGATTAAAGGGTGTGCACATTTTTATGGCCCCTTGGGCATAGTTCCATGCAGTTTCTTTATTTAAAAACTTTTCAAAATTTTATTTAAAGTTCCAAAGTCCATCCTTTACTCCCTCCTCTACCCACTGAGAAAGCAAGAAATATAATACCCTTTATACGTATTCAGTCCTGCAAAACATATTTCTACATATGCCATTTTATTTTTTAAAAAAAGGAAAGAAAAGAAAGATGAATAAAGTGAAAAGAAGTATGCTTCAATCTGTATTCAGAGTTCATCAGTTATCTCTGAAGGTGGATAGCATTTTTCACCATGAGTCCTGTGGAATTGTCATGGAGTATTATATTGATTAGCATAGCTAAGTATCTCACAGTTCATTATCTACTATTGTGGACAATTATTTTAATTTCTTGTCTTGTTTAATTTCTTTAACACTGCTTAAAAGTCTTTGTATTTGGGCAAGAGTTCTGAACCTTAAAATTAATCTGTGGATAGATTTCAGGGGATCTATGAACTTAGATGTCATGTTGTGCCAATGCTGATGGCGACTATGAATTTGCTGGTGTAATTCTGAATTGCAAAATATAACAGACTCTCCACATAGAAGATAGAAGCAAAACATTTATTCAGACACCAGAAAGTCAAATCCCAATACCATCATAGCAACGAAGAAATCTATATACAATAACACTGCAGAGAACAACACCATCCCTTAAAACCTTCATTTAATTTGTAACATTATTTTTAAAAACTCTTCTTTTTTCCCAGGAATTCTAGGGCATCTTGTAGCCTACCTGTATTTTTGTTTTAGACTCTTCATATAGATATTATGGAGTTACTTCCTTACTTCCTAAATTTATGCTTTGGTTTAGGACTAGGCTTTGTGTACTTTTAGAGGGAATGTTGCAACCTTATTTAGTTCTCATCTTTATTGTCTACAGTTCTGTCACTGTTTTCTCTTCATATAGAGTACTGTATTCTTCAAGGTTTTAAGGGACACCTCAGACCACGGGAAACAGTAAGAGTTGCAAACTTTCAGCGTATCTAAGTGGTCTGATGTAAAGCATGATTTAGTCACTTCCATCCCTATCTGCTTTGTAGATTTCTGGTTAGAATTTGGGGTCACAGTGACTTAATTCAAGGCTCACACCTGGTTGGACCTCTAGGAAACAGCTGCTTACACCAAGTAGCGTTAGCTACTTGGAAAGATCCTGAGTGACAGAGCTGCAGGTCATACTTTTGGCTTGGGTTCCTTTTCCTCTACTTAGCTATAGGCCCCAGCAGTGGTCTTTGGGCTGAATCCGTGAATCCTGATGTGACATAGCTATGGGCTCCACCCTGTTCTTGGTCCCTGCTCTGGTACACAGACACAGGTCCCAGCCCAATTTGAGCTTGAGAACAAAACTGTTTTGCTGGACCTTCTTATCTGTAGCCCCTCTCCAGTACTGGTAGGCTTTTGACTGTCTTGTAGGGCTGACTTTGGATGGAAAAATGATCCACTGTGGTTTCCCCTTAGATTTTGGAAGACACATATTTCCAATGGTCTTAGGAACCAAGACACTGCTCCTTTATCCGTCTCCAGGCGGGTCCGCCTACATGCAGATATGCCCACATACGAGTATTACAGGGTCAAGTATTAAAGGGTTGCAGCATTAGGAAGGTTGAAAACCACTGCTTTAGAGTCATTGTGGGAGAAAGTGTGACTGTAATGATTCCTCTTAGGTATGTTTGCCAGTCACATCCTTTCTGGATCTTAAACTGTGCCATTTCTGATGATCCCTTGAGAATGTTGCTCTGCTTTTAAAGGCAAGTTAATTTTGAATGATGAAGTTTTAACTATATTAAAACAGAAATATAGTCGCTTCACTCCCTTTTGCCCCTCTAGTGGAGGAGGGTATATATGCTTCACTTGCAGAAAGCTACAAGGTAACCTTCTGGCCATGATAGTAGATGGCTGGTTCAAGTGTTGTTAAAGCTAGCTAGTCCTATATGTTCTTGCCATATGAAGCTAAATGTTGTCAACCTCTTTTTTAACCTTATTTTTTTCTGAAGTCCTTTATGGATATTTCTAGTAGAAGTAATATCCTAACTCCTTTAATTTTCCTTTTCAAGAAATGCCCTTTTCTAAATGTTTGGTATAATTGCCAGTACGTAATTAGGGGTGTGTCAGTTGCCTTTGCTAAGAGTATGTGGAAGCTGCATAATCAAGTCCTTTGGTGATGGGAAAGTGAAGTCAGCCAGAGAAACTCCAGAAAAATTCTCTTGAGCCCAATAAGGAATATTTTTTTTTGAGAGAATAAGGGATCTAATTCATACTTGGTGCCGATAGAGTAGGAAAATAAAACTTTTGCAATTTATTTGAAGCCTTGCCCAATTTATAAATAATTTGTATTTAATTGGAAATAATTAGGACACATTATTTATATGGCCATTCAAATTTGCTTAAGTTTGACCAGTACTTTGACAAATGTTAACATAAAAACTAGACCATTGATTTCATTAATATAGGGAATTATTGGATGAAAAATTCCTTTTACCCGTACAGGTTAGCACCTTTTCTGCTTTTACTGTCTTTAGAGAGTTGCCTTTGTCTAAGGTCCCACTCTCACTATGTGTTGGAGGAAGGACTAGAACCTAGGTCTGACAGACTTTGAAGCTAGCCCTCTTGGCTGCTCCATACTCTCTCTCTAGTAAATGTTTATAGACTTGGAAAATGCAAAGTTATTTATAATTAAATCTGTAGGCACCTCAGTAAGTATTCCTAGTGATATTCATTTCCTTTAAGAGACTTTGTGGAGCCAGGAATAGGGTTTTATTTTTCTGCAACCAAAAATGTTGAGACAGGGAATGTAAACCTTCTTTGAGATACTCATTGCTTTTTTCCATCATTTTTATTCCTTGTTGTAAGAGATGGCACTCTTTTGTGGGGGAGGGAGATATATTGAAAAATAAAGGTGAAAATATAATATTGCATGCATGGCAGTGTATCTCATGTTGAATACTGAAATACTCCCATTGGCCCAGCAGCCAAGCACACATACACAAAATGTCTGAACTTGTTTCATAGTCTATACTATAAACAAGGCACTGTATTAGTTAGGCATTCTATTGAGCAATTAAAGACATCAGGAGTTCTCCTGGAGTCTGTGGACCCTCAGGGTTCTGTACATAGATTGTAGGGGAATCTATGAAATTGGATGGGAAAGTAAACTATGTCTTTATTTTCAGTAACCTCTAAATGAAACTTAACATTATTATTGCAGCCAATCAATCAGCCATTATTCTGGGAAAGTGTCCATAGGCTTCATCAGATTATTAGAGGGATCTTTGATATTTAAAAAAAAATACCTCTTAAGAGCTCTGGCTTAAATAAAGAGGTGTTATCCTTCCAATACAAAGATTATACCAGTGACCTTTAGGTGATTTTCCAGTGTTGAAATAAATCACTTTTTCAGTAAATATCAATTAAGTTCATATTGTGTATAATAAATCCTTCATATTTTCTCACCTAGGCTTTTTATTACCAGTGACTTACAAATAGCTGGATGAGATTAGGAATGTTGTCTTTGGTCATGGAATAGAAGAGAATAATTTTCCTGTCAGGTACAAAATTCCCATATGTTGACTTGATATAAATAATTTGCTTTCTTACCTATTATTGTAACAATATAGGAGACCTTTTGTGATATATCATCTTTAAAAATTTTTTTTTTACAGCAAGAGTGTTGTATTTGGTGAATTATGGACTATTCCCTAGGATACCATCAAGTGACCTGGTGGTATAACAAAAATAGAAAAAAAAATCTAGCTTTTTTTATAGAGGAAATGAAAATTTTCCAGTGAATAGATATGGATGTAAGTGCCCTCCTTGAGGATTAATAGTATATTTGCATGAAAGCCTTTCTAATTTCTCTGGGGGAAACACTTTCTTGCTTTTTATTCCCCCTGCTGCTAGTCTGGTAGGTTAGATTAGATCTTAGAGTAAATGAACTGCTAATGCCTTATACTTTTTGACATGGTGGTGGTATGGGCCAGCTGGCTTGCTTATCAGTAATTGTGCAAATGCAGGAGAAATGAGCATTCATCTAGCACTTATTAGGTGCCAGGCACTGTGCTAAGTGATTTTTACAAATAATTATTTTATTTGATCCTTAGAATAACCCTGGGAAGTACTGTTAGTATCTCCATTTCATAATTGAGGAAGCTGAGGCAAATAGAGGTCAAGTATCTGGTGCCTGATTTGAATTAAGGTCTTCTGGATGTCAGACTTTATGCACTATGCTCCCAGCTGCCCCCAGTAGTCATATAAGAAGTAACTATTAGTTGCAGGATGTGTGTTCTGGGAAGGAGGGGTATAGCACCAATGCAATATTCACAGCACCAATGGCCATAGTAAATATGCTGGCATAGAGCTCAATTGCACAATACAACAGACTCTCCATATAGAAGATAGAAGCAAAACATTTAGGACACCAAAAAACGAAATCTGCAAACCAGTAAGCCAATTCCATGATAGTAGCAAAGAAATTGATAAGCCACCACAGCACAGAGAGCTACAGTATCCTTTAGCCTTCCCACAAACTAACATTTACTCACAAGCCTGTTCCCCAGGAATATATCCCCCTCAATCATCTAGCTGCTCTGATTCCCAGCTTTCTGTCGGCTCTGTTCTACCCTTCAGCAAACTCCCCCTGCCACAGGCTTCATATGTTCACATTTAATCTGTTAGAGGGCAGGGTATATCTTCAAAGCAGGGAAGATCTTCATATTCCCATTACCATTACAAGGGATACTGCCCTGTGGAGCCTCAGCCTTGGATTACTCCCATCATCCACTACCTTCAGCCCTACTCATTTAACTGGGGAAAATTACAAGACTGTGCTGATTGGATCCAGTATAAACTGATGTTGAAAGATCTCATTTGGGTAGCAAGGTAATCCTTTTAACACCTCCCTAATTGACTCATTATCCTGCTCACCATAGTGACTTTTCCAAACCTTTTCATCCTTCTTCAAACTTTCCATAGCTTCCTCTTTTCCTCCTTCCCCCTCAGCTGAGTACCTTGTCTCATAATTTACTGAAAAAAGTTGAGGTCATTCACTGAAAGTTTCTTCTTCTTTTCTTATCTCACACCACTCAGATGCCTTCGACCT
Organism: Pseudochirops cupreus; assembly: GCA_028627135.1. Lineage (NCBI taxonomy): Eukaryota > Metazoa > Chordata > Mammalia > Diprotodontia > Pseudocheiridae > Pseudochirops > Pseudochirops cupreus. Next base: position 71,791,904 of record CM053581.1, read on the forward strand.
CTATTTCCCATTCATCCCTGTCTCCTATGAAGAGAGGTGGCCCTGTTTCTTCCCAAGACATACTCTGGGGTGGAGGAGGGTGAGACACAAGCATTTATTAAGTACCTGCCGTACTAGTGCCATGCCTGTTCTCATTTTATCCTCCCAAGAGTCCCGTGAGGTAGATGTGTAATTATCCCCGTGGTTTGTTTTTTTTTTAATAATTGAGGAAACTAAGGTAAATTGAAGCTAAATGGCTTTCTAGGGCCATACAACGAATGTCTGAGGCTGGATTTGAACTGAAGTCTTTCTAATTCTAGGTCTAGATCTCTCTCCATTGTGCCACAGCTGCCTTGGGTTTCAAATCAGGCAGTTCATTAATCACAAGCATGCAGGTGTGTGGCTCCCTAGTTCTGCAGTCCCAAGAACAATACAGGTAGTTGTAGGGTGCTGTTGTGAGATGCACACTCTATTTAAAGCACAGAGCTCTGAATCTCTGCCTTTGTACCTGATTGAGCAGATTCACAAGGACTGAATGAAAGGGAGCTTGAAGGATCATTTAAATAGAACGTGACCTGGATGGTGACCCGTTTCCCTTCTCTCCTTCCTGATAAACCCCATCCCCTTATTAAACACAAGGGTGTAGTGAGAAGGAAATTTTGATAACTTTACATACATAGATTAAATGAAGTTTGCTAAGCTGATTATCAGTAGAGTCATACATTCTTTGCCTAAATATTAAACTGACTAAATTGGGTACACAGGAACTTCCTGGTTCATAGGCTGGTTAATTAGTGGTCAAACAGAGTCATTTTGGTATGCTAGGACCCAGCAATAGATCAGTCCTCATATGATTGCCATAACCTGTCTCAAGTCTCTCCCTACTTCAGGTGATTTTTTTCCTCAGCTATTAAAATGATCTTTCTCAGGTGCTTAATAAATGCTTAATATTTGATTGATTTCATATTGTCCCCTTTTTTTACAAATAAAATTCAAACTATTCAACTTGGCCTTCCAGGTCTACAATATAATACAACTTGGCTTTCCAATCTTAGTATTATTATTATTTGCTACATCTTATACATGTCCAATCCTCTAGTTCAGATGTGTACTAATCAGTACTATTTTAAATATTCCCTTTGCTTTCCTGTATCACTTAGAAGTTCATCTGGTGCAGGCTTCTTATTTTGTATTTGAGGTAGCTGAGATTCAGAGAGGTAAAGTAAATTGCCTTGGGTACTGGAATTGAAGCCCTGGTTCCCATTCCATCATACAACCTGGCTTCACTTTTCTTGGGCCTCTCTTTATTGAAGTCCTGTTATCTTTTAAGGCCTAGTTCAAATGCTGTCTCTTCTATGAAACCTTCCTTGAGTACTCCAACTAGAGTAACATAATGTCTAGAGATTTAGAACTGGAACTTACCTTAGTGATTGAGCATTTTATATATATTCTACTAATTACGAAGTTAAATCTCAGGAAAATTAGATTGCTGACTGAAAATTACACTGATACTGAATAGTAGAACTATAATTTCAATGCACATTCTCTGACTCTTTCTGCTATACCATGATGTCTCTCTATCAATCATTAACACTTTGTGGCTTTCTTTATTATCTGTTTCCAGTGCTTTTCTCTCTCTCTTTTTTCTCAGGGAGTGGGAAACATGGTATATTTTGATTATGTTGTCCTGGAAATGGGGAACATGTTAGTGAGCTCCTTCTAGTTCACTGTATAGTGATCAAGGTTCTTTTACATACTTCCTTCAGTTTCAATATGCCTTTCTCTTCCAGTCCCAAGTGCCTTTTATTTTAATATCTAAGCCTATGCTGAAGAACATAATTCAACAGATATAAATGAAATATATGCGAGTGTTCAGATATTAGTTGCCAGGTGTTTAGCCTGATAACAAATCCATTTAAATAGATTTGATGACTTTTTTGGTGGGTTACCAGCTTGAAATAGAGTTTATGTGGGAAGACGTGGCCTATATTTCTACTCCAGTTTGCATTCCTGACTCTTTGGACTTTCCCTGCCATGCCAGGGACGCCTTTTCTCCCAGGAAGTTACATAACTCATGGACTTCTCACTTTAGAAGTACCCTCTGCCCCTAGGGGTGTCCTCTTCAATTGTCTGGTTTTTTCCAGAACCTCCATTTTAATGAGGACTCAGGAAAGCCTTGTCTTAATTATTGTTCCTCTCTCTCCCATGTTTCTTTGTATGACCCCAGTGGTCATTCCTTCTCCTGCCTTCCCCCTCCAGCTTTCTTTCACGTGTTGTCTTCCTCCATTAGAAAGTAAGCTCCTGGAGGGATTCTTTTCTATTATCTTTGTGTTCCCAGAACTTAGCATAGTGCCTAGTATATAGTAAGGACTTAACAAGTGTTTCTTTGCTACTTCTAAAAGTTAAAGAGGGATGTTTGCACAGGGAAATATTCTGTGCTTTAAACCTCTGCCACACTTTGTATTGTGATACAGTATTTCTCATTGTTTCACTGTATATATATTTACACTGAAATCTCTTTATACTATAACATTGAATCTGTGTTGATCAGCTGGTACTTTGTTAAAGTACAAAGGAGAGAATGGGAGATAAGATTATCGTCACATTTAGGAAAAAACAAAGAATAGTAAGATGAGGAGTACAATCTTTGGAAGATCACAGAGTTGGAGATGCATCTCCTTTTTTGTTCTTTGAGCAGTAATAGTGGAAGGCTAATACTACACAAGAGAATTCCAACCGTGAATTTGCTAAGGGACATTTTTTGGTCAGAGTGCCCCCGAGTGATGCATTTATTTCATCACACACCCTCTGTGTAGTGGCTGTTCCAAAAGTGATCAGTTAGGATCTCCTACCCCTTCCCTAACTTTTAGAAGCAAATACTCTTTAAATGAAAAGTCATGTGGTAAACATGATGATCTCAGTACTAAAATACAAAGGCAAAACTATATATGTGTATGTGTGTGTGTGCACGTGCACATTTATGCATCTATATAGTATGTATGCATGTGTATGTGTGTATTTTTATATACACATATATACACACATACATGCCCATGTTGATATATTATAGGAGATGAATTATTATGAATTATATATTGCAGGAGAACAGTTATAATTGTTCAGATCTTGGATGAATGGGAAGTACCACGTACAAATGCTGTCAGTGCCCTTTTGACAAGTGCTTTCAGAAGATCATACTTCTCTTGGCTTGTAGAGTTTCTGTTCTTTGCTTGTGCATGCTTACATGAGTACCAGTATCCGTGGGAAGGTAGCAGGTCAAGGCTTTAGCAGTGATAACAGTTTGAAACTGGATTGTGCTGTATCACATAGTAAAAACTCCCTTTTCTCATCACTTCATGTCATACTCTTCTAAGTTTTAATTGATTAGAATGCATATGTCTGAGCTTATAGGCTATTGTTTGAAGGCACACACACTAATCATGAACGTTTTTTTTTTCCTCATACTCATGAATAGTTTCTGAGGAAATTCTGATTTTGCAGTCAAGACTCTTAGCTGCTTCAGATTCAAGTTTCAGTTTTCTTGGGTAAAGTCTGTATTGGGCTGGTTCTCATAATTAGCCACATGAGGAGTTAGTTGTGACATTAGGAGTTGGTAGCTATCTTGAGATGAACAATTTTTTTCCTGGCTTGAATAAGACTAAAAATTCTGAGAACCACCTGAAAGTAGCTATTCTTATCTTAGAATTGGAAGGAGAGAGAAGCAAAGACTTTTTTTTGTAGGTGTTAGACAAAAAAAAGGGGAAAAAACATACTGTATGTTTTGACAGATATTGAAGATGTAAGCAAAAAGGATTGTCATAAACCATAGTTAATACAGCTGTTTCTTCTGCTTTGAAAAAGTCTCCCAAACTTTGGGTTGCCCTTACAGTAAGGGCTATTTGATGGCATGAAGTAAACAGAAGTGAGCTTTCTTAAAAAAAAAATGGGCATATGTGACGATTTGTGAGACGAAGAAACAGAATTCAAATCAATCAACACAACCACAACCCCACTGCAGTAAGTAGCAATGTAATAGCAATACCAGCAGTAGTGATAAGACTTACTTGATCCATTCTTTTATGAATAGAAATTTATACATCAATAGTACTTCAAACTGTACAGTGAATTCCAGCAGTCAGACTAAGGAAATAGCCAGTAGACAAAAGGCCATTCATGCCAGGGGGAAAGTAGGACATTGAGATTTCTACTTTCCTAATCTTGTTTTTACTTTGTGTTTAAGCTCTCTGGATATGTAGGCAGAAAGCTAATTAATTATAAACTAGTAAATTTTCTATTACTTCTTTCCCCACAATATAAAATGCCAGAATGATAGACATATAGATATTCAATAAATATTTGTTGGATACATACATATTTTAACAGTATATGTCCTCTGCCTTTGGGACAACCTGGATTACTTACCATCTGGATCTTGCTAAAGACTGCTAGACTTGTATTTGTCTTGTAGCTGAATGCTTATATATTTTGCTTTCCTTTATTAAAATGTGAGCTACTTGAGAATATGGACTGGTTTTGCTTGTGTCCCCATCATTTGGCACAATACTCCTCCTTCTTTCCTTCCCTCCCTCCTGCCTGCCTCTCTTGCCTCTGTTCTTTACTTCCTATCTCCTTTTTTTAATCTCTCCTCCTCACCCTACCATTTTTTAGTACTGGTAATTCTGTGATCTATAGCAATTTAACACTTAGTTGACGTAGGGGCCTTTCCTAATAGTGCATGCTCCAAAAGATTGATTTTGGGGTTGTGGTTCTGTTAATTGATTTGAATTCTGTTTCTTTGTCTCACAAATTGTCACATATGCCCATTTTTTTTAAAAAAGCTCACTTCTGTTTACTTCATGCCATCAAACATAATTTTTAAAAGTTGTTCTTCATTGTATCATTATACAGAACATTTTTTTTGGCTCAGCCTGCTGGTGATTGACTCTCATCTTGCTGACATCTGTTCTTCACATGTACTTTGCTTAGGAGAATTGTATTTTAGTTAAAGGGAGAAAGGAAGGAAAAGAAAGGAAGGAAGCAAGCAAGGAAGGAAATAAATTCATTAAATGTCTGCTGTGTTCCAGACACTGATGGTAAGTGCTGGGACTAATACATGGCAAAAAGAAATAGTCTTTGCCCTTAAGGAGCTTATATTCTAGCGGGAAAAGATAATGCATAAAAAGGGACTGAATGGTGAGAATGGAATCTTCCATGGTGAAAAGGTTGTGATGTTGCCCACCTCCTGATGATGCTGACTAGTTACTGATAGAACTGGTGGACTCAATGTAGAATGAGACTTACAGTTTGGACGTGAGCAGTGAAGGAATCTGCCTTGCTTGACTGTGCATATTTGTTATGAAGGTTTCTTCCCTCCCTTTCTTCCATTCTTTTTCACTGGGGAGTAGGGAAAGAAGTGGGATGGGAAGAAAATAAATGCTTTTTAATTGAAAAAAAATGCTGTTAAAAAAAGGATATAATACAGGCTTTTTGTTATATGGTACAGGACCCTTAAAATGGGACTTGTGTTTAGAGAGCTTGTTTGTAAGAATAGTTAAGTAAAACAAATATATTGACTGTTTGACACAGTCTGTGCCTCATTCTGTATCTATGGTGTTGCTCCTGCCTCACAATCTTCCTAAGGAAATTGATATGTTTCGCTACCAGTCCTGTAAAGGTCAAAATTCTAATGCCTCTTGATGTCATTTTCTGTTAACATAATTATGATCATTGTATTAATTGCTTTCCACATTCTACTCACTTGTTACTGCATCCGTTCATGTAAATTTCCCCCAAATTTGTCTTAATTCTTATATGATATTAATTCATGTATGTTGTTAATTATAGCACAGTAATATTCCATTATATTAATTTTACATTTTGTTAAAGCATTCCTGAATCAATGGACACCCTGTTGGTTTTCAGGTTTTTTTTTTTTTAACTTTCACTAAAAGTGACATTATTATGTTTCTTGAACAAATATGTCCTTTCCCCCTGATCTTGATCTCTTTGGGGTATTTGCCATGTAGTAATATCCAGAAATATCCAATAGTTGTGGTCAAATGCTAGTATATTTTAAGAATTTTTCTCATAGTTCCAAATTATTTCTAGAGTGGTTAGACCAATTGACAGCTTCACCAAGAGGGCCTTAGTATTTCAGTCTTCCCATAACCCTGAAAGTACTTTACCATTTTCTTCTTTGTCAGTGTAGGAGTTGTGAGATAAAGCCTCTAAAGTTCTTTTAATTTTCATTTGTCCAGAAATTTAAAATGTTTCTCAGAAATGCTATGCAAATAATGATAACTGAACCTCTTATAGTCTCTGTAAAGCCAAGCACTAGCAGCTTTTCAGAAGAATGCTACTGTGAACAGCTTTTAAGGTTCTGATTACATAGTATAATGAACACTCTATTCCAAAACAAATCAAAGCAAAACATTCACAGTAAATCAAAATACAGCATTCACAATGTTACAGCTTATCACAGAAAATCAAAATGTAGCATTCACAACAACTTATCACACAGAATGGCCACATAATTTCCACCACAGTGGTCACAAAGTTTACAATAAAGAACAATCATTTAGTAACTCAATAATTTAATCATCCTTAAGGAGGTTTGCCTCTTCAAGGAACACTGAGTACAATAGTCAAAATTCTCCACTCATAGGGCACACTAAGTTAACTCAGTCAGTCACTTAATTCAGTCACCAATCACTAAGTACAATCATTTAGTCAATCAATCATTCAATCAACTCAATCATTTAATCATCAGAAAATACACAGACCCTCCACCCCTAGTTCACTAGGAAATTTACAGTTTCTTATTGAGCACACAGTATCCAAGTAAAGTCTTCTTTCAGCTTGACTAAAAGTGTTTTCAGGGTGTTTTCTCAGATTTCTTGGATCCCTTTCCATGGTCCCAGATCCTACCTGGATTCACCAAACTGTCACCTGGGTTCAAAGGCTCCCAGGTCCTTGTCCAGCTCTCTGTGCAGTTCCTGCTCCATATTGGAGCTCACAGTGTCCAGTTCATCTCAAATCCTTCACAGTCTCTGTTCCCGGGAATTCAAGGCTCAACAAAGCCACAAACAAGTTCATAAAAAGTACCAGCATCAGAGTCATGCTTCCTTAGTCTTTTGGCAGCTCCAGCTGGCCCTCAGACTCAGCAGAAGTTTCAGCTGGTTCCCAGAATCAAAATCACTCCATCTAGGTTTTCAAAATCATTCTCTTTGGCTTGGGGGGGGGAGGGCGGGAGAGAAGGAAGAGACGACAGCTTTCCTCTTCAGCTTCCCCAGCAGCAGCAGCTTCTGTCACCAGGAACCTTGCTCTAAGAAGATCTCTCCCTCTTTGGGTTTTTCCTTATATACAGTATTGCCCCTCCCTGTTCAGCCCCTTTCTGTGACATCAGCAGTAGGAGACAGGAGTTCATGCCTTCTGTTTCTTTAACAGAGGCTTAATCTGAACTAGATGGTAAGTACGTCTTGGCTTAGCAATACAAAAGGAACTTCAAATCTGATTACTGTTGCAGGTGCTTATTTTGATCATTTGTTTTTTCAGTTGTCTTAAATTTAATTTCTTAAAAGTCCTTCGCTGCTATGGGCAAAGTACTGTGTCATTGTATATTTTCCAGTTCTATTAAATATGCTATGAAAGTGATGTTTGTTAAATACACTAACACATATAAGTCAATTTTTTTAAACTATAAGAATGATTAGAAACTAAAAAATTTTCCTGTGTATTTTTGGGTAACAGTTATAATTTCTGGTCTGCCAGTCTCTGAGGTCTCAATAAAGCCATTTGAATGAAACTTTTAGTCACTCTTAGTTACTACAGGTGCATATAAATTAGCTTTTTTTTATCCCTTCATATAAATCAAATTATTACTAGGTGTTTGATTTTCTATTTAAATATTTGTTTGTTTTATTTGAAGCCCCTAAACATTCTCAATAAAGTTAAGTTCCCTCCTCATGAGCTAGCCTGATCATAAACCATTTAAAACATACCCAGTCACTAGGCTCTTTTAAAACACAGACACAGACACACTCATTAGATTGTGAGTTTCTTGAAGGCAGAGACTTTTAAAAAATTTTTATTTGTTTTTTCATTACTGAGCACAGTGTCTGGCATACTTGTTGATTTCATATGTGCTTATCTACCCACACACATACATGAGCCACCCCATCCCCACCTAAGTTGGCAGGAACAATTAATTTTTTTTTCAAATCTCAATTATCTATACATACTTTAGGATGCAGAGAAACTTTTTAAAAGTTTTAATTTTCCAGAGGATGAAATTTGTAATGTGAGTTCATTGAAATATGTATTTTTCAAGAGACTTTTATTGTATGGATTTACAGGAAAAAAATTAAATCTTTTAGATGAGAAACAATTCTAGCATTTGTTAGTGATGTCAGATAAGACATAATAACTGTCCTCTGATCATAAAAGTTTGAGTTGAGCATGTCCTTGGACATATTTACGTAAATTTTATTCTGTTCAGTTTCAAAGTTTCATTAAAAACTCTGTGCCAAAGTATTTTATTCAAATTGTTGCACATGCTTTAAAATCTATTATTCGTTTTTAATGATCAAGGCATTTATGATGAAATATTTTGGCTTAGAACCCTGCTTCTGAAAAGTAAGCTTCTCTAGAGCATTAGTACAAGTGTGAATAAATCATTGAATTAATATATGCCAGCTGTTAACATTTGTGAGGCTGCCTAAAGAGGAGTGAACCAGCCCAGATCAGAAACAGAGGAAGTCAAGGATGAGAAAAGTGGGTAGGGGAAGAGAGAGGAGAGACAGACAGACACATGCACACACACATACATTCATGCACGTGCTCTACCCCTCTCCAGTAAATAAAAAGGATTAGAGAGTATATAGGGATGTTGTTGACTTTGATAGAAGGAAGTTTGGAAGAGAGGTAGGTTTGGGGTTTTTTTTTGGAAAAATAATATAATGGAGTCTCTGATGCAGACTGCAACCCATCTGTACCTACTTATCCTGTGCTATTCACTCTTTCCTGTCCAGGGGTAAAAACAAACAAACAAACCCATGACAGAGGACTGTTACCCATAAGCCACTGTTTCTGAGCCCACAGGGTGCTAAGGGTGAGCCATGTGATTATTAGGAGTTGGAGAGGCCAAGGAATTTTACCTGCATGTGGTTGCTACAAATGTGATGCATAGCCCTCTTAACCTACCTAACATGGAGGCCCGCTGTGGCAGATAGAAGAGTGTTAGAATGTTGCTTGATAATTGGTCATTTGGGTGGGATGGTTATGTTAGAAATGATCCCTAGAATTTCAACCCTTTGATTGATTATCCCATAGGAATCATGCTGATAAAAACAAGGACCATTTATAGTGTGTAGCTCCCACTTTGGTGGTCACTGATCTAATTTATCCACTTGAATGTGATGGGAGAAGGGAGAGGAGCCACGTATACTCTTTAATCCGATATGTGTATACAAAGTAATTTGAGGAGAGAGTGCTGACAAAAAGCTAGGGAGTTCAGAGAATACTTCAACCTTGAAGTAACCTTAAGATTTTGAGACACAGAAGTAAGGAAAGAGTGCATCCCAAGAATGGGAAAAACTGTAAAGGCAGAAAAATGGAGATGAAATGCTGAATTTGTGAAATGACACGTGGTTCACTTTGCCTAAGAAGGCAAGTTGTCAGGGATAATCTAGGGTTGTAATTTGGTAAGGTGTGGCTGGTAATTAAACAAGGAGTGAAAGGATATGAGTGTGTAAATGTAGGATCATGATTTTGAAGGAAGGAAAGTAAAGCCAGAGTAGGATCAACTGTCAGGTGAGAGAGATGGAATGAGTGGAGCTAAATGGCTGGGACAAGAATAGGTTTAGAAGGAAGGATGGGAGACTGAGTGCAAGAATTTCATAGTTCTGGATATTGGAGATAAAATTGTTTTGCGTGATATAAAGATCAAGAGTATAAATATGATTGAGGTATGCATGCAATTCATGGGAATTCAAGTGGTTGATGAATTGGGAGGGTAGAATATTTGAAGGGACCTCAACATTTACACTAAAAATCTCAAGTGAGAGTACGATGGGAAGGAAGACTGTGAGCCAAGTGCTACTGCTTATAGTCCTTGAGAAAGGAAGAAGAATGACCTGAGAGCAGATTTGATAGGGTAATTAACCAATGGAATGAAACTCAAAAGAGGGGTAGTTACTGAATGATGGCAACAGGAGGATTTGAAAGTGAGGACAAGGCTTCTGTGAAGTACCTCTTTTTTTGTTCTCTTGACTCAGTTTGATGGAGTTTGGAGATGAGGGTCAAGAGAGAAAGTAAATCGATTACCAGAAAGTGTGAGGGGGGGGAAAGTCTGGTTTCCATGAATGTGAGAAAATAGGAACATGAGAAGAAAAGACAGAAGTTAATTGTAGAGGTTATAATGGGTACAATGGAAGAAGAAGGCAGAGCAGATGGGATAGTGACTTGGGGAAATCGAAGTAGGGCTGAGGTAGGTGGGATGAAAGCTTGTTTCACTTTAATAGGAGATGATTTTTGTCTAGGCATCTAGCAACTTCAAATTACAGGAGTTTGCAGAGGAAGAGATGGGCATTAACTAGCCAAAGGACAATAAATTTATCACTTAACTGGGGCTCTCAAACTCAAGCTTTTGGTGATGATGAGGGCAGCTTGAAGAGGAGGGGGGAGAATGTACTCGATGTCCTGGAGCCTCTACCAGAGGATATTCTGATATTAACAAGTGTGGTGAGTGCCTTAAGACTCTGGTCCTAGATAAGGTACAGGAGGTAAGGACCTGGTTTCTGAGATTCTGGTCCAGACCTGGCTTAGATCCAGGAATGGTAGCTCCTCCCTGGTCCCACCATCTCTGTAATAATGAAAGTTGTAGCTGTTGCAGTGAACCAGGAAAGAGTAACAGTAGGTTTCAAGGGTACTTAATTGGTGATAGATGGCAAGAGGTTTTCCAAACTATTGTCAGAGCAGTGTGGGGCTAGGACATCTATTCCTAGTGATTGATGACACTGTCCTGGCTCCTCTGATGCCTCAGTATCTGGGATGATGAATATTATGACAGCTACTGTGACTGTTATTTATCTTTTTTGATGGTGTTCAGATAGAAATAATTCTGAGAAAAGGAAGCCATTATTCTGATATTCCTTTCTATCTACTATTCTTTGACCTTTTGCATAGGTGGGTAAAATAACTATTTTTTTACAGTTGAATAAAATTAGTAGGATGTATAAGCTTATCTGCTCATAGGAGACAGGACAGTTGAAATATGAACTTCTTCTTAATTCTTAAGTGATTTCACTCTTCTCAGCCAGGTTTCTATACCTAAAAATTTTTGTTCCTTTTATCTTGGAGTTTATACGTATTTGGTATGGCAGCATCTATTAAAAGTTTTTATAGATCAGTTACTTTTGGGTGCTTGTGAACAATGTTTGATTTGTGATAATGAGATGGTTTCAGTAGTGTTTATTGCTTGAACTCTCCAGGTTATCTTAACATCTGTATTTGTAGTATGGGGATTTGTCATCAATCAGTCCATGAAAGAAAGTTATGTATAATTGTTGCCCAACCCAAAAAAATAGTGAATCAAAATGAAAGTTTTCTTTAAAAGTTGAGTAGAATGAAATCAGTAAAATCAATCTTTCATTTTGCAAAGTACTCTCCTGGTCAACCTTGAGGAATTTGACATTACAGTCATAGAGGCTCCCATTTACTAATTTGACTGTGCAGTTTCCATTTTGAAACTTTGTGATTTGTAACTCTTCCTGAATGGTGAATAGCCAAGGAGCAAGGCTAGTCAGTGACCTGCACAGAGCCAGACACTACACCATTTCAATAATCTTTCCTCTGGTTCTTTTTTATTTTCTCTAATATGAATGAATTCTTCTCCCAAAGCCATCATTATCAGACTTCTTATCTTCAGTGGGCATTTCTTTCATGGTGAAATCTGTATCATCAGACATCTCCTTTTCTTCAACTTCAGAAGAAATATGTTCTTCTAGAGCAGCTGGACTGATCTAGCATCTCAGTACCTGGATGTTGAGGGAGATTGTACAGTTTGCAAGAGTGAAAGAGATGACCCTCTTCAGATATTGCATCAGTAGAGTATTCTCTTTCTTTATGTCCACAAGTATCTCCAGAATGTCAGCCAAGTTAGGATCATCATAGTCCACAGACCAAATTGGGGGTGCTGCAATGTACAGTTCCATGATGTTGCGTTGGATGTAGTCCAAGCTCTGCCCCCTTCACTCTGACTCTGACTCAGCTTGTTCATGCATGTGCTGGCAATGCCCTTGTGGCCTCAGAGTAGTTTGAATGTGACTTCTGAATATGAGTATAATGCCTTCAGTTCCTTATCTTACCTTGGGATATGTTAATAATTTTAGAAGTACTGAATCCAGATAACGTTTTGGTGTCATTGGAGAAAAGTTCCATGGGAAGTTCCATTATGTAATAGTATGCAAGCTTTTAAAATCCATCTTGTGTTTTTACTGTGCTGAACTTCTTGGTACCATGTAGACCAGAACATTTCTACATCTTCATTTGAAGATTCTCTCTGGCCTCTGATTTCTTGACTTCTTTAGAACTTTGTAGTGACATTTTGGATTGCTGTCGAATTATTTTGTTCTTTGTGCTGCTTTTGTTCCTTCTATCAGTTTACTATTTTTACTCCTGCTTTCTCATTTTCTCATTAAAGAAGTCTAGAATTTCTGATTTGCTTTTTTTTCTGGATTCTTTTGAGCCTACTTCTTTTTTGTTGTTGTCAGTTGGGCAGTCTGGCATTCAAGTTTTCTCCTACCTATTAAAGCTGGATACTGATGTAATCTTTTGATGACTTTCCCCTGATCTTCGAAAACTATTAAATGTCACTTCCCCTTAGTGGTATTTGATTTCTGTCCTTTGGGGTATTGCTTGATAACTCTGCCTTTCCTACTATGGTTCATACTATGAAAAAAAAACTGCTTCATTTACTATTGTGTGAAGATCTTGGAATATTTTAAAGCTTTTTGCCAAATACAGAGGGAGAACACTTTCATTCATGATGATTTTAACAGATTCTAGTACTTTTAAATAATTTTGTTTTGGTATAATTAGTTTGTTAGTTAGATTTATGCCTTCAAACTCTAAAAGGTCTTTTTGGAATTCTGCTTTTATTTGAGAGATCAGTGTGGTTTTTGTTGCCTTGTTTCTTTCTAAAGCTTATATTAAGCTTATTATTAAACTTATATTAAACAAAGATTTACAATGTCCTTGGGGTTCTCAATGTTCTTCTTTCAGACTGGTATTTCTTCTGTGTAATTTTTTTGCCTAATCTTGGCTTAGGGAATTTATATACATACACATAGATAGGGGTGTTTTATTTTATTTTTTTAAATTTTGGTTGTTTATTTGTTTGTTTTGCCTTGCACTGTTTGGCAATACATTATTATGTTACCTGGAGATATTGATAGTAGCATTGACAAAAAGCAATATGAAGCCCTTACCTATAACCTACTGAGATCTTTTTCAAATTTTGCTCTGATATAGTATTGATACATTATAAAATTTGCCCTCTCTTTGGTTGGCACTGTCCTTTACACTGAAACATTTCCAGTAGGCAGGTTAGTGATGTTTGTGTTGTTTTCTGATGTATCTTGTGTTCTTGTGGAACCAGAACACAATGGAATGCCACTTACTCCACTGTCTTCCAAGTTGAGCTGATCATCTTGACGATTTTGATTATGGCTTGCAATCCTGTGCCACCTCGACTATATCTGAGATTCACAGGAGCAGTTTGATCATGCTGTCTAGTCTGCCAGCCCCCTCTACAACAGTCACAGAGCCCAACTGGACAGTGTTTCAGGGTTTCTTTCAGGCCATTAGAGCTATTATCACAGCTTCAGGGCACACTTACACCTGACTGGAATTGCCCCATTTTGTCATTGCCACCAGTCCTGTGACATGAATGATCAATTGGATTGTAGGTGGATTTTATTATTGTTAATGACTACTTTCATCTTATTCAATGTAGTTCAGCAAGAAATAGTTCTAGGATATGTTGCTGTTCTACTACTTATCTTTAATTTTTGGCAAATTATTACATAAGTGAATAAAATTGTTTATTTTCATAATTTAAAAAAGTTTTGCAAAAGAAGCTAATCTTATCACGATCATCTAACTCAGCGGCTCTCAACATGTGGGTCGCGACCCCTTTGGGGGTCAAACGACCCTTTTACAGGGGTCCCAGGGATCACCTAAGACCATCAGAAAACACATATTTCTGATGGTCTTAGGAACCAAGACATCACTCCTCTATCCGTCTCCAGGCGGGTCCGCCCACATGCAGATACGCGCACATATGAGTATTAAAGGGTCTTGGCATTAGGAAGGTTGAGAACCACTGATCTAACTCAATCGTACCTTATGTATTCCACCTTATGTATTCCACTTTGGTACGGCACAATCCCTGAAAGCAATTGAGTATAACGATTAAAAGTGATAATATAACCAGTGATGCGTGCCACCCTGTATTCTAGTAGGCTTCCATTTGTTACAAATAAATATGAATGTACTTGTAAGTTAGTAGTAGAATTTTCTAATGCTTTTATTCTGAGCTTTGTTGCCATTTAAAGTTGTCTTAATTTACATAGTTTTAGTGTAATAATTATGTTGTGTATTTTGTTCTTTGGTTCTGCTTTGCTCTCTCTGTGTCTCTTCATACAAGTTTTCCCACATTTTGAGTGGGGCGGAATTTCATATTCATCATTCCTCATGGTTTAACACAATTTGTTTAGCAATTCATCAGTTATTGAAGATAGGGCTTCATTCTTTTTGCTATGAATATCTTTGTATAGACAGGCCTTTGCTTGTTGTCAGTAACCTTTGGGTTAAAAACTTAACAGTTGCAAAGAATATAAGCAGCTCTGTAGCTTTTCTTGTAGCTTTTTTAAGATGTTGCCTTCCTGTTAATTTCCTTTAAATATTTATGGGCGGGAAGTTGCTATTAATGTATATAAATCAAGTCTTTCCCAATGCAGACACTTTAATTATCATTTAACAGTATGCAAAATTCACACAGTATTGCTCCAGATTTGAAGGTTGTGAGATTTGTGTTAGTGGTCTTTTAATGAAACTGGTGAAATTGCTTACGTGTTATGATTTAAAAAGTCATTTTTAGTTGTTAGGTGGAGATACTCAATACTTAAATACCAATTTTTTGTTGGCAGTTATATAGTTATAGTTTTGAATGAAGCCTTTGAGTCAGTTTTACTAATTGATCTTCTTAGACTTAAAGATTTTGTTTTTGTTTTTGCTTTTTGGAGGGCAATATGGGTTAAGTGACTTGCCCAAGGTCACACGCCTAGTAAGTGTTAAGTGTTTGAGGCTGGATTTGAACTCTAGGTCCTCCTGACTCCAGGGCCAGTGCTCTCTTCACTGTGCTACCTAGCTGCACCTAGACTTAGAGTTTTTAAAATTATGATTGATTTTTTTTTTAAAGAAATGCTAGCTCTGATAGTCTTTTTTTTTTTTTACACCTTTTGTCTCTGTACCTTTTGTTTTTACATTACCACCATTTTTGGTAGAAATTCCTTCTTCCTAACCATTCTAAATTGAATTTCTCCTTTAAGACCAAGAGAAAAACTAAGCAAAGACATCCAGTACAGTCAACATCTGCCAATATATAGTTTGCCCTAGTGGTCCTACGTTTCTGTGTCTTGAGAAGGACATTAACTATTGGTAGCCTAAATGTTAGAGCAGCAGCCAAACTGTTGTTGTTTATTCATAAAGTAGTCTCATTTGGATGAAAATTTTGTGCAATTTAGAGATCAGGAACAATTAGCCATGCTTTATTCCCATCCACAATTGTGTTTTGGAACACAGTTTTAGATGATAGAATCACAAGATTTAGACATATTAGAATATTCTTAGTCCTAAAGACTTTCAATATTGGGGAGAGATTTTAAAAGCTACAGAGGTGTAGTGAAAATTGATTCAGATCTGGCTAAAGCAATAGTAGATTTACACAGACTCGGTATTTGTATTCTTTCATTGGACTTCAATATGCACACAGATTTGTGAAAATAATTTGATTTCCTTCATATTTATAACATTATTGTCCTTTTTCTTCAGTAACTGCTTAAATCAGTTTTGTGTACTTTTCATCTCATGTAATCCTCATTAAAAGGAGATTAATATTTCTTAGGCTATTTTATTCATTGTTAAAAATAATTAATCCAACTTCTAAGTTTTAAGTAGCAATATAATAGAAATTGCTTGGAGCCAAGTCTTACCTTCACTTTGACTAGAAATAATATTTTAAAGAAACATTCTTTTAACAGCACTATTTGGGCTTGTTTGTCTAAGAAGCATGAGTTTTTTCTTGTAGATATTTTTGATGCCAGCATTTTGATTTTAAAATTTCAGTGGTTTGATTTGCCAGCATTTTTGTGTCTTAAAAAAATTGGAGAGTTAGAGATGTGATACTGATTAGTATAAGCAATTCTAAATAAGAAGTATTATCTAGCATGAAATAAATTAGGTTCCCAATATGCTTATATTTCCTTTAAAATCTGTTTATTTTTATTGTGATACTAAGAGCTACAAATATGGGCAAAGTGAAGAGATACTGTATCAAAATTAACAATTTTGTCTTTTGTGTTCAGCAAACTTAAAAGTGAAGTTTTATTTGTATTACAATTGACTTTGACACAAACATTTATAAAGTTGTATATGTTCTTTTCTCCAGTGTGTTAAAAATCTTTTAAGACAAGTTACTAAACTAAGGCTTTGAGTTTGATTCTTAGTCTCCCTTCATATTCATCTAGATGCTATTGTTCCTCTTAATAGACTTATTCTGTGTTTTGAAATATCAGGAAGGTCAATAGAAAGGTACTATGTACTGATTAGAAGAATCCCTCCTTGTACATACTCACTTTCTCTTGGATTTGTCAGTTCTTTTCATTTGCTCAATAGCTCAGTATTTGCCTGTGTTAGAAGGCACAGAGAAGAGACAAAACTGGTGATGGGGTCACTGTTTAATTTTCTCTCTGTCGTTCTTTGTCTTAATCAAATTGTATTAGCTGTTCTTGGGAAATGCTTCTTTTTAAAAATTTAATAAATATTTTTTGCAATTACATGTAAAAACAAACTTTAACATTCATTTAAAAAAATTTTGAATTCTAAATACCCCCCCAAGATAGTAAGCAATTTGATAGATTATATATGTAAAATCATACAAAACATGTTTCTTAGAAAATAATTCTGAAATAAGCTTCTCTTATCCATTCTTAGCTACCATAGTCCAGTGGCGCTGTGCTTTAACTGGCTAGAACCAATCGTTGAATTTCCATTGTGAACACTTAAACATCTGAAATCAGCAAACTCTTCAAATCAGAGCTTGATTTATTATTTGATTGGTTGTCTAGATTTAAGAAAGTGAAGAAAAAAATGTTAATAAAACAGATTAAACTGAAGTGTATCATGAGTACATTAGAGACCCAACTGCACCTGTATCATTTTACTGCTAGATTATTGCAGTAGATATCTTGTTGGCCAACATAACTCCAATTCTCCCTACTTCACCCACTGAATTATCCCATCCTCTGAATAATTGTTTTACTTAAAATTAGTGTCACACAATTTTGGACTCAGATCTCTGTGAATTGTTTCATGTGTGTTAATCTTGCCTTCCCAACTGGGTTGTAACCTCCATAAGACCAGGTATCATATTTTATATTTCTCTATCCCAGTGGTTCCAGTATAAGATTGGACATTAATACCTACTTGCTGACTTGACTGATTACACTGTGAGGTTGTTAGGAATAAGAATCTGGTGGAAGAGAATTTGGATCTGTAGATCTATTACAGATAAATCTGTAGATCTATCTTTGATAAACTATGATTTCATGATCTTATTTTGGCCTTTGCTTTTTTACTGGTCACAGTGGCTTCTGGTATATATTGTGTGTCATATTTACTGTACATTATGGTGCTTTTTAAGCAGTTCACATTATTTATTAATTTAAGGCAGGATTCTGAGGTGTGTACTTGTGTTCTTGGGAGCCAAGTCAGGTCATTTGGAGTTTTCTTTTATAGTGTCTCTACTTGATAGCATATTCCTCTAGCACAATGGTTCTCAACCTTCCTAATGCTGTGACCCTTTAATACGGTTCCTCATGTTGTGGTGACCCCCAACCATAAAATTATTTTCGTTGCTACTTCATAACTGTAATTTTGCTACTGTTGTGATTCTAACTGATATGCAGGATGTATTTTCATTGTTACAAATTGAACGTAACCCACAGGTTGAGAACCACTGCTCTAGCACTTGGGCTAGGCTTTGAAGAAAATTCTCTTTGTTTTGCATGAAGTCAAATCTGATAACTCCTCCCCAACCTGCTGGTGTCTGCTTCCTCCAAATTATTTTTGATGTGTACTTTATCTCCTCCCACTGGAACATAAGCTTTTTGAGAACTATTTCATTTGTTGCTTTTGCACCTCAGGGGTCTAATATGGTGTTTGTCATATAGGGGTCACTCAAAAATGCATGTTGAATAAATAGATTCCTTCTCCTCCACTCTGCTAAATTCCATCGAAGCTAAGTGTTATCCTGTGGCCATTGATCTCCTTTCTTATGATTGCACCTACTGATGTTATGTCAGAGTGAGTACTGATTCGGTCAGTCACAGTAGATGAACAGTATGGTATACTTTGGTAGTGAACTAGACTTGTCATTTTATATTTAATGTGGCTCATAGATGATCCAGATAGTTTGTAACATAGTTAAGCCTCTTTTAAAAAAATGAATGAAGAGTAAATTAAAGGAAATTTTTCTATTTGCATTAGGGAAAAGATTGCTGGATACACATTTCTGTTATTGCTTTTACGTGTAGAATGTAAAAGACAGTAATATGCATATACACACTTACGTGTGGTATCTATGAGGATAATAATATGCACATACGTAGTCACATAGTGTCTGCACATTATATTCATGCTACAAAAACATTTAAGAGCATTTGGCATCTGTCCTAAGCATGGGAGTTGCATTGATAAAGTGCTGCACATGATACATGCCATGTTAAAATGTAGTCTGGCTGTTTGGAGACTGTTGTGAAAACCAGTAGAATAGAATTGCATAAATATTTAAGATGTCAAGAGTTGTACTGTATCATTTGTGAGTGTCTTTGTGACTACAGCATCAGATTTTTTTGGAAAGATCTCACTTATATTTATTAAACCAAAATTTTACCATGATACAAATAAAACTTTAAAAAGCACATTGTAAAAATTCTCCTAAAAGCACTTTTAGTGATAATATTATACTGCTAGTATGACAATTATAAAGTATTTCTTAATCTTTTATTAAGCAAGTTATGCTAAGACCTATGAAATTGCTCCTAAAGAAGGGGTTTTTTTAAGTGTTAAAACCCTATAGTTACTCTTTGTTTATTTAACTTTTAATTGAGTCTTTCCTCAAAGTAATTTTGTATTTCCCTCCAGATTTATTTAATCCATCTATTTGTTGCTATTGTTATGGTATCCAGAAAGAATATTGGTTAAATTTTATTTGTTTTGTATGTATATATATATATATATGTAAGAATGTGGTAGATCCTGTTAAATCTTTATTAAAAATGCACTGGCCATAAGTATTGATAGCATTCATTAATCTTCAACAGGTTATATTCTTTGCTTTTTAGATACTGTACGGTGACTTCAATGGGACCTCAAATTAGATTATTAAATAATCCAAAAACTCCTTCATGAAAGAGTGGCAAAGCAGAGTAATTCTAGGCTTATTTTAGAAAGCCAATTTTATTATACTTAATCAGAGTCTGTGTATAATCACAGTGTTCCTAATCTAGTTCAATCCGTTGTATTAAGTAGTATCTGTAAGATGGAACAACAAACAACAGCACAACCTTTTTGGTCTTCACTATGCATTATAAAGTTCAGTCTCGTTTTTCAGTACTAGAAGGAGCACTGAGATAATACCAGTTTTTGTCTGTGTATAACATCAATGAGTGAAATAAGTTTTAAAAAGTAATACTTTTTCTCAGAGAAAAACTCATGATTCTTCTGAAAGTGAAATCAGAGATTCAGACAGAAATGAATAGAACCTCAGAGAAATCTCAGAATTGATATTAGAGTTGGATGATCCCTTCAGAAAAAAGGAAAACTTTGAGTGAAGAAAAAAAGTTTTTTTAATGAATGTGAATGCATATATTAATTCACTTAAGATTATGATTTTTCACTTCTGAATCAATATAATTTAAATTTTGAAATATTTTATTTATTATATTATCTTTGTTCTTTTATATAGACAGCAGTGGGTGGGGCACATTGGCTTCTATACATTCTACAGAGAGGCATTTAATAGTTGTCAGATCTAGCCTTAAAGGCCATCTTTACTCCAGGAGATGCATATGTAACCTTTGCAGCCCTGAGATAGCAAATTCCTGATACTGCCTTCTTGGTGTAAGAATAACTCCTAATGCATAAATAGATTGTATCCCCCTCCCCCCACTATGTCCCCACCCCCACCCTCCAGTCAGTGTAGAATCAGAGTTAAAGAAGAGAACTGGGCATTTATTTGTTAAATACTAGTGTTTATAAAGGAATAAATTATGTTGAACTACATTATTTCAGTTAAATTGAATTATTTTCCTTTTCCTACCCATTGTTTTTGCTCAGAAGTAAGATAAATATTATAAATTATTGGGCTTATTTGAATATTTTCAGTGTACTAATCTTAGTCACTGGGTCTTTGATATAAATCTTTTGACTCATCAGCTTCAAAATTTTACGCTTGCTTTAGGATAATTCAGTCACTCCACTGGATTACTATCTTATTGTAGCAGAGGGGCTTGAATAGCTCAATGAAACTGTGAGCTATGCCATTCACAATTATCCAAGATGGACAGGTCAAAATGGATAGGATACCCTGGAGAAGGAAATAGCAAACCTACTCCAGTATCTTTGCCAAGAAAACTCCACGCCATATTAAAATGCTAAAAAATTTGACATCAGAACATATGCCCCTCAGGTCATGGAGGGACCTGGCATGCTATGGTCCTTGGAGTCACAAAGAATTTGATATAACTGAACAACAGTGGGATTATTATTTTTTGTTGTTTTTTTTAAATTAAATTTAATGTTTATTTTTAGTTTACATCCTTCATTTCAACATGATTTTGAATTACAAATTTTCTCCCTCTCTTTCCCCTACCCACCACCCCAAAACAGCAATCCCATTGTATACCCCCTCCCCCAATCTGCTCTCCTCTGTATCCTCCCCCACTCCCCTCGGACTTTCTGGTAGGGCAAGATGGATCTCCATACCCCAGTGCCTGTATAGCTTATTTTGCAGCTGCATATAAAAAAAAATTTAATAATAATATATATTTTTTAAACATTTGATTTTAAAACTTTGACTTTCAGATTCTTTCCCTTCCTCCCTTGTCTCCCACCCTTACAGGGAAGATAAGCAATTCAATATAGGTCATACGTGTGTAGTTATGCAAAACATTTCCATAATGGATATATTGTGAAAGACAGACTATATTTCCCTCCATCCCGTCCCATCCCACACTTGTTCTATTCTCGACTTTGACCCTGTCCCTTTCAAAAGTGTGTGCTTCTAACAACCCTCCCCCTAACCTGCCCTCCCCTCCATCATCCCCCCTCTCATCCTCTTCTCCTCTACTCTCCTGTAGGGCAAGACACCCGATTTAGATTTTATGTCATTCCATCCCTAAGCCAAATTCAATTAGAATAAAGTTGACCCATTCCCTTTTTGCCTTCCTGTTCTTCCCCTCCATTGTAAGTTATCCCTTACGTCTTTTATATGAGATAATTAACCCCCATTCTGTCTCTCCCTGTCTCCTCTCATTATATTCCTCTCCCACCTCTCAATATCACCTTTTAAATATCATCCCTTCCTATTCAGTTGATCCCTGTGCCCTTTGTCTATGTATACCTGTACATACATATATACACACATATGTATTCATATGCATATACCCTCCTATATAGACATATGTGTATATATACATATGTATGTATGTGTGTATATATACATATGTATGTGTGTGTGTGTGTGTGTGTGTGTATATATATATATATATATATATATATATATATATATATATATATATATATATATATATATATATATATTGCCTTCAACTATCTTTATACTGAGAAAAGTTTCATAAGTTACAATTATTGTTTTTCCATGTAGGCATGTAAATTGTTCAACTTTGATAAGTTCTTTATGATTTCTTTTCCCTTTTTATCTTCTCATGCTTCTTGTATTTGAATGCCAAATTTTAATTTACCTCTGGTTTTTTTTTTTTTATCAAGAATGCTTGAAAGTCCTCCACCTCATTGAATGACCATATTTTCCCCTGAAACATTATACTCAGTTTCGCTGGGTAGGTGATTCTTGATTTTAATCCTAGCTTCTTTAATCTCCGGAATATTGTATTCCAGGCGTGTCGATCCCTTAATGTAGAAGCTACTAGATCCTTTGTTATCCTGATTGTGTTTCCACAATATTCAAATTGTTTCCTCTTGGCAGTTTGTAATATTTTTCCTTGATCTGGGAACTCTGGAACCTGTCTATGACATTCCTTGGAGTTTTCTTTTTGAGATCTTTTTCAAGAGGTGATCGGTGGATTCTTTCAATTTCTATTTTGCCCTCTGGTTCTAAAATATCAGGGCAATTTTCCTTGAGAATTTCTTGAAGGATGATTTCTAGATTCTTTTTTTTGATCATGGCTTTCAGGTAGTCCAATAATTTTTGAATTGTCTCTCCTAGATCTGTTTTCCAGGTCAGTGGTTTCTTCAGTGAGATATTTCACATTGCCTTCTATTTTTTCGTTTGTTTAATAATATCTTGATTTTTCATGAAGTCATTCGCTTCCATTTGCCCCAACCTAATTCTGAAGGAATTATTCTCTTTGGTGAGCTTTTGAGATTCTTTTTCCATCTGGCAAATTTGGCATTTTAAGGCATTACTCTCCTCATTGGCTTTTGGGGCCTCTTTTGCCATTTGAGTTATTCTGTTTTTTAAGGTGTTATTTTCTTCAATCAGATTGTTAACTCTCTTTTTAAAAATTTTTTTATTTTTTAAATTTTTATTTTTTAAATAAATTTATTTTCTTGTTTATATCATTCTTTTCCACGAGATTTTGAGTTACAAATTTTCTCCCCATCTTTCCCCTACCCAACACCTCAAAACAGCCATTCCACTGTATAACCCCTCCCCCTGTCTGCTGTCTCCTAAGTCCTCCCCCTCACCCCTCTGACTTTCCTGTAGGGCAGGATGGATCTCCCTACCCAATGCCTGTATATCTTAATTCCCAGTTGGATGTAGTTAATAATAATAATAATAATTTTATATATATATACATGTATATATTTTTAACATTTTATTATAGAACTTTAAATTCTAGATTCTTTCCCTTTCTCCCTCATCACCCACCCCCACTGGAAGGACAAGAAATTAAATACAGGCTGTACATGCGTAATTACGCAGAACATCTCCACAGTGGGTATATTGTAAGAGATTGATTATATGTCCCTCCTTCCTATCCTGCACCCCCTCC
>CM053581.1:71815979-71843323 GCA_028627135.1 Pseudochirops cupreus
AGTTTATGTCATTCCTTCCCTAAGCCAAATTCAATGAGAGTAAGGTTGACCCTTTCCCTTTTGCCTTCCTGTTCTTCCCCTCCATTGTATCGATTATCCCTTTCCTCTTCTACATGAGATGATTAAACCCATTTTGTCTCTCCCTGTCTCCTCTAATTCTAATCCTCTTCCACCTCAGAATTTCACCTTTTAGAGTATCATCCCTTCCTATTCAATTGATCCTGTGCCCTCTATGTACTCATATATACACATACTCACATATGTGTTCGTACGCATATATAAACCCTCCTATATAGACATATGTATATGTATACAGTTGACTCTCTTTTCATGATTTTCTTGCATCATTCTCATTTCTCTTCCCATTTTTTCCTCCACTTCTCTTATTTCGTTTTCAAAATCCTTCTTAAGCCCCTCTATAGCCTGTGACCAGTTCACATTTTTCTTGGAAGCTTTTGGTGCAGGAGTTCTGACTGTGTTGTCTTCCTCCTGTTTCCATGCTTTGATCCTTTTTGTCCCCAAAAAAGGAATCTAAAGTTGGATGGCTGTGCTTGCTTTGCTTCCCTTGCTTGCTTATATTGCCACTCAGTTACTTGACTTTTTAGCTCTTTGCCACAGTTGGACTCTGCTTCTAGAGGGGAGAGGTTCGTCCTTAATCGCTGGGGTTTTCACAGCTGCCAGAGCTATTAGGAGGGCACTGTCTCTACAGCCCCCACCACCTCTGGCTCACTGGTCACACACCTCAGGACGACCACAAGACTGTGTTCTAGATCCAGGAAGGTTAAAGGAAGAGTGATTTCCCCTCTGAATGGTCACTTGGACCCCCTACAATCTGCTGGCAAGGAGCTCTGGAGCAACCATGTAGAGGCGGCTGCATGGTGTGGCGGAGGCTTCTCTCTCCAGGGGCAGAGGCCAGACTGCGCCTTCAACCCCCCCCCCCCCCACCAGTTCCAACAGAGTTCCACTGACCTTTCACTTTGTCTTTGGCATTTATGGGTTGATATGTCTGGAAACCACCACAGCTATTGGTGATCCACTCTCCAGAGGTTAGCTCTAGCTGCTGCTGGTCAGGCCATTCTGGGGCTAAAACCGCAGGCTCACACGGGGCTGGGCTTAGCTCCCACCATGCTGAGATGGACCCTTCCTGCTGGCCTTCTGGGGCTGCCTTCAGTGGGAGATTTGTTTCTCTCTGTCACTTTGTGGGTTCTGCAGCTCTAAAATTTGCTTAGAGTCATATTTTATAGGTATTTGAGGTGGTTATGGGGGGAGCTCATGGAGTTTTCCTGCTTCTATGCTGCCATCTTAGCTCTGCTCCTGGACTGTCAACAGTGAGATTATTAAATGGTCAGACAAGCTCAAACTAAAAGTTCAAGAGCTGTCTCTAGCTCAAAAAAGCCTTTATGGCCAGAATCTCCCTCGTCACTGAATATAAGTAGACCTGGGTTCAAATCTTATCTTTAACACTTAGTGTTAGCTATACAAATCACTTAATGACTTTGAACTCCCATTTCTTCATCTGTGAGAGAAGATGATATCTCTTTCATAAGTATTAAATTAATTATAAGCATCAATTTTTTATATGTGTGTGTATATATATATATGTGATTTCAAGTTTATAGAGCACTTTGTTAACTGTTAAAATGCTATATGAGTATCTACTGTCATTTTTATTATTAATTCATTATTCTTATTAGTGTTTATGTAGTCATTTCCATTAAAGGTATTGCTGTAAGGTTTCCCTGTCTTACTTCCCAGTTATTCTCCAGTTAAAGATACAGTCTTACATGACCATATGTCAGACATCTACCTGTTCATCCATGCCTCATTACAGACTCCAGACCTGCTAAAGCCTCTCTGCTCATGCCCTACCATTCCCGTTAGCACATATGGAATAAGTAACAGTGCTCCATCCTCTGTTTCTAAATCTGTGGCAATCTTATACTAAACCAATGATCAAATCCTCTGACACCAAAAACACTATGGAAAGAATGCTTTCATCCATTACAACTGCAGGGCTGATATTCTGTAGTTTCTGTGCTCAAGCCAGAGGAATGCAGTGTGGGCCAGGGGTGGGGAACCTGTGGCCTCAAGGCCCTTTGACACTTCACTGAACAAATTCCCTTAATAAAAGAATTTGTTCTTTAATACTTGGACTCAGTCAAAAGGCCACACCCAAGGACGTAGAAGGCCACTTGTGGCCTTGAGGCTGCAGGTTCCCCACCCCTGCTGTAGGCACTGTGCTAAGGTACACTTTTATGGCTGGATGGACAAAACCATAAACAACAATAAGTGGTTCCCATTGGCTTCTGAATGCTGTACAGTTAGGCATTTAGTAGTTGTCTTGTGGTCTTCTTCTGGGTTAACTTCATTCTAGAGGTGGCTCAGTGATCTGTTTAGTCCTGTAAGAGGGTATAGTCCTGATCTTGCCTGTTAGATTGTCAGTACTTTGTTTTCAGTACTTTGTTTATCTGCTGTCTGATATAGATGTCTACTAGACTTACAGAATTTCCGTTTATTGTACTAATTACTTTGAAAAATAATGCTGAAACTGTTTTGCTCTACAGTTGAAAACTGTATGGTTTTCAAATGCATTGGTCTTTCTTTCTCTTGTATTTTAATGTTTTTGAAATGTTAAATATTTTAGCTCTGATCACTTTCTTGCTCTGTACGTTTTATCTTAGTCCAAAACCAGTAAAATCTCACCTGATCAATGAACTTTTTAATTGTCTTTGATTCATAAATTCTGTACCTTTCGCTACACCCTCAATAAATATTTGGTGATTTATGTATTCTGTTTTCTGAAACATAAGATTCTATAGTATAAGCTTAGTTCTTCATTTCTGTTATAAGCAGATATTGTTATATAGAATAAATATATTCCTCATTATAATTTTTGGTGTTTTCATCTCTGTCTGTTAGTTTACAATTTAAATATTGCCAGTAGTACCTAGCCAGATTGTCTACTTAAATATTCCTTTTTTCTCTTTGTACAGGGGGAAATGTAGTGTTGCGCTTCTGAATGAGACAGAATCAGTTTTGTCATATCTTGATAAAGAGGTAATGAACATAACTTTAATTTACTCCTCTTCCCTTTAGAGTATATCTTTGTGAAAATTAAAATGTTTATCCACTTCTATTATCAAAATGACATTATAACCTTTATTCAACATTCACATTGTACTAACTAGAATTAATCTTCTTTTTTTTTTTTATCCCTTGTTGGAAATAATGTTTCTAGGGGAGTAACCATTTGTTAGTAAATTGAACACATAGATTATGAATAACTGGTCTCTTTTATAGTACAGCTGAAGAAAGTATATTCAGTAAATTAGCGTCTGTAAACACCATGGAAACTGCCTTTTAGAACCCTTATAGCTTAATCAAATGGCATATCTCTTTAGTCATTTGATTTAAAAATTACTTTTACTTTGCTTTTATATTTGCCTCATAGGTTTTATGATATTTGAAATGTTGGTGTTTAATAGGATGATGAAATTGCTCTGGGAATAACATTTGTTCATGACAGTAGAGATAACAGAGCAAGTGTTCAATTTCAGTGTAGGTTTTCTACCTGTAATCTTGGAAATTATATAATAATATTTTAATGTTAAAGAGGAAAGAGGAGAGAGATTGCCTGGCATAGTGGTAATGAGTTGGCCTTGAGTCTCTGCCTTAGGAGACCTGGGTTCATGCCTTACCTCTGCTACATAACAGAGAGGGTGATTCTGAGACAAGTCAGTTAACTTCTCAGTATCCAAGGCAAAATTTTAATGCTCTTCAGTTGCTTAGAAGGTGCTTTTTTGCATTGATAGTGGAAGTTAATTACTAAGGATCTCTTCTCTCCTTTGTAACCTAACCAGCAAATTCCTTTCCTGGACCCTGTTACTAGGAGCATGCTTTTTTGAACTTTTTGTCTGACACAAAGATTTAAACTCATTTCTTTTACTACATTAAAAATCTACAGCATAGCATGGTGGATATAACGCTTACCTTAGAGTGAGGAAGACCTGGGTTCAGTCTCACTTTGCTCACAATACTGGTTGTGTGACCCTGAGGCAAGTCACTTTAAGTCTCAGTTGCTTTGGCAATTCTAGGACTGAAGTTAAAGTAATGTGTTCATTTGCACTGCTGGGAGAAGTTCCTCAGTACAAACTTCCTGCATTTAAAAAATCACATAATTTACTTCCTAATATAACAGAAAATCAAGCTTTATGGAATGCCACTTCAAAGTGCTATCTGTAGTTTCAAATATGCTTGATTACTGAGAGGTTAGCTGCCATGTTCAGTGCCTTTTTGTCATTTCAGTGCTCTTTAAACATACATAAGATATGGGGTTCAAGTAGGAAACAGATACATCATCACTGACAATGTGCTTGACTTTTGTGCAAATTGAAGGCCTGAAACACCAAAGACTTAGATGGCATAGACAGCATGTATCGATAAGGAAGGAAGGACGAAGAGGAATATAGGCATGTCTAGCTTGGGTGTGCTTTGCTTCAGCCCAGAATGTATGTACCTAAGAAGTAGAAAAGACAACTCTTTGCAATCACTGGGCAGTTTCCTCTGCTTTAATTTTTTTTTTTGTCTTCAAGGGTCAAAATTCTTCTCATTTTTGAGGTTTTCTCTGGCTTCTGAAATATTTTAAAAACAAACTCCCAAATACTCAGAATACCCTTGATATAACATTATTTGAAGAAAAGTGTTTTCCTCCCATAATTCACAAAATAATATAATTTTAAAGCTAAAAAGAATTGGAAAACATATTACTTATAGGAATGTAGGTTTTCATGTCTTTTATATTCTCAGTTTGCTATTATGAAATTCAGTTTCAGTATACTAATGATACTTTTGGTTTCAATTACATGAACACTGCAAATGCATACCTATTATCACTACTGGTTTCTCTTTTCCTTGAATTATGTGGCTTTTCATTTTTTGACATGTCCTTAGTAATACTATGATGATGATAAACATGGTCTATTGCTAAAGATTTATCCTTTCATTCGCTATGTTGAGTAAGTGTTAATCTCAAGATTTTATATTTTTGTCGTCACATCCAAGAACATTTGAAGAATTATGTTTCTTTACATATGCATATATACAACTGGCTGTTCCCCCATGCCTCAAACAATCTACCTCTGCCATTCCCTCTACAGACCTTTGTCTTTCCATTAAATAACCACAAAAGTCCCACCTTCTACGGGAAGCCTTCCCTAACTCTTCTTAATTTCAGTTCTTTTCCTCTTTTAATTATTTCCTACTTTGTGGAAGGTTTGCTTTGGGCCCACTGGGTGGTGCAGTGAGTGGAGCACTGGCCCTAGAGGCAGGAGGACCTCAGTTTGAATTTTACCTCAGACACTTAATAGCTGTATGATCTTGGGCAAGTCACTTAACCTCAATTGCCCTGCCTTCCCCTCTCCAAAAATACAAAAAAGAAACAAAAAAAATGTAGATGGTTTGCTTTGCATAGATTTATTTCCATGTTGTCTCTCACATTAGATTGTAAGCTCCTTGAAGGCAAGAACTATCTTTTTCCTCTTTTTGTATCCCTACTGCTTAGTATAGTACCTGGCATATAATGTGCTTTTAAGAAATGCTTATTGTTTGCTTGCTTGACTGACATATATAATTTTTTTTTTTAGGACACCTTTTTCTATTCTTTGGTTTATGATCCTTCATTGAAAACACTTTTAGCAGACAAAGGAGAAATCAGAGTAGGACCTAGATATCAAGCAGATATACCAGAAATGCTCACAGAAGGTATGTTTTAAATTATTTTCTAGTGTAATTTTTAAAAACTCTTGCCATTGCACCTTAAAGGAGTCTTGTAATATCATCAGAGAGTGAAGAGCCATGTATTTGCGTAATGTATAAAAATTAGGACCATTTGTACTTTTTAGTAATCTCACAGTGTGCCAACATTTTATTACAAAGTAAGTGGATTATATGATTTTGACACTGTTGTTTAAGAGTTGAAATATGTTGTGAATTTTTCGCCACTTGAAAAAATGACATAGACCTTAAATATTATCTTGTCATGATATTGTCTTGAAATGTGCTAGGTACTTCAGTTTTTGATCCTTCTTTGTGCAGAACTCTGGATAGGAATTTGGTAGTATTGTATTAATGTTCTTTAGTTATATTTTTTTCATTATTAATACTGCCTAAGCCTCCATATTTAGGACATGTGATAACTTCAAAATAGTTAGTTATAGCCTTTCCAAGATTTGTTTTACTTAATGAATCCATTTGTTTTCTGCTCTGTCAGTTTTTCACCCTTGTTCTCCCTGAGGGAATTTAGACAGGATATGGAAAGTTTACCATGTAATTGAAAATCCAAAATATCTGCCTGTAAAATTAGACTGTGAGGCTAAATAGTCATCCAAAAAACAGGATATAAACACACACACACACACACACACACACACACACACACACACACACACACACACACGGTGTATTCTGATCTTCACAGGTGATGAGAGGTTCAAAAAGTCACCAGCATAGGTTATTTTGACTGTGTGTGAAACCAGCATATAAAGGAATCTGAGAGAAAAATCTTTTTTGACCAACAACCTTTTAGAATTCCTAGCTTCCTTCACATCTCAGCTCAAAAACTACCTCTTACATGTGATCACATAATTTCCCTCCAGGTACTAGTGGCAACTCCTTCTCAAAATTACCTTGTATTTCCCCCTCAAAGATCCCCCCACATTTTGTGTGTGTGTGTGTGTGTGTATATGTGTGTGCACATACGCACGGATGTGCATTCGCATGTGTATATATATCACACATGCACACACACTTGAATGCAATGCAATATATATGCATGTGTATGTATACATATAAGTGCACATGTACACATACTTGGTAGACATGCATACATGTGTATATGAATATATATACACACACATGTGTGCATAGATATAAACACACAATAATGACATTTCAGGTCTTTATCAGCTTATATAATGCATTCACCTAATTGGTTATTTAAAAAGAAGTTATTATGCATGCACTTAGATTAGTATCTAATGATACAAAGAGAAACATCAAACTAAACCTACCCTCAAGGATTTTATATGATGAAACATGTGTAGGTAAATATAGAGAATCTATATCTATACCTCTATATTTAGATACAGGTATTTATAGATACCAAGCTATTTCGATATTAGTATCTAGATATAGATAGATATAGGTATGGGTATAGATATATCTATATCTACAAAGATATAGATAGATATAATTATAGATATTGACAGATATATCCATATATCCCATAAATGTATATATATGGAGAGATGTATCTGTATCTAGTTAGATATAGATATGTAGGTATAGATACACGTATGTTTATAAATACAGTGATCCAGAATAAATACAGATATATTTTCTCTGTGCTTACCTATACATGTTTCCTCATATAAGATCCTTGAGGACAAGTAGGGATAAAATGATGTGGTGTCTGTGTGAGTAGAGAAAAGGAGATGTATACTAGAGTTGTTGTGGGTACTGGGTGCTTGGGTTCTGAGAAAGTGGTGGTGTCTTCAACAGTAGCAGAAAAGTTGGGAAAAGGCGAGTTTTGGGGGAAAGGTAATGAGTTCTATTTTGAACACACTGAGTATGAAATACTTATTGGAATCCCGTTTGAGATGTCTGAAAAGATGATGCTTGAAATGTCAGTGATTTTGGACTAGAGGGACTAGGGCTGGACATATATCTACCTAATAATTGAACCAAAGGGAAGCAGTGGGATCACCATGTGAGAAAGGATGAAGAAAATAGGAGGACCTTGGTCAGAGCTTTGAGGGATGTCCAAGGTTAGTGGGCATGACCTGGATGAATGAGAATTCAGGGAAAGGAAGAGAACAAGCATTTATTAAAAGTATACCAGGCTCTGTGCTAAGCATTTTACACATATATTATGTTTAATTTGATCCTCACAATGGTCCTGGGAAGTGGGTGCTGTTATATCCTCATTTTATATTTGCAAAAATTGAGGTAGACAGAAGTTTAATGATTTGCCCAGGTTTACAAACTGTTAAGTGTCCTAAGTCCTGTTTGAACTCAGGCTCATCTGTTTAGGTGTATCTGCTACACCACCGAGCTTCTTTTCAGTAGAAGAACTGTAGCAGGCATTGTCACAAAAATGTAGAAAGGAAAGAGTATCCAATAGGAGAGAATCGGCAACAATTTCCAGTACTATAGATAGACCACAAAAATCTTTCCATTATTTATTTAATTATTTTGAACGTTTCATCTTTGAGTTCCAAATTTTCTCCCTCCCTTCAGCCTTTTCCCCCCACTCTTTGAGAGGACAAGTTATATGATATTAATTATACTTGTGAAATCATGCAAAATGGCATATTAGCTATGTTCCCACCAAAAGGGCAAGAGAAACAAAGAATTACAAAAAATTATGCTTCAGTTTGCATACTAAGTTCATCAATTCTGTCTCTGGAAAAGTCCTTCAGAAGGGTAATGGATCGTTATTGTATTGATCAGAATTGCTAAATCTTTCACAGTTGATCATTGTTAAAATATTGCTTTTACTGTTTACAATTAGATAATTTCCAATGCTACTGATACATTAAGAAGGATGAAGATTAAAAACAGGTGATTATATTTGACAGTTACAAAGATCATTGGTAATAGCAGTGTCTAGGATATACAGGAGTGATGAGAGACTTGAGGTAGGCAGACCCAATTAGTTGGCAATTACAATAGTTTAGTGAGAAGTGATGAAAGCCTAAAATAAGGTGGTAGCTTTGTGAGTAGAGGTAAGGGTTGAAGGAAAGAGATGTTGTAAAGGTAAAAGTAGCAAAATTTAGCAACTGATTCGAATGTGTATGTATGGAGGGGGTTGGGAGGGTAGAGAGAGAGTAAGGAGATTGTATTATGAACCCTGAAGATTAGAAGGATGTGTGTGCCTTCCTTCTACAGAAGTAAGAAATTTTGGAAGAGTTGGAAATTTTGGGGGGGAAAGGCAATGAATTCAGTTTTGGACATGTTGAGTTTGAGGTAAGTCCAGGGCACCTGGTTCAAAATGTTGAGTAGATAACCAGTGATGAGTATTTGAAGCTCAAAGGATAGACTGGAGTCATCTCTGAGTCATCAGTATAGAAATGATAATTAAGACCAAGGTAATAAAGAAAGAAAACATTGAGACAGAAATGTAGAGGGCTTAGGACAGAACTCCATGGAACACTAGTAATTGTGGATGAAGTAATATCAAATGCAGCAAATAGGCCAGAAAGTGTAAGACAGACAGCAAGGGTAGGATGCATTGGGGTAGGGGCTTAGGAGGGAAGAGAAGGTTTGGAATAGCTTCCATGGGGAATGAAATAAGGAATAAATTAGGTAGAAATAAAAGGATCTATCTTGCTGTAGTGAGGGCCAAATTGAATTTGGATAACATCAATTTGTGATGTACCCAGTTAGCCTAATTATGAGACTTCCTTCAGTTGCATTCACCACTTAGTGAGTAGGAACTGATCAGGAACCAATAGGAGTGAGGGGATAGATGATAAGAGTAATCCAGGTTTGAGATTTGGCAAAAGATGAGAGATGACAAAATGAGATGGAGTACGGGATTCATGAGTAGAAGACTGTAGAGTTGAAATGGTTATTTATTTGGTTGAAGATAGAGGGACTGAAAAGTGAAGACTTAAGTAAGAGTAATGAAATTCTGGGTGGGGGATATGGGGTGGGGAGAGCATCTGGGTTAGTCCAAAGAGTCTATTTAGGAAGGGTGAGCCGTCGAGAGAGGTAGAATACTGGGAGATTATGATTAGATTGGAAAAAGTCAGGTGTTTCTAATTAGGGAAGTAGAACCTTTATGGGTTATGGTGAGATCTAATTTGAAGCTATCCTTATGGGTGGCTGAGGTTGAGTGAATTAATAGGTCATGGGATTTAAGGAAACTAATGTATAGGGAGGAGTCATGGGCCATCTATGTGGATATTAAAATCCTCTAGTATAAGAGCAGTAATTGTGAGGTGAGGAAGATGGTCAACTGGGTGAGAGAGTGACCCGAGGTTTGGAATACCACAGCCATCATAATTCAGATTGGATGGAAATTTTTGATTGAGTGGGAAAGCAACTGATGAGTAGTAAAGAAAAAGGAACAGTCTGGAAGTGAAAGTGAGAAGCAAGGAGAATTCTGACACCCCTCCAGGACCAGTGTGTTGGGGAGCAAGGAGGTGAGAGAATATACATCCAGTGCTGGAAATGATAGGATGAGAAATGTGATTTTGTTGGGAGGGAGCTAGGTCTCAATGAGGGCTGCTTGATGGAATGAGTCCAAGAGAGGGCCAGCATGAGGTGAAATTTGTTTACTATTGAAGGGGAATTTCAGAAGGCATATTGAAGGTGTAGATAGAGTTGGAGTGGGAAAAGGGCAGGATAGAGTTGAGAGGATGGAGGTGGCAAGGGGCTGGATTAGTTTTTGTCTAAGTGGATGGTGATTGATTACTGCAGGGAAAGGGAAATAAATGTGAGTAGCCATAGGGTTGATAGTGGATGGCAGATTGAAAAATGAAGCTCATAGGCTCTGAGGGATATTGCAGATGGCCCAGAGACAACCCTGTACATGAGTTTGAACTGGCCTGCCAGCTGCTCTTGCTCCTAGTCCTCTGCTCCATGACTGGTGTGGGGCAAGGGCAAGGAAATTTTGTGTGAGTGATGGTTCATCTCCTTCCAATTTCAAAATTCTAAAAATTCTTTAAGGAAATGTAGTAGACAAGAAAACAGAGTAATCATGTAATAGGTTTCATAGTGGGGTGGGGATGAGGGAGAATATGTACATAATTATTTTGAAGAAAACATGAATGAATGAATTTTGAAGGATGGATAGGATTTTGGTAGGTCTCAGGACATTACAGCTAGTGAACAACTGGAGCCAAAGCTTAAGGAAATAATTTAGTGAATATATTAAAGATTTTAAAAAATTTCCCCTAAGTCTTCTTGATTCTTTCTCTGACTCTTTAACCAAAGGCTGTGTACCAGTGATCCATCCCCTCAACCTACTTTAAGTTGACACTGAACTTAGATGAATGCTGACCCATGAAACTAAAGCTGCTCCCCCAGTTTTAAGAAGTTAATAATTTATAATACTGTCTGTAATATAAATGATGAGTTTCTGTGATGAGTTGCTGATAACTTAGTACTTAGTATGTGTGTGTATATATGTATAAATAAATATGTATGCAATCACATTACTTATATTTTAAAGGATAATACTTCACACCTGAGTCATGTATGTATTTCATGATTTAAAGATATGGCTAGATATATTTTTATCTGAAATTCATAATATTTTTATTGTCTCCTATGAAATTATTTAATATTCCCATTCCAGAGAATATAGTTGATCTTCTCTGTGATGTTTCTCTCGCAAGTCAAGGGACTTTTATTAAAGCATTTTATTACATGCTTATTATTTGCCAGACCCTGTACTAAGCCCTGGGGAATACAAAGGAAAAGTAAAAGCAAAAAAAGAATCTCTGCTCTTAAGAAACTTAAATTCTAATAGAGTAGACATTTATATTGGTACCTACATGATAACAACTAAGTATATGGAAGGTAGCTTTAGAGGAGAAGGCACTGAAGACTTTGAGTGACCTTAAAGACCTCATGCTGCATTGGAGGTACTATTTGAACTGAGTCTTAAAAAGAGGACAGGGATTTTGAGAGACAGAAGTTAGGAGGGAAAGCATTCCAGCCCTGATTGGTAGTCTGTGCAAAGGCATGAAAATGGGAGGTGTATCCAGTTTTGTGAGGAACATTGGGCAATATGGATTGCACAGTCTGTGGAGAAAGTAATGGGAAAGGGACAGGTTGTGTGAACAGCTTTATAATCTAGAGAGTTTATGTTTGATCCACAAGATAGTAGGGAGCTGTTGAAGTCTATTGAGTAGGAAGATGGCATGGTCAGATCTGTGCTTTAGAAAGATCACTGGCATTCATGTGAAGGATGGATTGAAGCAGAGAGAGGATTGAGGCAGGAGCTCTAGCTGGAAGACTGTTGTAATCCAGAGGAAAGGTCTTAGGACCTGAACTAACAGAGTGGCTATCAGCAAAGCAAAGGGTTCTCGTGTGAGAAATGTTTCTAAGAAAGAGATAAGATTTGTCAACTTTTTGGAATAGTAGGGGTGAGCAAGACAACGGAGTTGGGGATGACTTTGAGACTGTGAGCCTGGGTCACTAGAAGGGTGGTGGTAATCTTTAAGTTATAAGGAAGTTGGAGGAGAGGGTTTGAGAAGAAGATCATGAAATGGAATAGATTTTTAGACATGTTTTGTTTGAGATCTCCAGTCTGAAATTTCTAACATAGACAACTGGTAATGTGGGATGAGAGCTCAGGAAAAAAGACTAGAGTGGATGAATAGTTCTGGGAACCATCAGCCTAAAGATAATTGAATCCATGGGAACTGATGAGATCACCCAGCGAGATAGTATACAGGGAACAGAGAAGAGGGCTTAAGAGATTTAGGGGACATCTATGCTTAGTTGGCCAATTTGGGTGGTTTGAAATAGTCACTGTGTAGTGTAGGAGAGGACTGCATCAATTAGGGAGTATTGGAATGATTGCCTTGCTGTAGTGATGGCCCCATTGAGATTAGATTACATGAATTTGTAGCAGACCAGTCACCACAGTTTCATTATTTCCTTCAGTTCGTTTTTACTTTAGCACATAAATGGGAGAGAAAGCATCAGATGATGGGAGTTATCCAGGGTTTGCATTTGATAAGGAATGGTCAATGATAAATCAGTGTGGCAAAGGATTCCAGATTAAGGGATAGTATAGAATTGAATTAGTTCCCCAAGGAGTTGTGTTTATTTATCTATGAATGTGTTATATATCCCCTTAGTAGAATGGCAACTCACTAAACACCAGGACTCACTTTTCTGTTTTTATCTCTAGTGTCTGGTATTTTGCCTAGCAAATAGTAGGTGCTTATTAAATACTGTATTATTATTCTTCTGCTATCCTTTTGACCACTTCCTATGTCCTCTCACTGTCATGAGTCTAGTTGCAGGAGCTCACTCACTACTTTTCTTTTGGATTCAGATAAAAGTAGGGCAATGGATATTTGTAATATTCAAATGGAAAGAGTATATGTCATATGTATTTGCTTATATATAGTATATAATTACATTTGTATGTAATATGTGATGAATAAATGTATTAATGAATTAAAACTCTCCTCAATAATGTGTCAAGAACAATTAAATTACTATGATAGGAAAACTGAAAATTATTATGTAAAATTTCATAATTTGGCAATACTATTTTAGAAAATTTTTTAGAGAGCATGTCTTTTTTTAATATTCAAAGAAAATATCTTGCAAATAATCAGACTTCTGTATACCCTTTACCTTTGTACAGGAGAAGCAGATGGCAGAGAACAATCAAAGCTGGAGGTTAAAGTTTGGGACCCAAACAGCCCTCTCACTGATCGACAGATTGACCAATTTTTAGTTGTAGCACGGTAAGCTCAATCAAAGAATAACTTCTTTATGAAAGATTACTCAAAAGTGCTCTGTTTTTCAGTTAGCTGAAGAAGTTAAAGTTTTAAAATTTTCCTTCTGTCTGTCTCTGTTTCTGTCTCTTTTGACTCTCCCTTTCTCACTTTCTCTTCTCCCTTAGTAGACAGAAGAGGAAAGGGTATTTCAGTTGCATTGAAAAGTGGTACCTGACAACAGAGAGAAGTCAGTACTGCTTAATTCTTAGTTTACTTCTGTTTTCTTTGCTAACAAAAATGACATTTTTCCAGAAATGACACAAAAAATACTGACAAAGAGTTAATATCCAAGAATAAGTAAGGAAAAAATGAAGGAACATCTAGCTGCTCTTGGTGAATTCAAGTGACTCGAATAAAGTGAATTATATCCTGGCATATGTGTTGACTGAAGCCCTGTGAGTGATATCTGGAAGATCTTGGAAAGGGAAGAGGTGCCGTAAGATTGAATAAAGGCAAATGTGGTACTGATGTTTAAAAAGAGGAAGTAAACAGTTCCTGCACGTTCTAGGGCAATAAGCTGGGCTTAGTGGGATAATTCTAGAATGAATTATTAAAAGAAGTGGTTGACGAACATCTAGTAAGGGAAGCAATGATTGCAGAGGACCAGTGTTGCTTTATCAAGAGCAAATGATGCTTGACTAACTTTATTTCCTTTTTTGAAAGGGCTATTAAACTAGTAAACAACAGGAATGCTATAAATATAGTTTACCTAGATTTTTAGCAAAGTATTTATAATCAAGTATCTTGTGTTATTATTGTGGAAAAGATTGAAATATGTAGACCAGGTTATAATATAATTAGGAAGATTCAGAAATTTTACCAACAGCCAGACCAGAGAGTAATTGTGATAGTATAGTGTCTGCATGGGAAGAAAACAATCCATTTGTTTTCTTAGCATGACTGAGGCAGAACAATAGACAAGTAATGCTTCTCAATTAATTGATTTTATTTGCAAAAAACACAATGCTAAGGAAATTGGGCATAAATAGAAAATGTCTGCCTGTCCTTTAATTATAAAGACCGTATATCTCCTCAGTCATGCTAAGGAAACAAGGGAGAGTTTAGGAAGAGTATATGGGAGCTGCTTGAGAGCACTAGGAGTTGAGGCAGCTAGGTGGTGGAGGATAGTGGATAGATTATTGGACCTAATGTCAGGCAGCCCTGACCTTCTAATCTGGCCATGGACATTTACTAACTATGGAAAACTGGGCAAGTCACTTGACCTCTGTTTGTCTTAGTTTTCCCATCGATAAAATGGGGGATAATAGTAGCACCTACCTTACAGGGTGACTATGAGGATCAAATGAGATATTTGTGAAATGCTTTGCAAATCTTAGCATATTATATAAATGCTAAAATGATGAGTTGTGAGCACAGGGAAGACTTTATGTAGAATCTTCAAGGAGGCGAAACTTCTTTCAGACTGAGATAAGGAGGCAGGAATTCCAGGCATGGGATATGGTTGGTATGAAGCTGGGGAGACAGGTGATGGAGTACAGTGTCTAAGGAATCAGTTTGACAAGACCAGTTTGGCCAAACCATGTAGTACATGAAGAGCAGTAATATATTATGAGATTGGAAAAATATGATGGGGCCAGGTTGCAAAGGGGTTTAAAAAACAAAAAGGAATTTATGCTTAATTTTTGGAGCGAGAGGAAGAGCTCAAGTTTATAGAGTAGGTGTATGACATAGCCAGACTTTTCCTTGAGGAAAATTCTTTTTCCAGCTGTGTGGAGGATGTGTAGGAGCAGGGAGAGAACTGATAAAGGGAGATCAAATAGGCCATTGCAGCAGTCTTGGCAAAAGGTGATGAGGGCCAGAACTAGGATGTGCGGGCTGGGAATAGTGAAAAGATGAAGGATATGAGATGCAGCTATGAAGGTAGAAACAGCATAATATATCAACTGTTGAGAAAAATGTTTTTTTTTTTCAAAAAAGGCTCAGTTTGTGAAGCATCTTTAATAAATTCTGTTTTATTCTGCTCCTTCAGTTGAATTCCCAGTGCATTTGGATTGAATTGCACAATTTAGCCTGATTGTTTTCGCATTGTTTGACTTATGTTTGTACTGGAGAAGCTCTTTCCCTCAACCCACCCTCCAAAATGTTAAAAAAAAGAAATTATTTCCTCAAGGGAAGAAGTTTTCTAATTCTTTTCTTTCTTTTACCATATCTAGCAATATTCTAGGTTATAAAATAAGTATTCAGCAAATACTTAATTGAGTTAGTCTGAAGTGAATAAAAAAATCTTCATACTTCAGGGTGGCTGGATATTAGGGGCAACATGAAATGCAAGACTGTTTAATATTAAACATTTATTAATGATATCCATCACCTACAGACGGTGTTCATCACGCTCTTGAGTGGATAAATAAACTGCATTTTACCTTTCTATATCCTGTGCTGGCTTATTTGAGCAGGAGCTAGCAAGAACTGAAGATTCTCGCTATGATTTTGATGACCGCAGAGGAATTGCTGGCTTAGACTCTCAATAGTCTTATCTTCAGGAAATTCCAGGCTCACATTAAAGTGACTTCACTAATTCAAGAACTCTTAAAGAAGAGGAGGTAGGGAGAGCCAGTATAGTTGCAATCTGGCCTCATTATGCTTTAAATTGAGAAGTCCACACAGACTGAATGCCCTTCTGGGAACAGCCTGTCCTTCATTTTCAAATGGGTATGCTTTAGTTTTTCAAAGTTAACTTGTTACTTTGGGAAGTCTCTTTGTGAGACCTTGCCAGACTCTTGAGTTTTCAACCCTGGGACGGTCATCTCTGTGTGAGCTACTTGGAAAGACCGGTACTCCAGTATTAAAGGGAAATGCCAGGAACTGCTCAGAAGTTGTCTTCTGGAAAACACTACTGGTAGATGTAAATGGTAAGGAGGGTTGAGAAGATAGCCTTAGGAAGCAGGTTTAAGCAACACTACAAAGGAAACCTCCACAAGTAACATGGAACCTGAAGAGTCACTCACAGTTGGTTATCACACAATGTTGCTATTATTGTGTAGAGTGTTCTGGTTCTGCTCATTTCACTTTGCATTGGCTCATATAAGTCTTTCCAGGTTTTTCTGAAATCTGCCTGCTTATCATTTCTTGCAGTAATATTCCACCACAATCATATACCACAACTTGTTCAGCCATTCAATTGATGGGCATCTCCTCAATTTCTAATTCTTTGCCACCCCCAAAAGAGCTGCTGTAAATACTTTTACATAGATAAGTTCTTCCTCTCCTTTTTAAAATCACTTTGGGATATAGATCTAGGAATAATATGCTAGATCAAAGGGTATGTACAGTTTTATAGCAGAGGGTTTTCATATTTCTGAACATTTCCAGAAAATGCATTTTAATCTTTTAAAATTTTTTTATTAGGCATCAGTCCTTTTTCAAATAATAGGTTCACTGATGATGGGGTAGCACAAAAACATTTCAAGGCATTTGACCCTCTTTAAATGGTTCCAGTGATGCAATTTGGGGGTGCTGGCACCTCGAGAATACTAAGGCAGTGTTGCTTAGAATGAATTTACACACTCAAGCTGCCTTTCAGTGAAACGGCAGTTTATTGTAATGCCAGTAGTAGTAGACTAAGTTCCTTTGGTGAATTTGCAACTTAATGGGGTTGAATCTAAAGCTTTTATAGAAAAGGGACAGGTTAGAGAAAAGGGGCTGGAAAAGGAATGTTAAGGATGCTAATTAGGTAATGTAAGGGATCTGGGTGTCTTTGGGAACTATGGATGGGAAAGTGTAGGGAGTATACCAGACATTGAGGGAGTTGTCAGAGGCATGGACCTTGTGGATCTAGTGCGAGGGCAAGTTCTTGGGTCAGCCAGGGACAAAAATCGTTGGGCCAGGCACCCCTTTGTCTATTCTAATAAGAGAATGAATTCTGCAACAAGAGAAAATTTTCTCACACAGAGAAAATTGGATGACTTCCAGAGATATGATCTTAGGGCTGGAGCCCAAGCACCCCATCACCAATATAACTAGATTCCTAACACCTTTTCTCAGGAATAATCCAAATTTTTTTGTCATCTCCAGCTTAGAACCTGATATATCAACTACCCCCATGTACACACTCCTTCCTTTAGCTGGAAAACATTAGACTCACAATTTGACTCTGTTGTTTAGCCATTTTGGCTCTTAATGTTAGTTGATGTTTGTTTATGCTACAGTCCTACTTGTAAGATCAGCTCTATTTGTTTTCATTGCAGTTACTGATACATATTTTATTCCACCTTTGTTCTCATGTGTCTCATTTTTGCTTCCAAAAATAATTACATCTTCTCTTGCGGTCTCATATTGGAAGCTTATAACTTACCTTTGGAATTGTCTTGTTGGTGTCCAAAAGCCAAGACAAAGGAGAAAATGGGAGTCTTGGCTTGGTCAACCATTGAGGCATCCTAAAATTCTTTATAGTCATGAGCATTCATTGGTTGAGATCCATTATTGTTTTGTCCCTGTTCTTGGCCCACCTTCTAGGATGTGTTGGATTTAGCATTAACTTTATGAAGCCCTCAACCCCTGACCCAGTTTGAACAAGTTGGACTCTGGATTCTCTCAGAGGCGCCCAGTCCTTTAGAATTTAGTGCACCCCTACTTGTAATTCCTTTTTATAAAAGAGTCTTTGTTTCTTATACAGGAGCCACTGTGGAACTGTAAATAATTTTTTGGTATAAATTTGTTTGTGTGTTAAAAAAACCCAAACAGTCCATTACAGCTATTGCTTTTTGTATGGGGCCCTACCGGAATTAAAATGAAAAAAAAATTTTTAAACAACTTTGTCTCTTCCCTGGAAATAGGATTGGTGCTCAAGCCTATAGATTTAATTTTAAGGTTGTTATGCAGAAATGAGGCCAAACATATGACTTGTTAATGTGCACTATCTCAGGATTAAAGATTGATGTTAAGCCACAGGAGAAAAAAGTAGCAGGACATAAAATAAACTCACACTAATTATCAGCCTTTCCATATCTTACCAATAGAATATATTAGGAAAGGAAAAAAAATTCTATTCAAAACACAAAATGTATAAAACCTCTAGAAAGCTATTTATCAAGGTATAGACAGGAATTACATCAATACACCTGCAAAATATAAAGGCTTAAATAAATAATTAGATATGAATTGCTAATGGTTGATTTATGGCACTATAATAAATATAACAATGCTGCTTTTTAATTTACTCATTCATTTCCAATACTAATCAAATTATTAAAGTTTCCTTTATAGAACTAGACCAAGTATTAACTAAATTTATCTGGAGGAACAATCTCAAGGACTATTATGAAAAAAAAAAAGAGAAAAACCCTAGCAGTACTCTTGCATTATACTACAAAGCAATATTCATCAAACTGTTCTGGTATTGGTGAAACAGAAAAGTTTATCAGTGGAACAGATTTGGTAAAGAAAACCCCCCAAAACAAAGTATAGTACCATAGTTTGTGATTAAACTCAAGGATTTTGTTTACTGGAGTAAGGACTCACTATTTTAGAAAAACTGATAAAGGTCTTATCATAAACCAAGTAGAGAAACAGGAAGGACATTCCTCTCAGAGCAATGAATAAAGGAAGATTTCTTGACCTAATTCAGATAGATTACATCACAGGAAAAATGCACAGTTTTGATTGCATAAAATTAAAAAGTTTTGCATAATTGGTTGATAAAATCAGAATTAGAAGGGAAACATAATTGGCAAAAAAAATCCAGTCCGTTTTTCTGATAAAGGTTTAATATCCAAAATGTATAGGCAGTTAATACAAATATGTCAGAATAAAAGCAATTCCTTAGTAGATAAATGATCAGTGGATATAAACAAGCAGTTTTCAAAAGAAGAAAGGTAAACTATGAACAACCACATGGAAAAATGATTGAAATTGCTATAAATTAGAAACATGAAAATAAAAAGAACTCTGAGATTCTATATCACATTTTTCAGATTGTTGAAAATGACAGTCACTGGGCCTGTTGGAGGACAAAATACTAATACGTAGAGCATCGAGTTGGTCCAGCCATTTTGGAAAGCACTTTGGAGCTCTCCTTAAGTTACTAGGGGCAGCGAGGTAGCACAGTGGATAGAGTGCCAGGCCTGGAGTCAGAAAGACTCATCTTCTTGAGTTCAAATCTGTCCTTAGACACTTACTAGCTATGTTACATGGGCAAGTTACTTAAGCCTGTTTAGGGTTTCAGGTTCCTCATCTGTAAAATGAGCTGGAGAAGGAAATGGCAGACACTCCAGTGTCTTTGCCCAAGAAAATCCCAAATGAAGTCACAAAGAGTTTGACATGACTGAACGACAACCAGAAGTCACTACATGATGCATTCACTTTGCCTCAGGGATACCGCTATGAGGCATATACTTCCAAAGAAATCAAAGACAAACAGAAAGGACTCCTTCCTATATAAAAGTATTTATTCCCTCCTCCCCTGCAAAAAAAAATTCAAAGGGGCTACCTATTCAGTTAGAAATTACTGAACAAATTATGCTGCATGAGTTTAATGGAGTATTATTGCATCAGTAAGATAGTAAAAAAAAATAGATTCAGAGAAATTTGGGGAAAACACTTATGCAAACTGATATAAAATGCAGTGAGCAAAAACAGAAGTATTTTATACAATAATTGCAATATTATCACATAACAGAGCTTTGAACTTTGATCATTATGTAATTACTATAATCACAACTCCAGAAGAGTAATAATGATACATTCTTCAGGTGATGATGGTTTACAGATCCAAAATGAGACATACATTTTTAGACACAACTAAAGTAACATGAATTTGGTTTTGCTTGAATATACCTACTTGTTACAAGAACAGGTTTTTTTTGTTGTGGTGGTTTTTTTTATCAAAAGTAGAATAAAAGAAAAAGATGCCAGTCAAATATTTTTATAATATATTGAAGAGAACATAAGGAACTTCACAAGGTAAAACAGATGAGCAAGGGTAGGGTTGCTACTACTGTGTCAAATTTAATATCTCTTTTAAAATAAAGCTATACATAATACAGATTCATGTTTTCATTTACAGTTTGCTTTTTCTGTTCTCTGTATGTGGAAATATTAATTTTTTACATTTGGCAAGTTAAAAGAAAATATTATTTTATAAAGACCATATTCTAGACAAATGAACAGATGTTATGGAAGAGCAACAACAGGTAGACCAGTTTAGCTGGAACAGACATGGGAGGATCAGTAATATGAAAATTAATCTAGAGAAGTAAATTGGAGCTAGATAATGAAAAGCATTATATGCCAAATAGTAAAATTTATACTTTATCCCGGAGTGTTACTAATGTGTCTAGAGCTGGGCAGTAAGTGACATATTTATACTGATGCCTTAGGAATATCAATATGGTAGCTATGTGGATGATAGATTATAAATTGGAATAATGGAAGCAGGGATTCCAATTTGAAGGGCTTTTTTGTTTGTTTGCAATCCTGCAAGTTAGAGGTACAATTTGCAGTATTCCAAGAAAACAGGGGTGAAAGTTTAAACTCAGATGGTGACTGGATGGCAGAAGTGAAGGGACAAATGCAGAAGACATTCTGGAGTTAGGATTAACAAGAGTAAACTGTTGGATAGAGAGCTGAGGGAATAAAAAGAGCTGAATATGAGTCTGAGATAGCAAACCTGAAAGTATGGGGTTACCCTGG
Source organism: Pseudochirops cupreus (assembly GCA_028627135.1). NCBI lineage: Eukaryota > Metazoa > Chordata > Mammalia > Diprotodontia > Pseudocheiridae > Pseudochirops > Pseudochirops cupreus. The sequence goes on from CM053581.1 coordinate 71,837,159, forward strand.
GTAAAAATAGGAAAGTTTGGAAGAAGGGTTTCAGAGGAAAAGATAATGAGAAGACGTCATAGCAACATATCACAAAGATTATACACTATGATTAGGTTGAATTTATTCTGAAAATACAGGATTGATTCAGTAACAAATGATACTTAAAAAGCAGCAAAAAGAATGTGATTATACTAACAAATGCAGAAAAAGCTTTAGAGAAGGGACTGCACTCATGCGTATTTAAAAAAATTAAACACATTAGAAGCATAGGAATAAGTGAACTTTTCCTTAATATAAATAGTATCTGATTTGATATCTATACTAGGGATAGTCAAAACAGAAAAAAAATTATAGTCTAATTTCCCTAGTGAGAATTGATGTGGAAATTTTAAGTAAAATATTAGGAAGGTGAACAGTAATGAGTCTTGTTTTCACATCCTGAGTTTGAGATACTTATGGAGACTTTTACTTCATCTTAGACCTCCTTGTCCATTTCTGATCAGGGGTTGGAAATCTCATCCTAGTTGGCTGCTAACTTTCTCTCATCCTCATCTGTGCAGGAATTAATCTGAGTTCTGCTTCACTCTTACCCTTGGACCCACTACCCCCATTCCCATCAGTTGGTCAACATTTAGCAGTTCACCTTGCTTGAATGAGCAGGAGTCACTGTCTCTGGTCCTTCTAGAGAGATGTTGGACCAGGCAGACCTGTCTCTATACCCTCTGGGCATTGCTGTCTGTTCTATAGTCATACTCTCAGGACTCCTGGGCTTTGTCACTGCATCCTCAGGATGACTGAACCTGTTCGTCTGTCCTGTTGAAGAGCCCTACTATATAAGCTCTCTCTCCTAATTTTAATGTGAGCTCCTTGAGAGGACGTTTTTCTTTGCTTTTCTGGATGTATCCATAGCCCTTAACTTAATTCTTGGTGTATAGAAAGTGCTCAGTAAATGCATTTCTGTTCTGTTCCATTTCATTCAGATGGAGATGTCCACCCTTGTAGGGCTAGGGCTAAGGAGAATGATTTGGACTAAGCATATAGATCTGGGATTCGTCTTCATAGAAGAGAGTTTAATCCATTTGACCTAATGAGATCAGTGATATTAATTGCAGAGTGAGAAAAGAAGAGGGGCCCAGACGAAACCTTGAAGTATATAACAAACATAGACAGCAGGAGCCTGTTATTTTTGTATTTATAATTTCATGTACTGGGCCAACATTCTTTCCATTTAAACAAATTTCTAAATTTAGTACAAAAGTAAGTAGAAATATTGGGTTCAATATATTGAGTTTTGGTCTGATCTAAAATCCCTCCCTTTCTCTTGGCTCTATCACCTGCCCTCCTCTTTCTTTCCAGTCTTCTCACAACTTCCGCTCTGCTTGTAGTCCAGAGACACTGGCTTGGCTGCTGTTCCTTGAGCAAGGCATCCCTTCTCCCGACTCCAGACGTTTTCACTGGCCATCTCCCGTGTTTGGAATCTCCCATGCTCGGAATGCTTTCTCTCCTCATCTCCACCTCTTGGCTTTTCCTGGCTTTCTTCAAGTTCCACCCAAAATTCCAACCTCTACGGGAAGCCATTCCTTGATCCCTTTAATTCTAGTGCCCTCCCTCGGCTGGCTCTTTCAGATTTCTCCTATAGGTGGTTGTTTACGTGTTGCCTTTCTGATTGTATTGGATGCTCCTTGAAGAAAGGAGTTGTCTTTTCCCCTTTACTTGTGTTTAAAGTGCTTGGCACAGTGCCTGGCACATAATAGGTATCTAATAAATGTTTATTGATTGATTAACCTCCCTAATGCCCACACATATGCGTAAGGTTCAGTTTACTTCATAGAGTTGTTTTTTCTCCTAACTAAAAGAGGAGATTTATGATACAAGTGCTGAATATAGCCACAAAGAAAATAGTCCAGAATATCCAGGAAGTGTATGGCACATAAATAAGTGAATTCTTTTTAAGATAGATAGACCTTGCATTTAAAGATAGAATTTACTGTGTTGGAGAATTCAAATGTTAGGAATAGTCCTATATTAGATAATAGATCAGAGAGTTCTAGAACAGGTGGGCGAGGTGGTATAGTCTTAAGGAGTTCATCTCCAAGGGCATTTGCCAGGTGTGGAATTCTACATCTCTGCTCCTGTGGTCTCTAGTCAGCACAGTCAGACTACTTGGACCTGTGTTGCCTCCTTTTCCTCATCCATTTCAACCTATGTATCCAGTTCTTCCACCTGACACCCATTGCAGACAGCGCTGAAGTTAGGAACAGTTTCATGAGCTACCCTCTTTGCTGCCCTTCCTGTCTTCTCCCTTTCTCCTTATTATTCCATCCCCTGTGCACCCAGACTTATTTTTATTGACTTAATCATAATGATTAGTACCTGAGGTGGGCTTATCAGTAAAGAAAGAGAATTTTTGCCTTGTTAAATTTGTAAAATGCAAGTTTTTAAAGTGTCCATATTTTGTCATGTCCTTTTAGTTTGTTTCTTAATCATCTGCTGAAGATTATTGCTGTAGCATTAAAAATGGGAGAAAAGAAATAAAACCCCAAATTTTGACATATTTCTTTCTCTTTTGGTTTGCCTAGTGCGGTTGGAACATTTGCTCGAGCCCTGGATTGCAGTAGTTCAGTCAGACAGCCCAGTTTACACATGAGTGCTGCTGCTGCTTCCCGAGACATCACTCTGGTAAGCTGCTTTTTTTTGGAGACTGTTCCAGTTGTTTCTTTCTTTAGTTCATTCTTTCCTTATCTAATAAAACTGGCTGCCAAATAAAAGACCATTGATGTTGACACATATTGAAAGAGTTAACTTAGTCGTACCTAGTTGTACTTAGTGCGTGTGTTAGCTGAATGTGTATTATGGTTTCTTTGGATGCATCCGTCAGCCAGATAGTTTATTTGTTTTCTGATGCGATTTCTTTCCAGTTTTTCTAATTGCAAAAATAAAGCATTTGTAATTCAAATACAAAGATATATTAGCATATCTTTTTTAAAATCAGTGAAATATGATGATAGTTTGAATTAGATAATTTAGTCACACTTGTTAGTAAGAAAATGATAAATTAATATACTTTGCATTTAATGGTCATGCTAATATTGAAAGATTACTTTTCCAGCTTTTTTTTTTAATTGTAGAGAATTGTAGCAATTTAAAACAATCCTGATATTTGTATAGACCAAATGAGGAAGTACTCCCAATGAAATGAATGTTCTTGGATTATTGAAGTATGACCTTATTTTCTAAGTATATGAAAATAATCACATTGATGATATGATACAAAGATAACTGTAAATGATGTCATTTTGTACCTCTACTGAAAGGAACCTGCAAACTAAATGCATTTTGACCCCAATTATTGGAATGCATAGAAGAAAATACGTATACATTAGATAAAATATTGTATAGCATTAAGAAAACTTTTTTTAAATGCTCTTCTTTTTTGTTGATAAAAAATTTGGATAACAGATACTTAAAATTGACAAATAGCTATAATAAGAATAATATTTAATACCTATAATAATCTTTAATACCAATAATTACATCGGGTATTTTGCACAGTAGTCATTCTGGTCTTACTCGATGTAAGGCAACCGATATTAACTTATTGTTCAGAGAATTATTCTGTAAATATAATATACTCACTTCTTAACACATTTTAGAGAAATCCTAATGTGTGCAATTGCTTTTAAGGTTCTACAGCTCTTTAAGATTCTTAGCACTCAGCAGCTTTTCTCTTTTTTCCTGTCTTCAAGGCAGCTTTGCTTATTAGCACATATTGGGACCATTTACCAAGAATTTCCATGAAATTAGCTCAGATTAACTGTGGATTTAACCCAAGGCTCTGTCAGGGTTCTTGACCCTCTTCTGTCTCTATACTCTTTTGCTTGATGACCTCATCTCTTTCCAGATGACCAGCCCTGGTCTCTTCTGAGCTTCTGTCTCCTAATCTGCTTGCAACCTAAGAGTTGTCCTATATATACCTTAACATCTCTTACCCCTCCCCCCTTGTACAGACTGTTGCAGGGGCCTATATGTATGTCACCTTTGCACCATCTCTTTCCTTCCTCTGATACTGCCACTAGGTCTGGTGTATCACCCATCACTTCATACCTCAATTATTGCAATAGGCTGCTGGTGGGTCTACCTGCCTCAGGTCTCTCCCCACTACAATCTGTTTTCCATTCAGCCACTAAAGTAATGTTCCCATCATGTCATTCCCTCTTTCCCTCCCCTTACTTTGTAAATTCCAGTGGCTCCTTTTTGCCTCTAGAAGGAAATACAAAATGCTCCACTTGGCATTCAAAGCCCTTTATAACCTAGTCCCCTCCTACCGAAACAGTCTTCTTACACTTTGCTCCTCAGTTTGTACTCTTCAGTCCAAGTGACATTGGCCTCCTGGCTATTCCATGAACAAGATAATCCATCTCTTAGCTGCAAGCATTCTCTCTGGCTGTCCCCATTCCTTGAATATTCTCCCTCACCCTCCTCCTACTACTGACCTCAGCGACTCCCTTTAAGTCTCAAAATTCCACCTAAAGGAAACTTTCCCCACTCTCTCTTAATTCTAGTGCCTCCCTCCCTGTTAATTATTTCCTATTTTATGCTATATGTGTATTTGTATATGTTTGTATGTATTTGTTTGCATGTTGTCTCTCCTATTAGATTGTAAGCTCCTTGAGGGCAACGACTGTATTTTGCCTCTTTTTGTATCCTCAGTACTTAACAGAATGCTGAAACATAGTATATAACAAAAAAAATGTAAATTGTGACAGTCCAAGTAAGGAATTATGTTGTTGTGGGTCTGCTGGTACAAGGATGACAATTGCTTGATTTATTTTTATCTGTATCTTTATACCTAAATACATATATAACATAGTTGAAATATATATTTTTGTTCATTCACATTGGCATTAAAGTGCTATATTTCATTTCTTTCATATATGTTGATCTAAAATGCTTTTTACTGGGTATAGCATCTTCTGGATCTGAGAACTGACACTATAAAGTAGATTTAACAATGCAGAATTTCCTAGAAATTAAGCCTCTAAAGTGATTTGATTTTCCACTATTATATATTTTTAATCTAAGATTCTATTAATAAATTTGAACAAGTATATAAAAATAAAAGCTGAGGTCATTAAGAACCATTATTAAACTTAGATTAAGTTTGTGAATATTTTAGTAATAAGCAAATCTTAATTTTTGGGGGGAAAATATTTGCACTTTGATAAATATATATTTGTAGTTCAAAAGATTCAAGTCAACAGTGAATATTTCAGAGCTCCCCTGTTACAGATATACAGATAGTTTTCACTTTCTGTAAATCTACATCATACAGATTTGACTTTACATAAAGAATTCTGAAGTTCACATTCCAAAAAAAACACCTGTGTTAACTTTACAGTATTGTGCTCTTTCAGCTCCTGCCCCTTGGCTTGGTGCTGCACAGCCTGCCCTCCCAAAAAACAAGCAAACAAAAATGAACACTTTCTAGTGAAAGTAGAAGAACTGACACATGGAGTGACAATGCTGCCACCACTGGTTGGGGATTGGCTTGAGGCATCCAGGGCTGAGAGAGGAGATCTTTGTCCTGTGCCTTCCACCCGCCCGTGTATCTGATCCTTGTCTGTCTTTCTTTCAGCTGTAAAGTGTATCTGTCCCCTGTCCTGAAATATTGCCTTATCCTTTCCTATTTTTGTCTGTGGCCCACATGTGTTGTCACCACCCCACTTGGTATTCTTCCTCTCAGTTCTGGCCAGGCCCTTGGCCCACTTTTGTTCCTCCCCTTGCCCTCACCTATCTGTCCCTGACACCCCAAGTGTCCTTAAACTAAATGCTGTCCCACACCTTCTATGAACACTTGGTCTCCTTCCTGCCTCCTCCCTTCCACACATCTGCAGGCAAAGTCACATTATGTAAGGAATGGTTCAGTTATATAAAGCAAGAATTTTCTATATCAAAGTAGAAATAGGGTGTCTAGACCTTCAGATTTGACATAAATATCAATCTGTATTGTATATGTTGAAAGTAGTTGTGATAGACATAGAATGTCAGTCAGCCTTTCTTTAGTCCTTTTCTTTTTTTTTTTTTGAGTTGCATTGTTTTTTTCTTCATTTTTTTTGTTTATTTACTTTTAGTTTACAAGATTCAGTTCCACAATCCCTTGAGTTTCAGATTTTCTCCTCTCCC